>JAKOGI010000184.1:170000-770000 GCA_029747015.1 Carnegiea gigantea | reverse complement strand
TTGGCCACTAGTACTAGCCTAGGGAATTTTTCTAACTTGAAGGCAAAATAGTCCAGATTCTGCTTCCCCAGATTTTACCCAGATTTTTACTCCTAACTTCCCATCCTCATACCTTTTTCTTCCGACTTCCAAAAATTATGTTCTTACCCAATCTAGAAAGATAATGTTGTTTACTAAAACGTTCATGTTTAGAACTTCCACAAATTCACAGTATAACCAAGTCTAAAAATTCAAAAACCGCACCCTATGCCTGCAGTTTCCAGATTTGATAGAGCTCGGTATTTTGGCCATAACTCTCTCAATTTAACTCCAATTCATCCAATTCAAAAACCCACATAATCTTCACATCTTATTCTAACCATTGAAAAAGTTCATAATTTTTGGACAACCAGAATAATTATCCCAAATTTTCAAAGTTGCGTCAAAAACAGTATGAATTCTGTCCAGATTGTTCGACTTCTTTTTGCACGGTTTTCGTTCGTTTCGGGTTGCCCAAAAAAAATACACTCATACCCGTTAGACATGCTTAAACCCTCGCCCAGACCCAATCATGCCAGAAGAACCCACCTTTACCATTAAATACCAAAATAACGTTAAAAAAACACTGTTATTAGAACCTTTGATCGAAACCGGATCTAGATCGAGGGAAACTCTTTCGCTCAAATTCAATACCGAGAGTGTAAAAACAAGAGGGACGGCCGGTGTGGTGGCGGCACTAGGGTGGCCGAACGGTGGTCGGCGACGGTGTAAAGGTAGAGAGAGAGAGAGAGAGAGAGAGAGAGAGAGAGAGAGAGAGAGAATGTGAGGGGGAAGTGGGGGAATGGGTGGTTAGGGTTTTAGGTTAAAAAGAAAAGAAAAGGGGGGAAAACACACTTTCAAAATTTTTTTTTTTCTTTTTATAAAAGAGGAGGGGGCGGCAGATCATCAAGGGGTTTAGGGTTTGATTTTTTTTTTTTTTTTGTGGATAATAAAATAGTAGGATGATGATAAAATGATAAAATGATAATAAGATGATAATAATATTAATATTATCAATTTATCTTGGAACCGATAATATGATAATAATATTAATAATATTAATAAAATAGTTGAATTTGCATACGTCGAAACAGATAAAATGATAATAAAACGATAATATTAATAGTAGAGTGATAATAATATTCATAATAGAATAATAAAATAATAACAACGACATTAGGAGTTTTACAAAAAAATCGGAAAGGGAAATCCTTTTTTTTTTTGGAACTTTAATACTTCCCAAAAAAAAGTATCAAGAAATTTTATTAGAAGAATTTTACGAGGATTAATTGGCACTGACTTGGATTGACTTGGGCCTAGGTCGGTCGAACTGGGCAAGAATTTCCAAATCGCATTTCCAGGGTTTTACAAAAACCAAGTACACAAGCATCTAACTGAAACCAAAGTAGGTACCTTTAGGATAAAGCATCGGCTCCTTGATTGAGTTTTCCATAATTATGCTTGATTATGAAATGAAATGATTGGCGATAGTCAACCCATTTGGCATGGCGTGAGCTTAACTTGTGGTGGTGTTGACTATACTTCAAAGCCTCATGATCAGAATGAAAAATAAACTCACTTGCAACAAGGTAATGACTCCAATGCTATAAGCACCTTATGATAGCATAAAACTCGTTATCATAGGTGGATTCTTCTTGAACCACACAATTTCTCACTAAAGAAGGCTAGAGGCTTACTTTCCTAAGGAACAATAAGAATAAGCAAGATAGAGAGGGGCTAAGCAACGAACAAGCTAATTGTCACGACAAGTTGTGTTGAATTGGAATGGAATTGAGTGTTAAACTGGACAACCAAGATAACTGAGCTTGCCCTTGGATATAGATACACCGCCAAGACAATCCTAGGGCCCTTAATGCTAATATGGATACCGACACACCACTAGATCAATAACAAGACCTGTTAGAACACCACCTGTACTAGCTAGAATACAGGATAGCTGGACAGAGTTTGGGGGGCAGGGAGCAAAGCTCGACTTTATTCATTTAATAACTGAGTTCATACAAGTAAAATGAGGCTTTCATACTCAGCCTTACACCCTCTCACAATGAATAATTCAACTAACAAAAGCAAACTTAAAACAAAAAACAGATTTAAAACTAAGAAAACCAAAAATAGCAGCATAACCTGATTCTTGACACCTATTTGCTTTGTTAATCACCATGAATGAGGTGTCAAGGACTTAGTTAATCAAAAGGACTTGTAAGGATGGCTTTGGGAGCAATAATTAGCTACTAATCACATGATTAAGCCTGGGAGACAACAAGTACAACAGCTTGTTATGCATTGGATCAAGGGAAATTCCCTTGACTTTTGTGGTGGTTAATAACAGATGTGACTAGGTCCGACTTTGCCCTTTTAAGGGCTTTCTTGATAATATTTTAGACACCTTTTCAAGCCCTTAAATGTGCCTTACCAATGTTGTAAGTGAAGGTTAAAATAGCTCGCTCAAGCCGAGCTGCTGCTGGACTGAAACTAAGTAGTACTGATGCTGTTGTGCTTGTCCAAAATAAATGGAGCAACTTGGTTCATTTACTAGCTATTGTGTGACTATGCAAATGAGCTAAGTTACCCTCAAAAGGTTGGACCTGACCATTATTGAATCAACTAGTAAACCCAGGACTGAGCTAGTTTACTATCTAGATCACAGTAGCTGCACTCTTGATTTAGAAACTTCTGAGCCATTGCTTAAACATCTGGACTAAGGTTAGATGCTTAGTTCTGGTTATCTGAAAGGTTGCCACCATCATCCTCCCCTTGTTGCAAAGAATTTGGCTTCAAATTCTCAAGGGGTACATCTTAAAGATAGGGGCTCAGGTGTGCTATATTAAAAGTGGTAGAAACCCCATCCTCTCCAGGGAGCTCAATCCTATATGCATTGTAATTGATCCTCTCCAAAACATCAAAAGGACCATTTGCTTTTGGACTTAGCTTGGATTTTCTCTTTTATGGAAACCTTTCCTTCCTTAGGTGTACCCAAACCAGATCACCTGGCTGAGAAACAATTTTCTTCCTGTGCTTGTTGGCTTGTGTTTGGTAACTGGTGTTGCTCTTCTCAATTTTCTATCTAACCTTCTCATGTAACTCTTGAATCTCTTTCACTCTTTTCTCAGCTTCTGCACTAGGTTTCCCATCCATGCTTTTGCGAATAAAATCCTTTGGGGTTAAGGGATCCAGGCCATAAACTACCTTAAAAGGTGAGAGTCCAGTGGTTTTGTGGGGAGCTCTGTTGTAAGCGAACTCTACATGAGATAATAGAAGATCCCAACCCTTGGATTGAGTTCTGATCAGGGCTCTGAGTAAGGCACCTAAGGACCTGTTTATTCCTTCTGTCTGGCCATCAATTTGGGGATGCCATGTAATGCTGAATTTGAGCTTAGTTCCCAGTTTCTTCTAAAGTGTAGGCCAGAAATGGCTTAGAAATTTGGTGTCCCTATCTGATACAATGGATCTGGGAAGGCCAAGAAGTCTCACAATCTTCTTGCAGTAGAGTTCAACAATATGGACGATATCATTAGTCTTGTTGTATGCAAGGAAATGGGCCATTTTTGAGAATCTGTCCACAAGCATAAAGATTGAATCCTTACCGCTTTAAGTTCTAGGAAGGCCAAGAACAAGTCCATGCTTACATTTGACTAAGGACCTAGAGGGACTAGAAGAGGGGTATACAGCCTTTGGGGTCAAGAGTGGCTCTTGGTTGCTTGGTAGATAGCACGCCTCTTAGATCTCCTGGACATCCTTAGCCATGCCAGGCCAATAATAGTGCTCTTTCAACATCACTGTTGTCTCGTTTTCCCCATCATGGCTAGCAAGGGCCCCTCCATGCACCTTCCTGATACGTAGCTCCCTGATTCCACCTCTTGCAATGCGTAACCTTATCCCTTTGAACAAATTCTACTGCATGAAGTCCCCCTTTGGTCTCTGCTTGTAGTGCCCATACAATTCCCTAAAATCCTCATCTGTCTCATATAAGCTCTTGAGGTGCTCAAAACTAAGTATACTAGTTTCAAGCTGAAACAGCAAAAGAGGCATCCTGGACAGGGCATCTGCTCCCCAATTTAGCTTACCTCACTTGTGTTTGATAGTGAAATGAAAGGGCTACAGGTACTTTACCCATTTAGCATGTCTAACATTGTGTTTATGCCACCCCTTTATGTATTTAAAGGCCTCATGGTTAGAATGAAGGATGAACTCAGATTTTATGATGTAGTGGCTCCAATGTTCCAGACACCTAATGATGGTATAAAACTCCTTATCATAGGTTGAGTATCTCTTTTTTACATCATTCAGCTTCTTACTGAAGAAGCCTAATGGCTTCCTCTCTAAAGCTAGGACTCCTCCAATCCCTACTCCTAAGGCATCACACGCTACTTTATACACCTTTTTGAAGCATGGCAATACTAAAACTTGTACTTGAGTCATCCTCACCTTGATTTCTTGAAATGCTTGTTGTGCCTTGGAACTCCTCTGGAATGAACTACCTTTGATCACTTTAGTCATAGGTGCCACTATGGTGCCGAAATTTTGGAAAAACCTCCTGTAGAAAGAGGCTAATCCAAGAATGCTCCTCACATCATGGATGCTCTTAGGTACTGGCTAGCTTCTGATTGCCTCCATTTTGCTTTCATCTACCCTGACACCCTCAGCAGTAATTATGTAGCCCAAAAAGGTGATCTCATGAGTCAGAAAGGTGCACTTCTTAAGATTCCCATACAGTCTCTCCTTCTCCAAAACCTGAACAATCTACTAAAGATGATTTAGGTGCTCTTCTTAACTCTTGCTGTATATCAGTATGTCATCAAAATACACAACCATAAATTTGCATGTAAAGGGTCTGAACACATCGTTTATTAACCCTATGAAAGTGCTAGATGCATTAAATAAGGCAAAAGGCATGAGTAATCACTCATAGAGGCACCCTCTTCTTTTTTTTTTAAAGCAGTCTTCTATTCATCTCCCTCTCTTATCCTTATTTGATAATGACCACTTCTTAAATCCACCTTGGAAAAGAACTTAAAACCATGCAGCTCATCCAACATGTCTTCAGGCCTGGGAATTGAATGTCTGTATTTGATGGTAATCTTATTTATAGCTCTGCTATCAATACACATCCGCATGCTTCTATGTTTCTTAGGTGCCAACAAGGCTGGTATAGCACAAGGACTCAAACTCTCCCTCACCATTCCCTCGGCCATTAGCTCTTCTGCCTACGTTTGGACCCCCTGAGTGTCTTTGGGTTCATTCTATAAGCTAGCTTATTAGGCAAAAAACCTCTTAGAATTAGGTTTATATGGTGCTGTATTGATCTTTTAGGAGGTAAGCCTGGAGGAATTTCTTTAGGGAAGACATGAGCATATTTATCAAGAATCTATTGGACTCGTAAAGGATGGCTTGGGATGATTTCACATTCACTGTGAGATTGTAGGATCCCTCCCCTAAAGGGCCTAAACTCATGCTGAGTAGCCTTCAGTTCAGGTTCTATTAGGGTCGGGTGCTTTTCTGGGGTTTCAGAGGGCTTGGAGGGTTTGTCTTTAGGCATTTGATGTGTGGCTAAAGGGGCAAGAGTGGTCCTTTTCCCATCTTTGATAAAAGAGTCAGTATTCTGATAGCTATCATAGATTACCCTTCTGTCATAGAGCCGGGGTCTTCCCAATAACACATGGCATGCATTCATGGGAATAATGTCACACCAAATCTCATCTCAATAGCTCTTCCTAATTGAAAAGGGAACTAGACACCTAGAATTAACTTGTAATCCCTTACCTTGATTAAGCCATAGAAGTTTGCAATCCTAGCTTTTCTATCAAGGTAGTAGATGCCACATTAGCACAACTCCTATTGTCAATAATCAAAGAGCATACCTTACCTTGAATAAAACACCTACTGTGGAAGATGTTCTCCCTTTGTTCCTCTTCGGTGCTTCTCTGGACATGAAGAGCACTCCTGATCACCAATAGTTCTCCTTCTTCTAGTTCAACAATCACCTCCTCTCGTTCCTGTTCCTCCACAAAGCAAACCTCTCTCTCAGCTTCCACTTCTGCCTCCTAGGCAGCTTGATCCTCAGCCAGGGTAATGACCCTTCTATTGGGACATTCAGTGGCAAAGTGTAAGCACCTCTTGTGGTTGGCTGTGTTAGGGGGGTTTGTTTTGTGGGGTAGGGGTCTTAAGAGCAACCTGGGATGAGGCTCTAGTGGGCTAAGGGTTTATTTGAGGGCTCCCCTTATTAAAAGTTTGGCTTTTGAGAAAGGGTTTAAGGGGTTCTTTCTTGACGGTCTTGGACTTCATCTGTTGCTCAACTCTATAAGCTAACATACATATAACTTCAAAAGTGGTATACTGCTGCAACTCTACCATGTGTAAGTACCTAAGGTTAAGTCCACTAAGATATCTCACTATGGTCTGATCTTTAGGCTCTTCCAGGTCACACATTACCAAGAGTTTTTCAAACTCTCGAGTGTATTCCTCAACAGACAGGTTGCCTTGGGTCAAGCTATGCAACTAAGAATAGTTATCTTGAAGGTCGGGAGGGGTAGGAACCTATTCTTGAGCTTGGGCTTCATTTTAGCGCAGATCCTGATCTTCCCCTTTCTCTTCTTAGCCCTTTTTGCATATAAGTTAGTCTGCCACAAGGAAGCACACTTCCTTAGTCTGAGAGCCACTAACTCAACCTTGTTATCCTCTGGAATGTATTTGTAATCAAAGACCCTCTCAACTATATGCAACTAGTCAAGGAACTCTTCAGGATCTAGCCTTCCTTCAAATTCTGGGATCTCAATCTTGTTGTCAAAACTAGATGATTTGCGTTGGTGCCTTTTGCCTCTCCTCTGCCTTGACTCAGCTTCACTGTCACTAGAGGAAGCAAAGGGGTTGCCTTGGCTGTCAACCTCTTCCTCATGCGACTCCTCTAAGGAGCTTTGACTCTCCGAATGCAGGACTCTTCACTTGTTCTTGAGAGACCCTCCTAATTGCTTCCTTAAGTACTCATTTTGTTTCTCTAAATACTCATAATTCTTCAATAGTGTCTCAAACTTTTCTTCCAAAGAGATACTACCACTCATCTTGCCTATTATGGACAAGGGTTGTTTTATGGACTTTGTTTTTAGGCAGAATGGTCGAGCTTGGGTTGCTGGTTCAGGCTTAGGAGAGTAGCCTAAGCTCTTATACCAAATACAATGGAAAATAAGCAAGACAGAAAGGAGCTAAGCAAGGAACAAGTCAACTATCTCGACAAGTTGGCTTGAACTGGAATGCAATTGAGTGTTAAACTAGACAACTAAGATAACTAAGCTTGCTCGTGGATACAGACGCACACACTAAGAAAATCCTAGAGCCCTTGATGCTAATCTGGATACAAATACGCCACCAGATCAATAACATGACTTGTTAGAACACTACATGTATTGGCTAAAATATAGGATAGCTAGAGATAGTTTGAGGGGTAAGGAGCAAAGCTCGACTTCATTCATTCAACAATTGAGTCCACACATGTAAAATGGGGCTTTCATACTCAGCCTCACACGCTCTCACAATGGCTAAGTCAACTAACAAAAGCAAACTTAAAACAGAAAATAGATTTAAAACTAAGCAACCTAAAAACAACAGCATAACCTGATTCTTGTCACCTATTTGCTTTGTTAAACTCCATGAATGAGGTTCGAATGCCTTAGTTGATCAAAAGGACTAGTAATGATGGCTTTGGGAATAAAAATCAGCTGCTAATCACATGATTAAGCCTAGGAGACAGCAAGTGCTATAGCTTATTACCCATTGGGTCAAAGGGAACTCCCTTGATTTTTATAGTGGTTAATAACTGATGTGATCAGGTCTAACTTTGCTATTTGAAGGGCTTTCTTCATAATATTTTAGACACCTTTTCAAGCCCTAAAACATGCCTTACCAATGTTGGAAGTGAAGGTTAAAATAGCCCTCTCAAACTGAGCTACTATTGGACTGAACCTGGGCAGTACTAATGCTGCTGTGCTTGTCTAAAATAAATGGAGCAACTTGGTTCATTTACTAGCCATTGTGTGACTATGCAAATAAACCAAGTTACCCCTCAAAAGGTTGGAGGTGACCATTATTGAATCAAATAGCAAACCCAAGACTGAGCTGGTTTGCTGTACTTTTCACAGTAGTTGCACTCTTGACGTAGAACCTTCTGAACCATTGCTTAAACATCTGGACTAGGGTTGGATGCTTGATTCTGGTTATCTGAGATGTTGCCTTCATTAAGCATGTATACCAGCTCCAAAGGCATCACATTTAACTTCAAAGACCCTCTCAAAGCATGGCAAAGCAAGAACGGGTGCTTTAATAAGTCTCTTCTTCACCTATTCAAAGACATATTGGGGTCTGGGTGTCCAAATGAATGATGTATCCTTAATAACCTCAGCCATAGGAGCCGTAATTGTACCAAAGTTCCTTATAAGCCTCCTATGAAAAGATATAAGTCCATAGATGCTTCGTACATCATGGATACTTTGTGGAATTGGCCATGTCTGAATAGCCTCAATCTTACTCTCATCTGCCCTAATTCCATGCCCAGTAACAATGTGACCTAAGAATGTTAGTTCATGAGTGAAAAAAGACACATTTCCTGAGGTTACCAAATAATTTCTCACGTATAAGAACAAGCATGATTTGTGTCAGGTGATCTTGATGCTCTTGCTCATTCTTGTTATATATGAGGATGTCATCGAAGCATACCACCACAAATTTACCAATATAAGGCCTAAATACTTGATTCGTTAACCTCAGAAAGGTACTAGGAGCATTTGAAAGACCAAATAGTATAACCAGCCACTCACATAATCCTTCTTTGGTCTTGAAAGCTGTTTTCCATTCATCTCCTTCTCTAATCCGAATTTGGTAGTAACCACTTCAAAGATCAATCTTTGAGAACACTTAAGAGCCACGTAAGTCATCTAGCATATCTTTAAGTCTAGATATGGGGTACATATACTTGATTGTGAACTTGTTGATGTCCCTGCTATCCTCACACATACACATTCCTCCATCTTTCTTAGGAACTAATGGGGCAGGAACGGCATGCAGACTTAAGGACTCACAGATCAAGCCCTTTGACATTAGTTCCTCAACTTGTCTCTGAATCTCCATGGTTTCTTTTAAGGCTTATCTTTGTGGAGTTGATGTATCTAACCTTGCACACTCCAAGAGAGAATGACATGGGTAGATTTGAGAGTGAGCATGAGATGAGAGAAAGAGAGGATAACGCAGGTGCCTTCAAGAGATAATCCAATAGAGCCACTCTTATTGAACACTAGGGCAATCTCCTTAGATCAATTAGGATACAAAAGCACCACCTAATTGAGATAAAGAGACCACGAACACCACTTAAGTTGTCATACTTAAGATATAGAACTAGGATTTGGAGAGACAAAGCTCAAGTTTGCATTCAATTTGACAAAAGCCTCTTGCAAATGGAAGAGATGGGGTATTTATAGGACTTCCCCTTTGGCCAAGGGCAACTTACAAGCTGTGAAATGCTAAATGACATAGCCTAAACTAGATTACAAGTTACAAGTTGCAAGTTGACAAAACAAGAGATCTAACTTAGCCTTAACACCTCAGTAGCTTATTAATCTCCAAATTGAGGTGTCAAGCTTACAAATAGTCCTAGTATATCAGCTTAGATTCTTGAGCTTCCAAGTTGCACAAGTGGGACACCAAAAACAAGGAGAGCAGCCGACCTCTCCTCTTAATCGGGTAAAAGAATTGCTTTTCTACTTTGGCTGGATAAAACAAGCACAAGCTAGTCCCTTAGCTCAAATTCAGGGCCATGATTTGAAAAATATTTAGATGTCTTTTCATACCCTAATAGTTGACAACAGTTGGAACAAAGCAAGTCAACCAAACAGCCCCTTTATTCGGACTGTGCTGGATTCTGCCTTGTAGTGCGTAGTTTCGATTTTTAGGTTAGATGACTAACCAAATGGGCTCCAAATGCCTTGTAAAAGGTCTTGTTAGAAAGCTAACACTTTAAGCTTTAAGGGGGTGGTGTTTGCAAGAACTTTCCCCTTCTAGTTTTTGCTCTAATAGGGCTATAAAACCGGGCTAATTCCCGGATCAACTGGCTTGCTGATTGTCCTCTTTGTTCAGGTGGTTTCTAACCATGGCATTGACTTCCCTGACCTTCCTAGACTCCATAACGTTTGTTGGACCATTGGGGAGGGTTTTCAAAAGTTTACTTGGATGGTCCCCATCATCCTTCTCGAGTTGGTTGGAGTTTGACCTCAAACTTAAAATTTCTTCATTCTCTTCAAAGTATGGACTGAGGTCAGCCGCATTAAAGGTGGTAGAGACTCCATACTCACCAGGTAACTCCAATTTGTAGGCATTAGGTCCGACCTTCTCTAATATCTCAAAGGGGCCATCCGACCTTCGCATGATCTTAGACTTGCACTTGCTTGGGAACCTTTCCTTCCTCATGTGGATCCATACCGAATCCCCCTACTGGAAATGGACCTCTTTCTCGTGTTTGTTAGCTTGTTGCATGGCTTGGGTATTGAACCTTTTAATTCTCTCCCAAACTTGAGCATAAAGGTCCTTCATCTCCTTAGCTCGCTTCTTGGCCTCCCAACTAAATTTGGTAGGAGTGGGATGGGTGTGAGGTCCAAAGGGGTCTTCGGATTATAACCATAGACCACTTGAAATGGAGAAAGTTGTGTGGCCTTACTTGGTGCCCCATTGAAGGAAAACTCTGCAGCAGGTAGGAGTTCGTCCCAAGCCGTCACATTCTTCTTCACAAGCACTCCAAGCAAGGTTCCCAAAGTACGGTTGGTCACCTCGATTTGACCATCGGTTTAGGGATGACAAGTGGTGCTAAACTTGAGGTGAGTCCCCATCTTCCTCCATAGAGTGAGCCAAAAGTGACTAAGGAACTTGATGTCCCTATCCGAAACCATACTCCGTGGGATGCCATGAAGTCTCACAATCTCCTTGAAGTAGAGATTGGCTATTTCGAAGGCATCATGGGTGGTATGACAAGGCACAAAGTGGGCTACCTTGGAGAATCGATCCACCACCACCATGATGAAGTCCTTACTTCTTTGGGTTCTTGGCAAGCCCGTAATGAAATCCTAAGTAACGTCTTCCCATGAGGCCATGGGCATGGGCGAGCGAGAGTAGAGGCCGTGGGGACGGACATAGCTCTTGGCCATTTGACAAATTGAATACCTCTTGATAAAGTGTTCTATATCCTTGGTCATCTTCGGCCAATAGTAATGCTCCTTGAGCATTCAACACGTTTTCCCCACTCCAAAGTGGTCGGCTAGAGCACCACCATAAAGCTCGTGGATTAGCAACTCCCTAAACCCACATTTGTGCATGCAAAGCCAGGGTCCCCTGAAAAGAAGCCGCTCTTGGATGTGAAACAAGCCGTGGGGGTAGCTAGCACATTTGGCATGGATCTCCTTGAAGTCTTCATCGTTGACATACATTCCTTTGATGATCCCAAATCTAAGCACCTTGGATTCTAGGATCGAAAGGAGGAAATACCTCCTGGAAAGGGCATCTGCTCCCTTGTTCAACTGGTCGGGTTTGTGGTGTATCATGAAGTTGAAAGCTTGAAGATACTTAACCCACTTGGCATGGCAGGGATTGAGCTTATGTTGCCTTTGAATGAATTTGAGGGCCTCATGGTCGGAATGTAATATGAATTCGGCCCCCACAAGGTATTGTCTCCAATGCTCCAAAGCCCACACTATAGCATAGAACTCCTCCTTGTATGTGGAGTACTTTCTCTTGGCTCGTTCAACTTCTCAGTAATGTACGCTATGGGCTGCTTTTCTTGTGGCAAAACAGCCCCTATTCCCGCCCCAGAGGTGTCACACTCCACCTCGAAGACCTTGGAGAAGCTAGGGAGTGCTAGTATGGGAGCACTTGTAAGCCTCCTTTTAATTTCTTCAAAGCCTGAATGGGCTTGCTCATTCCACTCAAAGGAACTTACCCCTGAGGACCTTGGTCATGTGGGCAACAACAGAGCTAAAATCCTTCACAAATCTCCTATAAAAGGATGCCAAGCCATGGAAACTTCGAACTTGATGCATGGAAGTGGGAGTAGGCCATTCCCGGGTGGCCTTGACTTTGTCTTCATCTACATGAATCCTTTGAGCTGAAACCACAAAACCCAAGAAGATGACTTGGGGTATAAAAAAGTGGCACTTCCCAAGGTTCCCATAAAGTTTTTCTTAGGCGAAGATACTCAAGACTTAGTGAAGGTGATCGACATGCTCTTACTCATCCCGGTTATACACCAGTATGTCATCAAAGTACACAACAAAAAACTTTCCTATGAATAGCCTAAGCACCTCATTCATAAGTCTCATAAACGTGCTAGGTGTATTAGTCAAGCCAAATGGCATGACCAACCACTCATAGAGGCCGCCCATGGTTTTGAACGCCGTCTTCCAGTTATCCCCTTCAAAGATTCAGATTTGGTAACAGCCACTTCTAAGATCAATCTTAGAAAAGATGATGGCTCCATGAAGCTCATCAAGCAAATCTTCCAACCTTGGAAAGGGGTACCGATGCTTGATTGTGATCTTGTTGATGACCCTACTATCAACACACATTCTAATGCTCCTATCTTTCTTGGGCACGAGTAGGGCCGGGACAACACATAGGCTTAAGCTCTCACGGATTAACCCCTTAGCTAGGAGGTCATCAACTTCGCGTTAGATTTCTTGGGTCTTGGGGGTTCATCCTATAGGTCGGTTTGGTTAGGAGGTAGAACCGGCGATGAGATCAATCTTATGTTGGATGGACCTTTTTAGGGGCAAACTATAGGGTATCTCTTGGGGGAAAACATGTTGGAAGGTGTGTAAGAGAGGGGTGAGCAATGGGTGGCTTAAGGCTATAGGTAGGGCCGGTTCTTGGCCTAGCAAAATCCTCTCCTTATAAGGCTCATATTCATACATTTGAGACTTTAGGAGGTTGGTAAGAAAGACATCCATTTGGGGGTTTTCTTTGGGTTTAGAGTGGGAGGATGATTTGAGTGGGGTAAGGGTGATCTTCTTATGGTCCTTGGAGAAGGTGTAGGTGTTCATACGGCCATCATGCATGACCCTTCTATCAAAGAGCCAAGGTTGACCCAACAAGAGATGGCAAAGATCCATGGTACAATATCACACCAAATTTCATCTTTATAAGTTTTTCCGATGCTTAAAGACAGGAGACATCGAGTAGAAATTTACAAACCTTTACTTTAGTTGAGCCATTGGATGGTGTACGGATTTGGGTGTGGAGTCACTGACAGCTTAAGCTTGTCCATCATGGATTGTGAGGTCATATTTGCTCAACTCCCCCCATCAATGATAAGGGAGCATACTTGGCCAACTACAGTGCACCTCGTATGGAAGATAGACTCCCTTTGCTTAAACTCATTTTGGGAGGCTTGGCCACTTAAGACCCTCCGAGTCACCAAAAGTTTCCCTTCGTTGAGCCCTTCTTCAAGCACCTCTAAGGGCTTATTCAAGTACAATTCCTTCTCCCCTTCGACCTCCCCCTCAAACTCCTCAAATGATGCTTGAAATTCAGCCAAGGTGACAATTCTCTTGTTAGGACATTCGGACGTAATGTATCCTAGCCCTTGACACTGAAAGCATCTCCTTTTGTCATCTAGTTTTGGGGGGTTTCTTTGAGGAACATTTTGGGCATTAGGTGGGTTAGGCCATGGAGGTGGGGTAGTTTGTCGTCTAGGATTTATGTCTGGGGGTCTTTGAAAAGGGTAGGACCGAGTAGGAGGCTTGGACACGACCCCTTTACCCTTGGCTTTCCGTTGTTGTTCCACTTTGCACGTAAGGGAACTAAGATCGTTAAGAGAGGAATAAGGATGGAGTTCAATGACATGGGCAATTTGATCATCCAAACCACTCAAGTACCTCATAAGGGTTTGGGTTTCATCTTCCTTTAAGTCACATTTCAAAAGGAGTTGTTCAAACTCCCTAGTATATACCTCCACACTCTTGGTTCCTTGTTTGAGGTTATGAAGTTTGAGATAGTTATCTTGGAGGTAACGGGTGGGTAGGACTTTGGCTTTTAATTTGTCTCTCATTTTAGCCCAAGTACGAGTCTTCCCATTTCCTTACTTAGCCCTCTTGGTCACTAACTTAGCCCACCAAATTTAGGCATATTTACGAAGCTTAAGGGCTACAAGCCTTACCTTTTTCTCATCTGGGATGTCCTTGTAATCAAAGACTCTCTCCACTGTCTGTAGCCAATCTAGAAATAGGTCCTAGTCTAGTTGGCCTTCAAATTTGGGAATGTTAACCTTAAAATCAAGCTTGCCTCCCCCACTAGACCGAAATGGCCTTCCTCCTTCGTCTTCTTCACTAGAGGAATCATTTAGGTGGCTTTCCTCTTCCTCGGGTTCAATCCGAGGCCCTTGTTCTATGGGACTTCTTGAGTTTCTCAAACTCCTTCTTTTCTCTTGTAGGAGTTGGCCAAGTTGAGTTTGGAGGTATTTGACTTTAGCCCCTAATTCAGCCTTCTCCCTAATAGCATTCTCCACAACTTGTTCCAGTGTTAGGCTAGATGACATGTTGGCTTTTAATGAAGAACTGTTGTGTTTTGGATGGGGAGTAGGAGGCACGGTCGTGTTGGGTGGCACGACCTAGGCGTGCGAAGTTGCTGAAGTTGAAATAAGCGTGCTGGAATGAGGCACAGTCGTGCCCTAAGGTACGGGGTGACCGTGCTGAATTTCCATCCTGGGCGTGGAAGAGTATGTGCAAGGGAATGCGTTTATGGGTGGTTTTGTGGCTTTGTGTTTGGGATTGTGTTTGGTGATGGAAGCTTAGCCAAGAGGGCAACCTAGGCTCTGATACCAATTAATGTATCTTACCTTGCACATGCCAAGAGAGAATGAGATGGGTAGATTAGAGAGTGAGAATGAGATAAGAGAAAGAGAGGATAATGCAAGTGCCTTCAAGAGATAATCCAATATAGCCACACTCGTGTTGAACACTAGGGCAATCTCCTTAGATCAATTAGGATATAGAAGCACCAACAAATTGAGATAAAGAGACCTAGAACACTACTTAAGTTGCCACACTTAAGATATAGAAGTAGGATTTAGAGAGGCAATGATGGAGATCTCATAACCATCCCTCAAAATTCAGAATGTTTAGGTAAGAACCAAAAATCAAAAACAAGCCTAGACATCAAAATACACCATGCTGCCGGGTTAGATTAAACTTAGCCGTGAAATCTGATTAGACTCACCTAATCTCTTGGTGACTTAAATTTGTAATTTTTGTGTTTTCATAAACCTTAGGATGTTAGGTTTCTAATAAAACAAGTTTCAGCCTCATTGGAGTTCATTTGCTCATCCAAAACCTATGTTTAAGTCAAACTGCCCTAAAGATAGTTTACATCCAGATTTTACCGGGCTTTGGTGATTACATTTGTTAATCTTCCATGAGGTTTAAGTGCCTAATTTTTGCATCCCTGGAAATATTAAGATCTTAGCTTTCATGTCCAATTGGAATTACTAGATTTGGAGTTCAATTGGTCAGTGAACAAAGCTCATTTTCAGTCCTATGTTGTTTTGGACTAGATTCTGCACGATTTGAGTATTCAGCCTATTTCCAGGGCCAAATGACGTCCAAATGCTTTGATTCAAAAGCGAGGGTATTCTAGACATCTTGAGGTTTCCCTCCTTGCAAACAAACTAAGATTACTCAGCATTTGAGGTGTCAAGCAAGGGAGACAAAATCAGGCAGATTCAGCCACCTAGCACCCAGTTGCTTAGCCTAGAGGTTTTACCCTCTTAAGAGGGTTTGCTAGAAGTATGTGCTTGCCATGTTGGCTGCCTTGACATGCTTATTCATCCTAACACTCAGCCAAGCAAGGGCATGCCACGTGGAGCAAGGGAAGACCACCATTTTGCAAGCTATCAACCGGCCACTCAAGCTACACATGGCAGCCATGCATTCATCCATCTTTTGATGTGGCAGCCATGCATTACTTGCTCTTCTTGCTAGGAAAATGAGTGTCTTAAGTTACTTCAAGCTTAGGAAAGGTGTTAGAGAGCTAAATCATGTATTTTGAAGCTTAGGCATTCGAATTAGTCTAGCTTAGTTCAAACCGTGTGATTGTTTAAGTTAAGTTAAATTAGTAGCTTTCCTAGCTAGCAAGGAAAGCTTGTTTTCATGTATGTTCAAGGCTATTTGAAGCCGTGCTAGTTCATTTTGTAACATATACTTGAACTTTGAATTAAGAGTAAAGACTTTGTGTCTTTGAACTTGCTTATCCTTAATTAGGCCGATTAAGGTGGTGATCAAGTGAGTCTTAATCCTTGGGCAGGTGGTCTATCTTATCCTAATCCAAGATTAAGGGCCCTAAGCTAGTGATTAGTGGTGTATCTTATCTAATCATCTAGTTTAGAACTATCCAAATTCATTTGAAAGCACTTGAGATCCTTAAAGTTAGCTTCTGGGTTCTCTTAATCCATGAGCTATTTTGTGTTCTAGCTTGTCTTCTTCATCCATTCTTGCTGTCCCTTGCACGTTTTCATCAGGCAAAGCTCAAGTTTGTATTCAATTTGGCAAAAGTCCCTTGTAAATGGAAGAGAGAGGTATATTTGCAGGACTTCCCCTGTCAACAATTCGGCCAAGGGTAGCTTACAAGCTGAGAAATGCTAAATGACATAGCCTAAACTAGATTACAAGTTGCAAGTTGAAAAAACAAGAGATCTAATAGAGCCTTGACACTTCATTAGCTTATTAATATCCAAATTGAGGTGTCAAGCTAACAAATAGTCCTAGTACATCAGCTTAGACTCTCGAGCTTACAAGTTGCACAAGTGGGACACCAAAAACAAGGTGAGCAGCCGGCCTCTCCTCTTAACCGAGTAAAAAAATTCCTCTTCTACTTTGGCTGGAGAAAACAAGCACAAGCTGGTGCCTTAGCTCAACTTTAGGGCCATGATTTGATAAATATTTAGATGTCCTTTCATACCCTAAAGTTTGACAAAAGTTAGAACAAAGCAAGTTAACCAAACAGCCTCTTTATTTGAACTGTGCTGGATTCCACCCTACAGTGCACACTTTCGGTTTTTAGCTTGGATGACTAACCAAATGGGCTCCAAATGCTTTGGAAAAGGTCTTGTTGGAAAGCTAAGAATTTAAGATTTAAGGGGGTGGTACGTGCAGGAAATTTTCCCTTCTAGATTTTGCTCCAACAGGGCTACAAAACCAGGCCAATTCTCAGATGAACTGGCTTGCTCATCGTTCTCGTTGTTCAGGTGGCTTCTGGACATGGCATGGACTTTCCTGACCTTCATGGACTCCATAACGTTTTCTAGACCATTGGGGAGGGTTTCTAAAGGTTTGCTTAGATGGTCCCCATCAGGAGTTGAGATGGGGATAAAAGGGGTAAGATAATCTTCTTTCCCCCCTTAGTAATGCAGTATATATTCAAGAATCCATTATGCATTACCTTTTGGTCATACAACCATGGTCTTCCCAGCAAGATATGACATGCATCTATGAGAATAATATCACACCAAAGTTCATCATGATAGTTCTTTCCAATGGATAAAGAGATGAGGCACCGAGAGTTCACTTGGATGCCTTGTTTTGATTCATCCATTGAATGTTTTATGAATAGGGATGAGTTATGGTTTGCAAGCTTAGTTTCTTGATCATGCTAAGAGAAACTACATTAGCACAGGTCCCTCCACCAATGACAACAGAACACACCTTCCCTTAAACCGTACAGTGGGAATGGAAGATGTTCTCCCTTTGCTCCTCTTTAGTTCCTTTCTAGCCACTCAAAACTCTTCACGAAACCAGCAACTCTCCTTCATCATCCTCCTCCACTACCTTTTCTTGAGTTTCCTCAAGATCATCCTCAAAATCTTCCTCTTTTTCCTCCTCAAATACCTCTTTCACGGCTGCCTATTCAGCTAGTGTAATCACCATTCGGTTAGGACAGTCTGAGGTAACATGCCCAAGACCTTGCATGTAAAGCATCTTCTATTGCTCATGGGATAGGATTGGGTCTATTTTGAGGGGTTGGCTCTTTTGTGGAGCTTGGGTTCTTTGTGGAAAGGAAGGAGATATATTTGTGGGCTTAGGAATGGGATTAGAACTTCCCTTGTTAAACATTTTGTTCTGAGGAAAAGGCTTTGTGTGCTGAGGCTTAGGGATTTGTTTTACCTTCTTTGGTTGCTCAACTTTGTGAGTAAGCACACACACTTCATTAAAAGTAGTTTAAATTTGCAAATCAACTACATTAGCATACCTGTGATCAAGGCCTCCCAAGTGCCTAACCATAGTTTGGTCTTCAGGTTCTTGGAGATCAAACTTAATAACAAGCTTTTCAAACTCACAAGTGTATTCCTCCACATTCAAGTTTCCTTGTGTCAAGTTATGGAGTTGAGAATGGCAATTTTGGACATATGTTAGGCGTAGAAACTGAGCCTTAAGCTTGGCCTTCATCTCCTCCCATGTTCTGATCTTTCCTTTTCTATCTCGAACTCTCTCAGCACATAGATTAGTCCACTAAAGGTAGGCATATTTTCTGAGTCTTAAAGCCACTAACTTGATCTTCTTGTCTTTTGGAACATCCTTGTACTCAAAAATACACTCAATTGTATGCCTCCAATCCAGGAATTCTTTAGGATCAAGCTTACCTTCAAACTCAGGAATCTTAACTCTAAAGTGATTAGAGTGTGCTTGAACCCTTGGTTTTGGCCTTGCCATTCTTAAGGGTTCATCCTCACTAGATGAATCCAAAGAGTGACTAGCTATGCGTTCTTGTCTTCCACAAGCAGATTGGGGAGGTTCCTCGCGCATCTTTTGGTTTTGCTTTAAAAATGCACTAAGCTATTTTCTCAAGTATTCGTTCAGCTACTTAAGTTCTTGATCATGTTGAGTGTCCTCATTGATTTTCCTCATCAATATCTCATTTTGGGCTAGGAGAGATTTATAATTCCTCATGATTGCCTCAAACGTTTTATCCAAGCTCGTACTTGAACTCATCTTGTAACCGTGTACGTGTTTAGGCTAATTTGGGTTTGTGTTTGGATTTGTGTTTTGGGGATGGTCCGGACTAGTACCAGGCTAAGGCGAAACTTGCTTTGATACCAAATACAACGTATCTATGGAGGGAATTCAACTAACACTCAAATCTGATTTCAAATGCAAAGGAAGCAAACTGAAATCATAAGAGAGTCTAAGGAGAATTCGGGAGGGATTGAAGGATAATTATGATCTAAACTCTTACTAGGATATAGATATCACCACTAAGCTTGCGTTTAGGACCCTTAAGCTTAATTAGGATAGAGATATCACCACCTAATCAAGGCTTAACACTCACTTGATCACCACTCTAACCAGCCTAGTTAGAGACAAGCAAGTTAAGTGTTTACGGTTAAGCAAATGAGCAATGCTCTCTTTTCTATTTCTCAAAATTATGAAAACTAATCACAAAATTGGTTACTTACAGCTCTTATAGCCAAGCATGCAAGCACACAAGCTGCTCAAGCCTGGGGAGTGAGGTTTCTTCAAGATTAGGAAACCTCATAATCTTGCTTTGTTCACAGTTTTAGCTGACCTATGATACTTTAATGCAAATCCTAGCTTAATCCTTGCTAATTACAACCATTGAGTCTATGTAACCTTTATGATTAAAGATAAACTTGTTACTAAACACATAGTTAAGTAAATAAGCAGCTGCCATCATGTGGAGAAAAGGAGTCACGTGACTGGCTATCTTGTGCTTTTCGGCTGGCCAATGGAAATGCTGCTACCTTTCTCTCCTTATTCCTCTTTAGTCCTTTAAGTGGTTACTCCATGATTGCCTCTAAGATCCCTTTAACAGCTCAATCATGCTGCTAGGTAGAGATTGGATGCCTAGAATGACATTAACCACCAAATGCATAAATTAGGTGCAACTTGGCAATAGCTGGCAGTTTGCAGGCAATGTTTGGACATCATATTTCTCATGCAAAATCTGGGCATGACCTGGATTGCCACATATTGTTAGAAATTATTAGATGTCTTCTAACTCCTCCAAGTGAAATCACACATTTATGACTTGATTTCTCAGCCCAAAAGCTCAAAATACTTAGACTAGTCTAAACCAGGTTTCAGCTTGTACGGTTTGGGAAAATGACCTGCTTCTTCAACCTCCACTTGAGTTAACCTAAATTTCTCACTTGAACCAGGTAATTAACATTTTGGGGACCCAAGATATGGAAAAAATTAGACCTTAGACCTCACAAAGGCCTAAGTAATTACGAACACAAAACTAGGTAAGAAAGAGGGGAAAAGCCCGGTATCGTCAGTTTGACTGCTTTGAAAAATGTGAGCCATCTTTTGGACTTTGGAGATTGCATTAGACCTTGCTATACTTGTTGGATCTTCATCAATGTATTGGCTTAAGGGGACTCCATCATATGTGATGCTAAATATCTCGTTTGGGAGGCAATCCGACGGGTATCTCTTTAGGAAACACATGGCTAAATTGCTTAAGCAACGACTTAGCTATTGGGTAGTTTGGTAAGCGGCATTTGGATTCTTGTTGTGAGGTTAGAATCGACTCATTCAAAGCTCAAAATGCATGGTAAGAGCCTTTCAGAAAGGGTTCACTACATGTAAAAAGCAAATCCGATCTTTCAGGGTGCTTTCGCGATTTGTGTTTGGAGAGTTGAAAAGGCGCTAATGGCACTAAAGTGATCTTCTTCTCTCCTTTAGAGAAGGAATATGTATTTAGGAATCGATTATCCATCACTTTATGATCGTACATCCATGTACGACCCAATAAAATATTACAAGCATCCATTGGGATCAGATCGCACTGAAGCTCGTCTTAATAATTTTTCCCGATCGAAAACAAAATCTAACACTGGGAATTAACTTGTAGGCCTTTGACTTGATTTAGCCATTGGATGTTATATGGATGGGGGTGTGCCATGGACTGGAGGCCCAGTTTCTCGATCATGCTCACTGAAACGATGATGGCACAACTGCCGCCGTCAATTATCAACGAGCACACTTTTCTTTCAACGGTAAAACGAGAATGAAAAATGTTTTCTTGCTTCTCACCTTTGACCCCTTGTTGGTTACTTAGTACTTTTCAAGGTACTAACTTCCCTCCTTCATATACAACTTCTTTAACCTTCTCCTACTCAACTCCCAGTTCATCTTCTTCGTTCTCTTTCCATTCTTCCTCATGATCTTCTTCCCTTATTGCATCCCATTCAGCAAGGGTGATTATCCTTCAGTTTGGGTAATTTGAAGCGATATGCCCAAGTCTCTGACACTTAAAATAGCATCGATTACTCATAGCAAACTGATATGACTGTTTTAGAACGGGCTAAGGCCGTGTTCGAGGAAATGGTGGCTATGGTACAGGCTGGGTTCTTTGAGGAGTTTGGGTTTTTATTGGCATAGGGGGAGGTGGTATGTGTGGTGTTTGTCTTGGAGGAAAATTCAGACTCCCCTCATTTAAAAGTTTAGTTCGAATTGGAGGTCTTGAAAATTCACATTTGAATTGCTTGTTTCGACATTGCTATTCAATCTTATGTGCTAATACACATGCTTCATCAAACAAGGTGCATTGCTGCAGTTCAACAATGTTAGAATACTTAGGATCAAGACCACCCAAATATCTAACAATTGTTTGTTCTTCAGGCTCCTGTATGTCGCACTTGATCAGGACCTTTTCAAACTCTCTGGTATATTCTTCAACAGTTAAATTCCCCTGGGTCAAATTATGTAACTTGGAATAACTGTCTTGAATATACATTACAGGAAGGAATTAGGACATGAACTTTGACTTCATTTTCTCCCAAGTTCTGATCTTTCCTTTCTTGTTTCTTATTAGCTTGATGTAAAGGTTCGTCTATTTTTGTAATCGAAGTACAACTGGCTTCACTTTCTCATCTTTTGGAATATCTTTGCAATCAAAGATACGTTCAACAGTGTGAAACCAATCCAAAAATTCATTAAGATCGAACTTTCACTCGAACTCAGGGATTTCGACCTTGAAATGATTGGAGTTATAAGGCGTTCTCCTGGCTTCTCTGATTCTTCTTAGAGGTTTTTCCTCACTAGATGAACTGACTAAGTTGCTTGCTTCTTCATCGCCATGTACAGATCCAATTGGGCTTTTAAGTGCCTTCTGTTTTTGTTTTATGTTATCACCCAGTTGTCTTCCCAAGTACTCATTTTGATTCTTCAACTCGTCATTAGTTGAAGTCGTAGCTTGGTAATTCTTCATGAGGGCTTCGAATTTCTCCTGAAGAGTCATGCGTCCACTCATGTTGATTGGTAAACTAGAACCATGGCTGTTTTTGGTGTTTTGATTTTTTTGTAGCGTGACAAGAAAGGGGGAACTGTGTAGGGTTGATTTCAAGCCAAGGATCAGACTTGGCTCCGATACCAAATATGATGTAACATGCTGGGAAAGGAAAAGGGCTCACGTTCAAGGGAAGAAATGTGCTTAGGGCCTGTGGAGGGAGAGAGGTGGTGCGGCTAGGAAAGGGTACGGGAGAAACAGAAAAGTTGAAATCGATAAAACTAAAACTGTTCTTGGATATATATTTCACCACCAGGAATTATCTTAGGGCCCTCAATCTTGAATTAGGATACATATTTCACCACCTAACTTACATCAAGACTCACTTGAGCACCACCTTACTTGACCTAAGTAAGGATAAGCATGTACAAAATTCTGGGGCAACAAACACTGAGGAGTTAAACTCAACTTCAGATTTCAATTCAAGATTACTGATTACAAAATGAGCTCTTGGACTATTTATTATGGAAGTCCAAGGCCTCTCCTTCCCTTCTACGTAACCATTAAGAGGTTACTTAATGATTAGGAGACTTTTTAAGCATACTTACTTATCTAAATTACAATGCATGTCATTAAACTAAGCTAAGCATAAATAATGAGTCTAGTAACTAACAAAATAATTAACTAAACTCATTCCTAGTGATTCTAGGCAGCTTAGTCATGATTTCCTTACTTGGAGGGTTTACTACACATGGCTTCCACCTTAAAAGCATGGCCTTTACACGACTGCCACTTCAGAGACAAGGTGCTCAAACACATGCTTGCAAAATGGCCTTTCCTCCTTGACCCACATGGTGTTTGCTGCTTTGATGATCATGGGATGACTAAGCTTCTCTAGATAGGCAAGTAAGCATGTTGCTGAAGAAAACCCTCCTAAGAGGGTAAAACCCTCTTCGCTAAGCAAGTGCCCATTGAAGCGCCGTGTGTCCCCTACTTTGCTCCCATTGTGCCACCTCAATTTGATCAGGAATGTTGGGTTTCCTTCCATAGGAGGAAACCTCAATATGTCAACTCTCCCCCTTATTTGGAAATCTGCATTAGCACATCATTAGGAGGCTCAAACAGCATGATTAATCAAACCATGCATAATCAGGTGTAAAACTAGCAACTGGGCTTCTTGTGCTAGACTGGACGATATAGCCTTCTTTTTGTTGGGCTTTTCTTGACATGCCTGGTTACTAGACATCTTGAACTACCTAAAAAAAAATTGCAAAGCTTAGACGTCATTTAGTCCATGAAATAATAAAAACAAAACTGGGTACACGCATTGGAATTAGCCCGACAACTAGCTCCATTTGGGCTTGCAAAATCTAACTTGTTCCTTGGACTTGGACTTAGTTGCTTAGACTACCTTGATTAGGGGAGCATGTTTTGGACATGTCAAGTTGATTTCCAGCACATACCACCTTGTTTATTAAATCTTTTTGACGTAATTTCGTTTCAAAATCACGCTTGGCAGTATTCTTTCTTACCTCCACTGTTCGAATTTCAAGGTAAAAGGCAATTTTTGTAGTTTTACCTGAACTTTAAAATGCCATTTTCAAAAAGGGGTTTCAAAGTTGGAGGCAAGCATTTCAAATGAAAAGCCAGAATTGAGCTTGAGATCAATCCAAGCTAGTTCCGATTCTGTTCGGTTTTGTGCAGCTCTTTATCTCAAGGTCAAATGCATTTAAGAAGCTAAAAATTAGCTTTTTATAAAGATAATGAAGTATAATTTTGTGTCATGTAATTTATTTCGAGCTAAGCCAGGTTGTAGTTGCCAAAATAAGGCGTAGAATCTAAACTGTCAGTTTTGTCCATGTGTCCAGTTTACTAGGTGAAGTTTGTGCAACTATTTTCATTAGCTAGAGTGCTTCACTCTGGGTGTATTAGTAGTCATATGAAACCTTAGGAAGTCTATTTTATCGCCATGTAATTAAATTTAGTCCAAGTAAAGAGTTCGTCAGAGGAAAGGATCATTGTTCTCATGCTGCCAGATTCCGCACCAATAAAGACCACCTCAATTCAAGCAGTGAGTTCTCCCTCCTCACAACGAATTCTAATTTGATTCAAATTGTAAAACAAAATAGGCATCCTAAATTTTAATGGTACTTTTGAATCATCCATTTAAGCAAGCAAGCAGAAAGTTACATCTTTTAGAAGTTCAAGGTTCTACAGGTTAGTGTGGCAGCACGTTAGGCCAAATTTCAATGGCTTACATCAAGACGAAGGGAACGTGTGGTTTGCTTCAAATTGAGCCCAAACAAAAGTTCAAAATGTCCTCTTTTCAAGGAATCAAGAACCACTCAAATTGGACATCATTTGGTCCCTCAAAGGCATAAAAAAATTCTGAAGGTTGAAACTACCAGTACATCCCTGCACATATCTGGAATTGTGCACTTTGTTTCTTTAATGTTTTTGTGTTTAAAGTGATTCCATTAGCTCATCCTTAAGTTCAAGAATTGTCGTTTCCAATCAAGCAAGTTTCATGCAATTTAGAGGTCATTTAGTCAATCAAATTAGTCCATAAAGTCAAGTGTGCAGTTCTGCTTAGATTCTACCCAGTTCTTGAAATGGATATCAGTTTTAGTTCAAGTGTCCTCAACTTATTTTCAATGTTTTATGGATTAAAAATACACTAAAAATATTATCACGTGGTGATAAAAATTCACGGCCAAATTACACACAAGGTCAGCTTTTGTCCAGCAAAAGAAGGGGAGAAATTCTTTTTAATCGGTTAAAGAGCAAGTGGGGCACTTTTCTGGTTTAGACTTGTTTTTGGTATCCCAAGGGTACATCCACTTCGAAGGTGATGGAAAGGCCAATGAACTGAACTTACACTCAATGAAAAATGCAAGCTAAGCTAGGGCAATCTGATTTCCAAGCTTAAGTTCAATGGAATCTAAAAGGATGGAATATGTTTAGATAGAACTAAACTTGAATCTTGGATAAAGAAAACACCACCAAGACCAAGATTAGGGCCCCTAAACTTGACTAAGATACAGAAACACCACTTAAATAAGTTTAAGACTTCACTTGATCACCACTCTAATTAGCCTAATTAGAGATAAGCAAGCTAAGTGTTTTCAGTTTTCAATGGAGGAATGCTCCCTTTTCTCTCATTCAACGTTAAGCAATCTGATTACAAAAGGCACCTTCACAGCCTCTTATACCCTAACAAGCAAGTACACAAGCTAGTCAAGCACAGGGGAGGGGGTTTCTTTAAGATTGGGAAAGCCCCTGGTCTTTCTTAGTTCACGGTTAAAGCTAACCCGTGATACATCATGGCAAAATGATGCAAAGCTTACTAAACTAAACTCGCACTCAAGGAGGAATGCAAGCTAAGCCAGAACAAAGGGTATTCTAGGCTTGAGTTCAACGAAACTTGAAAGCAATGTGAGGGAAAGATAGAAACTAAACTTAAAACTTGGATACAGAAACACCACTAAGCTCAAACTTAAGGCCCTTAAAGGAACAATCCTCTCTTTTTTCTCATTCAAAGTTAAGCAATCTGATTTTACCAAGAGGGTTCCTGGCTTACTTATACACATCCTAAGCTACCTAGGAGAAAGATTAAAGGTTTCTTCATGCTTAGGAAACCTCCAACCATGCTTAAAACTAGGTTACAATCTGTTTACGTACAAAGCATGCTTAACTAAGCTAATTACAAGTAACGAGTCTGGAGCAAAAGATTAACAGCTAAACTTGTCCCTAAGTAAGTAATTAAGCAAGAAGAAAGCTAGATGCACATGTAAGAAAGAGAAAAATGTAGTTGGTCCCTTTTACTTTACGGTCGGCCAATGAGATCAATTTTGCCTTTCTTTACTTGTTTCTCACTTGTTCTTCATTTAGCTATCCCATTGTTGTGTCCAAGGCTCCTTTAACTACCAAATCATGCTGCTAGGGAAGGATTAGATGCCTAGAATGACATCAACTACCAAATGCACCAATTAGGTGCAACCGGGCAGAATACTATAGTTTGCAAGCTGTGTTTGGATGCCACATATCCTATGCAAAATGTGTGCATGATTTCGATTGCCAGATATAGTTGGAAAGCTCCGGATGTCTCTTAACTCCTCCAAGTGAAATCATACATTTATGACTTCATCTGATGGTCCAAAATCGCAAAATACTCAGACCAGTTAGAACCGGATTCCGGCCTGCACTGTTTGTAAAAATGACTTGGTTCTTCAACCTCTGCCTGACGTAACTTCAATTTCT
This sequence comes from Carnegiea gigantea, assembly GCA_029747015.1. Lineage (NCBI taxonomy): Eukaryota > Viridiplantae > Streptophyta > Magnoliopsida > Caryophyllales > Cactaceae > Carnegiea > Carnegiea gigantea. Next base: position 743,438 of record JAKOGI010000184.1, on the reverse strand, counting down.
CAACTGAATCAACTGGCTAACATCTTGGGGAACCAAGATACCTTAAAATTATACACTTAAAGTGACAGAGTCCCCTCAAGCCAAGACTTTGATCAAGGTCTAATTCAAGCTCCAAAGTCCAAGCCATGACTCACATTCTGCTAAAGAGTTAAGAGAGTGATCCTGGGTTCCATGGTCAGAATGTACCTAGTTTTGTTTATATGATTTCTTAAGCTACGTTGTGGCTTAAGTCTAATATTTTTGCATTTTTGGGTTCCCCTAGATGTTACCTTTTAGGTCCAAGCAAGAAAAGCCAATCATGCTCAGTCGAAGTGAAGGAATCAAGCCATTTTGCCAACTCTACCAGTTTGGGTCCGACACTACATGGTAAAATGTTTAAGCGGTATTCTCCAGCATAAACAAGTCATAACCATGATTTCTTTGTTGGGGGGTTTGTATACATCTTAAAGTTTCCCCCATTGCCTAAAATCAAAATCATACCTAGTTTTGGTGGGCTAAAAGGAGGATATAAAATTGGGCAGAAAACAGCTCCTTGAACCCAGTTGATTGCTACATGTGTTTCCTCCTTCAAAGGGTTTTCTTAGCTACTTGTGTGCATGTTTACTTCCAATGATCAGTCAAGGCTGCAAGAAACATCATCATTTACTATAAACAAGCCTTGAAAAGAGCTTAGCCAATGGAAAAGAAAAGGTAGATTTGGCACCTTGCGTTCTAATTGGCCAGCCGAGAAGCAACTCTACTTTATGGCTGCTTTTCTCCCCTTCTCACAAGTGTTCTAATGTATTAAGGCTAATTAAGTGTATTAATGTTGGGCATAGTCATTTGTTTTACATTACTAAGCTTACGGGTTGTAATTAGCTTAAGTTAATCTAGCTTTGTAACTAGCTTTGTACTAAGCGCGTCTTAAATGTGCTTAAGAGCTTTCCTTCCTTGGAAGGAAACCTCTTAAGCCTCCTAGCTGCCTTACACCGTGTGTATAAGGCCATTTGAAGGCTTATTTTGTAACTCAGCTTTGATTTATCAAGTTGAAAGTGAATTGAGAGTATTTCTCCATTTCGTTGCTAAACACTTAACTTGCTTATCTCTAACTAGGCCGGTTAGAGTAGCCATCAAGTGAGTCTTAAGTCTTGATTTGGCGGTGTTATTTGTATCCTAATTAAACTTATGGGCCTAAATTTAACCTTAGTGGTGATATCAGTATCTAAGTAAGAGTTTAGAACACATTTATCCCCTTTCCACTTTCGAATTCTCCTTAGACTCACACTTGAATTCAGCTTGCTTTTCTTGGCATTTGAAATCAGGTTTGAGTGCTCCTTGAATTCTTCCGTTGATACATCATATTTGGTATCAAAGCTAAGTTTCTCCTGGGCCTAGTCTTCCCCTCCACCCTTCTAGATACAATTCTACACAAAATTCAAACATAAGTCCGATTCTTGTTCTAAACACAAACTGGTTGTAAAATGAGTACAAGCATGAGTTTGGATGAGAAATTTGAGGCAAATATGAAGAATTGTTAAGCACTCTCAGCCCAAAATTAGATATTGATGAGGAAAATCAATGAGGATGCTCAACATGACCAAGAACTTAGAGCTCAGAAAGAGTACTTGAGAAAACAACTTGGTGCCATTTTGGAGCAAAAATGGAAGATGTGTGAAGAACCACCCAACCATGACCTTGGAAGATAAGAACAAGTGTTTAGTCATAATGTGGATTCATCTAGTGAGGATGAACCCCTAAGGATGGGAAGACCAGAACCAAGGTTTCAAGTTAACTCTAATGACTTTAGAGTTGCAATTCCCGTGTTTGAACGCAAGCTTGATAGGGGAGTTCTTAAACTGGATGCATACAGTTAAGCAGGTTTTTGAGTACGAAGAAGTTCCACAAGATAAGAAGGTGAAACTAATGGCTTTAAGGCTCAGGAAACATGCCTCCCTTTGGTGGACAAATTTATATTCCAAGAAAGTTGGAGAAAGAAAAGCAAAGATCTAAACATGGGAGAAAATGAAGGCCATGCTTAAGGCTTGATTTCTATCCCCAACCTACATTTGAGATTGCTATCCTCAACTCCATAACTTGACGCAACGTAAACTGAATGTAGAGGAGTACATTCATTAGTTTGAAAAGCTTATCATTAAGTGTGACCTCCGAGAACCCGAAGAGCAAACTATAGTTAGGTACTTAGGAGGTCTTGATCCTAGGTATGCTAATGTAGTTTATTTGCAAGCTTATACCACCTTTGATGAAGTGTGTGTGCTTGCTCATAAGGGTGAGCAACAAAAGAAGTCAAGACAGGCCTCTTGATGGGGACCATCCAACAAAACCTTTCATAACCCTTCCTAATGATCCAGCCCCTGTTAGGGAGTCCAAGAAGGTCAAGGAAGTTCATGCCATGATCAGAAACCACTAGAACAAAGAAGATGTTGGACTGCCCAGTTCATACTGAAATTGGCCCGATTTTGTTTCTTTATTGAAGCAAATTATAGAAGGAGAAATTTCCTACACGCACCACCCCCCTAAATCTTGAGATCTTAGCTTTCCAACAAGACCTTTTGCAAAGCATTTGGAGTTCACCTGGTCAGCCAACCAAGCCAAAAACTGAAGACAATGCACTGTAGGGTGCAATCCAGCACAGTCCGAAAGAAGGGTCCGTTTGGTTGACCTACTTTGCTCCAACTTTTGTTAAACTTTAGGGCATGAAAAAGCATCTAAATATTTATCAAAGCATGGCCCTAAAGTAGAGCTTGGGGACCAGCTTGTGTTGCTTTTATCCAGCCAAAGTAGGGAAGAAATTCCTTTACCCAGTTTTTAGGTATAACTGGCTGCCACCGTGGGCGTTGGTGTCCCACTTGTACTACTTGCAAGTTCAAGGCCCTAAGTTGCTGTACTTAGAGTATTTGGATGCTTGACACCTCAATTTGGAGATTATTAAGCTAATGAGGTGTCAAGGTTAGGCTAAATCTCCTGTTTTATCAACTTATACCTATAAGCTAGCTTGGGCTTAGTCATTTAGTCATAAATCAGCTCGTAAAGCAGCTCCTCGGCCGAGTGCGAGGGGAGGAGGGTCTATAAATACCTCCCATCTTCCATTTGGAAGGGTCTTTTGCCAATTTGAATACAAAATTTGAGCTTTGTCTCTCTCAAATTCCTAGTTCTATATCTTAAGTGTCGCAACTTAAGTGGTGTCTAGGTCTCTTTATCTCAATTAGGTGGTGATTCTATATCCTAATTAATCTAAGGAGATTGCCCAAGTGATCAACAAGAGTGGCTCCTTTGGATTATCTCTTGAAGGCACTTGCTCTATCATCTTGTTCTTCTTCTCATTCTCACTTTCCTATCTCCCTCACATCCACTTCATTGGTAAGTGCAAGGTGAGATACATCAATTGGTATCAGAGCTTAGGCTACCCTCTCGGCCAAGCTTCTAACCTCAAACACACTCCCAAGCACTCACCCACAAATCACCCTTAACCACCTCTCCGTTTCTCCCTTGCACACTCCATACTGTGCCCAGAACAGCACTTCAGCACGGGCACCCCATGCCTCACAGCACGACCGTGCCTCTTCCCCTGTATATTTTCCTAGTTCCAGCTGTCTAGTACGGCCAGACCGTGCCACCTAGCACAACCGTGCTCCTTGTTTCCAGTTTCGAACACCACACTTCCTACTCTACTACAACCATGTCTTCTAGCCTCACACCGGAACAAGTTGCGAAGGCCGTTCTTAAGGAGAAGGCTGATTTGAAGAACAAGGTCAAGTACCTCTAAACTCAACTTGGCCAACTCCTAAAGGAGAAGAGAAGAAAGATGAGAAACTCAAGGAGTCCCACAAAACAAGGGCATCAGATTGATCCCGAGGAAGAAGAAAGCTACCCTCATGGGTCATCTAGTGAAGAGGGTGAAGGAGGAAGGCCATTTCGGTCTAGTGGAGGCAGCAATCTTGATTTCAAGGTTGACATTCCCGAGTTTGAAGGCCATGTAGACCCGGACCTATTTCTAGATTGGCTCCGGACGGTTGAAAGAGTCTTCGACTACAAAGACATCCCGGATGAGAAAAAGGTAAAGCTTGTAGCCCTTAAGCTTCGCAAATATGCTTCAATTTGGTGGGCTAATTTAGCGACCAAGAGGGTAAGGAAGGGAAAAGGGAAAATCCGTACTTGGGCACAAATAAGGGACAAACTAAAGGCCAAATTCCTACCCACCCATTGCCTCTATGATAACTACCTCAAATTCCATAACCTCAAATAAAAAACCAAGAGAGTGGAAGAATATACTAGGGAGTTTGAACAACTCCTCTTGAAATGTGATTTGAAGGAACATGAAACCCAAACTCTTGTGAGGTATTTGAATGGTTTAGATGATCAAATTGCCCATGTTATTGAGCTACATCCTTACTCCTCTCTTGGTGAACTAAGCTCCCTTGCATACAAAGTTGAACAACACCGAAAAGCCAAAGGGAAAGGAATTGTGTCCAAACCTCCTACTCGGTCTTACCCTTTTCAAAGAGCCCTAAACACAAATCCTAGACCACAAGCTACACCACCTCCACGGCCAAATCACCCAAATGCCCAAAACATACCTCAAAGAAACCCTCCCAAACCGGAAGATAGAAGAAGATGTTTTCGGTGTCAAGGACTAGGGCACATTGCATCCGAATGCCCAAACAAGAGGGTTGTTACTTTGGCTGAATTTCAAGCTTCCTTTGAGGAGCTTGAGGGAGAGGACGAAGGGGAGAAAGAGTTAGACTTGAATGAGTCGCTAGAGGAGGTTGAAGAAGGTCCACATGAAGGGGAACTTTTGATAATTCGAAGGACCTTAAGTGACCTAGCTTCCCATGATGCGTTTGAGCAAAGAGAGTCCATTTTCCATACAAGGTGCACCGTAGGTGGCAAAGTTTGCTCCCTTATTATTGATGGGGGAAGTTATGCGAATGTGCCCTCACAATCCATGGTGGACAAACTCAAGCTCTCGGCAACCCCCCACCCAAAGCCATACACCATCTAATGGCTTAACCAAAGCAAAGGTTTGCAAATCTCTACTCGATGTCTCTTGTCTTTAAGCATTGGGAAGACTTACAAATATGAGATTTGGTGCGATATCGTGCCAATGGATGCTTGCCATGTCTTGTTGGGTCGACCTTGGCTCTTTGATAGGAGAGTCATACATGATGGCCGCATGAATACCTATACCTTCATAAAGAACCACAAGAAGATCACCCTCACTCCACTCAAATCGTCCACCCCTTCCAAACCCAAAGAAAACCCATAAATGGATGTCTTTCTCACCACCCTCTTAAAGTCCTAAATGCAAGAGTATGAACCGTACAAAGAGTGGATTTCGCTAGGGCAAGAACCGGCCCTAGCCACAGCCTCAAGCCATCCCATGCTCACCCCTCTCCTACACACCTTCCAACATGTTTTCCCTCAAGAGATACCCCATGACTTGCCTCCTAAAAGGTCCATCCAACATAAGATTGACCTCTTTCCTGGTTCCACCCTCCCAAACAAACCAGCCTATAGGATGAACCCCCAAGAAACCCAAGAGATTCAACGCTAAGTTGATGACCTCCTAGCCAAGGGGCTAATCCGTGAAAGCCTAAGTCCGTGTGCCGTTCCGGCTCTACTTGTGCCCAAGAAAGATAGGAGCATGAGAATGTGTGTTGATAGTAGGGCTATCAACATGATCACCATCAAGTACCGGTATCGCATTCCAAGGTTGGAGGATTTACTTGATGAGCTTTATTGAGCCACTATCTTCTCCAAAATTAATCTTAGAAGTGGCTACTACCAAATTCGGATCTTTGAAGGGGATGAATGGAAGACGACTTTCAAAACCAAGGGCGGCCTCCATGAGTGGTTGGTCATGCCATTTGGCTTGACTAATGCACCTAGCACCTTCATGAGGCTTATGAATGAGGTGCTTAGGCCAGTCATAGGCAAGTTTGTCGTTCTGTATTTCGATGATATCCTTGTATATAGCTGGGATGAACCAGAGCATGCCCACCACCTCCACCAAGTCTTGAGTATCTTAGCTCAAGAAGAGCTCTATAGTAACCTTGAGAAGTGTCACTTCTCCATACCCCAAGTCATCTTCTTGGGTTATGTAGTTTCGGCTCAAGGCATCCATGTTGAAGAAGGCAAGGTCAAGGGCCATCCGTGAGTGGCCTACTCCCTCCTCCATGCATCAAGTCCGAAGCTTCCATGGTTTGGCCTCCTTCTATAGGAGATTTATGAAGGACTTTAGCTCAATTATCTCTCCCATGACCGAGGTTCCCAATGGCAAGACCTTTGAGTGGAATGAACAAGCTCACTCAGTATTTGAAGAAATCAAGAGAAGGCTTACAAGTGCTCCCGTACTAGCACTCCCTAGCTTCTCCAAGGTCTTCAAGGTGGAGTGTGATGCCTCCGGAGTGGGCATAGGGGCTGTTTTGTCTCAAGAGAAGCGACCCATTGCATTCTTTAGTGAGAAATTGAATGAAGCTAAGAGGGAGTATTCCACGTACGACAAGGAGTTCTATGCAATAGTCCGGGCTTTGGAACATTAGAGACACTACCTAATAGGGGCCGAATTCATCCTACGTTCAGACCATGAGGTCCTCAAGTTCATTCAAGGACAACATAAGCTCAATTCCCGCCATGCCAAGTGGGTTGAGTACCTCAAAGCTTTCAACTTCATGATACATCACAAGGCCGGCAAGTTGAACAAGGGAGCGGATGCCCTTTCAAGGAGATACTTTCTCCTCTCGGTCCTAGAATCCAAGGTGCTTGGGTTTGGGATTGTCAAAGGGATGTACATCAATGATGAGGACTTCAAGGAGATCCATGCCAAATGTGCTAGTCACCCCCATGGCCTATTCCACATCCACGAGGGGTTCCTCTTCAAAGGGCCACGGCTTTGTATACCCATGTGTGGGTTTAGGGAATTGCAAATTCAAGAGCTTCATGGTGGTGCTCTATCCGGTCACTTTGGGGTAGAGAAGACTTGCTCAATGCTCAAGGAGGACTATTATTGGCAAAAAATGGCCAAGGATGTGGAGCACTTTATCAAGAGGTGTTCAATTTGTCACATGGCTAAGAGCCATGTACTTCCCCAAGGCCTTTACTCCCCTTTGCCCATGCCCTTGGCCCCTTGGGAAGATATTAGTTTGGATTTCATTACGGGCTTGTCGCGGACTCAAAGAAGTAAGGATTCCATCATGGTGGTGGTGGATCGATTCTCCATAATGGCCCACTTTGTCCCTTATCACACCACCCATGATGCCTCCCATCATAGCCAATCTCTACTTCAAGGATATTGTGAGACTTCACAGCATTCCAGGGAGCATGGTTTCGGATAGGGACACTAAGTTCCTTAGTCATTTTTGGCTCACCTTTGGAGAAAGATGGGGACACACCTCAAGTTTAGCACCACTTGTCACCCCCAAACCGATGGCCAAACCGACTTGACTAACCGGACTTTGGGGACCTTGCTTTGGGTACTTGTGAAGAAGAACATCAAGGCTTGGGATGAACTCCTACCTCATGCGGAGTTTGCTTTCAACCGGGCCCCAAGTAAAGCCACCCACCTTTCCCCATTTCAAGTGGTCTATGGGTATAATCCAAAAACTCCCTTGGACCTCACACCCATCCCCAGTCCTCGCAAGTTTAGTTGGGAGGCTGAGAAATGAGCCAAAGAAATCAAAGACCTTCATGCTTAAGTTCGGGAGAGGATTGAGAAGTCCAATACCCAAGCCATATATTAAGCCAACAAGCACAAAAGGGAGGTCCATTTCCAACCAGGGGACTTGGTGTGGATTCACATGAGGAAAGAAAGGTTCCCAAGCAAGCACAAGTCCAAAATCATGCCAAGATCGGATGGCCCCGTTGAGATATTGGAGAAGGTCAGACCTAATGCCTACAAGGTCAACTTACCTGGTGAGTATGGGGTCTCCGCCACCTTCAATGTGGCTGACCTTAGCCCATACTTTTAGGAAAATGAAGAAATCCTAAGTTTGAGGTCAAACTCCAACTCACTCAGAGAGGATGATGGGGACCATCCAACCAAACCTTTCATAACCCTTTCCAATGATCCAGCCCCTGTTAGGGAGTCCAAGAAGGTCTAGGAAGTTCATGCCATGGTCAAAAACCACTTGAACAAAGAAGATGATGGACTGCCCAGTTCATACCGAAATTGGCCCGATTTTGTTTCTCTGTTGGAGCAAATTATAGAAGGGGAAATTTCCTGCACACACCACCCCCTTAAAGCTTAAGATCTTAGCTTTCCAAAGGACCTTTTGCAAAGCATTTGGAGTTCATTTGGTCAGCCAACCAAGCCAAAAACTAAAGACAGTGCACTGTAGGGCGCAATCCAGCATAGTCCGAAAGAAGGGTCCGTTTGGTTGACCTACTTTGCTCCAACTTTTGTTAAACTTTAGGGCATGAAAAAGCATCTAAATATTTATCAAAGCATGGCCCTAAATTAGAGCTTAGGGACCAGCTCGTGTTGCTTTTATCCAGCCAAAGTAGGAAAGAAATTCCTTTACCCGGTTTTTAGGTATAACCGGCTGCCACCTTGGGCGTTGGTGTCCCACTTGTACTACTTGCATGTTCAAGGCCCTAAGCTGTTCTACTTAGTGTATTTAGATGCTTGACACCTCAATTTGGAGATTATTAAGCTAATGAGGTGTCAAGGTTAGGCTAAATCTCTTGTTTTATCAACTTGTACTTGTAAGCTAGCTTAGGCTTAGTCATTTAGTCACAAATCAGCTTGTAAAGCAGCTCCTTGGCCGTGTGTGAGGGAAGGAGGCTCTATAAATACCTCCCCTCTTCCATTTGGAAGGGTCTTTTGCCAATTTGAATACCAAACTTGAGCTTTGTCTCTCTCAAATTCCTAGTTCTATATCTTAAGTGTGGCAACTTAAGTAGTGTCTAGGTCTCTTTATCTCAATTAGGTGGTAATTCTGTACCCTAATTAATCTAAGGAGATTCCCAAGTGATCAACAAGAGTGGCTCCTTTGGATTATCTCTTGAAGACACTTGCTCTATCATCTTGTTCTTCTTCTCATTCTCAGTTTCCTCTCTCCCTCACATCCACTTTCTTGGCAAGTGCAAGGTGAGATACATCATCTCTAAGCCTCAAAACACAAAACCCTTTACCCGAAACCAGCCCTTGAATAAGGGGAGTTCTGATCCCATTCCCAAACCCTCAAATCTGTTCCTTTCCCTTCCATAAAGAACCTAAATTCCACAAAAGAGCCAAACTCCTCAAAATAGACCCAATCCTATCCCTATGAGTAACCGAAGATGCTTTAAGTGCCAACGCCTTAGGCACATTGTCTCGAGCTCCCCAAACCGTAAGGTAATCACCTTAACCAAATGGGCAGCCGCAAAGGAGTTGCTTAAAGATGAGGAAAAGGAAGAAGATTTTAAGGATGATCTTGAGCAAACTTAAGAAGAGGTAGTGGAGGAGGTTGGTGAAGGTAAATGCTGGTTTTGAGAAGAGTTTTGAGTAGCCATAAAGGAGTAAAAGACAAGCAACGAGAGAACATCTTCCATTCCCATTGTACGGTTCAAGGGAAGGTGTGTTCTGTTATCATAGATGGAGGGAGCTGTGCAAATGTAGTTTCTCTTAGCATGATTGAGAAACTAGGATTGCAAACCATGACTCATCCACATGCCTACAAGATTCAATGGCTGAATTAAAGCAAAGATGTCCAAGTGAACTCTCAGTGCCTTGCTTCTTTCTCTATTAGAAAGAATTATCAAGATGAACTTTGGTGTGATGTTATTCCCATGGGTGTATGGTAATGCACAATGGATTCTTGAATACATATTCCTTTACCTAGGATGGGAAGAAGATTACCTTAGCCCCTTTATCCCCATCTTAGCTCCATAGAGATAAGCCTCAAAAGAAGCCCCTCCAATCTGATTTGCTTCTAACTCTTAGGGAGCCATTACTAAAGGCCTCTCACCATGAATTCAAGGCCTTTAAAGAGTAGATATTGAATATCCAAGAACCAGAATCCCCTTTACGCTGTCACCCCGTAGCCAAAGCACTCATACATCAATTCTGTCATTTGTTCCGCAAGGAGATACCCACGAGTTTACCTCCCAAAAGAGATATCCAACACCACATTGACCTCATTCCTGGTTCTGTTCTCCTAAATAAGCAAGCTTACAGAATAAATCCCAAGGAAACTATAGAGATTCAAAGGTAAGTTGAGGAACTAATATTAAAGGGCTTGATCCGTGGGTCCTTAAGTTTGTGTGCCATACCTGCCTTGTTAGTTCCCAAAAAGGATGGACGAATAAATACGCGTGTGGATAGCAAGGCCATTAACAGGATCACAATCAAGTATAGGTACCCTATACCTAGACTATGTACTAGATGAGTTACATGGCTCTCAAGTGCCTTTAAAAATTGATCTTCGAAGTGGTTACTATCAGATTCAGGTTAGAGAAGGTGACGAATGAAAGATGACTGTTAAGACTAAAGGAGGGCTTTATGAATGGTTAGTTATGCCCTTTTGTCTTTCAAATGCTCATAGTACTTTCATGAGACTAATGAATCAAGTCTTTAGGTCGTACATTGATAAGTTTGAGGTAGTTTACTTTAATGATATTTTGATTTACTCCAAGAATGAGCAAGATCATCAAGATCATCTTACTCAAGTTATGCTTGTTCTGAAACATGAGAAACTGTTTGGTTACCTTAAGAAATGTGCCTTTTTCGCTCATGAGGTAACATTCTTAGGTTACATTGTTACTAGAGCTGGCATTAAGGTAGATGAGAGTAAGATTGAGGCCATTCGATCTTGGCCTATTCCCCACAGTATACATGGTGTTCGAAGTTTTTGTGGATTAGCTTCCTTTTTATAGGAGGTTTATTCGAAACTCTAATGCTATAATGACTCCTATGACTGAGGTGATTAAGGGTATATCATTCTACTGGACCCCTAAAGCCCAATTTGCCTTTGAAGAACTCTAGAAGAGGCTAACTGAAGCACCCATGCTGGCTTTGTTATGCTTTGAGAAAGTGTTTGAAGTTAAATCTGATGCCTCTGGAGTTGGTACAGGTGGCATTCTTACTCAGGAAGGCAAACCTTTAACCTTCTTTAATGAGAAATTGTGTGATTCAAGGAGAAAGTATTCCACTTATGATAAAGAGTTTTATGCTATCATGAGGTGTTTAGAGCATTAGATTCATTATCTTGTTGCAAGTGAGTTTATTTTGCATTTTGATCATGGGGCATTGATGTATATTCAAGGCCAACACAAGTTAAACTCACGCCATGCCATATGGGTTGAGTATCTCCAATCATTTCATTTCATAATCAAGTACAAATCTGGAAAGCTCAACCAAGAAGCCAATGCTCTATCTCAGAGGCACTCACTTTTGTCATAGTTAGATAATTGTGCACTTGGTTTTGAGCATCTAAAGTGTTTATATGCTGAAGATGATGACTTTGGGGAGTTGTTTGTTGTTTGTTCAAAGCACCCAAAAGGTAATTTCTTAATCTAAGAAGGGTTTTTATTCAAGGCACATGACTGTGTGTGCCAAGGTGTAGCACTACTATTGTCCAAGTATGGAAAAAGATGTTCAAGACATACTGAAAAGGTGTGGAACATGTTAAGTGGAGAAGAGTCATTCTCTATCGCATGACCTTTGCATGCCTTTGCCTATTCCTACCACTCCTTAGGTTGATGTAAGTATGAATTTCATTCTTAGTTTGCCTAAGACTCAAAAGAACAAAGATTTTATCTTTGTGGTGGTAGATGGTTCTCAAAGATGTCCCATTTCATTCCATATAATAAGACTAACGATGCTACACATATTGCTAAGTTGTACTTGAGAGAGGTGGCTAGATTACATGGTATACCTAAATCAATTGTTCCTGATCAGGATATGAAGTTCCTTTGACATTTCTAGATTACATTGTGGAGGAAGTTACGTACAAAACTTAAGTATAGTACCACTTGTCATCCACAAACTGATAGGCAAGCTGAGGTTACTAATCATACCCTAGAGACACTCCTATGGGCCTTGATTAAACCACATACCAAAGCTTGAGATTTGCTTTTACCACATGCAGAATTTGCTTACAACAGAGCTCTTAGCAAGGCTACTGGTTTATCACCATTCAAGATGGTCTATGGGATTGATCCTATTAGTCCACTTGATCTTACTCCATACCCTTTGGACCAAAAGCCAAGTGCGGATGCAGTAGTAAGGGTAGAAGAAATCCAAAAGAAACATAAGTTGTTGTGGAGCAGAATAGAGAAAACAAACGCATCCTATCGAGCTCAAGCCAACAAACACAAGAAGAATAAGGTTTTCAACCTGGAGACCTCGTCTGGATACACATAAGCCAAGAAAGATTTCCTTCAAAGAGGAAGAACAAGCTAATGCCATGAGCCGAAGGTCCATTTCAGGAACTTAAAAATATTAATAACAATGCTTATAAGGTTGATTTGCCACGTGACTATGGAGTTTCAGCTACATTCAATGTCGTTGATTTAAGCCCTTATCATGTAGATGATTACCTTGCCGATTTGAGGAGGAAATCTTCTCAACAAGGAGAGGATGATGGAATCCCCTCAAGCTAAGACTTACATGAGAGTCCAATAAGTCTGGCAAGGTCTAATTAAAGCTCCAAAGTCCAAGCTATAAATCACATTTTGCTAAAGAGTCAAGAGGGTGATCCCGAGTTCCATGGCCAGAACGTACCCAGTTTTGTTCATACGATTTCTTAAGCTACTTTATGGCTTATGTCCAATATTTTTATATTTGTGTGTTCCCCTAGATGTTACCTTTCAGATCCAAGCAAGCACAGCCAATCATGCTCAATCGAAGTGAAGGAATCAAGCCATTTTGTCAACCCTGCCAGTTTGGGTCAGAAACTACACGGTAAAATGTTTAAGTGGAATTCTCTTACTTAAACAAGTCATAACCTTGATTTCTTTGTTTGGGTGGTTTGCACACATCTTAAAGTGTGCCACTATGGCCTGAAATCAAATTCATGCGTAGTTTTGGTGGTCTAAAAGGGAGGATACAAAACCGGGCAGAAAACAACCCCTTGAACCCAGTTAAGTGCTATATGTGTTTTCCTCCTTCACAGGGCCTGCTCATCTACTTGTGCGCTTGTTTACTTCCAATCATGAGTCAAAGTTGCAAGAAACATCATCATTTGCTGCAAACAAGCCTTGAAAAGAGCTTAGCCAATAGGAAAGGAAAGGAAGATTTAAATCCTCGTGTTCTGATTGGCCAGTCGAAAAGCAACTCTGCTTTACGATTACTTTTCTCCCCTTCTCACTAGTATTCTGATGTATTAAGGCTAATTAAATTTATTAATGTTAAGCTTAGTCATTTATTTTGCATTACTGAGCTTATAGGTTGTAATTAGCTTAAGTTTATCCAGCTTTATAACTAGCTCAGTAGTAAGCGCATCTTAAACGTGCTTCAGAGCTTTCCTCCCTTGGGAGGAAATCTCTTAAGCCTCCTAGCTACCTTAGGCCATGTGTATAAGGCCATTTGAAGGCTCATTTTGTAACTCAGCTCTGATTTATCAACTTGAAAGTGAATTGAGAGCATTGCTCCATTTCATTCTTAAACACTTAACTTGCTTATCTCCAACTAGGACAGTTAAAGTGGTGATCAAGTGAGTCTTAAGTCAAACAAATGAACGATATTGAGCAAATCATAGAGGAATCCCTTGGCGAAGTTCTCTTATGATTCCACTCTTTTCGTGAACCTACAAATCTCCTTGGTACTTCTGCTAGTAGAAAATCATTTTTCGATTTCCACGTAGAAAGAAGTATCCCTTGTGAAGAGCCGCAAAAATATCAGTTCATGTTGCCCATACCAGAACCAGTTATCAATGATCCTCCATATCCTTCTTCATCAAGAATAGGACATAGATGCAATGTTCTCACAAAAACAGATTTTACAATTGATTGGCCTTTCTTTGAGGAAGAATATTACTCCGCCAATAATGCTTCCAAGCGCCAATGATTCGAACAAATTGATAAAAACCTTAGAGAAGAAGTCAAAAAGGAATGGATAGCTAACATACAAAAGCTTGTAGTTAACATCCCTTTTTTCCTATGGTTCTTACATTTTTATCAAAAAAGGGTTTGAATGATGTTTATATGCTTCACAGTATAAACACTCAAACCAACCTCTCAAAAGTATGGCATCTAATTGGTTGTACAAGTATGGTCTCCGTTCATCCTCCAACTCACCACACTATAAAGCTTTTTGTCAAAGAAAAGACTGTTCATGTTTTTTCTTACAAACGTGGCCGAGAGGGAATGCATAGCAACACTTTCCATCTGGTAATCTCAAAAAAGTTCATAAGCATGCCAATTGCACAAACGCCATCGTTAATACTATTGCTAAGCAATTGAACCAACTTTCTGCAAAAGCTAATTCCCAAAAAGGAATTACCAGTACCAGTATAAAACCCTCTTCCTTTACAGAGAGTGTTCCCAAAGCAAACATTAAATCTTTGTATCCTTTGTACCATCTCAGAGAAAATCAAAGATCTCGACATTTTTACCAAAAATAAGGCTCTTACCTGCCATGATAAAACTTGCCAACAAAATGACAGCACATCTTTCTTAACAGATGAAGAAGTTGTTACTAGTATTACTGACCACGAAGAGGCCATAGCTACTATCCAAAAAACTTTAAAAGAAGAAGAAGATCCTCTTGCTCTTAACAAAATCAATTGCTGGGGAAATGCAACAACTAGGAATTATTATCCTAGACCTATTCCTCCATATATCCAATATAAAGAAAGAGGCCAATTCATTGATAGAAACTACAATGGTGAATCTATATGTGGTTGGAACATTGATGGCAAATCAGAGCATGAGGTGCTATCTACTATTGAAGAAATGGGAATAACAGCAGCTTCATACAAAGTCAATGGATATTCTAACAAAAATGTAGCTAAATAATTGTCCTAGGTTTCTCTAGACAATTAGACAATTGGTAGGACAATTATCTCACCTTTGAAGAAAGGTTAGCTATTCTCAATCATAATATAGGAGAATTGGATGAACATGGTGAAGAAATCCAAGATGCGTATGAAACCCTAATTCATACCATCACTCTTTATTTCGTCGACAATCCTCAAAAGGACAACCCGTAGCCAAAACTATCCTTACTAACCTAAGATGCCCAACTCTTACATACTACAGATGGTATAAAGGTGTATTCTTTACCAGTGTCTTAGAGAGAGAGGATGGCATGCAAAGTTTCTCGAAAGAGCGATTCATTGCAAGCCTACCAAAGTTGGTTGCAGAAAGAATTCTCTCAAAACTTAGACAACATTGTGGGACTGATGATATCCCTTTCCATCTTCTTACATTTGGTATGATCTTTGGAGTTATCAAAAGTCAGCGACTTATCCTTTGCAATGAATGCAAAATACAAGGAAAATATGGATTAGAAAAGGCCCAATCCAAAAAAGAAATGGGAACTTTCTATGAAGCATTTGGCATTATAAAAATTAAAGCTCTTCTTCCAAAGCTAAGCGAGCTAAGAAAGCCGTTAGCAAAAGATTCAAAAGAACAAATCAACCCTCAAATATTTTGCCTCCAACTTCCAATCCAAAGCTAACCTCTTCTAGAGAAAAAAAGGTTGGGAAAAAACAAATCGTTTGTTGCAAATGCGGTAAACCAGGTCACAAAGCCTTTTAGTGCAAAACAGAAAAAAGACTAATGAGTTATTTGTTAATCAGCCTGAACTCCAGAAGAAGCTTCTAGTTGTTATAACACAAAACTCTTCTTATATAGATGATAATGTTGATTACTATCAAGGTACTGAGGAAGAAGAATCCGACTATGATTCTTCACCCATCAAAACAATCGACGTTATTACAAACAGAAGTCAGAAAGAAGTTCTACTTGACCTAATAGGAAAGATTTATGGTGATGGCACAAAGAAGGAGTATTCGAGCAAGCTTATTGACTTAATTCTTGAAGAAGAAAAGAAAGTCATTAAGTTTGATATAGAAACTCCTAGCTTAACCAAACTATTTTAAAAATATCCAATACCAAATCATTTCTAACAACTCACTATAAAAGACATCCAAATCGAAGTGAACAAGCTAAAAGCTCAATTTTGAGATCTTAGACGAGCGATTATCAATCTAATAGCTACTAATCTAGAACTCCAGACAAAACTCCCCATCCTGGAAACACAAATTCTGAGTTCCTTAAAAATTCTAGACAATTTTCAAAATATTGAAAATGTTCCTGAGAATGAAGTCTCAGCAGAATAATTTCTTCATACCATATCTTAAGTTACCTTTCAAAAGTGGTATTTTATTGTCAAAATAGTAGTCAATTATTTCGCTTCAAATTTAATGGCTCTCTTTGACAATGGAGCTGTTCAAAATTGCATAAGGGAAGGAATCATACCTTTTAAGTATTGCAAAAGGACAAAAGAATAATTATGCAGCGCCAATGGAGAACCTTTGAACATCAAATATAAGCTTAATAAAGTTTATATTCAAAATAATGATTATTGTTTCAAAAATATATTTGTGACTGTTCAAAGTATTACTCATGACCTAATTTTTGGAACACCATTTTTAACACAAATCAATCCATTTCATGTTAATGAATCTGGTGTTCATGCTAAGATTCTTAGCAAACAAATCTCTTTCAATTTTCTTTCTACTGCTAAAAAGCGCGAAGCTTTGCTTTTACAAAACCCTTCTATCTATAAACAGGTCAATCTCTTACAGTTAAAACAAAATCAACATTTCAAGCATTTACAAGTAATTTTAAATGTCACTGAAAGAAACGGACTGGCTATTTCTGCTTTAAAAATGGCTTTATTCAAAACATAAGTTAGTTTTCTCAAGCATGATATCTTTTAAGGGTCGACTAAGCCCATTGTTAGATCACTTGCCTTTATAAACAAATTTTCAGATGTTATTAAGGACAATAAATAGTTGCAACACATTTTTGATTTTTTCCTTAGACTTAGACAATTGTGTGCTCCCCTATATAGAAGACTTAAAAAAAATCTTGAAACTTGGTTTGATGTACAGACTGGCATTGTTAGACAAATTAAGCTTAAGGTTGAGTATTTACCATGTTTAGGTATTCCTCATCCCTCTGCATTTATGATAGTTGAAACAGATGCATCTGATAAAGGTTATGAAGGAATCCTTAAGCAATGGATGCATGGTAAAGAGCAATTAGTTAGATATCATTCTGGCATTTGGCTCGGTCCAGAACAAAATTATTCTACCATCAAAAGAGAAATTTTATTGGTTGTTCTTTGCATTTTCAAATTTCAAGATGATCTATTTTACAAAGAAATTCCTTATTAGAATTGATTGCAAATGAGCGAAAGATGTCTTACAAAAGGAGGTTACGAATTTGGTTTCAAAACAGATCTTTGCCAAATGGAAAGCTATTTTATCCTCCTTCGATTTTGAAAATAAATTTATCATATGAGAGAATAATTGCTTAACAAATTTCCTTACAAGAGGATTTTTACAAGGAAAGAATGATAAAATTCTTCCTATGCAGGATTCACCATAAATAGCAAAGACAGTTGTTCAGACAAACAAATTCTCTTCTCATCCCAAATTACAAAATACCCATATGAACCTCTTCTTTTTTACCTTTGTGACCATGAACTCTACTATACCTCCTTTTCTGAACCTAGATACAATCAATATGCAATTTTCATCGACTACCAAGAATGGTATGTTTTTGTAGAAATACCTTCTTACCATTGCCTCAAAATTGTTAAAGCCCATCAAACACTTGTGCAAGATGTTAACAATCACACTGCGCTCATCATTATGGCCATTGGATACACTGAAACATTTAGATTTTTCCACAAACAATTCGAATATTGGACAGCTTTTGAACCATATATTTTCCAATTTATCTCAAAAATCTTCCTTGATCTTCGTATTTGCCCTTTTGACCAAAGCAATTCTCATGTTCTAATACCTCTTCAGTGTTCTATACAATTTGATACTTCCTGCCTTATTCACATAAATGATGGGTTACAATGCAAATTTCTACAAGAATTCTCTTAATATTAGTAGACTAAAGGTCTTATACAAAAATAGTGAGATATCCTCAAAGTACTCAAGGATGACCTCGCTATGTGATAAATCTTTCAACAAAAGGCTTCTTAACAAAGACGACTCAAAAGATGATTCAAGCTTAGTAGAGTCGGCTACAAAAACAAGAATCTGTGATTTATAGAACTCTTAAGATCCTCATGATCTATGACAAATCAAAATCAAAGACAAAAGAAAAGAGTCCACAAAGGTCTTGACCTTTGGCAAAAATTAAGGCCATTTTCTTAACAAAAATCTTTCTTTTGTAGGTAAAGACAAAACTATTGACAGCCACTATTCACTACAGCTCCCCAACAATGTACTATTCATCTATAATATTGACAAATTACTATTCGTGAACAGTTTTCTAGGTTAAAATTTTCAAAATCTCTACAGAGTAAAGCTACTACCGTTTGACAAATGCAACCGAACGTTCGGTGCATGAACAATGAAGACAATCGAGCATTATTGTGCCTCTATTATTGAGCTCCTTTGAGCCCTATATAAGGCAGATGTTTCATTTAGAAGAAGGCATCAAAAAATTTCAGCAACAAAATCAGAAAAATCTACCCTCTCTCCTCTTAGAATTTTCTCTATTCTCTTCATTTTACAAATCCCTGTACAAGTTTCAAACTGACAATTTGCAAGTTATTATTACTACAAAAGTATCTATAAGTTTTCTTAAGTTATCTATTAAATCCTTAATTTCTATATGTTTTCATTTGTGTTCTAAGCTTTTGTTTAATAAAGTTTTATATTACTCTCAGTGTTTTCTTTCGCGTTTTCCAATCCTTTTCCCCTCTGGTGTCAGAGCCATTCATGTCCATGTCTATGTGTGATATTTGTTAGGCATTGGTTAGCGGTTGGTCAACCGTTGGTCAGCCTATTGAGGTAGTCCCAGTAAGTGGTCCTAGTGGTCCCGTCTTTAATCTGCACTGCGTGTCCAGACTTTTATCAACATTGCTTATTCATAGACGATGGCTAGTAAGTTTACGAAGTTATCATCTTTTAGAATAGATGGCCATAATAGTGATATAGTTAATAGTAATGAGATTAGAACAAATGCCCTTATTAAGGCCCCTTCTCCTGACAATTTCTACAATTAGGATATTCCAAAAGTTAGCATAGAAACTATTCACAAAATTGGTACATTTAGCTTTCAAACTGCCTTTTCAATCAAAACTCATGAAGAAATTATGAGTTTGCAAAATGGATTATAAACTATTTCTTTTATCAAACCAGAAGCTATTCAGACACATTTAAAAGACAAATATCATTTTATGCGTATTGGATTAGTACAAGTTGCTGTTAAACCTTTTATAAGAAAAGGAATTAATGCACCTATTTAAATGGCTTAAAGAGACCAAAGGTCAAAGAAATACAAATCATCTATATTAGCCATGATTAACACCAATATACATAATGCACCAATTTTCTTGAATTGCTATCCGGACTTTTGTGTTGGTCTTTCTTGTCCCAGGACACCTAAAGCCTTGAAGCTTGATGTGCATATTCAAGGTGACGAGTTTTATGATTTCAAAGACTTTACAATTATATACAGAGTCTAGTTTGGATTGATGTCTACAAACCTTAACACAATTTTTGAATCCTTTACCCTCAAATTCAAAGGAAACCATTCTACTTCAAATTGCAGATGATAAACCTCAAGTTTTTACTCCAAAACTTCTTAAATGGGATGAAGTATTTCCAGAAGCTATTGAGCTAGAAGACGCCCAGTCTGCTTCTCATGATAAAGCTAAACAAACGAACGATATTGAGTAAATCATAGAGGAACCCGTTGGCCGAGTTCTCTTATGATTCCACTCTTTTCGTGAACCTACAAATCTCCCTGGTACTTCTGCTAGTAGAAAATCATTTTTCGATTTCTACTCAGACAGAAGTATCCCTTCTGAAGAGCCACAAAAATATCAGTTCAAGTTGACCATACCAGAACTAGTTATCAATTATCTTCCATCTCCTTCTTCATCAGGAATAGGACATAGATGTAATGTTCTCACAAGAACAAATTTTACAATTGATTGGCCTTTCCTTAAGGAAGACTATTACTCCACCAATAATACTTCCAAGCGCCAATGGTTTAATCAAATTGATAAAAACCTTAGAGAAGAACTCAAAAAGGATTGGATAGCTAACATGCAAAAGCTTATAGTCAACATCCCTTTTTCCCTATAGTTTCTTACACTTATGTCAAAAAAGGGTATGAATGATGCTTACACCCTTCCCAGTATAAACGTTTAAACCAACCTTTCAAAAGTATGGCATTTACTTGATTATATAAGCATGGTCTTTGTCTATCCTCCGACTCACTAACCTATAAAGCTTTTTGTCAAGGAAAAGACTGTTTATGCTTTGCCTTACAAAAGTGGCCAGGAGGGAATGGATACTGATACTATCCAGCTTGGTGATCTCAAGAAAGTTCATGAGCAAGCCAATTACACAAATGCCATCCACAATACTATTATTGAATAATTGAACCAACTTTCTGCAAAAACTGATTCCAAAAAAGAAGTTGCCAGCACCACTACAAAATCCTCTTCCTTTACAGAGAATGTTTCTAAAACAATTGGCAAATTAGACAGTGCTCCTGAAGCAAACGTTGAATCTTTGTCCAAAGCAAAAAGCTCAAATTTAGGTATCCTTTGTTCCATCTCGAAGTAAATCAAAGATCTCGACATTTCTGCTAAAAATAAGGCCCTTACCTGCCTTAACAAAACTTGCCAATAAAATGACAGCACATCTTCCTCAATAGCTGAAGAATCTATTACTAGTACTAGTGACCAAGAAGAGGTCATAGCTACTATCCAAAAAACTTTCAAAGAAGAAGAAGACCCTCTCGCTCTTAATAGAATCGATAGCTGGGGAACGCTCGAACTAGGAATTATTATCCTGAGCTTACTCCTCCAAATATCCAATATGAAGAAAGAGACCAATTCACTAATAGAAACTACAATGGTCAATCTATCTGCGGTTGGAACATTGATGGTAAATCAGAGCATGAGGTGCTATCTACCATTGAAGAAATGCGAATAGCAGCTGCCACTGTATACAGAGTCAATGGATATTCTAACAAAAATGTTGCCACCATAATTGTTCTAGGTTTCTCTGGACAATTAAAACATTGGTGGGACAATTATCTCATCTTCGAAGAAAGGTTAGCTATTCTCAATCACAATACAGTAGAATTAGATGAACATGGTGAACAAATCCAAGATGCGTATGAAACCCTAATTCACACCATCACTCTTCATTTCATCAACAATTCTCAAGACGCAGCCAAAACTGTCGTTATCAACCTAAGATGCCCAACTCCCACTGATCACAAATGGTATAAAGATGTATTCTTTATCAATGTTTCAAAGAGAGAGGATAGCATGCAAAGTTTCTAGAAAGAGCGATTCATTATAGGCCTACCAAAGTTGTTTTAGAGAAAGAATTCTCTCAAAACTCAGGCAACATTATGGGGCTGATGATATCCCTTTCCTTCGTTGTACATTTGATATGATCTTTGGAGTTATCAAAAGTGAAGGGTTTGTAATTTATGATGAACTCAAAATACAAGCTAAATATGGATTAGAAAATGCCCAATCCAGAAAAGAAATAGGAATTTTCTATGAAGCATTTGGCATTACAAAAATTAAATCTCCTTCTTCCAAAGCTAAACGAGCTCAGAAAGCCATTAGAAAAAGATTCGAAAGAACAAATCAACCCTCAAACATTTCACCTCCAACTTCCAATCCCAAGCTAACCTCTTATAGAAAGAAGAAGGCCGGGGAAAAAACAAATCGTTTATTATGAATGCGACAAACCAGGTCACAAAGCCTTTCAGTGTAAAACATAAAAGAAGATTAATGAGCTATTTGCTGATCAACCGGAACTCCAAAGTAAGCTTCTAGTTGTTCTAGCATGAAACTCTTCTTATACAGATGATAATGTTGATTACTATCAAAGTACTGAGGAAGAAGAATCCGACTATGATTCTTCTCCTAACAAAGCAATCAACATTATTGCAAACAGAAATCAGAATGAATTCCTACATAACCTAATAGGAAAGATTTCTGATGATGACATAGAAAAGGAGTATCTGACCAAGCTTAACAACTTAATTCTCAAAGAAGAAAATAAAGTCTTTAAGTTTGATATAAAACCTCCTAGCTTAACCAAACTATTTCAAAAATATCCAATACCAAATCCTTTCTAACAACTCATTACAAAAGACATCCAAATTGAAGTGAACAAGCTAAAAGCCCAAGTTTCAGATCTTAGACAAGAGATCATTAATCTCAAAGCCACTGATCTAGAACTCCAGAAAAAATTCTCCATCCCGGAAACACAAATTCTGAGTTCCTCCAAAATTTGAGACAATCTTCAAAACACTGAAAATGTTCCTGAGAATGAAGATCAAAAGAATAATTTCTTCATACCATATCTCAGGTTACCTTTCAAAAGTAGTATTCTATTGTCAAAATAGTAGTCAATGATTTCTCTACAAATACAATAGCTCTCATTGATAGAGGAGTTGACCAAAATTACATAAGAGAAGGAATCATACCTACTAAGTATTGTGAAAGAACAAAAGAATAATTATGCAGTGCTAATGCAGAACCTTGGCAAACAAATCTCTTTCAACTTTTTTCCTGGTACTAAACAACGAAAAGTTTTGCTTTTATAAACCTATTCTATCTACAAATAGGTCAATCTCTTACAATTAAAACAAAATCAACATTTCTAACATTTAGAGGTAATTTGAGAAGTTACTGAAAGAAACAGATTGGCTGTTTCTGCTTCAAAAATGGTTTATTTCAAAACACAAGTTAGATATCTCAGGCATGATATCTTTCAAAGGACTACTAAGCCCATCATTAGATCACTTGCCTTTGCAAATAAATTTCCAGATGTCATTAAGGATAAGAAATAGTTGCAAAGATTTCTTAGTTGCCTTAATTACATTTCTGATTTTTTTTTTTCCCTGGACTTAGACAATTGTGTGCTCCATTATATAGAAGACTTACGAAAAATCTTGAACCCTAGTCTGATGTACATATTGACATTGTTATACAAATTAAGCTTAAGGTTGAGTCTTTACCATGTTTAGGTATTGCTCATCCCTCTGCATTTATGATAGTTAAAACAAATATATCTGATAAAGCTTATAAAGAAATCCTTAAACAACGGATGCATGATAAAGAACAATTAGTTGGAAATCATTCTGGCATTTGGCTCGGTTCGCAACAAAATTATTCAACTATTAAAAGAGAAATTTTATCGGTTGTTCTTGCGTTTTCAAATTTCAAGATGATCTATTTTACAAAAAATTCCCTCTCAGAATTGATTCCAAATCAACAAAAGATGCTTTACAAAAGGATATCAAGAATTTAGTTTCAAAACAAATTTCTCCCTGATGGCAAGCTATCTTATCTTCCATTGATTTTGAAAATGATTTATCAAAGGAGAGAATAATTTTTTACCAAATTTCCTTACAAAAGAATTCTTGCACGGAAAGAATGAAAAAATTACTTACTATGTAGATTTCACAATAAGCAAAAAGGACAAACGCAAAGGTATATAAATGGCCGATGACTACAAAATTGTTCCAAGAAAAAACACCTTTCTACCACTGGCGGATTTCCTCCATTATCTTATAAAATTGCGGTGACAAATTCTCCTACAAAAAATTTATGTGACAATTGCTTCACTCGATATATTAAGCATCTTTTCCTTACTAGCTACAAAATTGCCCCTAGAAATTTTCTTATTCGAGATTTAATCCAAAGAAGCTTTGGTGGCTCTCCTTACCTTCGTGACCACCGACAAAAAACTACACAATTTTATGAACTCATTCTCATTGATACCCAGTCTGTTGATATTACTCATACCAAAGACAATGTCAACCCTTCCTACATTCTACATTTAAAATGTATTATCAAAAATGTTATGAATTTCCAACAATGGAAAGATCCTTTTCAAAATAGACAATTATATGTTCCTTTCAAACCAGCAACCTACAATTATATTGACTACCGCATGGCTTGGTTTAGAGCTTTCTTCCATAAGCCATAAATTCATTCATGGTTTTTTAACTTTCATAACAAAGCCTCATCAACATTTCCCATTTGGTCCTATCATTGGTGGACCATGTTCTGTTGTTCTCCCTCTATCTTACCTTGTGAAGCCCAGGATGGATGGGACTTCTGGATCACAAATACCCCTGGTTATGATACCTATACAAAAGAAGTACAATTTTTCAGGACCTTTAACATCACTTGGATTTTCTGCTGGGATTACAGATACCAAAATTATCTTCCTAACTATTCTTCCCTGTCAGTTGTTCGAATCTATAATATTAGATGGTGTAATGAGTACAACACCAAGATGAAGGTCTCTTCATCCTCTACAAAATCTTAGGCTAAAGGTCTCACACAAATATAGAGAGATATCCTCGAAGTACTCAAGGATGACCACGCCATGCGATAAATATTTCTGCAAAAGCTTCTTGACAAAGACGACACAAACGGCAATTCAAGTCCAGCAAAGTCAGCTACAAAGCCATGAATCCATTATCTGTAGGATTCTCAAGATCCTTATGATCTGTAACAAATCAAAAATAAAGACAAAAGAAAAGAGCTGGCAAAGGTTTTGGCCTTAGGCAAAAATTAGGACCATTATATTAACAAAAGTATTTCTTTTGTAGGTAAAGACAAAACTGTCGACAGACACTATTCACTACAGTTTTCAACAATGCACTATTCATCTATAGTACTGACAAAATTACTACTCATGAACAGTTCTCAAGGATAAAATTTCCAAAAGATCTACAGAGTAAAGCTACTACCTTTTGACAAATGCAACCCAACTTTCGGCACATGAAAAATGAAGACAATTAAGCATCATTTTGCCTCTATTATTGAGCTCCTTTTAGCTCCACATAAGGCAGACATTTTCATTTAGAAAGAGGAATTAAAAAATTTTAGCGATAAAATCAGAGAAATCTTCCCTCTCTCCTCATAGAATTTTCTCTGCCCTCTTCGTTTTACAAATCCCTGTACAAGTTTCAAGTTGACAATTTGTAAGTTATTATTACTACAAAAGTATCTGTAAGTTTTCTTAAGTCTTCTTTTAAGTCATTAATTTCTGTACGTTTTCTTTTATGTTTTAAGCTTTTCGTTAATAAAGTTTTATATTGCTCTCAGTATTTTCTTTTGTGTTTCCTGATCCTTCTCCCCTGTGGTATTAGAGCCATTCATATGCATGTATGTGTGTGATATTTGTTAGGCATTGATCAGCCATTGATCAACTGTAAAGCCATTGGCCAGCCTGTTGAGGTGGTCCCAGTAAGTGGTCCCAGTGGTCCCGTCTTTAATCTACACTGCATGTCCAAACTTTTTCCAACACTTGTTATGTATAGATGATGGCAAGTAAGTTTAGGCAGGTATTATCTTTTAGAATAGCTAGCCATAATAGTGATATAGTTAATGGTAATGAGATTAGAACAAATGCCCTCATTAAGGCCCCTTCTCCTGACAATTTCTATAATTGGGATATTCCCAAATTTAGTATAGAAACTATTTACAAAATTGGTACATTTAGCTTTCAAACTGCCTTTTCAATCAAAACTCATGACGAAATCGTGACTCTACAAAATGGATTACAAACTATTTCTTTGATCAAACCGGAAGCTGTTCAGATACATTTAAAAGGCAAATTCTATTTTATGCATATTAACTAGTACAAGTTGGCGTTAAACATTTTATAAGAAAAGGAATTAACGCGCTTATTTACATTGCCTTAAGAGATAAAAGGTTAAAGAAATACAAATCGCCTCTGTCAGCCACAATTAACACTAATACACATAAAGGACCAATTTTGTTCCATTGCTATCTAGACTTCTATATTGATCTTTTATGTCCCATGAAGCCTGAAGGCTTGAAGCTTGATGTGCATATTAAAGGCGACGAGTTACATGATTTTATAAACTTTGTAATTATGTACAGAGTCTATTTTTGATTGATGTCTACAACCCTCAATACAAACTTTTTGAATCCTTTACCTTCAAATTCAAAAGAAACCATTCTACTTCAAATTGGTGATGATAAACCTCAAGTTTTACTCCAAAACTTTTCAAATAGATGAAGTTATAATTCCACAAGCTATTGAGCTAGAAGACGCCCAATCTGCTTCTCATGACAAAGCCAAACAAATGAACGATGTTGAGCAAATCACAGAGGAAATCGACGGCTGATTTCTCTTACAATTTTGCTCTTTTCGTGAACCTACACATCTCCCTAGTACTTTTGCCAATAGAAAATCATTTTTCGATTTCCACTCAGAAAGAAGTATCCTTCTGAAGAACCACAAAAATATCAGTTTAGGTCACCCATACCAGAACTAGTTATCAATGATCCTCCATATCTTTCTTCATCAGGAATAGGATATAGACGCAATGTTCCCACAAGAACAGATTTTACAATTTGTTGGCCTTTCCTTAAGAAAAATTATGACCACATCAGTAATGCTTCCAAGCGCCTATGGTTCGTAAAAATTGATAGAAACCTTAGAGAACAAGTCAAAAAGAAACGGATAGCTGACATGCAAAAGCTTGTAGTTAACATCCCTTTTTTCCTATGGTTTCTTAGATTTATGTCAAAAAGGGGTTCGAATGATGTTTATACGCTTCCTAGTGTAAACGTTCAAACCAATCTTTCAAAACTATGGCATCTAGTTAATGGTACAAGTGTGCTCTCCGTCCATCCTCTAACTCACCAGCCTATAAACCTTTTTGCCAAGGAAAAGACTGTTCTTGCTTTTCCTTACAAAAGTGGCCAGGACAGAATGGATACCGACACTGTCCAGCTTGGTGATCTCAAAAAGTTCATGAGCAAGCCAATTACACAAACAGTATCCTTAATACTATTGCTGAACAATTGAACCAACTTTCTGCAAAAATTGATTCCAAAAAAGAAATTGGCAGGACCAATACAAAACCCTCTTCCTTTATAAAGAGTATTCCCAAAGCAAACATTGAATCTTTGTCCGAAGCAAAAGGCTCAAATTTAGATATCCTTCGTACCATCTCAAAGCAAATCAAAATCTCGATATCTCTGCCAAAAATAAGGCTCTTACCTACCTTGACAAAACTTGCCAACAAAATGACAGCACATCTTCCTCAACAGATGAACAAACTGTTACTAGTAGTAGTGACCAAGAAGAGGTTATAGCTACTTTTGAAAAAGCTTTTAAAGAAGAAGAAGAGCCTCTCACTCTTAACAAAATCAATAGCTGGAGAAATGCTAGAACTAGGAATTATTATCCTAGGCCTACTCCTCCAGACATCTAATATGAAGAAAGAGGCTAATTCACTAATAGAAACTACAATGGTCAATTTATCTGTGGTTGGAACATTGACGACAAATCAGAGCATGAGGTGCTATCTACCATTAAAGAAATGGGAATAGCAGCTGTTGCATACAAAGCCAATGGATATTCTAACAAAAATATAGATACCATAATTATCTTAGGTTTCTCTGGACAATTAAAGAATTGGTGGGACAATTATCTCACCTTTTCGAAGAAGGGTTAGCTATTCTCAATCACACTACAGGAGAATTGGGTGAACATGGTGAACAAATCCAAGATGCGTATGAAACCCTAATTCATACCATCACTTTTCATTTCATCGGCAATCCTCAAGAAGGACAAGCCACTGCCAAAACTGTCCTTATGAACCTAAGATGCCCAACTCTCACAGATTACAGATGGTGTAAAGATGTATTCTTTACCAATGTCTTAAAGAGAGAGGATGGCATACAAAGTTTCTAGAAAGAGTGATTTATTGTAGGCCTACCAAAGCTGTTTGGAGAAATAATTCTCTCAAAACTCAGACGACACTGTACGACTAATGATATCCCATTCCATTTTCTTACATTTGGTATGATCTTTGGAGTTGTTAATAGTGAAGGGCTTATCCTTTGCAATGAACTCAAAATACAAGCTAAATATGGATCACAAAAGGCCCAATCCAAAAAAGAAATGGGAGCTTTCTGTAAAGCATTTGCAACTACAAAAATAAAAGCTCCTTCTTCCAAAGCTAAACGAGCTAAGAAACCAGCAAAATATTTAAAAGAACAAATCAACCCTCAAAGATTTCGCCTCCAAGTTCCATCCCAAGCCAACCACTTTTGGAAAGAATAAGGTCCAGAAAAAACAAATCGTTTGTTACAAATGCGGTTAACCAGGTCACAAAGCCTTTCAGTGCAAAGCAGAAAAGAAGATTAATGGGTTACTTGCTGATCAGCCTGAACTCCAAAAGAAGCTTCTAGCTGTTATAGCATAAAACTCTTCCGACATAGATGATAATGTTGATTACTATCAAAGTACTAAAGAAGAAGAATCCAACTATGATTCTTCTCCCATCAAAGCAATCAATGTTATTACAAACAGTAATCACAAAGAATTCCTACTTGACTGAAAAGGAAAGATTTCTGATTATGACATAAAAAAGGGTATCTGAGCAAGCTCAGAGACTTAATTCTGAAGAAAAGAAAGTCATTAAGTTTGATATAGAAGCTCCTAGCTTAACCACACTATTTCAAAAATATCCAACACATAATCCTTTCCAACAACTTACTATAAAAGACATCCAAATTGAACTGAACAAGCTAAAAGCTCAAGTTTGAGATCTTAGACAAGAGATTATTAATCTCCAAACTACTGATCTAGAACTCTAGGTAAAACTCTCCATCCTGGAAACACAAATTTCGAGTTCCTCTAAAATTCCAGACAATTTCCTGAGAATAAAGTCTCAGAAGAACAATTTCTTCATACCATAACTCAAGTTACGTTTCAAAAGTGGTATTCCATTGTCAAAATAGTAGTCAATAATTTCTCTACAAATGCAATTGCTCTCATTAACAGTAGAGTTGATCAAAATTGCATAAGAGAGGGAATTATACCTACTAAGTATTGTGAAAGAACAAAAGAATAATTATGCAGCGCCAATGCAGAACCTTTGAACATCAAATATAAACTTAATAAAGATTATATTGAAAATAATGATTATTGTTTCAAAAATA
This sequence comes from Carnegiea gigantea, assembly GCA_029747015.1. Taxonomy (NCBI): domain Eukaryota; kingdom Viridiplantae; phylum Streptophyta; class Magnoliopsida; order Caryophyllales; family Cactaceae; genus Carnegiea; species Carnegiea gigantea. The sequence goes on along the minus strand of JAKOGI010000184.1, from coordinate 714,277 downwards.
TATTTCTGATTGTTTAAAGTATTACTCATGACCTAATTCTTAGGACTCCATTTTTAACACAAATCTATCCATTTTATGTTAATGAATCTGGTGTTCATACGAAGATTCTTAGCAAACAAATCTCTTTCAATTTTCTTTCTGCTGCAAAACAGCATAAAGTTTCATTTTTACAAAACTCTATAAACAGGTCAATCTCTGATAGTTAAAACAAAATCAACATTTCTAACATTTACAGATACTTTTAAATGTTACTGAAAGAAACAGACTAATTGTTTCGGCTTCAAAAATGGTTTTATTCAAAACACAAGTTAGATTTCTCGGGTATGATATCTTTTAAGGGACTATTAAGCCCATTGTTAGATCACTTGCCTTTTTCTTCCTAGCTTTAAAATTACCCCTACAAATCCTTTTTTTTTTTTTGAGATTTAGCCCAAAAAAGCTTTGGTAACTCTCCTTGCCTTTGTGACCATCCACCAAAAACCAGGCAGTTTTATGAACTCATTCTCGCTGTCGCCCAGTCTGTTGATATTACTTATACCAAAAACAATGCCAATCCTTCCTACATTCTATATTCAAAATGTATCATGAAAAATGTTATGAATTTCCAACAATGGAAAGATCCTTTTCATAATAAAAACTTCTATGTTCCTTTTGAACCAGCAACCTACACTTATATAGACTACCACATGGCTTGGTTTAGAGCTTTCTTCCATTAACCAGAAATTCATTCATGGTTTTTCATCTTTCATAACAAAGCCCCATTCACATTTTCCATTTGGTTCTATCATTGGTGGACCATGTTCGATTGTTCCCCCTCTGTCTTACATTGTGAAGCCAAGGATGGATGGGACTTTTGGATCACACATACCCCTGCTTATGATGCCTATACAAATGAAGTTTAATTTTTCAGGGCCTTTAACGTAGCTTGGATTTTCTGCTGGGAATACAAACACCAAAATTATCTTCCTAACTCTTTTCCCCTACCAGTTGTCCTTATCTATAAGATCAGATGGTGGAATGAGTCCAAAACTAAGCTCGGTGGAAAAGAAAATGTGGAGTATTTTTGCAAATCAAAAACCAAAAAATACACTCTTTATAATCTGCACACCTTTGACAAACGAAAGGATTCTACGCTTGGACCATCTTCTCCTGCCAAGATGGAGGTCTCTTTGTTCTCTACAAAATCTAAGACGAAAGGTCTCACACAAAAATAGCAAGATATCTTCGAAGTACTCTTGGACGACCCCTCTATGCGACAAATCTTTCTACAAAAGCTTCCTGAGAAAGACGACACAAAAGACGATTCAAGTTCTACAGAGTCAGCTACAAAACCACCACAGGACTCCTAAGATCCTTATGATCTGTAACAAATCAAAAATAAAGACAAAAGAAAAGAGCCCGCAAAGGTCTTCACCTTTGGCGAAAATTAGGGCCATTATCTTAACAAAAATCTTTCTTTTACGGGGAAGACAAAACTTTTGGCAAATACTATTCACTACAGTTCCCCGATAATACACTATTCATCTATCATACCGATATATTACTATTCATGAACAGTCTCAAAAGATCTACAAAGTAAAGCCACTACCTTTTGACAAATGCAACCCAACTTTCAGCGTATGACAAATGAAGACAATTAAGCATCATTTCGCCTCTATTGTTAAGCTCCTCTCAGCTCCACAAGCAGACATTTTCATTTGGAAAGAGGCATCAGAAAATTTTAACAACAAAATTAGAGAAATCTTCCTCTCTCCTCTTAGAATTTTCTCTGCTCTCTTCATTTTACAAATCCTTGTATAAGTTTCAAATTGGCAATTTGTAAGTTATTACTACTATAAAAGTATCTGTAAGTTTTCTTAAGGTTTCTTTTAAGTCCTTAATTTCTGTATGTTTTCTTTTGTGTTCTAAGCTTTTGTCTAATAAAGTTTTATATTGCTCTCAGTGTTTTCTTTCATGTTTTCCAATCCTTCCCCACTCCGGTATCAGAGCCATTCATATGCATGTTTGTGTATGATATTTATTAGGCATTGGTCGGCCGTTGGTCAGCTGTAAAGTCGTTGGTCAGCCTATTGAGGTTGTCCCGGTAAGTGTTCCTAGTGGTCCCATCTTTAATCTACACTGCGTGTCCAGACCCTTATCAACACTGTTTATGCATAAACGATGGCTAGTAAGCTCAATAAGTTAGTCTCCTTTAGAATAGATAGCCATAATAGTGATATAGTTAATGGTAATGAGATTAGAACAAGTGCCCTCATTAAGGCCCCTTCCCCTGATAATTTCTATAATTGGGATATTCCAAAGTTAGCATAGAAACTATTTACAAAATTGGTACATTTAGTTTTCAAACTACCTTTTTAATCAAACTCATGAACAAATCGTGAGTCTACAAAATGGATTACAAACTATTTCTGTGATTAAACTAGAAGGGCATGATATCTTTCCAGGGACTATTAAGCCCATTATTAGATTACTTGCCTTTGCAAACAAATTTCCAGATGTTATTACAGATAAGAAATAGTTGCAAAGATTTCTTGGTTGCCTTAACTACATTTCTGATTTTTTTCCCTAGACTTAGACAATTGTCTACCCCCCTATATAGAATACTTAGGAAAAATCCTAAACCCTAGCCTAATATACATACTGACGTTGTTAGACAAATTAAACTTAAGGTTGAGTCGTTACCATGTTTATGTATTCTTCATCCCTCTGCATTTATGATAATTGAAACAGATGCATCTGATAAAGGTTATGAAGGAATCCTTAAACAATGAATGCATGATAAAGAATAATTACTTAGATATCATTCTTACATTTGACTCGATCCACAACAAAGCTATTCTACTATCAAAAGAGAAATTTTATCGGTCCTTCTTGCATTTCCAAATTTCAAGATGATCTATTCTGCAAAAAATTCTAACTCAGAATTGATTCCAAGTCAGCAAAATATGATCTACAAAAGGATATTAAGAATTTGGTTTCAAAACAAATCTTTGCCAAATGGCAAGCTATTTTATCCTCCTTCAATTTTGAAAATAAATTTATCGAATGAGAGAACAATTCCTTACCAGATTTCCTTACAAAAGAATTCTTGCAAGGAAAGAATGATAAAATTAATTACTACGCAGATTTTACAATGAGTAAAAATGACAAAGGCAAAGGTATGCAAAAGGCCGACGACTACCAAAGCGTCCGTATAAAAAACACCTTTCTACCACTGGCAAGTTTCCCTCCATTATCCTATAAAACTGTTGTCACAAATTCTCCTATAAAAAGTTTAAGTGACAATTACTTCACTCGATATACTAAACACCTTTTTCTTACTAGCAACAAAATTGCCCCTACAAATCTTCTTATTTGAGATTTAGTCCAAAGAAGATTTGGTGACTCTCCTTACCTTTGTGACCATCCACAAAAAACCAGACAATTTTATGAACTCATTCTCACTGACACCCAATCTGTTGATATTACTCATACCACAGACAATGCCAACCCTTCTTATATTCTGTATTTAAAATGTATCATCAAAAATGTTATGAATTTCCAACAATGGAAAGATCCTTTTCAAAATAGACAATTCTATGTTCCTTTTGACCAGCAAACTACAATTTATATTGACTACCACATGGCTTAGTTTAGAGCTTTCTTCCATAAACCAAAAATTCACTCATGGTTTTTAAACTTTCATGACAAAGCCCCATTCACATTTCCCATTTGGTTCTATCATTGGTGGACCATGCTCGATTGTTCTCCCTCTATCTCACCTGGTGAAGCCAAGGATGGATGAGACTTTTGGATCACAAATACCCCTGCTTATGATACCTATACACAAGAAGTTCAATTTTTCAAGATCTTTAATGGCAGTTGGATTTTCTGCTGGGAATACCGATGCCAAAATTATCTTCCTAACTCTTTTCCCTTGTCAGTTGTCCGAATCTATAAGATCAGATGGTGGAATAAGTACAAAACCGAGCTCTGTGGAAACCAAAATGCGAAGTATTTTTGCAAAACAAAAACAAAAAAAAACACTCTTCATAACATTCACAACTTTGACAAACGAAAGGATTCTGCACTTGGACCATCTACTCCTGCCAAGATGGAGATCTCTTCATCCTCTACAAAATCTCAGACTAAAGGTCTCACGCAAAAACAAGGAGATATCCTTGAAGCACTCAGTGATGACCCCGTTATACGACAAATCTTTCTACAAAAGCTTCTTGACAAAGACGACACAAACGACGATTCAAGTTCAGCGGAGTCAGCTACAAAACCACGAATCCATGATCTATAGGACTCTTAAGATCCTTATGATCTGTAACAAATCAAAAATAAAGACAAAAGAAAAGAGCTTGCAAAGGTCTTCAGCTTTTCTAAAAATAAGGGCCATTATCTTAACAAAAAATCTTTATTTTGCAGGGAAAGACAAGACTGCCGGTAGACGCTATTCACTACAGTTCCCCAACAATGCACTATTCATCTACAGTACCGACATATTACTATTCATGAACAGTTCTCAAGGACAAAATTTTCAAAAGATGCACAGAGTAAAGCTACTACCTTCTGACAAATGCAACCCAACTTTCGGCGCATGAGAAATGAAGATAATTAAGCAACATTTCGCCTCTATTATTAGGCTCCTCTTAGCCCCACATAAGGTAGACATTTTCATTTGGAAAGAGGCATTAGAAAATTTTAGCAAAAAAATCAGAGAAATCTTCCCTCTCTCCTCTTAGAATTTTCTCTACTCTCTTCATTTTACAAATCCCTGTATAAGTTTCAAATTGATAATTTGTAAGTTATTATTACGACAAAAGTATCTATAAGTTTTCTTAAGTGTTCTTTTAAGTCCTTAATTTCTATACATTTTCTTTTGTGTTCTAAGCTTTTGTTTAATAAACTTTTATATTGCTCTCAGTGTTTTCTTTCATGTTTTCTGATCCTCCTCTCCTTTGGTATTAGAGCCATTCATATGCATATTTGTGTGTGATATTTGTTAGGCATTGGCCAGCCGTTGGTCAGCTGTAAAGCCATTGGTCAGCTTATTGAGGTGGTCCCAGTGGTCCATCTTTAATCTGCATTGCGTATCCAGACTTTTATCAACACTATTTATGCATAAACGATGGCTAGTAAGTTTAGGAAGTTATTATCTTTTAGAATAGATAGCCATGATAGTGATATAGTCTATCGTAATAAGATGAGAACAAAATGCCCTCATTAACGCCCCTTCTCCTGACAATTTCTACAATTGTGGTATTCCCATAATCAGCATAGAAACTATTTACAAAATTGGTATATTTAGCCTTCAAACTTCCTTTTTAATCAATGCTTATGAAGAAATCATGAGTCCACAAAATGGATTATAAACTATTTCTTTTATCAAACCAGAAGCTATACAGATACATTTAAAAGACAAATTTCATTTTGTGCATAGCGGATTAGTACAAGTTGCTGTTAAACCTTTTATAGGAAAAGGAATTAATGCACCTATTTACATGGCCTTGAGAGACAAAAGGTTAGAGAAATACAAATTGCCTCTATTAGCCATGATTAACACTAATATATATAAATTACCAATTTTCTTCCATTGCTATCCAGACTTCTATATTGATCTTTCATGTCCCATGGCGCCTGAAGCCTTGAAGCTTGATGTGGATATTCAAGGCGGCGATTTTCATGACTTCAAAAAATTTGCAATTATGTGCAAAGTCTATTTTCGATTGATGTCTACAGACCTCAATACAAACTTTTTGAATCCTTTACCTTCAAATTCAAAAGAAACCATTCTACTTTAAGTTGAGGATGATAAACCTCAAGTTTTTACTACAAAACTTCTTAAATAGGATGAAGTAACAAGTTCAGAAGCTATTGACCTAGAAGACGCCCAATCTGCTTCTCATGACAAAGTCAAACAAATACACGATATTGAACAAATCATAAAGGAACCCGATGGCCGAGTTCTCTTACATTTCACTCTTTTCGTGAGCCTATAAATCTCCCCGGTACTTCTGCTAGTAAAAAATCTTTTTTCGATTTCCACTCAGAAAGAAGTACCCCTTCTGAAGAACCATAAAAGTATCAGTTTATGTCCCCCATACCAGAACCTGTTATCAATGATCCTCCATCTCTTTTTTCATCAGGAATGGGATATAGATGCAATGTTCTCACAAGAATAGATTTTACAATTGGTTAGTCTTTCCTTGTGGAAGATTATCACTCCACCAGTAATGCTTCCAAGCGCCTATGGTTTGCACAAATTGATAGAAACCTTAGAGAACAAGTCAAAAGGAAATGGATAGCTAACATGCAAAAGCTTTCAATTAACATCCATTTCATCCTATGGTTTCTTACATTTATGTTAAAAAAGCATTTGAATGATCTTTATATGCTTCCCAATGTAAACGTTCAAACCAACCTTTCAAAATTATGGCATCCAGCTGATGGCACAAGTATGGTCTCCATCCATCCTCTAACTCACTGGCCTATAAAGCTTTTTGTCAAGGAAAAGACAGTTCTTGCTTTTCCTCGCAAAATTGGCAAGGACAGAATGGATACCGACACTGTCCAGCTTGGTGATCTCAAAAAAGTTCATGAGAAAGCCAATTACACAAACGACATCCTTAATACTATTGCTGAACAATTGAACCATCTTTCTGTAAAGATTGATTCTAAAAAAGAAATTGCAGTGCCAGTACAAAACCCTCTTCCTTTACAGAGAATATTCCCAAAGCGAACGTTGAATCTTTATCCAAAGCAAAAGCTCAAATTTAGATACACTTCGTACCATCTCAGAGCAAATCAAAGATCTTGCCGTCTCTGCCAAAAATAAGGCTCTTGCCTACCTTGACAAAACTTAGCAACAAAATGACAGCACATCTTCCTCAGCAGATGAAGAAGCTATTACTAGTAGTAGTGACCAAGAAGAGGTTATAGCTACTTTTCAAAAAACTTTCAAAGAAGAAGAAGAGCCTTTCGCTATTAACAAGACCAATACCTGGAGAAACACTAGAACTAGGAATTATTATCTTAAGCCTACTCTTCTAGATATCCAATATGAAGAAAGAGGCCAATTCACTTATAGAAGCTACAATGGTCAATCTCTCTATGGTTAGAACATTGACGACAAATCAGAGCATGAGGTGCTATCTACCATTAAAGAAATGGGAAAAGCAGTTGTTGCATTCAAAGTCAATAGATATTCTAATAAAATGTGGGTACCATAACTGTCCTAGGTTTCTCTAGACAATTAAAGAATTGGTGGGGCAAATGTTAGCTATTCTCAATCACATTACAAGAGAATTGGGTGAACATGGTGAACAAATCCAAGATGCATATGAAACCCTAATTCATCCCGTCACTCTTCATTTCATCGGCAATCCTCAAGAAGGACAAGCCGCAGCCACAACTGTCCGTACCAACCTAAGGTGCCCAACTCTCGCAGATTACAGATGGTGTAAGATGTATTCTTTAGCAATGTCTTAAAGAGAGAGGATGCATGCAAAGTTTCTGGAAAGAACGATTCATTGCAAGCCCACAAAGTTGTTTGGAGAAAGAATTCTCTCAAAACTCAAACAACATTATGGGACTGATGATATCCCTATCCATCTTCTTACATTTCGTATGATCTTTGGAGTTGTCAAAAGTGAAGCGCTTATCCTTTGCAATGAATTCAAGACACAAGCTAAATATGGATTAGAAAAGGCCTAATCCAGAAAAGAAATGGGAACTTTTGGTGAAGAATTTGGAATTACAAAAATAAAAGCTCCTTTTTCCAAAGCTAAATGAGCTAAGAAAGCCGCTAGCAAAAGATTCAAAAGAACAAATCAACCCTCAAACATTTCACCCCCAACTTCTAATCCTAAGTCAACCTCTTCTAGAAAGAAGAAGGCCGGGAAAAAACAAATCGTTTGTTGCAAATGTGGCTAACTAGGTCACAAAGCCTTTTAGTGCAAAACAAAAAGAAGATTAATGAGTTATTTGCTAATCTCCCATCAAAGCAATCAATGTCATTACAAATAGAACTTAGAAAGAATTCCTACTTAACCTAAAAGGAAAGATTTATGATGATGACATAAAAAAGGAGTATCTGAGCAAGCTTAAAGACTTAATTCTCGAAGAAGAAAGGAAAGTCATTAAGTTTGATATAGAAAGTCCAAGCTTAACGAAACTATTTTTAAAATGTCCAAAACCAAATCCTTTCGAACTACTCACTACAAAAAACATCCAAATTGAGTGAACGAGCTGAAAGCCCAAGTTTGAGATCTTACACAAGAGATTATTAATCTGTAAGCAACTGATCTAAAACTCCAGGTAAAACTCTCCATCCTAGAAACACAAATTTCGAGTTCCTCCAAAATTCGAGACAATCTTCAAAATATTGAAAATGTTCCTGAGAATGAAGTATCGGAAGAACAATTTCTTCATACCATATCTCAAGTTACCTTTCAAAAGTAGTATTCCATTGTCAAAATAATAGTCAATGATTTCTCTACAAATGCAATCGCTCTCATTGACAGTGGAGTTTATCAAAATTGCATAGGAGAAGGAATCATATCCACTAAGTATTGTGAAAGAACAAAAGAACAATTATGCAGTGTCGATGCAGAACCTTTGAACATAATATAAGCTTAATAAGGATTATATTCAAAATAATAATTATTGTTTTAAAAATATATTTCTGATTGTTCAAAATATTGCTTATGGCCTAATTCTTGGAACTCCATTTTTAACACAAATCTATCCATTTTATGTGAATGGATCATGTGTTCATACCAAGATTCTTGGCAAACAAATCTCTTTCAATTTTTTTTTTTGGCTACTGAACAGCATAAAGTTTCGCTTTTACAAAACTCTTCTATTTATAAATAGGTCAATCTCTTACAGTTAAAATGAAATCAACATTTCTAACTTTCACTGATAATTTTAAATGTTACTGAAAGAAACGAACTGGCTATGTTTGCTTCAAAAATGGTTTTGTTCAAAACACAAGCTAGATTTCTCATGCATGATATCTTTCAAAGGACTATTAAGCCCATTGTTAGATCACTTGCCTTTGCAAACAAATTTCTACATGTTATTAAGAATAAGAAATAGTTGTAAAGATTTCTTGGTTGCGTTAATTACATTTCTGATTTTTTCCCTAGACTTAGATAATTGTGTGCTCCCCTGTATAGAAGACTTAGGAAAAATCCTGAACCCTCGCCTAGTATACATACTGACATTGTTAGACAAATTAAGCTTAAGGTTGAGTCTTTACCATGTTTAGGTATTCCTCATCCTTCTGCATTTATGATAGTTGAAACATATGCATCTAATAAAGGTTATGAAGGAATCCTTAAACAATGAATGCATGATAAAGAACAATTAGTTAGATATCATTCTTGAATTTGACTCGGTCCACAACAAAATTATTCTACTATCAAAAGAGAAATTTTATGAGTTGTTCTTGCATTTCTAAATTTCAAGATGATTTAGTTTACAAAAAATTCCTTCTCTGAATTGATTCCAAAATAGCAACAGATGCGTTACAAAAGTATATTAAGAATTTGGTTTCAAAACAAATCTTTGCCAGATGGCAAGCTATTTTATCCTCCTTCGATTTTGAAAATGAATTTATCAAAGGAGAGAGCAATTTCTTACCAGATTTCCTTACAAAAGAATTCTCGCAAGGAAAAAATTACAAAATTACTTAATATGCAGATTTCACAAAGCGCAAAAAGGACAAAGGCGAAGGTATACAAAAGGGCCGATGACTAAAAAATCATTCCTACAAGAAACATCTTTCTACTACTGGTAGATTTCCCTCCACTATCTTATAAAACTGTTGTCATAAATTCTCCAACAAAAAATTCATGCGACAAAATCCCAGACTAAACGTCTCATACAAAAAAAAACGAGATATCCTTGAAGTACTCAGGGATGACGCCGCTATGCGACAAATCTTTCTACAAAAGCTTCTTGACAAAGACGACATAAACGACATTTCAAGTTCAGTGGAGTCAGCTACAAAACCACGAATCCGTGATCTACAAGACTCTTAAGATCCTTATGATCTGTAACAAATTAAAAATAAAGACAAAAGAAAAGAGCCTGCAAAGGTCTTCATCTTTTGCAAAAATTAGGGCCATTATCTTAACAAAAATCTTTCTTTTGCAGGGAAAGGCAATACTGTCGATAGACACTATTCACTATAGTTCCCCCGACAATGCACTATTCATCTACAGTACCGACATATTACTATTCATGAACAGTTCTCAGGGACAAAATTTTCAAAATATCTACAGAGTAAAGCTACTACCTTTTGACAAATACAACCCAACTTTCAGCGCATGAGAAATGAAGACAATTAAGCAACATTTCAAATTGATAATTTGTAAGTTATTATTACTACAAAAGTACCTGTAAGTTTACTTAAGTTTTGTTTTAGGTCCTTAATTTCTGTACGTTTTTGTTTATGTTTTAAACTTTAGTTTAATAAAGTTTTATATTGCTCTCAGTGTTTTCTTTCGTGTTTCCCGATCCTTCTCCCCTTTGGTATCAGAACCATTCATATGCATGTCTGTGTGTGATATTTGTTAGGCATTGGTCAGCCGTTGGTCAGCTGTAAAGCCATTGGTTAGCCTATTGAGGTGGTCCTGGTTAGGGGTCCTAGTGGTCCCGTCTTTAATCTGCACTGCATGTCCAAACTTTTATCAACATTGTTTATGCATAGACAATGGCTAGTAAGTTTAGGAAGTTATTATTTTTTAGAATAAATAGCCATAATAGTGATATAGTCAATGGTAATGAGATTAGTACAAATGCCCTCATTAAGGCCCTTCTCCTTACAAATTCTACAATTGGGATATTCTCAAAGTTAGCTTAGAAACTATTTACAAAATTGGTACATTTAGCTTTCAAACTTCCTTTTCAATCAAAACTCACAAAGAAATCGTGAGTCTACAAAATGGATTACAAACTATTTCTTTGATCAAACTAGAAGCTATTCAGATACATTTAAAAGGCAAATTTCGTTTTATGCATATTGGATTAGTATAAGTTGCCATCAAATCTTTTATAAGAAAAGGAATTAACGAACCTATTTACATGGCCTTAAGAGACAAAAGGTTAAAGAAATACAAATCGCCTCTATTAGCCATGATTAAATTAATATACATACAGGACCAATTTTCTTCCAATGCTATCCAGACTTCTATATTGATCTTTCATGTCCCATAACGCCTAAAGTCTTGAAGTGTGATGTGCATATTCAAGGCGATGAGTTTCATGATTTCAAAACTTTGAAATTATGTACAAAGTCTATTTTCGATTGATGTTTACAGACCTCAATACAAAATTTTTGAATCCTTTAGCTTCAAATTCAGAAGAAACCATTCTACTTCAAATTGAGGATGATAAACCTCAACTTTTTCCTCCAAAACTTCTCAAATAGGATAAAGTAAAAATTCCAGAAGCTATTGAGCAAGAAGATGCCTAATCTGCTTCTCATTACAAAGCCAAACAAATGAACGATATTGAGCAAATCATAGAGGAACCCGATGGTCGAATTCTCTTACGATTCCGCTCTTTTCATGAACCTACAAATCTCCCCGGTACTTTTGCTAGTCGAAAATATTTTTTTGATTTCCACTTAGAAAGAAGTATCCCTTCTAAAGAATCGTAAAAACATCAATTCAGGTCGCCTATACTAGAACCAGTTATCAATGATCCTCCATCTCCTTCTTCATCAGGAATAGGATATGGATGCAATGTTCCCATAAAAACAAATTTTACAATTGGTTGGCCTTTCTTTTAGGAAGATTATTACTCTACAAGTAATGCTTCCAAGCACCTATGGCTCATGCAAATTGATAGAAATCTTAAAGAACAAGTCAAAAAGGAATTGATAGCTGACATGTAAAAGCTTGTAGTTAACATCCCTTTTTTCCTATGGTTTCCTAGATTTGTATAAAAAAAGGGTTTGAATGATGTATATACGCTTCCCAGTGTGAACGTTTAAACCAACCTTTCAAAAGTATAGCATCTAGCTGATGGCACAAGTATGGTCTCCGTCCATCTTCCGACTCACTAGCCTATAAAGCTTTTTGTCAAGGAAAAGACTGTTCTAGCTTTTCCTTGCAAAAGTGGTTGGGATGAAATGGATACCGACACTATCCAGCTTGGTGATCTCAAAAAAATTCATTAGCAAGCCAATTACACAAATGACATCCTCAATACTATTGCTGAATAATTGAACCAGCTTTCTGTAAAAACAGATTCCAAAAATGAAATTGCTAGTACTAATATAAAACCCTCTTCCTTTACAGAGGGTATTCCTAAACCAAACGTTGTATCTTTGTCTAAAGCAAAATGGTTAAATTTAGATATCCTTTGTACCATCTCAGAGCAAATCAAAGATCGCGACATCTCTGCCAAAAATAAGGCTCTTACCTACCTTGACAAAACTTGCCACCAAAATAACAGCACATCTTCCTTAACAGATGAAGAATCTCTTACTAGTGGCAGTGACCAAGAAGAGGCTATAGCCACTTTCTAAAAAACTTTCAAAGAAGAAGAAGAGCCTTTTGCTCTTAACAAAATCAATAGCTAGAGAAATGCTAGAACTAGGAATAGGCCAACTCTTATAGATATCCAACATGAAGAAAGAGGCCAATTCACTGATAGAAACTACAATGGTTAATCCATCTGTGGTTGGAATATTAATGGCAAATCAGAGCATGAGGTGCTATCTACCATTGAAGAAATGGGAATAGTAGCTGCTGCATACAAAGTCAATGGATATTCTAACAAAAATGTGGGTACCATAAATGTCCTAGGTTTCTCTGGACAATTAAAGAATTGGTGGGACAATTATCTCACGTTTTTAAGGAAAGGTTAGCTATTCTCAATCACTCTACAAGAGAATTGGGTGAACATGGTGAACAAATCCAAGATGCGTATGAAACCCTAATCCATACCATCACTCTTCATTTCATCGGTAATCCTCAAGAAGGTCAAACCGCAGCCAAAACTGTCCTTGTTAACCTAAGATGCCCAACTCTCACAGATTACAAATGGTATAAAGATGTGTTCTTCACCAATGTCTTAGAAAGAGAGGATGGAATGCAAAGTTTCTGGAAAAAGCAATTCATTGCAGGCCTACCAAAATTATTTAAAGAAAGAATTCTCTCAAAACTCAGACAATATTATGGGACTGATGATATCCTTTTCCATCTTCTTACATTTGGTATGATCCTTAAAGTTGTCAAAAGCAAAGGGCTTATCCTTTGCAATGAACTAAAACTATAAGCTAAATATGGATCAGAAAAGGCCCAATCCAGAAAAGAAATGGGAACTTTCTGTGAAGCATTTGGAATTGCAAAAATAAAAGCTCCTTCTTCCAAAGCTAAACAAGCCAAGAAAGCCTCTAGCAAAAGATTCAAAAGAACAAATCAACCCTCAAACATTTTGCCCCCAACTTCTAATCCGAAGCCAACCTCTTCTAGAAAGAAGAAGGCGGGAAAAACAAATCGTTTGTTACAAATGCGGCAAACCAGGTCACAAAGCCTTTCAGTGCAAAACAGAAAAGTGGATTAATAAGCTATTTGCTTATCAGCCTGAACTTAAAAAGAAGCTTCTAGCTGTTATAGCACAAAACTCTTCTGATACAAATGATAATGTTGATTATTATCAAAGTACTAAGGAAGAAGAATCCGACTATGATTCTTCTCCCATCAAAGCAATCAACGTTATTACAAACAAAAATTGGAAAGAATTCCTACCTGACCTAAAAGGAAAGATTTCTAATGATGACACAAAAAAGGATATCTGAGCAAGCTTAAAAACTTAATTCTTGAAGAAGAAAAGAGAATTATTAAGTTTGACATAGAAACTCCTAGCACAACCAAACTATTTCAAAAATATCTAATACAAAATCCTTTCCAACAACTCACTACAAAAGACATCCAAATTGAAGTGAACAAGCTGAAAGCTCAAGTGCGAGATCTTAGACAGGAGATTATTAATCTCAAAGCTATTGATCTAGAACTCCAGACAAAGCTCTCCATCCTAAAAACACAAATTCCGAGTTCCTCCAAAACTCCGGACAATGTTCAAAATATTGAAAATGTTCCTGAGAATGAAATCTCAGGAGAACAATTTCTTCATGCCATATCTCAAGTTACTTTTCAAAAGTGGTATTCTATTATCAAAATAGCTAATGATTTCTCTACAAATGCAATAGCTCTCATTGACAATGGAGCTGATCAAAATTGCATAAGAGAAGGAATCATACCTCCTAAGTACTATGAAAGAAAAAAAGAACAATTATGCAGCGCCAATGGAGAACCTTTGAACATCGAATATAAGCTTAATAAAGCTTATATTCAAATTTATGATTATTATTTCAAAAATATATTTTTGATTGTTCAAAGTTTTAGTTATGACCTAATTCTTGGTACTCCATTTTTAACACAAATCTATTCATTTTATGTTAATGAATCTGGTGTTCATATCAAGATTCTTAGCAAACAAATCTCTTTCAATTTTCTTTCTGCTGCTAAACAGCGTGAAGTTTTGCTTTTATAAAATACTTCTATCTATAAACAAGTTTATCTCTTAATTGAAACAAAATCAGATTTCCCATTTACAAGAAGAAATCTCTTATAAACGAATTGAAGAACAAATGCAAAATCCTTCTATTCAACCAAAACTTCTTGACCTTGAACAAGTTTTTAAGAGAAAAATATGCTCAGATCTTCCCAATGCATCTTTCCCAAAGAAAGAAACATATTATATCCCTTTCCTACGAAAAAGATTTTGATGAACGAAATATTCCTACCAAAGCGAGAGCTACTCAAATGAATTCTGAGCTCCTTGATTTCTGCAAAAAGGAAATTCAAAACCTTCTTGAGAAGAAACTTATTAGACCCTCAAAATCTCCTCGGAGCCGTGCTGCCTTCTATGTTAATAACGCTGCTGAAAAGGAACGAGGCTTTTTAGGCTAGTTATTAACTATAAGCCTTTAAACAAAGTATCACAATGGATTCAGTATCCTATCCCAAACAAAAAAGATCTTTTAAATCAAATATTTAATGCCAAAGTATTTTCAAAATTCAATATGAAGTCAGGCTTCTGGCAAATTTAGATTACAGAAGCTGATCGTTACAAAATAGCATTCACGATACCATTTGGACATTACGAATGGAACGTAATGCCCTTTGGTTTGAAAAATGCTCTCTCTAAATTTCAAAACATTATGAATGACATTTTTAACCTTTATATTTTGTTCATCATTATTTATACTGATTATGTGTTAGTTTTTTCCAAATCAATTGATCAACATTTCAAACATTTACAGATATTTTCAAATGTTGCTGAAAGAAATGGACTAGTTGTTTCTGCTTCAAAAATGGTTCTTTTCAAAACACAAATTAGATTTATCAGGCATGATATCTTTCAACCATTAAATCCATTGTTAGATCACTTGCCTTTGCAAACAAACTTCCAGATGTTATTAGGGACAAAAAACAATTACAAGGCTTTCTTGGTTGCCTTGATTACATTTCAGATTTTTTCCCTCATCTACAACAATTGTGCGCTCCCCTGAATAAAAGACTCAGGAAAAATCTTGAATCCTTATCTGAAATACACACTGACATAATCAGACACATCAAATTAAAGGTTGAGTCTTTACTATGTTTAGGTATTCATCATCCCTCTACTTTTATGATAGTTGAAATAGATGCATCTAATAAAGGTTATTGAGGAACCCTTAAACAATGAATGCATAAGAAAGAACAATTAGTTAGATATCATTCTGCCAATTGGCTCAATCCGCAATAAAATTCTTCTACTAGTAAAAGGGAAATTTTTTCTGTTGTTCTTTATATTTCAAAATTCTAAGATGATCTATTTTATAAAAAATTCCTTCTTAGAATGGATTGCAAATCACCAAAAGATGTTTTACAAAAAGATGTTCAAAATTTGGTTTCGGAAAAAATCTTTGCCAGATGGCAAGCTATTTTATCCTCCTTCAATTTTGAAATTGAATTTATCAAAGGAGAGAACAATTCTTTACCAGATTTCCTTGCAAGAGACTTTTTACAAGGAAAGAATGACAAAATTCTTCTTGTGTAAGATTCACCATGAACGGTAAAGACAGTTGTTCAAACGAACAAAATCTCTTCTCATCCCAAATTATAAACTGCCCACATGAACCTCTTCTTTTTTACCTTCGTGACCATGAACTCTACTATACCTCCTTTTCTGTACCCGAATACAATGAATATGCAATTTTCATCGACTACCAAGAATAGCATGTTTCTGCAAAAATACCTTTTTACTGAAATTACAAGCATTAAGTGCTCCCGCCAAAAGTGAACAAATGCCAGAACTGTGTTCAAATGAATGAATGGCATGGCTAGACTATCAAGAACATTGCCAAATTTAAGAACTTACTCAAACTCTAGCTCTCTTTTCTTTTGGGCCCTAATTACAGCCATAAAAAGCTCTCACTAAGAGAGAACAAATATCCTATAATGAGTGCAAAAGGACGAGTGATATTAGGGCTAACAATAAAACCCGCGCATGCTTAAAACCGCAAAACCCACCCCGATGGATATGGGTATGGGTATGAAATTTTTTTAAAAACTGGGTGTGGAGTGGGTATTGCTAAATGGGTATGGGTATGGGTATAGGCTCCACCCTCCCCGTACCCGCCCCGTTTAAAACCCATACCCATTTTTTATTTTTAAAAAAATTAAAATTACCAACACTATTGACCCAAGCCCAAAAACCCTAGGTATAAATTAGTCCAGACTCAGAAACTCCCTCATTTCATCTCCCCTCTCATACCTCAGCCCCTCAGTCCCTCACCTCACTGACCTCAGCCCCTCACCTAATAATACACTTACTCAGTGATAGCCCCTCACTCACAGCTCTCCCTCACGGCCTCACAAGTCACGGCCTCAGCCCCTCTCGCCTCTGAGTCGCGACTCATGAGTCACGCCTAGGCAGCGCCACAGGCCCACAGTCGAGTAGTCATCGGTCAATTCATGCCCAGTTGTTCGATTGTCAATTTATGAAGGTACTAAGACTATCATAGTCTAATACTCTTATGATCATGATGCATTGTTGGAACTCGAAAGCTTAGTATGAATGTGGTGTGTTTTCTTCTTTGGTTGAATATGGGTATGAAATGGGTTTGATTTTTTTTTTTATATATATGTACTCGAATAAAACCCGCAACACCCGATGGGTATGGGCATGGGTATGGTTTTGTAATACCCGGTGGGTATGGGTATGCGTATGAGTACTGATTTTCTAAATGGGTATGGGTAAGGGTACAGCACAACCCGCCCCGTACCTGTCCCATTACCAGCCCTAAGTGATATGGCTATAAGTAAAGTATCTAGCCAAACTTATGGACTAACTTTAACTCTAGTTCTCTTTTCATTGGGGGCTTTAATTGCATTCACAAGGAGCTCACATAAAGAGGAAACAAATACCCTAAAATGAGCACAGAAGAATAAATGATGTGGCTATAAATCAAGAATATATCGAAACTAAAGAACTAGCATTCACTCTAGTTCTTATTCATTTGGTGGCCAAATAACACCCACAAAGAGCTGCCACTAAGAGAAGACAAATGCTTAAAAATATAGCCAAATATAAGAACTAACCTTAACTCTAGCTCTTTTTTCATTTGGGGATAAATTACACCACAAAGAGCCTCACCAAGAGGAAATAAGTGCCTTAAAATGAGTATAAAGGAATGAACGGCATGGCTATTAATGAAGATCGTGGCCAAATTAAAAACTTATAGTAACTCTAGTACTCTTTTTATTTGTGGCTATAATTACACCAACAAAGAGCTCCCACCAAGAGGAGACAAATGCCTTAAAGCAAGTGCAATGAAGTGAATGATGTGGTGATAAATCAAGAATCAAGCCAAACTTGTAAACTAACTTCAACACTTCTTCTCCATTGATTTGGGGCTCCAATTACACCCACAAGGAGCTCCTATAAAGAGGGAACGAATGCCAAAAAATGGGTGCAGTTGAATGAATCGCATGGCTATAAATTAAAAAAAAAACTAGCCAAACATAAGAGTTCACTTTTACTCTTAGTTCTCTTTTACTTTGGGGTCCAAATAACGCCCATAAAGAGCTACCAAAAATAGGAGACAAATGACTTAAATTGAGTGGAAAAGAATGTATGTTTATACTATAAATGGGGTAGAAGAATCACTTGTGTGATTACAAAATAAAAATTTGGCCAAACATAAGAACTAATTTAAAGTTTGCTTCTCTTTTCAAATAGGGCACAAATTACACCTATAAGGTGCTCCCACGAAGACGAAATAAATGCCTTAAAATAATTTTAATGGAATGAATGGTGGGCCTATAAATTAAGAACGTAGCCAATTTTAAGAAGTTACATAAACTCCAATTCTCTTTTAGTTTGGGCTCTCACTAAGAGGGAACAAATGGCCTGTAATGAGTGTAAAAGAACGAATGATATGGATAAAGGCAAAGTATCTAACCAAACTTATGGACTAACTTTACTCTAGTTCTCTATTCATTAGGGGTTCCAATTGTACCCACAAGGATCTCCCACAAAGAGGAAATAAAAGCCCTAAAATGGGCGCGGAAGAATAGATGGTGTGCCAATAAATCAAGAATCTAGCCAAACATAAGAACTAACTTTCACTCAAGATCTCATTCATTTGGGGCCAAACAACACGCACGAAGAGCTGCCACCAAGAGGAGACAAATGCTCTAAAATGGGTGTAGAAGAATTGATGACGTCACTACAAATTAAAAACCTAGCAAAATATAAGAACTAACCTCATGTCTAGTTCTTGTTCATTTGGGGATCAGATTATGCCTACAAAGAGCTCCCAACAAGAGGAAACAAATGCTTTAAAGTGTGTATAAAGGAATGGATGGTGTGGCTATTAATGAGGATCGTAGCCAAATTTAAAACTTACTATGACTCTAGCTCTCTTTTTATTTGTGCTCTAATTAAACCCACAAAGAGCTCTCATTAATGGACACAAATGCGCTTAAATGGGTGCAAAAGAACTAGCTAAATTTATGAACTAACTTTTTCTCTGGTACTCTATTCATTTGAGGCTCCAATTACACCTATAACGAGCTCCTACTAAGAGGAAATAAACGCCATAAAGCGAGTCCAAAAAATAAATGATGTGACAACAAAATTAAAATCTGGTTGAACTTGTAAACTAACTTTAACACAAGTTCTCTATTCATTTAGGGCTCCAATTACACCCACACAGAGCTCATGTAAAGAGGAAACAAATGCTCAAAAATGGGTACCAAAGAATAAATGGTGTGGCTATAAATCAAGAGTCTGGCTAAACATAAGAACTCACTTTAACATTGGTTCTCTTTTTATATGGGGCCCAAATAATGGCCACAAAGAGTTGCCACAGGAGATGAGATAAAAGCCTTAAACTGAGTGCAAAAGAATAAATGTTTATGCAATAAATCGGGAGCATAATAGAATTTAGGAACTTATTTTAACTTAATTCTCTTTTCATTTTAGAATCTAATTACAAGCATGAAGAGCTCCAAGTAAGAGAAAACAAATTCCCTAAAATTACTGTAAAAGAATGAATGGTGTGACTGCAAATCAAGAACCTAGTCAAACATAAGAACTAACTTCAGTTGCAGTTTTCATTTCATTTGTGGCCCCAATTACACCTATAAAGATCTTTTACCAGGTAGAAGAAAATGCCCTAAAATGAGTACAAATGAATGAATAGTATAGCTCCAAATTAAGAATTAAGCAAAACATAAGAACATCTCCCGTTCTCTTTTCATTTCGGGATCCAATTACACTCACAAATAGCTCCAACTAAATGGAAGAAAAAGCACTGAAATGAGTGCAAAAAGAATGAATGTTGCCGCTATAAATGCAGAACCTTATCAAACTTAAGAATTCACTTCAACTCTAGTTCTTTTTTCAGTTGAGGATCCAATTGCACCGATAAAGACTTCCCACTTAGAGGAAACAAATGCTCTAAAATAATTGCACAAAGAGTGACTAATATGGTTGCCAAATAACGAATCAAGGCAAAACTTATGAACTAACTTTACCTCTGATTCTCTTTTCATATAGAGCTCCAATTATACCTACTAAGACCTCCTGTGAAGAGGAAACAAATGCCCCAAAATGGATGCAGAAGAATCAATGGTATGACTACCAAAAAAAAAAAAAAATTTCTAGCCAAACAAAAGAATTAACATTAAGTTTGGTTCTCTTTTCATTTAGGACTCAAATTAAAGCCACAAAGTGCTCCCACCGAGCGTAAACAAATGCCTAAAATGAGTTCAAAGGAATGAATGGTGTGGCTGTAAATCAGAAACATAGCCAAATTGATAAAGGAACTTAAACTCTAGTTCTCTTTTCATTTAGGCTCCAATTACACCAATAAAGAGCTCCTACCAAGAGGGAATAAATGGCCTACAATGAGTGCAAAAGGACAAATGATATGGCTATAAGAAAAGTATCTGGCTAAACTTATGAAGTAACTTTAACTCTGGTCCTCATTAATTTAGGACTCCAATTGAACCCACTAGGAGCTACCACTAAGTGGAGACAAATGCGCTCAAATGGGTGTAGAAGAATCAATGATGTGACAACAAATTAAAGCCTACCCATATGTAAAAATTAACTCCAACTCTTTCCTCTTTTTTCATTTAGGGATCAAATTACACCATAAAGAGCTCGCACCAAGATGAACCAAATGTCTTAAAATGAGTACAAAAGAATGAATGGTGCAGCTATTAATGCGGATCGTAGCTAAATTAAAAACTTACTATAATTATAGCTCTCTTTTTTCCGACGGCTCCACTTACACCAACAAATAGCTCTCACCAATAGACACAAATGCACTAAAATTAGTGCAAAAAAACAAATGATACAGCTATGAGAAAAATATCTACCCAAACTTATGAACTAACTTTTACCAGATTCATGTGGGACTCCAATTGCACCCACAAAGAGCTCCCACTAAGTGAAACAAATGCCCGAGTGCAATAAAATAAATGATGTGGCTACAAATCAAGAATCCAGCAAAACATAGAAACTAACTTTAACACTTGTTCTCTATTCATTTGTGGCTCCAATTACACCTACAAGAAGCTCCTACAAAGTGGAAACAAATGCCTAAAATAGGTACGACAAAATGAATGGTGTGGTTATAAATTAAGAATCTACTAAACATAAGAACTCACTTCAACTCCAATTCTCTTTTCTTTTGGGACCTAAATCACACCTATGGAGAGCCCATAAAGAAGAGATAAATGCCTTAAAATGACTGCAAAAAATATATTTTTATGCTAGAAATCAAAGGCATAACAAAATTTAGGAAATTACTTTAACTCTTGTCAAACATAAGAACTAATGCCAGCTCTAGTTTTCTTTTCATTTGTGGCCCCAATTTCACCTACAAAGAGCTCTCACCTAGATAAATAATTGCTCTAAAATGAGTGCAAAAAAATGAATAGTGTGGCTACAATCAAGAATCTAGCCAAACTTATGAACTAAAGTTAACTCTAATTCTCTATTCATTTAAGGCTCGAATTACACCCACAAGGAGCTCCTACAAAGAGGAAGCGAACACCCAAAAATGGGTATAAAAGGACGAGTGGTGTGAGTACAAATCAAGAATCTAGCCAAGCATGTGAAATCACTTTAACTCAGGTTCCCTTTTCCTTTGGGACCTAAATAACATCAACAAATAACTTCCATAAAGAGAAAATAAATGTCTTAAAAGGCGTGCAAAAAAATAAATGTTTATGCTATAAATTAAGAACGTTTTAAAATTTAGGAACTTACTTTAACTTTAGTTCTTCAATCATTATGTGTTCTAATTACACTAACAAAGAGCTACGACTAAGATGAAACAAATGTCCTAAAACAAGTGCAAATGAATGAATGGTGTGGGTACAAATCAAGAATCTAGCCAAATATGCGAAATAATTTCAACTCTAGTTTTCTATTCTTTTGGGGCTCCAATTACACTTGTAAATCGCTCACACCCAGAGGAAACAAATGCCCTAAAATGAAAGCAAAAGAATGAATAATGTGGTTAAAAATTAAAGATCCAGTAGATAAGAACTAACTGTAACTCTAGTTCCCTTTTCATTTAGGGCTTCAATTACACCAACAAACAGCTCCCTCCTAGAGGAAGCAATTGCCCTAAAATGAATGCAAAAAGAATGAATAGTGTCACTATAAATGAAAAACCTTGGCAAACTATAGAACAACTTTAACTCTAGTCCTTTTTTTCATTTAGGGCTCCAATTACACCAATAAACAACTCCCATTAGGAGGAAACAAATGTCCTAAAATAAGTGCAAAAGAACGAATAATATGACCACAAAGTCATGAATCTAGACAAAACTTATAAACTAATTCCAACTATAGTTCTATTTTCATTTAGGGCTCCAATTGTACCTACAAGGATCTCTTGCAAAGAGAAAACAAACACCCTAAAATGGGCTTAGAAGAATCAATGGTGTGGTTAACAAATAAAAATCTAGCTAAACATGAGAACTAACTTCAAGTTTGGTTCTCTTTTCAATTAGGGCTTAAATTACACCCACAAAGTGCTCCCGCCAAGAGGAAACAAGTGCCTTAAAATGAGTTCAAAAGAGTGAATGGTGGGGCTATAAATCAGAAACGTAGACAAATTTAAGAAATAACTTAAACTCCAATTCTCTTTTTGTTTAGGCTCTCACTAAGCAGGAACAAATGGCTTGTAATGAGTCCAAAAGGACGAATGATATAGCTACAAGCAAAGTATCTAGTGGAATTTATGGACTAACTTTCACTCTTGTTTTCTTTTCATTTGGGGCTGCAATTGTGCTCACAAACAATAATCTAGCCAAATATAAGAACTAACTTTAACACTGGTTCTCATTCATTTAGGGCCCAAACAACACACATAAAGAGCTTCCACCAAGAGGAGACAAATGCTCTAAAATGGGTGTAAAAAATCAATGTTGTCACTGCAAATTAAATACATAGCTAAATGTAAGAACTAACCTCAAATCTAGTTCTTTTTTCATTTAGGGATCAAATTACACCTACAAGAGCTCCCAGTAAGAGGAAACAAATGCCTTAAAATGACTACAAAGGAATGGAAGGTGTGGCTATTAATGAGGATCATAGCCAAATTTAAAACTTACTATAACTTGAGTTCTCTTTTTGTTTGTGGCTCCAATTCCAAAAATAGATCTCACCAATAGACACAAATGCACTATAATGGGTGCAAAAGAATGAATTTATATAGCTACTAGTAAAGTATCTAGTCAAACTTATGAACTAACTTTTTCTCTAGTATTCTATTCATTTGGGGCTCCAATTACACCCATAGGGAGCTCCTCCTAAGTGGAAACAAATGCTATAAAGTCGAATGGCAATATTAGCCACTCATATAAGCCTGTCTTAGTCTTAAAGGTTGTTTTCCACTCATCCTCCTCACAAACTCTTATTTGATAGTATCCAGTTGTAATATCAATCTTAGAGAAGACAGTGGCTCTTTGTAGCTTATCTAGAAGATCCTCCAACCTTGGGATGGCATAGCGGTACTTAATAGTGATCTCGTTGATAGATTTACTATCTACACATATTCTCGTGCTACCATATTTCGTTGGCACAAGCACGGCTGGCATGATACAAGGGCTTAAGCTCTCACAAATCAAAAATTTGGCTAAAATATCATCAACTTGGTGTTGGATTTCTTGTGTTTCTTAAGGGTTCATCCTAAAAGTCGATTTATTTGGGAGGGTAGAACTGAGAATGAGGTCTATTTTGGGGGTTAGGATGTACGGTATGTCTTGTTAAAACACATGTTCAAAGTCTTAAAGAAGAGGTATATGGCTTAGGCGAGAAAGATGAGTATCTACGATCAGTTCCAAGCCAAGCAAAATCCAATCTTTGTAGGGTTCAAACTCATAGAATTAGGATCTGAGGAGGATAGTGACAAAGAAATCTATTTGTGGGGATTCTTTGGTTTTGTTATAAGGGGTGGATTTAAAGGGAACAAGGGTGACTTTCTCATGATATCTTGTAAAAGTATAAGTATTCACTCGGCCATCACGCATGACCCTTCTATCAAAGAGCCAAGGGCTTCCCAAAAGCACATGAAAAGCATCCATAGCAACTATGTCACACTAAATATCATCCTTACAATTCTTGCCAATGGACAAAGAGACCAGACATTGAGAAGAGATATGCATTCCCTTGCCTTGATCAAGCTAGTGGATGGTGTAGGGATTAGGGTGAGGTGTGACTGAGAGCTTGAGCTTTTCCACCATGGCCTTAGAATTGCACAACTTCCTCCATCTATAATAAGATAACAAACCTTCCCACCCATAGTGCATCTAGTGTGGAAGATGGTCTCTCTTTATTTCAAGATCTTTTTGAGTAGCCAAGCCCCTCAATGCTTTCCTATTCACAAGCATTTCTTGTTCATCTAGACCCTCCTCAACTTCCTTAAGAGCATTATTTAAGTACAACTCCTTCTCTTCTTCTCCTTCCACTCCTCTATGTCTTCGAAGGAAGCATGATATTCAATCAATGCCATAACTCTCTTGTTGGAGCACTCAAAAGCAATGTGACAAAGTTATTTGCACTTAAAACACCTCCTTTTCTTCATAGGTTTTTGTGGCGGTTTGGAGGGTGTCATCGGGGCCATAGGTTGTGATGGTTTAAGGGATGGAATTGGAGTAGGTTGGGGAGTAATATATGAGGGTTTTTGGAAGAGGTAAGACCAAGGAGTAGGTTTTTGAAACCACTCCCTTTCCTATGGCTTTTCTTTTAAGTTCCACTTTGTAAGCTAGGGCATTAACCTCATCCAAAGTGGCACATGGATGGAGTTCAACAGCATGAGCAATTTGTTCACCTAAACCATTTAAGTATCTCCCCAAAATTTGGGGTTCATCCTCACTCAAATCACACTTGAGGGGTAGTTGTTTAAAGTCTCCATTGTATTGCTATACTCACTTAGAGCTTTGTCTTAAGTGGTGAAGCATTTGGTAGTTGTCAATGGGAGGAGAGGAATTTGGACTAAAGCTTCTTGTTTATCTTTCTCCAAGTCTTAATCCTCCCTTTTCTCTTCCTAGCCCTTTTGTCTACCACATTAGACCACCAAATGGAAGCATACTTCCTGAGTTTCAAGGCAATAAGCTTCACCTTCTTATCATCTTACTCATCTTTGTAATCAAAGATTCTTTCAACATTTTGGAGCCATTCTAAGAAGAGACTTGGATCAAGTTGACCTTCAAAGTAGGCGATGTCGACCTTGAAGTCATTAAGGATCCTCTCACATTGTCTATGTGGCCTCCTTACACCTTCATCTTCACTTGATTCACCAAACATGTTGCTCTCCTCTTCCTTTGATCTATCCATGTCTTCATGCATGCTAGAACTTATTAAGCTTCACACATTTCTTCTTCTCTCATGCATGAGGTGGCTAAGTTGTGTTTGGAGATACTTGACCCTTCCTTCCAACTCAGCCTTGTCTCGCAAGGCTTGCCTAGCTGCTTGATCTCCAGTAAGGCTACAAGACTTGCTAGAAGGGTTTATTAATAGCTTTGTGCATGGGCAAGCCAATGTGTTTAGGCTTGGGAAGCTTAGGCCACAAGAGGGTAGCCACGCTCTAATACCACTTGATGTATCTAGCCTCAAACAAACCAAGAAACAAACTTGAGAAAGACAAAGACACAAACCAGGCTAATTGTGAATGCTAGCAAATCAAAAGAGAGAAAGAGAGATGTAATCAACTAATGACATCTAAAATCCTTGGAACTTTTTTATTTGAAAGATAACTCCATAAACTAAAGCATAGTGTGAGGTGTACTCTTCAGCCCCACCAGTTTCTGACTAGGGCATTGATCTCCTTGGCTTCCTTGGCATTGGTAACTTCCTCTTTAATTCACTTGCTGTATGGCCTCTACATGAATGATCTCATTCAACTCATAGAGTGACCCAGCAAGGGGAAAAATTGAGTTTTCCTATTAGCATTCGATGTCCTACATAAGCAAATAATCAAGCAAACACTGTGAATCTAATTAGGGATGACTAGGTACTAAAATATGTAATGGATGGTGATGTATGTTCCATCAGTACGGTCGATTCAACTATCCAAGAAATGCATCCACGATGTGGGGATTGCCCACCGCCTTTCAATTCTTTGAACAACCTTAGGGGAGCCATAAATGGAAAATCCAATATAGGAGAACGAAGCATGTGCTAAGGCTGAGCACAAAAACTAGGTACCTTGTTCTGGACCTGTTTCGAAACCCCGGGTCTATACCCGAACCAAGTTGAAATGGGCCTGGCATTGGTTCTAAAATCTAGGAATCAGTTGCAATTGAGTCCAAAATCAGAACCAGACTCGTTACATAGTTACTCAGTCCAATTAGTTATTTTTTTCAAAAAAAAAATGTGTGAGTTATATAAATCTGGCTACAAGTCTGCGGCTAACATACAATAGTAGCCAAATGTATGCCGTGGTTAATGAGCTAATGATATTCTGACTTGACATACTTTAGATTTACGGATCACAAAAAAATCAGATGGAGCAACTGTCTCCGAACCCTCGCGTATTAAGTCGGAGACGCCCATCCGACCTCGCGTCTTGATTCCTCAGTTCACGATCTCCGTTAACAACAGGTGTTTTTCTCCCAATGTCGCCATGATTTTCAGCTGTACTTTGATATGAATAAATCTTTTTGTTAATCTATAATACTTTGAGAAGATGGTATTTGTTGCACTTGGATGAAATGAAATGCTATTTTTAGCTAACCAATTGGAGTTTAATATAAGGTAGATGCCTACCTGCCACTCTATTAAATTCAATTTTGAACTATTGATTAGCCAGCTTACTGGGTTTGTTGGTTCTCTCACAAAGTTACAACCACAAATGTAAAATTTAAATGAAATAAAATAAAACAAAATAAGAAAACATCAGGAATCAGGTACTCGGTTTTGGACTTGGTCCCAACTAGTTTCGAGACCGGTTTTAAAAATCCTAGAATCAGCTCCATCCGGGACTAGCTCTAGTTTTTTGGACTCGGATCCATGAAAATGGACCGAGCATCCAGTTCTGCTCAGCCCTAGCCTCTACCATAATGAAAGGGTAGACTTAAATGCAGACCATGAACCTGGCCATACTCGACAAGATGCGTGACCTTAAGATAAATTATTCTCACTTCTTTTATTCATGTAGGGAGGATTATAATCATGATAAGATGCTTAAGTGTTGGATTCATAGCAATAGTCATCAAGTGCATTCTAATCCTTCTATAGCGAGCTAATGTAGCAAGAGGAAGACCGAAATGTTGAATTTGGAGCTAAATAGTCGATCATTGAAAAGAGAATTGCTTGTCTACTAGACAATAATATGTGTAGTGGTCTAATTTGTCACAGTGTTTTCCCTGTAGCTTAATTGTAGAGGTATCTCTTTGTGTTATATGTTCACATGCATCGTATTACCCTTCTGACACAAAAAAAAAAAAAGGCATCCTTCATTGTGGGAGCGAGGTGCAATTTGATTTGATGAAATGCTAAATCTACTAATGTGGCATAAGTTGCATCAATTGTTATATGTTGCACCTTGAAGTAACATACAATGTACTCTAGGCCCCAAAAAGAACACCTCATAAAAAGCCCACCACATGCCTATTTTTCACTCTTTTCAACTGATCACTCTCTCTCTCTCTCTCTCTCTCTCTCTCTCATTTTGAAGTAGATATCTTGCTTATTTCATTGGCGACCATCGTATTACCAGATCTACCATGAAATCCTACAATTTTCTAGTGGAGTGATAAAACGCACAAATCGTTAGCGATAAAAAGCACAAATCAAAGGGGATGTGGGTGATGCTTTTATCACATCCAGGCACTAAAATATGGATTTGGTTGAGATGAAATTTTCATTTCCTTTTTCGGGATTTTTGATGTTTAATTGATGAGTTCTCTATTTGATTGCCACTCAACTTCTGATGAATATTTTACTACATGTTTCACTTATTTAGTGATTTCGCTAGTTACTTTGTTTTAATGAATTTTTAAATTATAGTTATGAATGTTTGTCTTATTTGATGAATTTTAAAATCTTAATAATGAATTTTTTTATTTTTTGATGTGTTTTGACTATTTCATATTGATTACTCATAGTTTATGAATATATATTAATTTTAGTGATGAATATGCTAATTATTCATGTGCATAATTATTTATTATGGATGAGTTTATACAGAGAAGTAACTGATAAAAGTAAGTGCTAGTTCTAATAGATTGACAGATGCATATACAAATAAGAATGATGAATATTTATCAAAAGATGGTGAACATAGGCAAGCGTGGATATATTTTGAAAACTTAATCAATATTCTTATAAAATTCATCAGCTCTTTGTAAAATTTATATGCTTATTACAAATTAATATGTAAAAATATTTGATTTACTCAATTTTACATGAATAAATAAATATTTATATTCAACAGTTGTTTTTAAAGAAAATGAAGTATCTATTTTTTATTTTTTAAGGAAAGTAACCTTTCCCACTTCAGGGGAGGGGGGAAGAGGTAAGTGGATCCTTGCAAGTGATAGGGCTTAAACCCCTGACCTTCCACTTGAAAAGTAAGTGCTCCACCCAAAGTCAAAGGTGTTTCCTTAGTGAAATATCTATTTAAATTAAAATATTTATCACACTTGTATTAAATTCATCATGATTGATATTTTTAATGAAGTGTAGAGTGAACTTGATAAAAATATGTTGCTATAATAAAAGTATACATAAGCATATAAGTTCGTCAATAATGTTATAAATATCATCAATGGCACCAAAGTTCATTAGATTATTACAAAATTTATCATTTTAAGGGTCTATTTGTTTTCAGCATTTTAGACCTGCTACCTGCCCCAATCTACTCAAACTTACTCTAACCTGCTCAAACCTGTTAACTGCTAGTTAAACCTACTTTAACCTGCTCCAACCCGCTCTAACCACTCCAAATTGCTCAAATTCTGCCGAACAGTGACATTACTTTGTAATAAAGCAATATGTAATTTTTAATGTTGTAAATTTAAAATATAATAGACCACTACTCTTTCATAATTTAACTGCACTATTTGATGTATATATTCTAACATTAATGGGTAGATTTGAAATTAATAGATTAGTTTGAAAATATAATAGAAGTAGGCTTGATACATTACACCTTTATACACATCAATTGCACTAATGGGCCAATTTGAAATTAAGAAAAAGGTGAAGAAATATTAATTATTACTTAACTACTATTGTAATTACCCAAACCTCTCACATAAATTTAAGATGTTGGAATTAATAAAACTCACCCACTTACCCTCTTTACTATCTACTCAGGTGCATGCTAAGTTTTATTAAAATCCAGAGGGGAAATTATTAGAACACTCACCTACCGTCTTTACCTACATACCCTCAATATTAACACTAGCTTGCAATCCTTCATGCTCATATTTCAATTTTAAATTTTCATGCCCTCAAATAATTGATTCACACGTCTATTAATGAATTAGTTAGCATCCCTCTTTATTTTTACCCGACCCCAAGCAACATCTCTTCTATTTATTTTCACCCCACCCACCTCCAGTTGACATGTAACACCCCAGCCCCTCCCGGACCGGATAGTTACCAGGAACGATTTCAAAGATCATTAACTAACTCCACAAATCACCACAAGCCTTTCCGGCGTACTTTGTTCTCACTCACACGCTGTCTGGAAAACTTCCCATGAGGCCACCCATTATAAGATTTCTCCACAGTAAGCACGCTTAATTGTGGAGTTGCTATGAGTGGGCTCTCCAAAAAGAAAGGTGCACCTTTAGTGATATAAGTAATCGCATCAAATCCTTTTAACCACTTACAGGGTGTTACAATCACCCTCACTTGAAGTGCACCACATCCTTGTTATGCCTCATTAATTGACCGACTAATAAGTCCTCTTGATTGACAGTCCATTCCAGTATGTTTTCCCTACTATTGACTGCCCAGGGCTCCCCTGTCCACTGGCATAACTCATGGTTGCAGATCGGCTCTAATACCATCTATAACGCCCTGACCCCCTCCAAGGTCGCGGATAGTTACCAGAAACGGCTTAAAGGATCATCAAATGGCCTTACAAACCACCACAACCATTTCCGGCGTGTTTCATCCTCGCTCACATGTTACTTGGAAAACTTCCCAGGAGGTCACCCATCATAAGATTGTTTCACAGCAAGCACGCCTAACTGTGAAGTTTTTAAGAGTGAGATTTTTAAAAAGAAAGGTGCATCTTTGATGGTATAAGTAGTTGCATCAAATCCTTTAAGCCACTTGCGGGGTGTTACATGACACGTCACCCTTCACTACCACACCAACTATCTTCTTCCCCATCAACCGAACCGGGCAGAAACAATAAAACTCACACCAGCTATCCTCTTTATTTTTCCCCTGCCCTCCAAACAAGAGAACTCCAGTTCACAAGGTCCTCTCCTCTGCCCCACCAAGCGCAGCAACAAATAGATCTGAGCTTAATCTCTATACTCAAATTTTTAGTAGTTCATGCCGTTGTTGTTAATGAATTGAAGCTCCCTCAATTTTGGTATAATTTTGTTTGCTTAATGTTGAGTCTAAAATTGTAATATTTGTAATATCCTTTGTACTTTATTTTGCTTGTAAATAAATATAGTTTTTAGTATTTTTATATTATTTTTATTTTGTTTAGGAAATAATAAGTTCAGCAAAATTGGTCCAAAAATGCAAGATTTGGATGCATATGAAAAAGGGGGCTATATCAAAATTTATATGGCCCATCTACTTAGCCTATATCATCACCTCCGCTCATCCTCACATGTCACTAACATGAGCAGCCCCCTTCAATCCTCTTCATCTGCCTCTTCCCCTACTAAACAGGACCAAGATCTGTAGCCAATGACATCATCATCTCCGCCTAGTGTGCTTAACTCATGAAACCACCCACTTTTTTTTGCAAGCAATATTTTCGGCCATCATTCATCATCAATGGTTAAAACTGTAGAGGCACGAAGACTTGGTCATGATGGTTCAATGGATCATGGAACGCAGATGCTTTTGCAACAATAACCGGGATTTATGGGAGTGGGAGTGATTGGATAGAGTTGAAAATTTTGGATATAGATAAGGGTTGATGGGGAGGTACAAGATTCATCAAGTCCTCTAGTTTTTACTTCAATTTGTAGTGTGAGCTCTACTGTAATTTTGAGTGTTGGGCTTTCAATTTCATAAAATTCGGTTCTAATTTTTCGGTGTAATTTTGCAACTCGAGTTGAATTCGACTTCTGGGCTCCTTTCATTGTTGGTTCAAGAGCTCTAGAAGCCATAATTAGAAACTTTGAACAACGTTGATTAGAAGTTTCTTTATATCTATCCTGCACTTTTATTGAGGTTTTGGCTAATTGGTTGAATGAGTTCTACATATTTTGAGCTTTTATTGAGTTGTTCTAGTGCTCTGTTTCTTTTCATTTTCCATCCCCTGCTTCTTCTTTATGGTGCTTTCCCCGTTTCTCTTTCCTGTCTCAAATTTATTTTGTTTACTTTGTTTTTTTTTTCTTTTACCTTGGCTCTTTTCTTAGTTACAAACTTAGGTCTTCTAATCTTTGCCATATTTTCCCATTGCCTTTGCTAACACAATGCATTGAGTAATGACAAGACAAAAGCACATATATTATTTTAATTCAATCGTTTATGGATTGTAACGTGATATTCATGTGCCATTGCGTCCTCTTCTTGCTTTTGCTTAATTTAATTCCATTCCCCTCCTTTTTCTTTCATTACTTGGAGACCTTCTGCATCATTTGTCCCTTTGTGCCTTAACTTTGGTCTTAAGACTATTCTAATTGTCATGGCTTAAGCTAATTTGACTTTTGCTAGTAAATTACCAAGGCTGCCATCATTTAATTTTCACCTTCATTTTTCTTAAGCTTATCAGGAACTTATCAATAGGATCAGTATTGGAGTGGATCCTCAGTCGAAGTTGCCTATATGTTCTAATGACCAATGAAAGAAATTGAAAAGGGTAAGTGACTTCATTTATTTTATTTACATAACAACTTTAGGATTTGCATTGTACTAGCCTTATAATTAATGCATATGTTTGCACTTTGTAGAATCACAGCTGGCCTGATTCACTCTGAATTGAGCCCATCGAAAATCTTAACAAATTGTTGTTCTTCTTTTAGGGGAGACGAGTAATGGATGCCCTAAGTTTTTTCCCCAGGTATGGATCCTGGATAACATTCCTTGAACCTAAAAAGTGACACCATGGCCATCGATGATTCAGAAGAAAGTGTCAGGGATAGTGATGAGGTCAGGGATGCAGCTCATGATTATTGCCTAGAAATTAGATCCGAAGATCATCAATCCTACTGTCTCCCATGGTCTAGCAGAAAGTAGAAGAGTGATGGTTTCAGCTCTAAGTCAAAGCGTCAAGAATATAAAGTTCAAAGTCCAAATTTCACATATGAAATTATCAAGGCTAAGCAAATGATGAGATTGATTGACAAAGAGCAACCTACAACATATGAGAAGGTTGGTGCAAGAGCGAACCAAGTTATGAAAGCAAAGAAGGAGATGTCCAAATTTGTATTCTTTTGGATGGAGATTGTCAAAGCAGAAGATGAATGGGACTAGTTCTTAGCACAACTAAACGATGAAGCAGGATGGGAATATATATTTAGAAGATTTCCTCATCATAGTCACCTTCTTTTCTAGTTTGACTTCTTAAAATATCTAAGCTTCCTTTGTCGATATGTTTGTTTGTTAGTTGTGTTGTTTATTTAGTGTTCCTTGTTATTGGTGTGTCTGTGGTTAGAACAGCATGCTAGTGCCACCATCTAATTCTGGTACTGAGTGGTGTTTGTTTGTGTTTAATAGATGGTGATGTAGACTATTGTAATGATAGTAGTGCTTGTTGTAGTTGTTATTATGGTAATGGACTGATGTTTTATTAATGTCATTGTGTGTAGAATGGATGATGATGCTCTTGCTATTTATGCTATTCTTCATTAGAAAAGGAATTTTGGTTAGTTAAAGTCATGAAGAAAAGGTAAAATACCAAGGCCAATTATGGGTGAAAGAGGAGTCGAATTCGTATTAAGGATCTCAAAGTACAAATTGCACATATGTGGGAAGGTATTCCGCTTGAATGCTAATGCTTTCAACATTCTAGTGAATATAATGATAGAAAGAGGCTTGTTGACACACGGTTATCATGTTAGCATCCCCGAACAAATAGCTATAACTTTGTTTATATTAGCTAGGGGAGCAAGTTATCATGAGATTTTAGAGCAGCTCAAGTACCCTCTTTTAGACATAAGTGAGTGCCATAACAAGGTGTTGGATGCATTGGTGAAATTATCGGCAGATATCATAAGGCCAAACCAAAGTCAACATGAAGTCCAACCTCAACTCCTCATCAAGCATGACAAAAAGAGATATTAACCCTATTGAAAGGTATGAATCTGTAACCAATGTTTAACAATATTGTCAACTACTATCTTATATAATAAAATTGCTAAGTAATTTCATTTGAAACACCTATAAATGTTCAGTTAGGATTGCATTGGCGCATTAGATGGCACCTATATTTTGGCAATTCTTGGTGGCCCTGATACAGAGGTATTTCAAAACTGTAAAGGACACAAGACTTGGAATGTGTTAGTTGTTTGCTCATTCAACTTGATGTTCACTTTTATCAATGCCGGGTGGGAAGGGAGCACCCATGATAGCAAAGTCCTTTACATGCCATACTTCATCCCTTGTACCACTTTCTGCACCCCCTAAGGGTGAACCTCGAATTTGTGCGCTTGCCTCTTGATCCAAATTAATTTTAGTCATAATTCTTATTATTACCTATTGTGTCATGATTAGAAAAATATTATTTGGTCGATTCGGCATATCCAAACACCATTGGATATTGAGCCCATATATGAAACCGAGTGTTCACTATTATCTTCCAAATTTTCAAGATTATGCGCAACCTATTGGTGATAAAGAGACTTTTAATTTCCGTCATTTTTCACTCTGGTCTACCGATGCTAGCAAACACTGCAACCATCCCCAATATTGGGTTGTATAATTTGTCAAACAAGCAACGAATGAACGTAGAGATGCAATAGCTTATATGATTTCAACATCGAGAAATAGCCATTAAAATATAAATTATATTCTGTTGTAAAGAAAGCCTATGGTTATCATCAACTAACATTTGCTAATGTATTATAATGGCATTCACTTCTTCTGTTGCATTATTTTCATAAATCTATTATTCACTAATGTTACAAAAATGTAAAGTATTCAATACAAATTATCATCGGTAATGATAATATTAGAAGAATCACAATAAAAATACTCCAACGTGCTAATTGCTAGTCAAATCTACTCCAAACTGCTTCAACCTACTACAACCTGCTCCAACTTGCTAACAGCTACTCCAAAACGCTGAAAACGAACAGGCATTAAAAAATTATCAGTTTGTGCAAAAAATCATCAGTTTAAAAAAATCATTAATTGGTATAAAAATTCATTGGTCGATAAATAAGGTTGCTCATGCGTGTATGCAAACATTATGTTAGAATAACAAGCGAGGTACTTCAGGGAATAGTGCATAAATTATATAATTTCATCTCTAAATCACTGTCCCTCATAAGAGATATTCTAAAGATGAGCTCTAGCGTGAGGCCGAGATGCATTTATAATCTTTTAGGGTGCCTTTAGTAGGGGTAAAAATCATTTTCCTGAAAAATAGTTTTCTCATTTTTACGGTATTTGGTAAAATAAGGAGGGAAATTTGCTTTCAGGGGAAAATCATTTTCCTTAGAATGAACGAAGATATTTTCACTTTGAATAAAGTACAAGTTGATTTTACGTTTCTTGGGTTCTCACACAGTCTCCCATCCTTTCTCTCTTCCGTGTCTATTTCCTCGACATATAGTTCAAAGATTAAGACATGATATATGGTTCGAAGATTAAGGTAGTGTACTAAAGATTAGCAGCTATATTATCCCAATGTCGATACTGATGAATATGACGGCCGTGATTTCATCAAAATCTAGAATACTCTACACTTTGTTGTCAGGATTAAGAAGATAGAGAAGTTCAACAAGTTTTTTCTCTTCTTCATTTGGATTCTTACTCGAAGGTTGGAAATTGATAAGCGTTGCTAACATTAAATTGTACGCAGTAGGTAAGATTAAAAAAATTAACAAATGTACATATTGTCGTAGCTTTGATTTGGATGACACTGCTATTGTAATATAATTCCTAAAAGAAAAAAAAATTCTCCTTTTTCTAAATTTCTTACTTATTTTTTGTGTTTCATTAATGTGCCACTTTTTAGGTTTTTTGTTTATATTTTATTAATCAAACTCATTTTTCAGAAAGTTCATTTCTTTTTACCAAACTGAAAATATGAGCTGAAAAATTATTTTACATGAAAAATTATT
Organism: Carnegiea gigantea; assembly: GCA_029747015.1. Lineage (NCBI taxonomy): Eukaryota > Viridiplantae > Streptophyta > Magnoliopsida > Caryophyllales > Cactaceae > Carnegiea > Carnegiea gigantea. The sequence goes on along the minus strand of JAKOGI010000184.1, from coordinate 678,758 downwards.
TTACATAAAAAATTATTTTCTAAAAAAATAATCAATCTTACCAAACACACCCTTAATTTAAGATTTTTAATATCTTTGTTGCTACCTTGTTGGCCCCGTTTTGACTTTTGCAGTTGGGAATTACAAACGCGAAACAAACGGCGTTAGATGCTGAGAAAGAAGGCTTCCGAAATCTATTTCGTTTAAAATTCAAGGTAAGCCTCTGAGTCTTCAACGCTGTTACGGAGCTGATCTGAAGCTGTAATCGTCATTAATTTCGCAACTCCTCAGTTGCTCCTATTTGGCATTAAGCTTTTTGCGTCTTCGTTCCCTTTAACACCCCCCGATTCTTGGCCAAACTCGGCTGTAACCCAAAATCTCATCAGTCTTTGATTCGAGGAATTGAGGAGCGATGCTTCATAAGAAATTTAAACCCTCCAAATGGTGATCTTCATCGTCAATTTGTCATCATTAGGGTTCTGAAATTTTTACTTCGGCCCCCCCCTTTTTGTGTGTATCTTTGTTCGAGCAATCGCAGTGGAATTCCTTTTTTTTTTTTTTTTTAATGAACTTACCAATTTTGACGATTCCTTTTCGCCTTCTGATATTTGGGATCAAAAAATCTGCAGTAAAACAGCTCTGAATCTAGCCAAGTCAAGGATAAAGCTGTGGAAGAATAGGAAGGACATACAGGTGAAACAGTTAAGGAGTGAACTAGCTCGGTTGCTGGAGTCTGGACAAGATCAAGCCGCACGAATTCGGGTGCGTTTTATCTTATTTTGATTTGTCGAAACTTCTGTTCGATCCAGAGTCGTGTTTTTATGTTCAAGTGATGATTGATCAGTTCAAAATCTCTTAATTGCTTGTTTGTTAGTTGATCAGCATGATTTAAATGGTGTTTTGTTCTGAGAGATTGTATAATGTTTTTGATTGAATATTGGGTTGGGGTTTTGTTGTCCTTTTTCTTAACAATTTCGTAGTTTATGGAGGTTTGTCATTGTCCATTATGGTTTTGATGGGTTCAGCTTTGTTATCAATCCGTTTGTTGCTTACAGTCTGCATTGTTTGGTTATTTGTTTTTTTGGGTCCTTGAAGTTTTTGTGTTTCCCTCTCAGGTTGAACATTTTGTGAGGGAGGAGAAGACAACGGCTGCATTTGAGCTGATTGAGATATATTGTGAGCTTATTGTTGCTCGGTTGCCAATCCTTGAATCGCAGAAGTTTGTACTCCTACATCATGAAATAATGATCATGTTTGAGTTTCTATGTTGAGAGCAACTGTTGAATTAATATGTTCATCAGTAGCTGATGAAGTGAATGTTGTCTAGCTATCATCGTCATTGAATTTCAATATTATTAACATGGTGTGACTGTTGGAGCTGTGTTTGATGTTTTTCATGGAAATATACTTTTAAGTTGAGCTATGAATTTCATATGTGTTTTGTACTGGAAGCACATGTGTAGCTTATTCGGGCTCTACTCATTAACAAGGACATGAGGCATATGGATATATTTTGCATAGACGTTGGGGAGAGACAGACACAGAGATCTTTTGTAGATTTAGCGGCAGGGAAATGGACTAATCATAAAGTACTCCAACTTTAAGATAATGGTGTGCTCTTCACGATGGGAATTGGCCATTGACATGGAGTAAGTTCAATTAGGAGCAAGTGAAATGACTATTAAAGTTGGTGTCTTATCCTTTCACATGATTTATCTCCTCGCTTTCCACCTATTGAACAATAGTGCACTCATGCCTATATGGGGCAAAAACCTATGTGTCCTTTTTCATTGGGCCATGAGGGAGATTTTTGGAGTAGAGAAAGGGAAGGAGAAAATTAAAGAAAGATAATTTTTGTGTGCAAATTCCAGAAGTGAAGGTGTTGCTGCAAATATATCATGTCTTCCCTAATAGGAGTACTTTATGACTGCAAGGGTTAGACCTATGACTCAATGAGGCTATACATAAGGTGATGATCTTATGGAACTTGGTCCAAGTACAAATAATACAAACTCAAAGTACTGTTGTATGCCATATGATTCAATTCGACTCGGTCTTATTGAAACTTTAGTCTACTTGAATTTCCCCTTCACAATCCCATAGATTTATACTGAAATATAAAATGCAATTTTGGCATACAAAGCATTTCTAGAGTATTTCTCATGGTTAGTCTATTCTTTAGCCTATGGAAAGTGATCATATATTTGGCTTAAGTACATGTAGAAATGATACTTATCCCTAGTATTTGTTTAAGTGGGGGTATATTTAAGGTAATGCAAAAGAAAATAATATCAGGGAGTAGGAGGCAAAGGTTTCAAAGTGGACATGAGGTTAAAGGAAATGGAGACAATTATATGCGACTGGACAGTATTGAGGATTGTTGCGTATGTTCCTTATTACTTTTGTTTATGGATAACGACTAGAATACCAGCAACGCTATCTATTTATCTGCTTAAACTTTATTTTTCTTGTTGTAATAATGAGGAACATATCTTGAAGCATTTATTAGTGCATATTATACACGTGATAGCTGAAATATTGAAAATTTATCTGGATATGTCTTCACAATTTTCATGTGATAGGCCAGGCCTCCATTTCCCGGACTCTGGTCTTTGAAGAATCAACATATCATTTTGGGGTTGCTTGGCAAACAGTTTTTTAAAGAACTTTTTGGCCAAAAAGAGCTTTTTTTTAAAACTAAGATTAGCTCTTTGACCAAGTAAAAAGGCTAATTTTTGCGTTTGGTGAAAATACTTTTTAGAAGAGCTTTTTGGGTCCAAAAAGTTAATTTGAAAAAGCTAATTCCATGAGTTTTTTGAAAGAGTTGTTTGAAGAATTAGCTTTTTGTCTCACAACTTTATCAGAAACAACTAATTTTACCAAATAGTTTTTCAACGAACAACTAATTCAAATAGCTAATACAAACAGTTAACTCAAACAGCTAATAGCTGTTTGCCAAACAGGGCCTTTCTCCATTTCCTTTAATCATGATAATATCTTGATTAGGCCATATATTGGTTCTGTAAAGTTTTTGTTACCTTGTTGAATTAGTTAGACTATTTGTATGGATGTCTACAATCTATTTATCTGCCTGAACACTATCAATCTTGTTGTTCCTGATTCTTGACCATGTTTGATTCTCAAATGTAGGCTTGTGTGCTCTCACTTGGCAAATTAGCTTTTTTACCAAGTAGATTTGTTGGACAGAATCAGCGACAAGCAGTCCTTTTGCTTCTTCCTTCCCTTCCCCTTCCCTCCGCTCTCATCTTGCCCCAAAAACAAGGGAGAGGAAATTAAAGAAGGCTAGTTATGGTCCATGAAGTCTAGAATTTAAGTGCTATGTTTAGCCACATCTAGTGCTCTTTCCTGGTATATCATGTGGGCTCATATACTGACTGCTCAATAAATATCTGCAGGAATTGCCCTCTTGACTTGAAAGAAGCAGTTACAAGCCTAATATTTGCAGCTCCAAGGTGTGGAGACATTCCAGAGCTCCAGGATGTTTGCAAACATTTCACTGCTAAATATGGGAAGGAATTTGTTGCTGCAGCTACTGAACTCCGTCCAAATTGTGGAGTTAGCAGAAATGTAAGTATGTTTTGATCAAAGAAAAAAGAAAAGCAAAAGAAATGAAAGTATGTCAGATCATACTGTTAGAATGTGAATGACACTCAGGTGAGGTAGAAAAGATTCACTAACACATTGTATCAAGCGTAAATTCCCCATGTTCATTACATTGATTAGGAATTCCAATTTCATCGCTTCAGTTGGTTGAAAAGTTGTCCGCGAAGGCTCCTGATGGTCCAACAAAAGTCAAAATCCTGACCGCTATTGCAGAAGAACACAACGTCAAATGGGAACCTAGATGGTTTGAAGATGAAAATCCAGCGCCCCCTATTGAAATGCCAGTAAGACTTTGAGGAACTTTGTTGTTTTTTTGTTTGCTTTATATTTTATTTCTTTGAGCATGAAGGCAGCACAAATGTTAATATATGTGTGGTTGAACCAAGATCTTTTACACTAATTCCTGGATACTTTGCTGGCTAGCTTAGCCAATAACCACAAGACTACGAAAATTTTTGATTGATTCTCGAACATTGCATTTTGTATAGTGTGAAACACACGTCAAAGAAATGTCTATATTATTATGAATTCAATGTGCTGTTATGTGCCAAATGATGTGATTCTTCAAAGGCCAGATTATAGGAAATGGAGGCCTGGCTTATCACATGGAAATTGTGAAGGCATATGCTGATACATTTTCAGTATTTTAGGTATCATGTGTATAATAGCATTAAGAAACGCTTTACTATTTAACTTGCATGTCTGTGTGTCTTTGCTTCTAGAATTTGCTTGTTTGTGCGTGAAGTCATATGATGGTAGCTAGACATGTAGTAGAAGCAAGGAAACTTAAATTGAAACGAGTGTGTCCTGTTTTGTAAAATGTCCATAATAGTTATTAATGATGTTCTTGAATTATTTTTATTAGCAGAATGAACAGAAGCATATGGAGAAGGCTGGGAAGATACAAGTGGAGCCCCTTGATTTTGGAATTGCCGATAACTTCCAGCATCCACAGGTTCATAACGCGGGAAGATCAAAAACTTCTTCACAAAACCGTTCTTCTGCAAATATTGATGTCAATGAGGTTTCATCATCCACTTCTCGTCCTGATGGGAGGCGTGGTTAGAAATAATTTAACTCCTGATTGTTTCCATAGTTTTTTAAGAGGTCTACTACTGATTCATCAGATTCAGAGTTCAGAGTTCATATGCGCTTCTTTTTCAGAAAGTTATTCCGATGGAAAGGCTTTCAGTCACTCTTCTGGGATTGCTGAGAATGCTGTTGAAGCCAGTAGGCAAAACTGGAAGATGGAATTCAAGGATGCAACTGCTGCCGCACAGGCTGCTGCTGAATCTGCAGAACGAGCGAGCATGGCTGCTAGAGCTGCTGCAGAACTTTCCAGGAGCAGCTATATTGTTAATGAAGCTTCTTCTACGCCCTTGGGTTCATCTGTACGTGGCTGGAATCTGGACAAGAATGTCTATGTTGGTAGTGTCTTGAAAGACAAACATGTTGAAGAACATCCAGCAAATAGCTTGTTTAATCAAAGGACTCAAGGTATGCAGGTGGATCGATTAGGTGCATATCAGCAAGGTAACAACCCAAAAGGTACCGAGGCCACAAGTTTTGTGGAAGATTCCACTGAATCTGGAGTAGGATATGGGAGTGAAAGAGAAGAGTATAGGGAAAGCAAGAATATTGTCCATCCTATATATCAAGAAGTCGAACAATCAGGGGATTCGTTGCCTACTCCAAATGCCCCTGAAGCTGAATATGATGCGTTTGAATCTGCAAAGCACCAGAAATATGGAAATGTGCCTGTTGATAAACCTTTTCATGAAGAGACTACTAAAATAAAAATCCAGCCTTGCAGTTCCGAATATGAATATAGCTCTTTTGGGGATGAGTACGGTATCTTCTCAAATTTGAATGACAGAAACAAGAATTACTTAGATGATAGCTATTATGGTGGTTCCAATCATGAAACTGGCACTAACAATGGCAAGTGTCATGTGAACACTTTTTACCATTCTGGTATGGATGATGATAGTAAAGTGGACCCTACTTTAATAGATCGAGGAGAGGGAGGGAGAATTTCAGGTTCTGATGACCAGAAGTACAGATTTAACTCTGGTGAAGATATTTTTGTCAGCGTGGACAATGGTACCAATGAGATGGATGATACCAAAGAAATAGCAGCTCACACTGATAGTGGTGCAGTTTTTGATGAATCTGGTTCTGATGATGATGAATCCAAATTTGGTCATGCAGGGAAGTCATATGATCTCCCTTCCTCTGGTAAAACATCACCAAAACATTTCACTTTTCACCTAGATAGCCCATCCTCCTCTTCTTCCCATCTTCTCCATGGACTTGATGTTTCTGAGAGTTTTCGGAAGTCTCCTCTCTTTGCAAAATTAAGTGAGCCACTGCCTGTTAAGTTTGATTCAGATGGTGAAAGCTCAGGGAGCGAAAGAGAACTCCAAAATGAGAAACCTGATTGTGTAATTGTTGACAAATATATTGGGAATCACAGTACCATTCCTGATATGGGTAGCGCACACAAGGAAACTCAGACCATATATGATGCTGGGGACTTGCACACCCCCCACCCCCAGCCCTCTTATGAACACAGAAGTCTTAGAGAAGAATCACACGATGCATCAGCTTATAATCTGGTCCATGAAGCCAAGCCGGAGAAGCCTCTGCCATCCTCAAGACTTTGTTCACAGTTATCCGGCCCTGTTTCAGAATTGGAGGACGGAAGACAAGCTGGTCCAGAAGACGGTATCGAGTTGAAACTTGGATTATTGCCTAGTGGACGAAAAAACAGGCGAATGTGGGACCCACCATATAGAAGAGATGCAGTAGCTAGTTTCTCTTTATTTCCGCTATCTAGTGCAGGTGCAGATGGCGGTCCTAATCCCCAAGTATCATCCAGTATAGTGGAGACCACACATAGTTTCAAGAAGACAAGCAGCGGAGATACACATTTAGACTCAATTGTTGATGATCCTTGGGTCATAATCACACCTAAAATTCCAAGCAGTGCTGAAAGGCCATATATTCCGACAATTTATCAAACTGCGAATAGAACATGGAAAGACCCAACAGGATATTTTCATTCCAATAACAGCAGTTCTGAGGATGAAAGCCCCAAACAACCTGCAATGAGCAAAAATCTTCTGGGTGCTGGACTTTCTCGTAGGACTAAAGGCTCTGCTGCAAGATCAGTTGCGGGTTCCCAGCCACCTGCTACCACGGAACATATTCCAGATTCAAGTTCTTCTGCCCCCGAAGTTTCTCCCAAGCTTCAGACTGAAACTGTTGGCCCCAGATCGAGGCATACTGAAAATTCGAGATGGGATGAACCAGCTAGAAGGCGAAGGTCAGACAGGAAAGTGTCAGATAATGCATACAGTTCTTTGTCAGCTGCAGAGAGACGATTGACCCCAAGTGACTTACAGACTCCAAGGCCATCAAATTCAAATGAAAAGGCTCCTTCAAGAGAAAACTCTGCCAAAAAGCCTGGTCATGTTCATCCCAAGCTCCCAGATTTTGAAACTTTGACTGCCCACTTGCAGTCTTTACGCACAAATCATCAACAATGATCGAGTTGCGCAGATCTCACATCGTATATAGTTATACGACTTGTTTGTGTACATTTTATGTGCAAGATTTCTTTCCTTCGTGGTTTATAACTGTGTAGAACGGCTGCTGTATCCATCAATATGATATATGTGATTATTTGATGACTCTTGACACTGAATGTACAATCTGGATTGAATTGAATTAATGGGGTGGCGTTTTTTTCACCATTTCTTGAGCTTAGCTATGGGAACGTATTCATGTATTTCCGGACCCTGTTTGGTTGGTGTTTTTTCTCAACCCAAGATCACGTACTGAATGAATTAGTCAACCAGCTAGACTGAAAATCTCTAGTTGACCTCCCCGCAATTTATGCAAGACAACATTTGTTTAGGTATTCGGTTGTGCCTTTAACAAATCAAACGAAGTTTTAATGATTTGCATATTAATTTAGGCATCACTTTTACTTGTATGGTCGTACCTTTAATAAATCAAACAAGTATATTCAATGGGCTGATCCAAAATAATCAACTTATATTTTTTTCTACCGCACCCCATATCATTAAATTTTTCGTGCCTACAATATGTTTTAAAGATATATAAAACGCGCCCCTAACTTAAACCAAACAAATGGAGTAAACAATTAGAAACCACTCCTATGTCCACAAAGTTTCATGTTGTAACACCCCGCCCGAAGGGGGCAGGCGCGTCACCGTCGTGGATGCGGTGACGCGCCTGCCCGATTAGGAACATCCACAAGGCTCTTTAAACTTCTTAACCCTAATTAACCCGTTCATAGGCAATAGCAGCGGAAGCTCTTATCGAAATCGAACTAAAGTTCGGGATGGTCAAACTAAGACATGCATTATATACATACTTAAACCGCATTCATAACGTTCTTACATATATCCGAATCAAAATACAGAACTGTATTTACTAAACATAATCCATAATATAGACACACAACGAGCCCTACAGTTCCAAATAAGTTCTCTTGATGCTTCTGTGGTGCCTTTTTGCTTCCAAAACCTGAAAAATGGTGAGGTCATGAGCTCCCCGAGCCCAGTGAATAACCCTTACCTTCTCCGTTGTTACACTTAGCACATTAACCGGTTAACACATAATCACACAGCATACATATCTCATACAGTGCATATATCTCATAGCATATAAACATCAAATATCATATAACATATAGAAGGCGATAAGATAACATACTTATACTTCAGGAATCGAAATAAACGCATGCCTTTCATATTCAACATTTGTCCGAACTTCACAAACACACATAGTTGTCAAGAGGTAGGCAGTTAGACTAACTTAGTCGTACCTGTCCCATGCTAGGTACGATTTAAGGACCCTCGTTCTCACTTAAATCCTTAAACAAACCCTACTGTTAGTCTATTCACTAGACTAACCATGATTGTCCCATACCAATCATGTCCTTTGGGCTCATAGTCCTCACTGGAGTCCAAAGGAAAGCAAAGTCCGCTAAGCAGGCTAACGACCCACCCATAACCATAAAGCAACATTATCACAAAAGTTCACAGACGAGCCAGGAACACGTAACATTTCCAAGATTCACACAAACTCATAGATATGATATCTTGAATGAATCTTCAAATCCAAAACCAAAGTCAAATCCAAAAATAATATTAGAATTAATTTCCTAACTTATCTAAAATCCAAATCCAAGCCAAACCGAATTCATAGCATATCCAAAGTCTAAATCCAAGTCAAACCAACTTCATAGCATATCTAAAGTCCAAATCCAAGTCAAACAAATTTCATAACATATCACATATTCTTAATTGAATGCAAAACTTTTAGTTTAGGGGAAATCAACTCATGACTCACACAAAGAACCATCACAAAACACAAGGGTCACAAACACATCATGGCGGACTGGGCAATGCCCACTCAAAGTACCAACCAGGGACCCAATGTTCTAGAATACGTAGATGCTCTCAAAACACAAACTGAGGAGTCATTGGCGGACCGGGCAGTGCCCACTCAAGGTACCAACCAACGATTCACACAGCTCCCAAATAACACAAACTGAGGAGCCAATTGGCGGACCGGACAGTGCCCACTCAAGGTACCAACCAACGACACACACAGCTCCCAAATAACACAAACTGATGAGCCAATTGGCGGCCCGGGCAGTGCCCACTCAAGGTACCAACCAATGACTCATACAGCTCCTAACACAAAGACAACTACTTCTATGGCCATAGTTCTAGAACGCCCTGTAATAGCCTAAAGTAAGACATGAACCTTTTTCCCCAAAACATAACTTAAGAAAATCGTATAATCCATAGAATCACATTTGTATTTTCGAAGAAGTTCAATTCCACAATTTGAACAAAAATGCAATCAAAACAAAGCATAATTCCATTCAAAATATTGTCACAAGTTTCCCATATTTCATCGCACAATCAGAATTCTTAGGAAGTTCAGCAATGGCCTTTTCATATCTAATTTACAGATTAAACATACAAATAATCCATAATTACACTAAATAAGTTACTTTAACTCAAAAATTCATAACTCACAGCATACACATGCAATCTTCACCAAACTTTGCAGGACATTGACAAATGACATGTAGATTCTAACATATTAATTTCATGATTTTTGTCCAAGCCAATAATTCTCAGAAATTCAAACAGTTCCTAAGTTCTACAAAAATTCGAAAATCCCATCCTATTTTTCTACCATCGTGTTCAACCAAATACAAGTAACCAATCCAAAATCCATAGTTTAGCATGTATTTGGATGAATTCACAACATATCAATTAAGTCGCAACATCCACATAATCCAAAAATCACAAATAAACATACAACTTTTAAAGATGGGTCTCTAACAATTGAATTTAGGGTTCTAATCTATCAAACCCTAAAAATATCAAATTCATACTTCAATTTTTGCTTGATTTCTCATATTCAAACCCTAGATTTTCGAATTCTTCTTACCCTAATCAATTTTAGGTTGAAGAAGAGTGAGAATTACTCACCTTGAATTTGTTTCAAGACCAAAATCTTAATCTTTTCTTCCTCCTCCTTTTCCTTCTACTTCTCCTCTTTTCTTTCTCTCTCCTCTCTTTCGTGGGGTATGTGTGTGAGACCAAAAGAACCCCCCCTTGATATATATATATATATATATATATATATATATATATATATATATATATATATATATATATATATATATATATATATATATATATATATATATATATATATATATATATATATATATATATATATATAGCACACAAACACCAAAAACATTTCCCTAGATTTTTTTTTTTTTTTTTGCTTGCACAATTTCTAAGAAATGAAACATACCTTCTCATTGCTCCCTATAACATATTGCACAAAATTCAAAATAAGTAACAAAATTTCGGGGCGTCACACATGTATACACTACACATGTGTACTCATGTGGATGCACTCGCATCACGTGTGCATATCTCTCTCTTTCTCCTCCTCTGTCCCTCCATCCCTCTGTCTCTGTCTCTGTCTCTCTCTCATTGTATGTGCATGGTCGTTGCACAAAAATTAAACAACTATACCTTGGTGTAAATATTGGGGGGAGTCACTTTCTAAAAATAATTTGTAGTACCTTAAATTGTCTTGAAATGAGTTTATAGGTTGCCTTTTCTTTTTCAAATGAAATGACATAATTGACTTTTTATATAAAGAAATTCATATAAAAAACTTTGAATATTTTTATAAATAGTAAATCTTGCAAAATATTAAAAAAATAATACATAATAAAAATTCACATAGAATTAAAATTATACAAATGATAATACAATCATACAATAAATGCAAAATTTTACATAAAATAGTTTATGTTTTCATTAAAATACTAAGATTTCAAACTACAATAAAAATTATAATCATTTAAAAAATTTAGAAAATTACGAAAAATTTAATAGCATTGTAACAAATTATGAAAATAATTTAGTAAAATTTCTGTAATGTTTGAGAAGAACTTTTATATACAATAATTGAATAATGTTATTCTATAAAAGCTTGTATAAACCAATTAAGAAAAGAAATATTCAAGATATTCTAATTTATATTCTATGTTGATTTCTACTATTTATTTAACATTTTTAGCTTAGTTTATAAGACTTATTATATTTCGATATCCTCTCAATGTTTTTGTAATAGCCCGACCCTAAATCATGTTTATTTATTTAATTAAGCCATGTTATTAATTTTTCACATTGATTTATCTCATTTAATCATCCTGGTTGGGCAAATTCATTTTGAGCCCCACTTTATAATTCGAGTTCATTTACATAACAATTTCAGGTGGATCGATATTAGTCTCCAATAAACATGATTAGGCGTTAAATTATTTTCATAATGCCACAAAAATTTAATTTTTAAGCATGCAAAAACATTTGGGCCCAAATTCATTAAGTTTGACCCAATTCATTTGGGCCCGAATTGCAGCCCGATTCATTTTGGGCTTAAATTGAGGCCCGAAAATTTTGGTACAATTAAATAAGTTAATCACCATCATTTGTACCTAATTTTAATTAGCAAAAATATATTCTTGGAGGAAGAAATATCAGCCAAATTTTCAAGATAAGCCAAAAATTTCAAGAAGCAAAATCCAAGTTTTCTTTTCTTCTTCCCCTCCTTTTCTCTTTTTCCCCATGGCTGGCCCTCCACTGTTTCGGCCTACCGTGAGCTACTGCCTATAGCCAGCACCACTGCCGGCCAGCTCCGCCAGCCAACACCACCAGCCACCCTACAGCACCAGTCGCCACCCCCCTCAACTCCACAAACACCAAATATCACCTCCACATCTCAAAATCCAAGCTTAAAGTGAGTTAATCTCTAACCCTTATCTTGTTTAACTTTAGTTTTTACAGATGAGTTGTTTATTAATCATGCTATATGGATAGAAACAAGAGTTATTTGGGTGTTTAACATGATTGATGAAGGTTGAAAGTATGTGGGAGTTGAGATAATTCATAATCATGCAAGCCTAAGTTGATATGTTGAATTTGGATGGTTTTATTGGTGATTTTGTGATCTTTGGTATTGGTAATGAATATCCTAGCACTGGTATTGATTTTAGAGAAGTTTAAGTATAAGTTCAAGTGAGACATAAGATAGGGTTATGAGAATTATGCATGGTTTAAATGATGTTCGTCAACAAGCATGTCATGTGTGTGTTTTATATTTAAAAATGAATCTTGGATAATTCTGAAGCAAAAATTATAGATTATGACTTTTTAAAGTGATATTGAGGATCACCCCATGGTTTGGTAATTTCAAAAAGTGATTTTAGAGGGTAACTATGTGAAAAAGGAGGATAATAAAGTAGGTAGCAAGCTGTGAAGGGTCCGAAAACAGGGGTCTGTTCTGGGAAAAATTGGTAATGCATGGCCTGTCAAACAATTATGAATTTTGGTGACGAGCTAGATCAATGAGTTACTTTGAACTGGCTTTTGAATCACCTTAATCCGAGTTCTGTGGAAAACGTTATGGCCATTTTACTCCAACTGCGCATACTAGACCAAAACTATGCAGGGTGGTATTTTCGCTCAATTTTGGGATTTGTGTGGTGGTGATTGTGTTATGGGCTATAAATGAAATGTTGTGGGACTTCTTGATCTTTTCATATTGGGGTTTTATAGCTCAATTGGAGTTCAGGGGTGAAAGGTATGAATTTTCTAAAGTGGACCTTGAATCGGTAACAATTTTGATTGCACTTAGAAGCTTATTTGGTTTGGAAAACTAAGCTGTATTGTATGTGCTGCGAAATTGAAAAAGTGGGGAGATTGACAACTCAAGATCAGTGTTTATTGGTCTAAATTGGTGTGTTTGAAGTTATTCTAAACCTACCACCAGTCTAATTGCATTCAAACTTTTGCTATCCATCTCAGAAATATCAAAAACCCATGATCAATTATACCCATCAAAGTCTTTCTTTTATGATCTCAATTATTCTACCTTGATTAGTTTTACGCCAACATTATTTCACTTTGAGTTAAATTACCCTAATTCACTTAGTTTTTAAATCATGTTGGCAGAACTCATCTTCTCTTGAGTTATTTGAGTTACGGATGCCTTTTAATGAATTTCCATTACAATCACAAATGATTAAAGTCAACGTTGTTTACTAATTACATATACCTATAATTGTATTTCTTAAACAGAAATCGAGGCCTAATCTATCGCTTCCCATTGTGCATAAGTAGTATCAAGTGAGGTTGCATTTTAAAGACTTCAGGTACGTTTATTGTCTGTATCTTTAGAAATCAGCACGTATTTATCAAAATTATAATATTTTGATAAGTATATCAATGAATCAGTTTAATAAGTGATTTATCACATAATTAGTGACCCATCAGTTATCAATTATAGGGCATAACCCTTTAGTTATCTGCGCGGCTTCAGGCCAGGTCCCGATCGTCTTGGCAAATGTATACCTATCTATAGATCGTAATAGTTACAAGGGGTTCACTGTTAGATAATAACTAGTAATGTAGTTTTACATTCATCTTATTCACTGTTTTAACTTAAAATGAATTGCAAAACGGGCGTCCAATCAATTTATGCAGTGATCATTTCATAGTACAGGAATGCATGTACTGAGCTTTGGCTCACAGTTCGAAATGTTTTCATGTTTTGTTTTAGGCAAACGCTCAGTGAATCGCCCTTATGCTAGCAAGTCAGCCGAAAAGCATGCTAGCGAGTCAGCCGAAGAGAATAAGCAAGCAAGGAAAACTTAGATGAATCAACAGTGATATAGACCATGCATACTTTGGAGCCGTATTTTGTAATCTTCAGTGTATGGAACTATAAGCCTTGTGGTGAATTTCTTTACTGTAGTGTATAAACCTTACGTTGGTTAATGAGTGAATGCATATAGTTGAAGTTATGTCTAACTATGTTATCCCTAGTATACTTACAGCAAGCCTTGTTGTTTTGGGATGGCGGTAACGCCTCGATCATTGGGTTTATCAATTGTAATTGAGGGAATCAGAATAATGATTGCAAACAGTGAAACATGCTTAATTAGGGGGCGTTACAGAATTGGTATCAGAGCTATGGTTTTAAGGACCATTGTAAGCTATCAAGTGTTTATGAGTTAGTTAATAAGGTGTGCATAAGTTATGTTGGACTAGTTAAATGAGCTATTGACTATAAGTTCATATGTATGAGCATATACGAAGGAACCATTTCCATTTGGGTGATTTAATCATTTGGTAATATCCTGAGATTCGAGCATTAGTAAAGTGGAGTGTGGAACCATTTGGGTGACCTGCTAGTGAGGCATGCTTTCATTTATCTGGGAGTTGTATGTATGTTTCATTTCTCTCATTTATTTAAGTTTTTGCAATCGTGCACTCCGGGTGTGTGACCCGTTGAGTTATGAACTCCGGCGTGTGGCCGTTGAGCTATTAAAGTGTTTCTTTTCATTTCATGCATCTATTGCAAGGCTTTAAGCTGGTTTTAGCCAATTTTTAGGTGGAACTCTATCCGTTTTACCCTAGGATTTGAGAATTTTAGTGAGGTATGTTAATATACCTGATCTTGAGTATAGTGATGGTTGAAACCAATGTAGGGATGCAATTTTTAACTTTTTAAGGGATTAATATAGTGTCAAGTTAGATGTAAACCTTTGGATGGGGAAATGCCTTGTGGGCAATATCTCTGAGGTGAACCAGTATGAAATGAGCATTACAATGAGTGCTTATGTCTAATGATAACAGTTAAAAGCTTATGGTGTGCTACCTGGCATTATATGGGTGGTACAAGTAAGATTAAGCTACTGTGTATAGAAATTATCTGGTCTTGACACTAAGACCTTACATCAGCAATGCTCCCATTACTTCCTGTCATTGACTTATTTCTGCCCTAGTCACCTTGAATTGTTCAGAGGCATCATTTCTTTGCCACTAACACTCTCTTGATTTGTAACGGAGTGTTTATGAAAAAAAAAAAAAAATATCATATGTGGTATGTGGGGAGTCCTTCAAACACATCTGAGCAACCTTTCTTATAGGCGGTTCTAACCCTGACAACCATAATTGTTTAACTCTATGTTTCCATAGTGGAGCGTATAATGACCCTTGGTATGCGTTACTGTGTGATTTGCAGTTCTTCCTAAGTATATTTGATCCATTCTACTTAAAGTTCAGTCATCGCTCTGTTCATATTTTTACTGTCACCTACTTTAACTCCTTGCTTATATTTAGGCACTATTCATTTATTGTTTGCAGAGCCTTTGGTTGCTTCAGACCTAGTCATTGACCGCCCTTTTAGTAATTAAATAGATCCATATTGTTCGTGTTCCTATAGCACCGTAATGTCGTGTTAGCATACTACTCTATGGCCGGGACTGCATGTCGTTACTCAAGTTATTTTGGCAATCTTTTCTTTGCTAGCATAACCTATCTTGTTAATGATGAACAATGATTTGTGCTATTTCCATTTGCCAGCAGTTTCAAAGTTTATATGCCTACCTAAAACTTCCATTTACTGTAGAATGTGTTATTGATGGATGCTGATGTCATCATGTTCAGTCATAAGATTGACTCTTTTTTCTTGATGCATTGGTCTTTCAAGCACCAAATGAATAAAATTTCTCTTCTAGTGGTGTTGACACTTATATTTGTCATTTTACTTATCTACGGGTACCGTATGACTTTCAAATGCCTCTTTGGTAATCTATTAGATTTCTTCACCTTCAGTACTTAATACTCCCTCTCAACTTCATAACATCATTCGTTTACTTTACTATCATGGCCATCATGAATAAACTGCATGTCTTTTTTATGCAGGTCATTTATATGCCTTACCTCTTTCATTACGAATCTTTGTCCTTTCATTCATTCAGCTTGTATGCCAGTCCTTTATAACCAATAAAAAAATATCTTTATAAGAGTTCATGGTGTGGTTACATCTCTTTGCACTTTAGATTGTCCCTCTATTTTTTAAATTTACTGAGAGCAGTAGGCAGTTGAATGTGTTATCTTTTATAAATATGCCTCCATTAGTATTGCCGGAATCATATTCATTGGGCATTCAATTGAATTAGATTGGCAGACCTTGTTATCATTATGGAGATGAACCAACTGTGTATTTATAGAAGATGACTTGTAAAGATCTTAAGGTTAGCTTGAGGAATGAGGAAAGACTAGATGTGTGTTTCTATAGACCGAGGGAAGAAAAACCCTATTTTCGCCCTAATTACACTGTGTAAGTAAGTGAGTTATCGTGTCAGTAATGCATTGAATATTAGTGATATGCAACCACACTCGGTATATACATATCCATAATTATAGTTTGTGAATTTAGAGATGTTTTATCTGAGGACTTTCAGGACTGTTTTCCCCTAAGAAACATTGATTTTTAGATCAACCTAGTTCAAGGTGCTCATTCTATTTTCAGAGGCCCTATCATATGACCCCCAGCAGAGTTCAAAGAACTAAAGATTTAGTAAGATGAGTTGTTATAGAAGGGAGTTATTTAACCAAGTGTGTACCGTGGGAAACCCTAGTTTTATATGCATGAAGAATGAAAGCAAATCCTTATGGTTGTGTACGACATACAGAGAGTTGAACAAGATCACTAACAAAAACAAGTTTCCTATACCTTGAATAAATGATTTATGGGATTAACTGCCAATAATTGAAGTCTTTTTCAGGAATGATTTGAGGTCCGGATATCACACATAAACCATACAACCATAGTTTATCTTTTGTAAGAATGCCCTTTTATAATAATTCTTGTAATTGTTTGTTTGTCTCATCTTCAAAACTTAATACTATCCAATATTATTTAATCTCTCTTGCATTGCAACCCGATATTTCCTATTAGCATGATCTTCCATGTCTTTGCAAACCTATTGTTAAATGTGCAATGCATTTTTGTTTGACCTTATATGGTTGTCAACATTCCAATGCTCTCGACCTTCACCATCTTTATTTCATGATCATGAGTTCTAGTTTATTTCGTTGAGAGCCGATTCACAACATCTATCTTACATCTCATTTATTCATAATGATAAGCTCGTATAACTTGTTTTGAATTTATAATGTAATTTAACTCTCATTGTGTGAGTGATTGCGATTGTCATAATCCCCTTACTCTCCTTATTTTGAACTTCAACTCCCACACATATATCTTATATGCTCATAAATAAACTCCAAATTTTCTATTCAATCTTATTGCTGGACATGAATGGGTTTCATATGAGCAAAGGCACGTTTCTAATGTCACTTGTTCAATCTATTTACTTATCTATTGGTACTTTGCTCATCCAATTTATTGATCTATCCATTGCACTTTACCGGTTCAATCTATTAATCTATTTATTGCACTTGTAATTCTCACACCTATATCTTATATCCTCATAAGTAAACTTTAGTAATCCTTATTTAATCTTATTGTTGTACTTGACTTGGCTCCATATGAGCAAAGGCATGTTCCCACTGCAACCTATTTAATCCATTTATCTATTCATTAGACCTTGCTTGTTCAAGCTATTTATTTATCCATTATACCTTGTTTATCCAATCTATTTCTTTATTTATTATATTTTGTTTGGCCACTCCCTTGATTGCATTTATCCTATCAATTGTATCTAGAAAGTCACCCTGTCAGAACTCCGTTGCTGGCCATCTTGTTTTTAAATCATCAGCTAAACTCAAAGGTAACTGGGACATCTATCTTCTTGGATAACTATGTATTGGATCCTTTATAATCAATATTTATAAACCATGATTCTTGGGGTATTATGGTTCAGAATTTTGGATATACTCATGGTTATCTTTATTCTAACCACCCAATGATAATCTCTCCTTTATTAGCCTTTTCTAGTCTCATTGTTCATTTCTTTTGTATGCAATGATTCGCTTGGCTAACAATCCCATTGCTCTCATCCTCAATCACGATCATTTCATCACCCATTATCAACCGAGAGTAGATCCTTAAGTAGTCTGATGAGGGGAGATTATGTGATGCATTAAGAATATCAGATGATAACGTTTTGATAAGGACACAGTCTCAAGCACTGTCTAATCATATTTGAGTACGCTAGAAGAAACATTGAGTAGAAGGTTAGAGCTAACCCAAGCAAGCATTAAGAAGGAAAAATTGAAGTACATGTTAAGGTGATGCAAGGTCGACAACAAAGTTGTGCTGGCAAAACAAGGAAACAACTAAAGCCTTAGATGGGTTATAGACTATTTCAAAAGGCTTTTCTAGTCAAAGGTAGTAAAAGACCAACTATCCAAGGACAATTAGGGACTAGTTACATTGGGCCTTATGATTCATTGAAACGTTAGATCTTGTATGACTGCACCTACCTGTTCAACCCAAACACGTACTTAACGTGTTTTACAACTCGTAATAGTACCAGAATACTTATCAGGGTATACAACAGTTTTCATTAGTGGATAAGGCGATGAACTAGTAGTGAGCACCTCCTCACTAATAACAAGGTTCTTTTCTTTCGAAGAGAATATTAATTTTGAACCCAAATAATTGAGTTCATTGAAGCCAGTGTGTGAGAAGTATCCGGATCTACTACTGAAACATGAGATTAAGTAGTTGTACAATACGCAGACACCTTTAATCCCAGAGCTTGTTGATTAGGTCTGCCTATATAACTTAAACACATACATAACGTGTTTTTTTAATCTTATAACTCAGGCAATACATTTTAGATCCTGCCCATACTCTCTTAACTACACCCATTGCTGTCACTGAGGGTCTCGAATTTGAAGAGCACCCAGTTTTGATATTAGATCACAGGAATAAGTAGCTACGCATCAAGCAGATACCTTTAGTTAAAGTACATTGGCAAATCATACCTCCTCAGAATCCAGTTTGGGAACCAAGGATGAGATGCAACCCAAGTACACACATCTATTTAAGATAAACTTGCATGTTTTGGCAAAGTTCATAGGTTTCGAGAACGAAACTCTTTAAGGGGGGAAGACCGCAATAGCCTGATCCTAAATCATATTTATTTATTTAATTAAGCAATGTTATTAATTTTTCACATTGATTTATCTCATTTAATCATCTCGGTTGGGCGAATTCATCTTGGACCCCACTTTGCAATTCAAGTTCATTTACGTGATAATTTCAGGTGGATCGATATTAGTCCCGGGTAAATATGATTAGGTGTTAAATTATTTTCATAGTGTCACAAAAATTTAATTTTTAAGCATGCAAAAATATTTGGGCCCAAATTTATCAAGTTTGGCCTAATTCATTTGGGCCCGAATTGCAGCCCGATTCATTTTGGGCTTAAATTGAGGCCCATAAATTTTGGTACAATTTACATTAAGTTAATCACCATCATTTATATCTAATTTTAATTAGTAAAAAGATATTTTTGGAGGCATAAATATCAGCCAAATTTTCAAGAAAAGCCAAAAATTTCAAGACGCAAAATCCAAAGTTTTCTTGTCTTCTTCCCCTCCTTTTCTCTTTTTCCCTATGGCTGGCCCTCCACTATTTTGGCCTACTGTGAGCTACTGCCTACAGCCAGCACCATTAATGGCCACCAGCTTTGCCAGCCAGCACCACCAGCCACCCTCTAGCACCAGCCGCCACCCCCCTCAACTACCACAAACACCAAACATCACCTCCATATCTCAAAATACAAGCTTAAAGTGAGTTAATCTCTAACCCTTATCTTGTCTAATTTTGATTTTTATGGATAATTTATTTATTAATCATGCTATACGGATAGAAATAAAAGTTATTTTGGTGTTTAACATGATTGATGAACCTTGAAAATATATGGGAGTTGAGATCATTCATGATCATGCAAGCTTAGGTTGAGATGTTGAATTTGGATCGTTTTATTTGTGATTTTGTGATCTTTGGTATTGGCAATGAATATCCTGGTGTTGGTATTGATTTTAGAGAAGTTTAAGTGCAAGTTCAAGTAAGACATAAGCTAGGGTAATGAGAATTATGCATGGTTTGAATGATGTTCGTCAACAAAGCATGTCATGTGTGTGTTTTGGATTAAAAATGAGTCTTGGATGATTATGAAGTGAAAATTATGAATTATGGCTGTCTAAAGTTATGTTGAGGGTCACCCATGGTTTGATAATTGTTGAGTATATTTAGTTTTGATGATAACAAATCCAAGTGTAAAACTTTGTCCAAGTAATGTTGCTCCAAACACGATCTCCAAACAGGCCTAACTGGTGTTTGTGATCTTTATTGTATTAACTGGTTTGCTACATGTGAGAACAAGTCTTCAAAACAGGTTTTACTTGGTGATTCTATATTAAGTCAAGAACACCCTCTCGACAGTTGATTGTAAGGCATATTCCTGAACTCTAGCAATGCAAAGAACAACCCCAGCAAACAAGGTGGCCTTGGTGTTCACAGCAGCTCTACAAATCTTGGACAAGTTGACTGGTTCAAAACAAGAAGTCTTGGGTATATAGGTTTTATTTATTTAGACTCTTGTTAATATGCCAATCTTGAAAGTATCATTTTTAGCACTTCTTGAAAACGGTTTTCGAAAAGTTGCTTTGGGACACCATTACCAAACAACCCTGCAAACAGGGTGCCTAGGGTGTTCTCAAAAACTGCAGCAGCTACATCAGTCTTATCTGGAAATTTACTTCGGTTGGCTGCCAGATCTAAAAAGGTTCGTTTTGAATTTGGAAAAAAAAAATTGCAAAACCGTTTTTGCTAAAGATTTCTCTTGAAAAGATTCTCATCCCTTATTTTTAGGTATTGATTGAATTTGGGATAAATCAAGATTTTATCCTTTTCAAGACTAGACTACTCGGCCAAGATATTTTATCCTATCTTTTGAAATAATAGCCGTTGGGTTGTGCGCTTAAATATTGAAATTCTCTCTCCCATTTGACAACCCGATTTTTATAAAGAAGTAAGAGATTTTTAGAGCTGACATTCAAAGAGAAAAACCGTGAGAAGATTGTGCTTAACTGAGCTTTCAATTTATTGGCATAATAGGACTTCATTGTACCTTACATCTGCTTAAGTCAGAAGCACCCCAGTAAGGTGTTTTGCACCCTATTCTCAGAACAGAAATTGAGTGAGTGTGTCCTCAGTCATGTGGACTTTGGACGTGTCCTATCTGGTGAGATTGGACGTGTTGTAACCTGTCTTAGGGAAGAAGGTTACGTGGGTTACAAGTTGTAACAAGGAGTGTTACTTTTGTAACGTGCTCAGCCCGTTAGTGAAGTGGTTGAATCCTACACGAGGTAGGTCGTGGTTTTTCACACCTCAGTTGGGCTAGAGGTGTTTTCCACGTAAAAATTGTGTGTGCTTTATTTCCGCATTTATTACTTTGAATTTCGCTACTGAATCAATTGAGAACAACCGCTACAAACAAGGCGTAAGGTTGTTTGTGATTTACAAACAATCTCTGTAATCAAGTGCTACGGTTGTTTGTCAGTTATTAGGTGAAAATCGACCACCACAATTCACCCCCTCTTTTGTGGTTGTGTACTCTTGGAATTCAACAAGTGGTATCAGAGCAGGTTCTCTCAAAAGGGTAACACCTTGAGAGATTCTGAAGATGAGTACACCACAAGGAATCCTTGAAGGGCAATCCATTACTCATCCACCCTATTTCAACGGCCAACATTATAGTTGGTGGAAGAATAGGATGGAGAACTATATTCAGGCAGAAGATTATGAATTATGGATGCTCATCAAGAACGGGCCCCTTGTTCCCGCCAAGGTGCTTGAAGATGGTAAGAAGGTTCCCAAGGAACCCATAGAGTTTGATGGTGAAGACTATAAGAAAATGGAAAAGAATGCCAAGGCCAAGAAGCTATTATATTTTGGCCTAGGTCCAGATGAATATACACGTATCTCGGAGTGTGAGTCAGCTCAGGAGATATGGAATGCCCTCCAAGTAGCTCATGAAGGAACAAGTCAAGTCAAACAATCACGTATTGAGCTACTTATGAGGCAATATGAGTTGTTTGATATGGGTGATCGTGAGAACGTGATGGATATGTACACACGCTTCACCCACATAACAAACGAGCTAAAATCCCTGGGAAAATCCTTCACCACATAAGAGCTGGTGAGGAAGATTCTAAGGATTTTGCCTCGGTCTTGGGAAGCGAAGGTGACAGCCATCCAAGAAGCTAAAGACATGAACAAGATCACCCTCGACGAGTTGATTGGCAATCTTCAAACCTATGAACTCAGAAAGAACTCACAACAAAAAGAGGAGCAGAAGAAGGATCGTAGGCTTGCCTTGAAAGCACAAGAGGATGATGACTCTGACCTTGAGGATGAAGAGATGGCCTTAATGACAAGAAAGTTCAAGAAATTCTTCAAAAAGGTCAAAGAAAACAGCAAAAGAAAATACTTCAGTAAGTCCAGAAATACCCCCCGAGAACAGTTCACAGGGTGTTTCAAGTGTGGCAAACCGGATCACATTGTGAAGAACTGTCCACTACTTCGAGAAGAGCAAGAGCAAGAACACCCCAGGAAACAAGGTAGAAAACAAGCTGCAAGCAGTTCTGGGAGACGATTCTCGAAGGCTATGCTTGCTGCCTGGGGAGATTCCTCTGAGGATGAAGGTGAGTCTGAAACTGAGGAAGATGCTGTAGCTCTCATGGCACAAAGTGACACGGATTCAGATGATGAATCAACAAACAGCCTTACTGATCTCAAGAACAAGGTACGTGGTCTCAATAAAGCAACTCTCGAAGAACTTTTGTATACCTTGATGGATACTTGTGCTGAATTGAAACGAGATGTCCGAGACCTAGAACTAGAAAATGAGATCCTTAAAAATGAAAAACTGGGCTTACATGAAAATATTAATACGCTCAAAGAAAACCTCTTTATAAAAGAAGGAGATTATTCTCGAATGGAGGAAAAACTCTTTGAGGTGGAAGGAATGGTTGAGTCCTTGCTCAGGGAGAACAAGGGTTTGCATGCTAATATAGAAAAACTGGAAACCGAGCTTATCACAACCAAGCGCTGGAACAAGTCCTCACAAGCCCTTGATTGGTTAAACACTCACCACAGTCGAAACAAAAAGGGACTTGGATATAAGCCTAAACGAACAGTTTACCCAATTCATAGAAAGTATGTGGGATTACCTGAAAACATTGTTTGCTTTCATTGTGGTAAAACTGGTCACTATCGATATTCATGTCCTCTGAGAAGGTATGTCATTGAAAAGAATGAAAGGTATGTGAAACAAATCTGGATTAGGAAAGATGAGCTTTATTTGTCTAAAAGAATGGGACCCAAGTGGATCTGGGTTCCCAAAACTAACATGTGATTTGTTTTGCAGGCTGAAGTGAGAGAGAACAACCCCACAAACAACCCAGCAAACAGGGTAAGAAACACCCTGTCAAACAGATCAGAAAACAACCTTGAAAACAGGCAGCTGTGGTATGTTGATAGTGGGTGTTCGCGGCATATGACTGGAGAAAAATCAAACTTTCTCTCACTTACAGCTTCAACCAGTGGGAGCGTGGCTTTTGGCAACGACAAGTCTGGGACAATTGTCGGTGTAGGTAGCATTGGTAAAACTCTCTCCCACTCAATTGATAATGTGCATTTAGTTGATGGTTTAAAGCACAATTTACTAAGTGTGTCCCAACTGTGTGACAAAAACAACCTAGTGGTGTTCTCACGAACACATTGCTTGGTTGTCAATGCCAACACAGGAGATGTTGTGTTAAAGGGGAAGCGACACAAAAATGTTTACAAAGTATGTATTTCCACTCTTCCCCAAAACAACCTGACTTGTTTGAGTGCTGTGAATGATGACATAATGCTCTGGCACAAGAGACTAGGTCATGCAAGCCTTACTCTTTTAAACAAACTTGTTTCAAAAGACCTGGTTATTGGACTACCTTCCATCAAATTTAATGATGACAAGGTATGTGAAGCTTGTGCAAAAGGCAAACAAGTCAGATCTTCTTTTAAATCGAAAAAATGTGTAAGCACTACCCGACCTCTAGAATTATTACACATTGATTTGTGTGGTCCCATGAGGATAACTAGTAGAGGTGGGAAAAAGTATGTGCTTGTTGTAGTGGATGATTACTCTCGATTTACTTGGACCTTGTTTTTGGCATCCAAAGATGAAACCTTTGAGAATTTTATTGCCTTTCTCAAAAAGATTGAAAAGAGAGTAGGACACTCCTTAATTAGCTTGAGATCTGATCATGGAACTGAGTTTGAAAATGCAAGTTTTATCAACTATTGTAATGAACATGGTGTTGATCATAACTTCTCAGCTCCAAGAACACCCCAACAAAATGGGGTGGTTGAGCGCAAAAATCGCACCCTGGAAGACATGACCAGAACAATGCTTATTGCTAGTGGTCTTCCTAGGTATTTCTAGAAGCATTGAACACCTCATGTTACATTATAAATAGATGCATGATCAGACCCATTTTGAACAAAACTCCTTATGAACTTTTCAAGGGTAGAAAACCCAATATTACGCACCTAAGAACATTTGGTTGTAGGTGTTTTGTGCATAATAATGGGAAGGATGCCTTAGGAAAGTTTGACCCTAGGAGTGATGAGGCAATATTTCTTGGCTATTCTTCTCACAGCAAGGCATACAAAGTCTTTAACAAAAGGACCTTGTGTGTTGAGGAAAGTGTGCATGTGCTTTTTAATGAATCTAACTTGTTGAGTGAGAATGATGCACAGGAAGATGAACTTGAATTAGGTCTTGTTCGAAAAGAAGTGTTGCTCCAAGATAAACGAGGTAAGAACACCATGGAGAAAACAACTCCTGAAGGTGTTCCTCAGAACAGCAGGCAAGGTGAACACCAAACAGGGGGAAACACCGTTGAACCCTATTCGGGACCATGTTCTTCAGGAACAGGCTTACAAACAGGTGTAGAAACAGGCTCAGGAGATGATCGTAAGCTTGATATTACGACTAGAGTAGAGCATGGGTTTGTGGACCCTCTTACTCCACGACCATGGAAGTACCATAGTTCACACCCTCTTGATCAAATCTTGTCAGATATTAATACTGGAGTGCAAACTAGATCTAAACTTAAGAATTTTTGTGCTTTCTATGCTTTTCTTTCTAACATTGAGCCAAAGAGTGTGAATGAAGCTCTTGCAGATTCAGATTGGGTCACGGCAATGCAAGAAGAGCTCCATCAATTTGAAAGAAACAAAGTATGGCACCTTGTACCTAAACCTGCAGAGAGAACAATCATTGGAACCAAGTGGGTGTTCCGAAACAAACTGGATGAGTCAGGAACAGTCACTAGGAACAAGGCACGGCTGGTTGTTCAAGGGTATAATCAAGAAGAAGGGATCGATTATGAAGAAACCTTTGCACCAGTTGCTAGAATTGAGGCTATTCGAATCTTAATAGCCTTTGCAGCTCATATGGAAATCAAGCTATATCAAATGGACGTGAAAAGTGCATTCCTCAACGGATACCTTAAAGAAGAGGTGTATGTCAAACAACCCCCTGGTTTTGAAAACAGTGAATTTCCTAACCATGTTTTCAAACTTGACAAAGCTCTTTATGGCCTAAAACAAGCTCCTAGAGCTTGGTACGAACGGTTGTCAAGTTTTTTAATTGAAAATGATTTTAGAAGAGGTAAGGTAGACAATACCTTGTTTCTAAAATCTAAGGGGGAACATTTATTGATTGTCCAAATATATGTTGATGACATTATATTTGGTGCAACTCATCATGATTTATGCAATGAATTTTCAAATATGATGAGGAGTGAGTTTGAGATGAGCATGATGGGTGAGCTTAACTTTTCTTAGGCTTACAAATCAAGCAAACTCCAAACGGCACCATGATCCATCAACAAAAGTATATCAAGGAGCTACTTAAGCGTTTTGGGATGGAGTTGGCCAAACCCGTAGACACTCCTATTTCACCTTCAACCAAGTTGGTTATGGATGATGGGAGTCCCTCAGTTGAAGAGAAACTCTATAGGGGTATGATTGGGTCACTCTTATACCTAACCGCTAGTAGACCTGATATTGTTTTTAGTATTGGTTTATGTGCCCGTTTTCAGTCTAATCCTAAGGAAACTCACCTTAAGGCTGTTAAACGGATACTAAGGTATTTGAAACATACACCCAATTTAGCTTTATGGTATCTTAAAGGTTGCAATTTTGATCTTGTTGGATATACTGATGCTGACTATGCTGGATTCCTAGTTGATAGAAAGAGTACCTCAGGTATGGCTCACTTTCTTGGACCTTGTTTGGTATCTTGGGCTACCAAGAAGCAACATTCAGTTGCCATGTCCACAGCAGAAGCTGAATATGTTGCAGCAGCTTCATGTTGTGCTCAACTGTTGTGGATAAGACAACAGCTTAAGGACTTTTGTGTTGACATTGGATGCATTCCTATTTTTTATGATAACACAAGTGCAATTAACATCGCCAAAAATCCATGTCAACATAAAAGAACAAAGCATATTGGCATTCGACATCATTTCTTGAGAGATAATGTTGAAAAGGGTTTAATCTCTATGAACTTTTGCACAACGGAAAATCAAATTGCTGATATATTCACTAAGGCACTAGCTAGAGATCGATTTGAGAGAAATAGATGGAACTAGGGTTGGTGAGAACACCCTGAGTTACCTGTTTTCAGAACATGAACTGGGTTTAGTAAGATCAACCTCTACACCCTGTTCTCTCCCCCTGTTTGCAAATCTTATTAACAACGGATGTTATTGCATACACTCGAATTGCGTGCATTTTGTCTTTACTTATCCACTTAGTGCAGCATAAGGGGATGTACTGAAGCCGCCTTAATACCATTAAGTCCAATCAAGATCAGACGACAAAGAACAGGCATAACGAAGAGAACAGGTACGCCCCTTGGTTGCTCAATGTGTTTTTCCTTCCCAAGGCACAAGCTTTTAATTCTCACACCCGTTGCAAACCAAGAAATCTTCTAAAGATTTTGGGTGCTCTCTCTCTCTCTCTCTCTCTCTTTTTATATGCCCTGTTCTCAGTACTGCTGAGAAACCTGCAAAGCCTTAAACCCTAATCTCTCTCCTTTAGCAACAATGGCTCTCAACAACTCCTCTCAATCAAACGACCTCGTTCTTGCGTCCTCAATCCCTGCTCCCCCTCGCCCAATCCTGTACAAGCCTTTCAAATTCCTGAAAAGCTTGTCCCTACACTCAGTGGGAATGGGGATGGTTGATATTCCCTTCGAATGTGGAAGGGAATTGGTGTTTCTTATAGGGACAATTGCTTGTCCCATTAACGTCGAGTCAGAGGGTACGCTATCGGGGTCTCAAGACCAAATCTTGGAAACCCCTGAAGGGTTTAATTTTGAGCCCTGTTCTTCTGGGTTGTTTCCTGAAACAGCGCCAGAAACAGGGGCTACCTCTGTCGAAGGTGTGTTTGTGGAGGATCTGGATGTCGATTTCCAAGGGAAGTCGAATGAGACATCAGAGGATAGTTTAGAGAAGGATTCTCTCCCTGAAGCTGAAACCCCCACTCCGGTCGCTCAAACTAGAGAGAAAAGGAAAAGGGTGAAAATAGTGGCTAGGCGTAGCCGAACGCCACAAACAAGACC
Source organism: Carnegiea gigantea (assembly GCA_029747015.1). Classification (NCBI taxonomy): domain Eukaryota; kingdom Viridiplantae; phylum Streptophyta; class Magnoliopsida; order Caryophyllales; family Cactaceae; genus Carnegiea; species Carnegiea gigantea. Next base: position 651,061 of record JAKOGI010000184.1, on the reverse strand, counting down.
ACAACCAAGGTCTCAGCCCTCTCAAACTCCCTTTTCTCCACAATCCTCCAAGCCTTCTCGCAAATCTGCGAGACTAGCTTTTCAATCTTCTCCCCGTATCTCCACACCCTCTGCTCCTGTCATCGAGGAGATTTCCTCCTCTTCTACCGAAGGGTTCTCGAGTTCTGACTCTGAGAACACCTCCTTCAAACAGGGGACACCGGTGTTCTCCGAGTCCTCTGAAGAACAAGCCCCTCCAAAATCAACCACTAAACCTGCTGTGAAGCCCTCTCCTGCAAAAACACCCCTCAAGCGAAAGCCCAGAACAGCTCCCCTACCTGAAGCTACCACCTCTGTTCCTGCCCCCAATCGCCCAAAGCAGTTCCCTCCCTCTCCTATGTCGGACAAATATGCACAGTTGCTTAAGCGCAATGTCGACAGGGGGAAGGTAGTGAATGTAAGCTTTTTCGAGGAACAGGGTCTGGGGGTGTTCCTGAATAAGTTGCGAGCCTAAGGCTGGCTCGACTTGTTTGCAAACACCCAGTTGGGGTGTTCTGTGCCTGAGTTGGCTGAGTTTTACGCCAACTGCAGTGTCACCGAAGGGGTGGTGACTAGTTTTGTGAATGGGCAACGCATTCAGGCTGATGCGCCCACACTTGGAAAAATTTTGGAAGTACCCTCACAAGGCTTTGACGTGTATATGAGGGAAGACAAAACAGCCCTAGAAACAGCCAGGCTCCTAGAGGTGTCCCAATGCCTCAGTCAAAAACAGGGCCTGAGAACACCCCTCTCTGTCAAGAAGGGTGAAATGACCTCCCTGCACCAACTATTGTTTATGTTCACTATCAAGAACATAATTCCGCGAGGTCAAGGGCGAAACTCAGCTGATGCCCTCGATCAATGCCTGGTGGATTTACTGGATCGGGAGGAGCCAATTAACCTCCCTGCAATCATGATTCGCCACATAGGGCGAATTGCGAACACCACCCGGGCCCATGATCTTGGATATGGGTTTCTGCTAACAAGGGTGTTTGAGCACCTTGGGATAGTGCTCACACGGCGAGTGGCGGCCCAAGTCGTTGATGAGATTGGGATTGACACTCTGCTCGGGTGTGGCCATGAGGTTGGCGAAGGACCAGTCTCCAAACAGGGCCGTCGACCACCTCGACCACCTGTTTCTGGGCAACCTTTCTTCAAACTTGAGGCTGTTCTTGAAGACAATGCTCGCCTCAAGGATGAGCTCTCAGCTGTCAAGGCTGCTCTTGCTGAGGAGCAAGCCCTCTCCGCCAAATGCCATGAGGAATTGCTTGTCCTTCTCTCCACTCTTGCCCCCGACATTCCTCCTCTGCAAATGAGACCACCCCCTGCACCCTGATTCTCTAGGCTGTTCGCTTGTTTCCTCCTCCCCTCTTCGTTTTTGGCATTGTACTGTTTTTAATGTAATATCTCTTTCATGATGCTTCTTGCACCTTATGCTCTATATTTCTTTTCTTGCATTCATACTGTTGTTTATGCTTTTTAATGATGCCAAAAGGGGAAATAAGACCATACGAATAAGACCATATGATCTATGACCTAGCACCTAGAGGATCCCTATCAGCATTAATCGTTGTTAAGCTTTTTAATTTTGTCAATATGGTCACTTGGTTTGTCATCATCAAAAAGGGGGAATTTGTTGAGTATATTTAGTTTTGATGATAACAAATCCAAGTGTAAAACTTTGTCCAAGTAATGTTGCTCCAAACACGATCTCCAAACAGGCCTAACTGGTGTTTGTGATCTTATTGTATTAACTGGTTTGCTACATGTGAGAACAAGTCTTCAAAACAGGTTTTACTTGGTCAAGAACACCCTCTCGACAGTTGATTGTAAGGCATATTCCTGAACTCTAGCAATGCAAAGAACAACCCCAGCAAACAAGGTGGCCTTGGTGTTCACAGCAGCTCTACAAATCTTGGACAAGTTGACTGGTTCAAAACAAGAAGTCTTGGGTATATAGGTTTTATTTATTTAGACTCTTGTTAATATGCCAATCTTGAAAGTATCATTTTTAGCACTTCTTGAAAACGGTTTTCGAAAAGTTGCTTTGGGACACCATTACCAAACAACCCTGCAAACAGGGTGCCTAGGGTGTTCTCAAAAACTGCAGCAGCTACATCAGTCTTATCTGGAAATTTACTTCGGTTGGCTGCCAGATCTAAAAAGGTTCGTTTTGAATTTGGAAAAAAAAAATTGCAAAACCGTTTTTGCTAAAGATTTCTCTTGAAAAGATTCTTATCCCTTATTTTTAGGTCTTGATTGAATTTGGGATAAATCAAGATTTTATCCTTTTCAAGACTAGACTACTCGGCCAAGATATTTTAAGAAAATCTTCTCTTCTCTCTTAGCCGATGGAAATCTTTGATGAATCTTCTAAGCGACTAAAAGTAGAGGATTTTTTCCTATCTTTTGAAATAATAGCCGTTGGGTTGTGCGTTTAAATATTGAAATTCTCTCTCCCATTTGACAACCAGGTTTTTACAAAGAAGTAAGAGATTTTTAGAGCTGACATTCAAAGAGAAAAACCGTGAGAAGATTGTGCTTAACTGAGCTTTCAATTTATTGGCATAATAGGACTTCATTGTACCTTACATCTGCTTAAGTCAGAAGCACCCGAGTAAGGTGTTTTGTACCCTGTTCTCAGAACAGAAATTGAGTGAGTGTGTCCTCAGTTGTGTGGACTTTGGACGTGTCCTATCTGGTGAGATTGGACGTGGTGTAACCTGTCTTAGGGAAGAAGGTTACGTGGGTTACAAGTTGTAACAAGGAGTGTTACTTTTGTAACGTGCTCAGCCCGTTAGTGAAGTGGTTAAATCCTACACGAGGTAGGTCGTGGTTTTTCACACCTCAGTTGGGCTAGAGGTGTTTTCCACGTAAAAATTGTGTGTGCTTTATTTTCGCATTTATTACTTTGAATTTCGCTACTGAATCAATTGAGAACAACTGCTACAAACAAGGCGTAAGGTTGTTTGTGATTTACAAACAATCTCTGCAATCAAGTGCTACGGTTGTTTGTCAGTTATTAGGCGAAAATCGACCACCACAATTCACCCCCCTCTTGTGGTTGTGTACTCTTGGAATTCAACAATAATTTCAACAAGTGATTTTAGAGGGTAATTATGTGAAAAAGGAGGATGATAAAGTATGTAGCAAGCTATAAAGGGCCTAATAATAGGGATCTATTCTAGGAAAAAAGGGTAATGCGTGGCTTGTTTAGCTAGATCAATGAGTTATCTTTCAGATGGCTTTTGAATCACCTTAATCCGAGTTCTGTGGAAAAAGTTATGGCTGTTTTACTCAAACTGCACATACTGGACCAAAATTGTGCAGGGTGGTGTTTTACCTCAATTTTGGGATTTGTGTGGTGGTGATTGTGTCATGGGCTGCAAATGAAAGTGTCATCAGACTTCTTGACTTTTCATATTGGGGTTTTATAGCTCAATTGGAGGTCGGGGGTGAAAGTTATGAATTTTCTAATGTGGACCTTGAATCGATAACAAATTTGATTGCACTTAGAAGCTTATTTGGTTTGGAAAACTAAGTTGTATCGTATGTGCTACGAAATTGAAGAAGTGGGGAGACTGACAACTCAAGATCAGTGTTTATTGGTCCAAACTGATGTGTTTGAAGTTATTTTGAACTTACCGCCAGTCCAATTGCATTCAAACCTTTGTTATCCATTTCAGAAATATCAAAAATCCGAGATCAATTATACCCATGAAAGTCTTTCTTTTATGATCTCAACTATTCTACCTTGATCAGTTTTATGCCAACATTATTTCACTTTGAGTTAAATTACCCTAATTCATTTAGTTTTCAAATCATGTTGGCAGAACTTATCATCTATTGAATTATTTGAGTTATGGATGCCTTTTAATGAATTTCTATTGCAATCACAAATTATTAAAGTCAACGTTGTTTACTAATTACATATACCTATAATTATACTTCTTAAACTGAAATTGGGGCCTAATCTATCGTTTCCCATTGTGCATAAGTACTATCAAGTGAGATTGCATTTTAAAGACTTCAGATACGGTCATTATCTGTATCTTTAGAAATTAGCACGTATTTATCAAAATTATAATGTGCTGGTAAGTACATCAAGGAATCAGTTTAATCAGTGATTTATCACATAATTAGTGACCTCATCAGTTATCAGTTACAGGGCATGGCCCTTCAGTTACCCGCGCGGCTTCAGGCCATGTCCTGATTGGCTTGACAGGTGTACACCTATCCATAGATCATAAGAGTTACAAGGGCTTTACTGTCAGATAATAACTAGCAATGCAGTTTTACATTCATCTTATTCACTGTTTTAACTTAAAATGAATTACAAAGCGGATGCCTAACCAATTTATGCAGTGATCATTTAACAATAAAGGAATGCATGTACTGAGCTTCGGCTCACAGTTCGAAATGTTTTCATGTTTTGTTTTAGGCAAACACTCAGTGAATCGCCCTCATGTTAGCAAGTCAGGCGAAAAGCACGCTAGCAAGTCAGCCGAAGAGAATAAGTAAGCAACGGAAACTTAGATGAATCAACAGTGATATAAACCATGCATACTTTGGAACTGTATTTTGTAATCTTCAGTGCATGCAAGTGTAAGCTTTGTGGTGAATTGATTTACTGTAGTGTATAAACCTTATGTTGGTTAATGAGTGAATGCATATGGTTGAAGTTATGCCTGACTATGTTGTGTCTAATACACTTGTAGCAAGCCTTGTCCTTTTGGGACGGCGGTAACGCCCCGATTATTGGGTTTATCAGTTGTAATTGAGGAAATTAGAATAATGATTGTAAAGCGTGAAACATGCTCATTAGGGGGCGTTACAGGTTTTAACTAGATTTGTTTTATGCATTAGGGCATTTACATAATTGCAAGTGAAAAAGAGGCATATACAATTATTCTAAGAAGAATTAAGGTATCTACAAATTATTTGAAAAGTAAGGGCCCTTAAAATGGTTCTGCCAAAGGTTGAAGTCCCTTCATGTGCACGTGTGAGTGTAGGGTTTGTTGATGTTTTGGGGGAGGGGGGTGGAGCAAGTGCGTCTACATGCACCTGTGTATGTGTGTGTGAGGACGTGTGCATGGGCATACGTGTGTGTGCATGCATTTTTCAGGGGCTAAATAGAATGACTAATACAAACTTTGCACTTGAATAATTTTGACTTTAACAAGAATATAAGCACACTGTTAAACTTTATTCATTGATCATCATAAACTTATAAACATATTTAAAACTTTAACAACTACATCTCATGTTGATAAACTGCAAACGGAAATGCTTTAGTTACACTCCTATACCTTGTCTGCTTTCATTTAAGAGTCAACTTGAGCAAAAATTACTAGGACTTTACCTTCATAGTAATCCAATGGAAAATGCATCATTGACCTTCCTTTTATTTGTCTCTAGCTGGATTGCTTGAAAATAATTTTTTGAAACAAGATAACAATGAAATCAATATAAGATCAAGTAAAAATGAAGAAATAAATAGGATTTTGACTTGACACATATGAAAACATAATTGATTAATACTTATCACTTTAAGCTTAAGAACAGAAGTAAACTTTTGGATTAGCCAATAACCCATGCCATGCCATATACATATACTTATAATTGAGCTCAAACATGTAGCACACAATGCCCAGGAGGTGCACCATTTAAATGCAATAATCATAACATGGTTTGCCTATAAGTCAACAATTACCAAAGGTAAATAAATTTTGGTCCATATAAATATACATATAAATCCATACAATTTTCAGGTCCTTGACTATACAAACATTGCCAAAACACTTTTGAAAACTGAGTTTTGCTTTTGGTATGAAAGGCAGAAGGAATAATGTACCTTGATCTAGTTTGCTTTAGCTGGATTTTAAATCTATATATATAAACACATACTTTAGAACTTAAGTCATACACTCTTAGACTTCTTTATGGGCCTTTATTTTAAAATTTTGATCAATGTTTCACTTTCTCCCCCCACTCTATAATTACGAGTAAGTAATAGACGTATACGAGTAAAGTTAAATTACTCCCCAAGTAAATAACATGCATACCCAACGGATCCTTAAAATAACCTAATCTATTAAGAAACATCTTGATCTTACATGTATTAAGCAAATTATATATCTCATGAGCTCTAAATTCATGATAAGAATATATCCGATAAACCTTTAATCAACATCGCAATGGATCATTTCTTTGATTCATCTACGCTTCCTTTAACCTTTAAACCTTTATAAACAACTCTGGAACTATAATCCCTTGATGACTTAACTAAGCTTTCGAAAAAGAAGGAACCAAGGATTAATAGCTTTATGATGATTCGAGAACAAAGGAAAGAGGGTCGTAATCAATTCCCATTTTAGCTTCATCCTCTGCAAGACCCACCTTCGTTATTTTTACGTTAAGTTGCCTGTCTTGCTTTTACGTTATAAAATCGTATTTTTAGTAACTGTGTGAGTTTTTAACGATTAAATTCATTAAAAAGAACGATTATTTGACTAACGTTATTATTGACGCTACTTATTTATAAAATATTTGAATCAACGCTAAACCAAGTTTTTAAAATCCTTTTTCGTTTTACTTGGCCGATTCCCAAAGTTTAAACCGAAATGTTCATTGTGGGTCATTTCAATTCGGATTTAGCCTAACCGTTAGCAAGTACGGGACCGGAATTTAGTTGAATGTTGTTAATTGAGTCAAAAAAAAAGAAACGGACCAAAGGGGGGGGAGTCGGGTCTCAGGAAAAACCGAGACCCCAACCCTTCAGCCTCACGCTCTCTTTCTCTAACGCGTCTCTCTCTCTCTCTCTCTCTCTCTCTCTCTCTCTCTCCCGCGACCGGCCACCAAGCACCGCCGTCGGGCAGCCCGCGTCGCCGGCGAGAGAGGGGCCATGGTGGTTCGCTGAGCATGACCCACTCACCACCGACCTCCACCAGCCCCTTTCCTCCGCTTCTCACCGCAGAACAGAGCAGGACAACCATGTTTTGGTGGCCTGAAAACGCCACCCACGTGTCAGAAATCGGCTAAACACCTCCAAACAACCTCTTCTATAGATTGAGGGACCAATTTCACTTCAAACCACACGCAGAAGGGCTTGATTTTGAGAGCTAGGGTTCGATTTTGGGAAGCACACGGGCTAGGGTTTCGGTTCAGCAACGTGGGCATGCGTTTGGGCATGAATTGCTGCTACTAGGGTTGAATTTAGGTTGAGTCAAGTGAGTGTTTCTCACATCCTAAGCTATTACTATTTTCGAAATTAATTTTCAGCAGATTGATGCTGCATGTCAAGTTAGGGTTTGCTAAATGCATTAGAAATGACAAGAAGTGAGCTATACCTGCTTGAGTTCGATTCATGTAGTCAATTTATGCCTGAGATTGTGATTCGAAATGAATTATATATGTTTAGCGTTAATTCAAATGCATGTAGTTAATGGATGCCTGAGATTGTAAATTAACGCGAATTATGTGCGTTTAGCTTCAATACGAATCAATAAATGTAAATCATGCCTGAGTTGTTAATTCGAAGTAAATTAAATGTGTTTAGCGTCGATTCGAAACAATGAATGTAATTTATGCTTGAGATGTTAATTCGAAGTTAATTTAACGTATTTAGCATCGATTCAAGTTAATTAGTTGATGCATGAAAAATGATTAAAAACGAAGTTAGTTTAACGTGTTTAGCATCGATTCAAGTTAATGAGTTAATGCATGAAAAAGAATTAAAATCGAAGTTGCGTTAACGTGCTTAGCTTCTATTCAAGTTATTTAGCTAATATGTGAAAAATGATTAAAATCGAAGTCCTTTTAACGTGTTTAGCTTCCATTTGAATTGATTAACCGATGCGTGCAAATGAGCTAATTTCGAGGTTAATGAAATGTGTTTAGCTTCGAATCAAATGGATTAGCTAATGCATGTTAAAGGAATTAATCTCGAAGTTATATAAACGTGTTTAGCTTTGATTCCAGTTAAACTAGCTAATGCATGTAAACAAATTAAATTCGAAGCTATTGAAATATGTTTAGCTTTCATTCGAACCCTTTTTAGTACATTCATGCTTAGGAAAGTTACTTCAAAATGCATTGTATATGTTTAGAATCAAATTATGTTTGATTTACTGAATAAAGTATTGTCGAATTATGAATAAATGTGGCTATATGCATGCTTGTTGTAACGCTTCGTTGAATGATGCTGGTTGCTCAGATAAGGGCCTAATCTTCCCTCCCTTTTACAAAAGCTAATATGGTAATATGTTGTGATTAATAAATCGATGAATCGAGTTGGTAGTTGGATGGTTTGAGGAAAGAATTATGAGCGTTTGAGGTCTTGTGGTACGGTGCAAGTGAGGAGGGAGACTGGGTTGTGAATTGACCGCAATCGTGTGGATTGCGAGGCCATGTATAGCTCATTGTGTTGAAATGATTACGAAGTGTTTAAATGTGATATGTGTATACCCTTTTCCTTGTATGTTTAAAATGTAACATGTGTGTGGAAGGGTGATGTTTTAGCAAATGATTCTTCATGTGTTTTAAATGAATGATAGCCATGTCTAATAACGAGGTATGACCTATTTTAGCTATTCAAATAGTGTTTGGGAGGAATCCCTAAAACGTTTTTAACAAAAGGGAGATGGGAATTATACGTTGAATGATTTTATTGTTTGAAACGGAAAATTACTAGCCGTTATGGCCGATACACTTTAAGTGGCTAAGATAATATGCTGCGGACAATATGATATAATGTAAATAATGTTAACCTAGGGGATAAGTACGGATAAACCCTAGAGGCCCTGACGAGGGCTAGTGTAATGGTCCGATATGTTATATGTACCCATCCCGGGAGTGAGAGCTTAAGCGTGAGCGTTAGGTCTCACTATGGGGTCGAGAATAGTTCTCATCCAATCAGCACCCTGTAATGATCTTATGCCAGAAGTACTTTCGTACTAAGTTAAGAAAAGCAATTGGACCTTCGCCATTTTTAAACGATTAAAAAGGAAAGGAAGTTCTTTTTATGGGCCCAAAAGGCTATATGGAATGATGTATGAAAAGCTTATAAGGGTCGTTACACGACCAAACGAAATGAAACTTCCTTTGAAGACTAAGAAAACGTTTTCAACGAAAGAAAGAAAGCTTTCAATGAATGAGTTATGAAATGATCCTCAAGCATGTTTGAATGTGGATTCTTAGCCTATGTATTAAAGGAAAGCTTTCAATGGATGCATTATGAATGATTCTTAAGTATGGTTGAATGTGGATTCTAATCTTATGTGACATCATTCTTATCCATAGCAAATCTGTCTGATTTAAGGTGTATGAGATGAGAAAGAAAGTTATAGCACGTTAAAAATTCCATGAATGAAGGTGTCTCTTCCTAAAAGAATGAACGTTGATATGTGAATAGCATGCGAGCGTATTATATAGCTTAATATGATGTTTAAAGGTACTTAAATGCTTGATACGTGTTTATGCGTGTGATATGTATATTATATGAATGAAATACCAAGAAAAGTGTAATTATGAAAAGGGATAACCTTATATACACATCATATGATTGAGGGTTCATGTGTAGTTTAAATGGAGTGTTAGGAAGTTATGTTATGAAAAGAAAAGATCCTTATACTTAGCCTTCGATGCTCACTCGCGTGCCTAACTGCTTGCTAGAAAAGAACTCCGTTGTTGAGGAACCTAGAAATATGATTGAGTGGCCGAAGTGAAGTTTATGTTTAGTGATCCTCCTATAAAGGTTCTATGAATATCTATTATGATAGTAAAGTATGAAAACGTGATATGTGACTAGTAAAGATAGTATTGCCTGCAACGGTTTTGGTTTTAAGGGGGTTGGGGGACACTCACTGAGCGTGTGGTTGCTCATCCCATTACTCTTTCCCCTTTTCCCCAGGTTTTCTTTCTGACAGGAAGAAGTTGAGTCAGATAAGTCTAGAAGGAACCTATTGTTGCTTATAAGGCGTCGTATGTGCTCATTTGAAGGGATCTTACGTGTTTAATGAAGTCATGTAATGTACTCTTAGTTTATAAAGGTCCGTAAACGATTATTCTAGTTCATGTAATGCATATGGTATAAAGGTCGCTCTGTATGGCCGTCTGAGCCAACCATCAAGTTAGTTAGATGTCTTCTTGGTTTAATTTAGCTATGTTTTGGGCTGTAAATCTTAATACTTCGGTTTTGTTAACCTTTGAGTTGTATCTTCCATTTCTTCTTTATTCATGAATCAATCTGGTTGATGTACTCCAAGTGAATGGCTCGTTGAGTTATGAACTCCGGCGTGTGGCCGTTGAGCTATGTTTTAAATGTTTTGCGCTTCCGTTGATTTACAGGGACTTATTGTAAGACTTTTAGCTTGGAAATGGTCAGTTTTTTAGGAGGAACTCTGTCCGTTTCGTCCCAGGAATTAAGTAAGAAGTTAGAAAAGCGTAACGTTTCTGGCCTAGGGGCTGGGGGTGTTGCATCCTCTTTATTCTGCAAATACACACTTCTTGCTCATTTGTTCCCTTTTGTAGCTCACCAGGGTTCTTTGGCTTTGGTTACGCTATTTAGGGAATCGATTACTCAATGCAATAATGCGCTATCCTTGTCTTACCTTATTGCTTATTATATGTCTCTTTCCTTAAGCAAGATAGCCTCAGTTTTCCCCTCAAACTCCCTCATTCCTTTGTTTGTTAACGAAGAAAAAATATCAAGGAAGAACAAAAGGTCTCAACGTAGGTGTGAGCTTAAATGCAAAGCATAGATTCTTTTCTATGATGACAGATCAATCATTCATCTCATCTTGATGTTTTTGATGCAAACCCATTAGCTAGTCTTATGTTATTCTAGCCATAGGGGTTAGGGTTCAAGAAATCAACTATGGCCTGGTTTAACTTTGAGGTGTCACTTTACTTTTGCCTTGGAGACATTAGGTGTCCTTACCTCGTAGTCCTTCTATTAGCTTGTCACTTGCCAAATGATCCACACCCATTCAAATAATGGCTAGCTACTTGCTATGCATTTATGTTAAGTAGCTTCTCATCAAATGGGCCTTGACTTACCCATCTTCAAACCTTTATTTCCACATTTAAGTGTGAACTCAATAAATACATTCAAGTCAGCCTTTAGTATATATCAGCCAATCTCAACTCTTAGTTTTCTTAGGAAGTTAAAACTTTGAGTTGGCTAAGAGCCTATGGAGCTAAGTGTCTATGCCATGCTATATAAAATAAACGTATAAATTCTATGACATTTATCAAATACCCCTTACATGCATGTATGCATGCAAATGCATGTCCATATAATTCCATATATGCTTTTTAATGTCGTAAGTCAAAAATATCACATGAGAATGTTTTTACATAAAACTTGTATTCTTATGCTTTGATCGAAAAGTTGCAACAATAACTATAGAAATCAATTGCTCTTTTTCACCATAATATACTCAATTAAATATGTCATACATTATAAGTATTTTCAAATGGGTCCAAATAAATTAAGTACAAATCCAACAAATTATCTTTCATAATTTCATTTAACATTAAGGTCTAAGGATGGGGTCCTACACTTTGTACTAGATTTTCGAATGTTTCTTGAACTGTTGGATGTGGAAATTGTAATAAGTGCAAAACTTGATTAATATTGGCTTTTGATGTTAATTTGCACGAATGTGCCTTGTAGATTGTTTGACGATTCTTCAGCGTGACTACATTTTTCCTTCTATGGTAGGGTAATGGTAAACTCTATTTGCTTTGCTCTCTAACTTAATACCAAATAGGGGAACATTCTCTCTGACATTTCCTTTTAATTAGGTCATTGCTTTATTTGATCTTGGTCTCTATTTTGATCTTCGACCTTTTTTTCCATGATATTAGAGCCCTTGAAAAGCTAGCTTCACATATGCATTTAACGCTTGAAAGCGACGCATGCCTATGATAAGATGCTTTTGAATTTGACTTGCTTTTGATACTTCATGTAGCTTGCTATGTCTGTGAATCCTTTTGTAGAATTGCGAATTTGATCACAGTGAAAAAAATGGTGGTCACTTTATATATGCTTATGATACACTTCCCAGGGTAGTACACATAATTAACCGAGGCATACACATTTAGGGTATTGCATCAATAAATACATCGATTAAAGGGATGCTTTTCACTCGAGCAATCAATATCTTAGTCATTTAACATATACTCTTTATACAATATACCTTCCTCAGTATTTGTACTTTGGCAATTTAACTTTCTGTAACACTTAAATACACATGGCATTAATAACTTAATATCACCATTTTGATTAGATTGTGATTGTTCTAATGTTGATAACATATGATCAATTGTTTCTCATCGATTGACTCTGATAGATCGATGACTGTAATGGGAGTGTCGAATATTCTAAGATTTTTAGTGATCTTTATGAATCTTATCAATAACTGTAACTAATGTCCAACTTGATTTCCATCAAAACCTACATTTAGGATTGTACTATTGTGAGTTTCTATTATCAAGACCCTTAAATTCCTATTGGACTCTGACTAAGGTGTGACTTTGAGGTGTCTTAACAATCTCTTGCTTTTTGATAAAAGGCAACACCTAGTAGATTTTGTAATTTTAAAATGAATAGTCATAACATTTGAGCATTTACGATAAATTTTAACAAAATAGTAATGAAGCATATATAGCAATCATGTGATCCTTGAAGCATGCATAGGCCATTAGAAGTGGATTAAGAGGAATGCAAACCAAGAAGTATCTCCTTGATTGACTCTAAGATAGTTTGATTAGATTTGTGATGATGACTCTAATGTACTATCTCTTCAATCCCTTTCATTCTTCTACCTTTCTTCTTGTTCTTGTTCTCCTCCTCCTCCTCCTCTTCTCTCCCCCTTTGTCTTTGAGCAAAATCGGGTTGTGTTCTAGAAAATTGTTGTATGAAAAAAGTTTTGCAAAGCAATTTAAAAACATTGAAGCTAAACATTTGAACATCATATTTACCCATAACATATGGACATAATCTCCTAATGGACCATTCTTCCATTATAGGATATGATTGTCACCTAGCTAGTAGATTCAAAACCCCATAAACAACAGATTGTTTAAAATTAGAAGCTTAAAATTGTTCATTGGGGGATGAGCATAATGCATGCACTAAGGAAATGGTTGGACTAGGTAAAGAGCTTTAAGAGGTTTGAATTGATAGTGTGGGCTGTTTCACAAAGTTCAAATTTTGCTGGCTTAGTGTGAGAATCAGAGCAAACTCTATCTTCTTGTTTCCCTCCTCATCGGCGTTCTTTCAACAAGCTTCATCTTAGAGTCCTTGACATCCTCCTCAGCCTTATTCATTAGGACCTCTACCTTATTGACACTATTTCAAGCATTTGAGAGAGAGAAGCCTACTCAAGGGCATACATTAAGAGGTTATAGAATGTCTAACCAAAAAGGTAATAAAGGTAACTCTTTACTGTTGCTAAAGAAGATTCAGTTGATATAATCGCACACAGTGTTAAACTTAGGGAAGGATATGTGCTCGAATCAAATGCTTGAAATGTGAGAATTAAAGCTCGGAGATGAAAATGATCAGTGTCCACCAACTTTGTGATGATGTTGAGAAGCTAAGGAGTTAGTGTCAAAATCTTCAAAAATCATTGCAAAGCATCTCAAATGTATGGTAAAGTTAGGATCAACTCAAATCCATAAGTAAATCTAGAACAATGAGCAACAAATGAAACAACCAGAATTTTCTTAGAAGTGTCCACACACGACAAGATCTTATGGTTCCTAAGAAAACCTTGTTGGTCTAATAATAATGTCTATCACCATTAGGGTGAATAATGTGACTAATAAAAACTTTGGACCTTAAAAACAATCGAACACTAAGTAAAATGCTATGTAGCTCTAAGTTAGTCAGTGACTATGAAAATAATAAGGTAATATATAGAGGTAAACATAATAAAGACTCTAATGGACAATAAAAAGAATCACTAAAAAAATTCCTCTATTTCGATGGAATTTTCCAACAAATTTTTCGAAATATTTTTATCGAGAAAAAGTCTGGCTGAAAAGTTGGACGGACCGATCGGATCTTGTTGTTTGACGAAATTTCAATTTTTTTAATTTTATTGAAAATTATGCAAGGAAATTTGTCGGATGCAGCTGAAAATCTGTCGAAATTACATTGAGAACTGTTGGTGATTTGCTGGAAAACTGTCGGTAATATTTAATATTTTTTAAAAAATCTATCAAGGCTAAATTACCCAACTGTGCAAACATTATGCAATTTAACTGCATTAGCACAATTTGAAACTTCCCCTAATTGAAGTGCCAATAAGTTGATGAGCTTTTGAAAACTTTGAAAGTGTGTAGATAAAACTCCTTAGGGTTTTGTAATTTTTTCGGAGGTTATAATGTCCAGACGTATTATGAGGTTGAAGAAAACACTACAAGGGCATGGAAGTTACTTAAGGTGGACTGTAGTGTAAAATATATTCATAAGAAATTCCAAGGGAATAATGTAGATAATTTCTTGTTAAATTTGGTGGACTAGGCGATGCACACTTTTAGGTCAAGATATGCTCATTCGATTATGCAAAATGAATTAATTGGAGAATATTAGCAGTGTATGAGTTGACCAATTAAGCAGAATTCTTGGGTGCACATGGATTATACACACAAAAAAAAAAAAAAGAGAAAAGAGAGATGAAGGTATAAATGAAGAATTATGTTCCATCCATTACTCTGTCAAAGGTAGAAGACTTTAAATTATTGTGATGCTATATAGAATAAGAATCACAAGGAATAAATTACAAGAAAGCAGAGAGAGAGAGAGAGAGAGAGAGAGAGAGAGAGAGAGAGAGAGAAGAAGAAGAAGAAGAAGAAGAAGAAGAAGAAGAAGAAGAAGAAGAAGGGGTAAATGTGGAAATCATTAAAGAAACCAAAATAGTGATTAACAACTTCAAACATGCACACTTTGTAGGGAACGACTATTTACATAGGAGGAACTATGGGAAAGAAGGAAAAACAAAAATGCTTGGGGATGAGCTATGCATGTACGTATATTCTTTGCTTTTGTATCTTAGGAATTCTAAACGTCATGATTTATACTCTAACCAATGAGTGGACAAGATTTGTGGATATAATTGTTCTATACGTTGAATTCATGACACTCGATATTGATGCATTATAACTCATGTTGGTAAGGAATTGGGAGTAGTAACTCAAGTATGCATTGCATGAATTCGATAGGGTTATTAGGAGTGATTTAAGATTAAGATTTCATATTCAAGAAGGTATTACCAAGACACAACTGCAAGCATGACAACCGAGGATGCAGGGTAAATAAGATATGAGAAATGTTCACGTAAAACTAAAAATCCAAGTGACTTTCTTTGAATATATGAATCCCATATAACTTTAGCTACATAAGTCTTTGTATTAATTTAAAAGAGTCAATATATAGCAACCTTTAGTGGACAAACATTAGACCTCCCTTGCAAGACTCTGTTATATAATTGTGTATCCTTCATGGGGTACTCTTAATTTCATTAGGTACAACCTAGAGCTTGGGACATCTATTATATCGCTAACACAAGATAATTTATAGCTCTTTCTAAGTCATTTTAACCTTCTTAGGTAAAGTTGTTTGGTTGCCTCAACAACACTTAATTAGATATCAATGCGACCATATTCCATCTTATGACATCCATCCCTATATGAGATCATGATCACCAATTTGGAATGTACCTCTTTGTCTTTCATTAATTACTTTACTCAACTTACTTCATGCAAACCTATTTTTAGAGACTTGACTTGGCCTCTCTTGCTCATCACCAATTTTGATTCTTAATGTTTCCTTTTTGTCACTATTCTTGAATCTATTACTTTTTAAAAGAAGAAGAGGAAGAAGTCCTTCTCTTATGTGGATGCTTTCAAATTAAATACGTCAATGCATGAAGTCTAACCCTTGTTTTAATGCTTTAAACTCTTTTCTGGGCCCTTCCTAAGGTTGCCAACTATATACATGCCTTTATGAGTGTTCCTTGAGTTCTTAAGTAATATTTTACGTAAAAGTCCACATGTTCCTTGTGTTATTCAAGAAATGCCTATTAGTGTTCCTATAAGCTCTTCATCCTCTTAACATTGATATTGTCATTCTACTATTTGATCATAGTGAATAAATTAGGAACCATCATGATTTTTGCTCGATCCATCACATAGGCCTACATGTGAATCCCTTCCTAACTAATGGAAGACTTTGTATCAAAAGTCTTTCGTTAGTGATTTGGATCCAGTTTTGCCTATGATTTATACCAGATGTTCAATTAGGGTTTTGTTCATGGCCAACATCTCAACTTTTAGATGGGAAGTCTCCAGAGGGGGAGAGAGAGAGAGAGAGAGACCTGTGTAAATGGATAACTTGATGATTGTATTTCATCTCTACACCTTTTACGTTCTATTTCTCGCAAATGGTGATGTTTGACCTGCCTTTTGTCCATTTGATCAACAACATAAGCTAACCATACCTAGCATTTGCTTGGCTCTTAAGTCAATATTGATTTCCTTCTTCTCTTCGTGTAAGCAATTCTTAGAAAGAAATTATCCTTATCGCCATCTATTATTGACCTGTTCATGCTTAGAGTTGGTTTTTTTTTTTTTTTTTCACCACCTCACATTTCTTCACTTGTCATTTCATACCCTGCTATCTATTTGTTGAGATTATGATCTCGATTGGAAATGTTCCTACCACTATCAATCATTTACATACCTCCCCTTAGTCATATCTAGTTTAATCACCAACATTGTTTCTTTGCCACTCCATAACTCATTGGTATAAATGAATCACCTGAAGGGTTTTAAGTGACACACATTGCTACAGAATAAATTCGTCATTCATATTAGTGCTCTTTCCTTTAACATACTCCATATTTATTAATTTCGTGAATTATAAATGTTGTTCTTTTTGACATGTAAAAATCTCATCCTTAAAATTTATCTTTTCACACATTATATTTTATTTTCAATTTCATACCTTCAAAGCCTTATACATCCTCAAAAAATACTTGTGCTTCTTTCTAGCATGACTAAATTTTACCTATGTCTCTTTTTACATTCAACTAATGTATCCCTTTCTCAATCAAATGCATTCTTTTTCAACTGAATATAGTCCCTTCTGATCTTAAAGAACTAGTGGAACCTTGACACTTTTAACTGTCATAATCTCTTTTTCCATTTCATCAAATTGTGCTTATGTGTAGAGCCTTGCTTAATTCTGATTCACAGTTAGATGTTTGTATAAGTCATTCTAAATAAAAGATGTGAACCGACCTGTATTAATGGGAGGAAATATTCAATTACTTTAATCCTACCATCCATTCCTAAAATCGATGGTATAATCATTTCATTTTTTTAATAAATAATAATGTTAATCTATAACATCATCTTCTTAAAACTTTATTCATATGTATAGATGGCATGAATGACGATGTATACTAGTTGGCCACCTATTG
The DNA here is from genome assembly GCA_029747015.1 of Carnegiea gigantea. NCBI lineage: Eukaryota > Viridiplantae > Streptophyta > Magnoliopsida > Caryophyllales > Cactaceae > Carnegiea > Carnegiea gigantea. The sequence continues at coordinate 633,548 of JAKOGI010000184.1, read as the reverse complement.
CCTTCAAAGTCTTTATTTCATACCTCCCTAGTATTAGTGTTCGGGAATGCTTAATTTGCATTGTCTTGTATCTTTAAAGTCCCTTATTACACTTGTGATTGCTCAAGGGATGTTATGCTAAACCTTTTACTTGTTAGATCATAGCATTTGTTATCTACTCTTGGGAATTTCGATTCATTCAATAACACACCAACCACTACCCTCATTGCAATCATTCTTAGTGGCCACCCTTTTCTTTTTACCTACTTGATGGCTATGAGTTCAAAGTTGATAGGAACTTATCATAACTATTACCAATTCTTTCATCTATTTGTAAGTCCACCACTTTTACTTCTCAAATATATCATTTGCTACATTCATAAAGAGTAGTTAGAGACATTGGTGTATGGGAAATACTAACGATGGACTCTTATATTTAGTCATTGTAGCATGTCAAAAGTATGTTGGTTCTAAAACTACAAAAATATAAGTGTGTAAGGGCTCAAAAACAATGAGCATTCCATGACTTTAGATTGATCAAATTAATTGAAGGACTCGATATTTACTAAATCAAAAGCGTTCGAGCTCAACCCTATAGGCGAGTGAGATCCTCAAAGGATGTTGGACTGAAGGTATACTTTACTATAGACTGCTAAGTATGCTACTCTTATCATGCATTATATCCTCAATTTATCAACTTTTGAGGTAGATATCAAGTTTAAAACATGCAAAGATACTTAGGAATTGTCAACGGTTATGAGTAATATATCATCGATCAGGTAAGAAAAATAACTATTTCATGGTTGTTATGTGCCTGTTGAAGAATAAGCCTGTCGAAGAATGAGCTGGCAGCATTCTAATCCAATTCTAATAATGCACCTTCATTTCTCCTACCTGTCATCCACTTTGCTTGGCTCTTTTGAAACGGGGTTGTTGTGTAATGAGTGCTCAAGCACCAGAACAATCGATTTTAACAAACTCGAACCTCCTGTCTGAGCTCATTCACTCAATTGTATTCATTTGAGGATTACATAGACAATCATGAAGGAGATGACTAGTAAACTACTACAATTGTTTCAAGTTAGCTTTATATCAAATTTCAAGTTTTGAGGACGAAACCTCTTTTAATAGAGGAAGACTGTAATAACCTGAACCTAATTTGTATTAGTTAATTCCATTTAATCAACTTTCATAAAAATTGAGCACACACTCTTCAATTCATTATTCAAAACTTATATCTTTTGTGGGACTCAAGTGGCATTGATGGCCTCGTGTTTAAATTTCATAATGTGTCCGGTTAGTCACTTACTATTAAAGTAAATAATATTGCAATAGCAAGAATTTAATTAAGAATATACTAATAAATGATAACTTTTAGTTTATGAAAATGCTTAATTAGGTATTGTTATTTAGGCTAGCATGATTTAAAATAATTGAGTAAATAGGTAGACAAATAAATTATTATATTACTCAATTAATTAGTTAATTAGTAGATTAGAAGGAAAGAGTTTAATTGAAAAAAGGGGGTGTGTAAAGTTTTTGAAAGGAAAAAAAATTGACAGTAAAAACCAAAAAAAAAATCTAGAAAGAAAAAAAAGCAAAAAAATGTAATATGAATTAGGCTATGTGTTGTATAGCCAAGCCCCCAAAAAAAATCCCCAAAGCATTTTCTCTCTCCTACCCTTCCCTGTTGCACTAGCCTCCTTCGCCACACTGCCAGCTTGCCGCTACTGACTGGGCCACTGGTTGCCGCATCCCCATGTCGCCTAGACCCTCTCGGCCACCGGCGGATCACCACCATTAGTTTCGGTCTCTTCCTTTTGCCTCTCATACAATTGTTCTTAAGGCAAAAGTTCAAGTCTCTTTCACTCCTTTTTCATTTATTGGGTTAATTTTCTCAAATTGATGAAATTAATGCTTTTATTTGCACTTAGATGGGTGTTTCATATGAATTAGAGCAAAAATTTGATTGATTAAGATTGAATGAGAGTAGGCTTTTGGGAGTTGGGTAGAAAGTTAGGCTTGAGTTGAGATAAGTTTTCCTTCCTGAATTTTTGATTGAGTATTCTCAATTAACGAATTAAGTTCTGGTTTTGGATTAAGTATAATGAATCAATGATGCATACTTGATTGGAGGTTGATTGATAAAAAAGTTGTTGAGGAACAAAGATAAGAAGGTGAGTGTTTTTGAAATTTAGAAGTAGCTGAACATAATCTTAGTGTTATATTAACATCTTTTCAAAGAGTTTTTGGTATAGGTGAGTTGGATGGATTGAATTATAATTTCCGTTTAAAAGTTCAAATGCATAACATCAAGTTAGGTGAACTAAGAATTGCTAGGTTGCTATTTGATTCAGGGTTGGGGCATGAACCATAAAGGAAAGTTATATTATTGAGGGAGGAAAAAGACATGGAAGAAAGAGAACTTCAAATCTTAAGTCACTTAAGTACAACTATGTTATAAAGGTCAAATTGACTTTTAATTGTCATGTTAGTATGAATAGGTGGTGTAAGTGACTTAAAGGAGCTTGAGTTAGCTATTAGTTAAATTGGGATTGGTTATGATGGGTTAATTAGTTTCAAATTAGTCAAAAGAAATTATTAATGAGATTCTTACGAAGAGAAGCAGTAAGGTTTCCAATGGAGAATCTAATTAATTGAGTATAAGTCGTATGGACAAATGTAAGGAAAGAAGTAGAACATTAATACAAATAAGAAGTAGCGAATGCTTAATTCACTAGATATATAATGGAAGAAATGTCTTTCCATAGAATAAAATCACAAGTAAGATTCACTTTAAACTCTTGAATGAGGATTATATATTGGATAAACATAACCTTCTGCTCTAATGCACCCATGGATGATCATGATGAAGGTCAATCCCACGACCTACCCAAGTTTAAGTCCAAGTGATGGATTCCCCTCAAGCTAAGACTTAGATAAAGGTCTAACAAGTCCAGCAAGGTCCAATTCAACCTCCAAAGTCCAAGCTATGACTCACATTTTGCTAAAGCGTCAAGAGGGTGATCTCAGGTTCCATGGCCAGAATGTACCCGGTATTGTTTATGTGATTTCTTAAGCTACATTATGGCTTAAGTCTAATATTTTTGAATTTTTGGGTTCCCCTAGATGTTACCTTTAAGGTCAAAGCAAACAAATCCAATCATGCTTAGTCGAAGTCAAGAAATCAAGCCATTTTGCCAACCCTATCAGTTTGGGTCTGAAACTGCACGGTAAAGAGTTTAAGTGGAATTCTCCTACTTAAACAAGTCATAACCTTAATTTCTTTGTTTGCGGAGTTGTACACATCCTAAGCATTCCACCCATGGCTGAAAGCAAATCATGCTTAGTTTTAATTCATTTAAAAGAGGGCACCAAATTGGGCAGAAAACAGCTACTTGAACCCGGTTAGAGCTTATGTGTGTTTTCCCTCTTCGAAGGGTTTGCCCAGCTACTTGTGTGCTTGTTTACTTCCAATCATAGTTTAAGGCTGTAAGAAACATTGTCATTTGCTGCAAATAAGCCTTGGAAAGAGCTAGCCAATGGGAGAATAAAGGAAGATTTAGCACCACGCATTCTGATTGGCCAGCCGAAAAGAAGCTTCACTTTATGGCTGCTTTCCTCCCCTTTTCTCTAGTAATCTAATGTATTTAGGCTAATTAAGTGTATTAATGTTAAGCTTAGTCATTTGCTTTGTATTACTAAGCATATAATTAGCTTTGTAATTAGCTTAGTTCTGAGCACTAGTTAAGCATGTTCAAGAGTGTCATCCCTTCGAAGGAAACCTCTTTAGCTCACTTAGCTACCTTAGCCCATGTGTATAAGGCCTTTTTGAAGGCTCATTTTGTAACCAAGCTTTGATATTGAATCAACCAGAATTGAGGGCATTGCTTTTCTTTTCTTAAAACACTTAACTTACTTATCTCCAACTAGGTCAGTTAGAGTGGTGATCAAGTAAGTCTTAAGCCTTGATTAGGTGATGGTATCTGTATCCTAACTATGCTTGAGGGCCCTAAACTCAAGCTTAGTGGTGATATCTATATCTAAGTAAGAGTTTAGAACTCATTTAACTCTGCCCCTCACATTCGGATTCTACCTAGACTCTCCATTGATTTCAGTTTGCTTTCATTGCATTTGGAATTAGTTTAGAGTCTTTCTTGAATTCCCACGTAGAAACATCATATTTACTATCAGAGCTAAATTTCTCCTTGGCTCGGTATCCCCTTCCTCCCTTCCAGATTCATTCCCACTTTAAATCCAAACACAAACCTTGTTTTAGTTCAAACGAATACCTGATTACAAGATGAGTACTGGCACGAATTTGGATGAGAAATTTGAGGCAGTTATAAAGAATTATCAATCACTCTCAGCCTAAAATGAGTTGTTGATGAGGAAAATCAATGAGGGAGCTCAATATGATCAAGAACTCTAAGCTCAGAATGATTACTTGAGAAAGCAGATTGGTGTCGTTTTGAGGCAAAAGCAAAAAATGAATGAAGAACCATCCTAATATGATCTTCGAAGACATGAGCAAGTGTTTAGCCATAATGTGGATCATCTAGTGAGGATGAATACTTGAGAATGGCTAGACCAGAACCAAGGTTTCAAGCTAATTCTAACAGCTTTAGAGTTGAGATACCCGAGTTTAAAGGTGAGCTTGATCCTAAAGAATTATTGGATTGGTTACATATAGTTAAGCGTGCTTTCGAGTATAAAGAAGTTCTAGAAAACAAGAAGGTGAAATTGGTGGCTTTAAGGCTCAGAAAATATGCCTCCCTTTGGTGGAAAAACCTATGTGCCAAACGAGTTAGAGAGAGGAAGACAAAGATCAAAACATGGGAGAAGATGAAGGCCAAGCTTAAGGCTCGATTTCTGCCCCCAACTTACATTCAAGATTGTTATTCTCAACTCCATAACTTGACACAAGGTAACCTGAATGTAAAGGAGTACACTCATGAGTTTGAAAAGCTTGTCATTAAGTGTGATCTTCAAGAACCCAAAGAGCAAACCATAGTTAGGTACTTAGGAGGTCTTGATCCTAAGTATGCTAATGTAGTTTATTTACAAGCTTATACTACTTTTGATGAAGTTTGTGTGCTTGCTCACAAGGTTGAGCAACAAAAGAAGCTAAGATAGCCCCCTAAACCTCAAAATACAAAGCCTTTTACCCGGAACCAACCCTTTAACAAGGGGAGTTGTAATCTCATTTCCAAGCCCTAAATCCGTTTCCTTCCTTTCCACAAAGAACCCAAACTCCACAAAAGAGCCAACCCCTCAAATAGACCCAATCCTATCCCCATGAGCAATAGAATATGTTTTAATTGCTAAGATCTTGGGCATATTGCCTCGGACTCTCCAAACCGCAAAGTCTTTACAATAGCCGAATGGGTAGCCATAAAGGAGGTGTTTGAAGAGGAGGAAAAGAAGGAAGATTTTGAGGATGACCTTGAGGAAACTTAAGAAGAAGTAGTGGACCAGGCTGATAAAGGTGAAATGCTAGTCTGGAGAAGAGTTTTCAGTGGCTAGAAAGGAGCTAAAGACGAGCAAAGAGAGAGCATCTTCCATTCTCGATGCACAGTTCAAGGGAAGGAGGGTTCTGTTATCATTGATGGAGGGAGCTGTGCAAATGTAGTTTCTATTAACATGATTGAGAAACTATGATTGAAAACCATGACTCATCCACACCCCTACAACATTCAATGGCTGAATCAAAGCAAGGATATCCAAGTGAACTCTCGGTGCCTTGTTTCTTTCTCCATTAGAAAGAACTATCAAGATGAACTTTGGTGTGATGTTATTCCAATGGATGCATGTCATATCCTCTTGGGAAGACCATGGTTGTATGATCGTAGGGTGATGCACAATGGTTTCTTAAATACCTACTTCTTTACCAAGGAAGGAAAGAAAATTACCCTAGCCCCTTTATCCCCATCTCAGCTCCACAAAGATAAACCCCAAACGAAGCTAAAACAATTCGATTTGCTTCTTACTTTTAGTGAGCCATTACTAAAGGCCTCCCATCATGAATTTAAGGCCTTTAAAGAGTGGATATTGAATATCCAAGATGAACTAGATACCCTCTCACCCTATAGCCAAAACACTCATACATCAATTCTGTCATTTGTTTCCTGAGGAGATACCTATGGGTTTGCCTCCCAAAAGAGATATCTAACACCATATTAACCTCATTCTTGGTTCTGTCCTCCCAAATAAGCCAGCTTACAGAATGAATCCCAAGGAAACCATAGAGATTCAAAGGAAAGTTGAGGAACTAATGTTAAAGGGCTTGATCCATGAGTCCTTGAGTCTGTGTGCTATACCTACTCTGTTAGTTCTTGAGAAGGATTGAGGAATGCGTATGTGTGTGGATAGTAGGGCCATAAACAAGATCACAATCAAGTATAGGTATCCCATACCTAGATTTGAAGATATGCTAGATGAGTCACATGACTCCCAATTGTTCTCAAAGATTGATCTTCGAAGTGGTTACTGCTAGATTTGAATTAGAGAAAGCGACGAATTGAAGACAACCTTTAAGACTAAAGGAGGGTTTTATGAATGGTTGGTTATGCCCTTTGGTCTTTCAAATGCTACTAGTACATTCATGAGATTAATGAATCAAGTGTTTAGGCTGTACATTGGCAAGTTTGTGGTAGTTTACTTCGACGATATTTTGATTTATTCTAAGAGTGAGCAGAGCATTAAGATCATCTCACTCAAGTCATGCTTATTCTGGAATGTGAGAAACTATTTGGTAACCTTAAGAAATGTGCCTTTTTCACTCATAAGGTAACATTCTTAGATTACATTGTTACTTGAGACTACATAAAGGCAGATGAGAGCAAGATTGAGGCCATTTAGTCTTGGCCTATTCCCCACAGTATACATGATGTTCGAAGTTTTCATGGATTAGCTTCCTTTTGTAGGAGGTTTATTTGAAACTTTAGCACTATAATGGCCTCCATGACTGAGGTGATTAAGGGTACATCATTCTAGTGACCCCTAAAGCCCAAACTGTATTTGAGGAAGTTAAGAGAAGACTAACTCAAGCACCCATTCTTGCTTTGCCGTGCTTTGAGAAAGTCTTTGAAGTTGAATGTGATGCCTCTGGAGTTGGTATAGGTGGTGTTCTTACTTAGGAAGGTAAACCGTTAGCGTTCTTCAGTGAGAAACTATGTGATTCAAGAAGAAAGTATTCCACCTATGACAAAGAGTTTTATGTTATCGTGAGTGCTTAGAGCATTATAGTCATTATCTAATTGCAAGTGAGTTTATTTTGCATTTTGATCATGAGGCTTTGAAGTATATTCAAGGTCAACATAAGTTAAACTCATGCCATGCCAAATGGGTTGAGTATCTCTAATCATTTCATTTCACAATCAAGCATAAATCTGGAAAGCTCAACCAAGGAGCCGATGCTCTATCCTGGAGGTACTTGCTTTTGTTTCAATTAGATGCTTGTGTACTTGGTTTTGAGTATCTAAAAGCTTTATATGCTGAAGATGAAGACTTTGAGGAGTTGTTTGCTGTTTGTTCAGAGTACCCCAAAGGTGATTTCTTGGTCCAAAAAGGTTTTCTATTCAAGGGTACACGGCTGTGTGTACCAAGGTGTAGCACAAGAGACCTTCTGATTAGAGAAGTACGTGGAGGTTCACTAGTTGGCCATTATGGAGAAAACAAGACACTTGTCATACTGAGGGAGCACAATTATTGGACGTTCAAGATATACTGAAAATGTGTGGAACATGTCAAGTGGCGAGGAGTCATTCTCTACCCCATGACCTTTACACATGCCTGCTAATTCCCACCACTCCTTAGGTTGATGTAAGTATGGATTTTATTCTTGGTTTGCCTAGGACTCAAAGGGGCAAAGATTCTATCTTTGTGATGGTAGATAGATTTTTAAAGATGTCCCTTTCATTCCATGTAACGAGCCTAATCATGCTACACACACTGTTGAATTGTACTTTAGAGAGGTGGCTAGATTACGTGGTATACGTATATCAATTGTTTCTAATCGGGATATTAAGTTCCTTAGCCATTTCTGGATTACATAGTGGGGGAAGTTAGGTACTCAACTCATGTATAGTACCAATTGTCATCTACAAACTGATGGGAAAACTAAGGTTACTAATCTGACCCAGGGATACTCCTACGGGCCTTGATTAAACCTCATGCTAAAGTTTGGGATTTGCTTTTACCCCATACAGAGTATGCGTACAACAAGGCTCCTATTAGTCCACTTAATCTTACTCCACACCCTTTGGACCAAAAGCCAAGTGCGGATGTAGCAGTAAGGGTAGAAGAAATCCAGAAGATACGTGAGTTGATGAGGAGCAGAATAGAGAAAACAAATGCATCCTATCAAGCTCAAGCCAATAAACATAAGAAGAAGAAGGTTTTTTAATTTGGAAAACCTTGTTTGGATACACTTAAGGAAGGAAAGATTTCCTTTAAAGAGGAAAAACAAGCTAATGCCACAAGCTGAAGGTCCATTTGAGGTACTTGAAAAGATTAATGACAATGCTTATTAGGTTGATTTGTCAGGTGACTGTGGAGTTTCAGCTACATTCAATGTAGCTGATTTGAGCCCTTATCATGCCGATGATTACCTTGCCAATTTGAGGATCAAATCTTCTCAACAAGGGGAGGATGATGGAGTCTCCTCAAGCCAAGACTTAGATGAAGGTCTAACAAGTCTAGCAAGGTCCAATTCAAGTTCCAAAGTCCAAGCCATGACTCACATTTTGCTAAAGAGTTAAGAGGGTCATCCCGGATTCCATGGCTAAAATGTACCCAGTCTTGTTCATGTGATTTCTTAAGCTACATTGTAGCTTGAGTCAATATTTTTGCATTTTTAGATTCCCCTAGATGTTACCTTTTAGGTCCAAGCAAGGAAAGCCAATCATGCTTAGTTGGAGTGAAGAAATCAACCCATTTTACCAACCCTGTCAGTTTGGGGATTAAAACTGCACAGTAAAGAGTTTAAGTGGAATTATCCTACTTAAACAATTCATAACCTTGATTTCTTTGTTTACGGGGTATGTACACAGCCCAAGGATTCCCCCATGGCCTGAAAACAAAATCATGCTTAGTTATAATTGGTTTAAAAGAGGGAATAAAATTGGGTAGAAAATAGCTCTATGAACCTGGTTAGAGCTTACATGTGTTTTCCCTCTTCAAAGGGTTTACCCAGCTGCTTGTGCTTATTTACTTCCAATTGTGGTTCAAGGCTGTAAGAAACATCATCATTTGCTGCAAACAAGCCTTGAAAAGAGCTAATCAATGGGAGAATAAAGGAATATTCAGCACCATGCATTCTGATTGGCCAACCGAAAAGAAGCTTCACTTTACAGCTGCTTTTCTCCCATTTTCTCTAGTAATCTGATGTATTTAGGCTAATTAAGGGTATTAATGTTAAGCTTATTCATTTGCTTTATATTACTAAGCATAAGGATTGTAATTAGCCTAAGTTAAGCAAGCTTTGTAATTAGCTTAGTTCTATGCGCTAGTTAAGCTTGTTAAGAGTTTTCTCCTTAGGAAGGAAACCGCTTTAGCTCACTTAGCTGCCTTAGGCTGTGTGTATAAGGCCCTTTTAAAGGCACATTTTGTAACCAAGCTTTGATATCGAATGAACTAGAATTGAGAGCATTGCTCTTCTTTTATTAAAACACTTAACTTGCTTATCTTTAACTAGGTCAGTTAGAGTAGTGATCAAGTAAATCTTAAGCCTTGATTAGGCGGTGATATCTGTATCCTAATTAAGCTTAAGGGCCCTAAACTCAAGCTTAATGGTGATATCTGTATCTAAGTAAGAGTTTAGAACTCATTTATCTCTCCCCCTTACATTCGGATTCTACTTAGACTCTCCATTAATTTCAGTTTGCTTTCATTGCATTTGGAATTAGTTAGAGTGTATGTTGAATTCCTCCATAGATACATCACCAAGAGATCCTCAAAGTGCATATTGACCTTGAGGCCTTGAAGTACATTCAAGGGCAATACAAGCTTAACTGACAGTGTGCTAAGTGGGTGGAATACCTCCAATCTTTCCACTTCACAATCAAACCTAAGTCCGGGAAGCTAAACCAAAGAGCTGATGCTTTATCAAGAAGACACTTGCACTTGTTTCAACTACATGCTTGTATCCTTTGATTTGAGCATTTTAAGTCCCTTTATGTTGATAATGAAGACTTTGGGGTGCTTTACACAGAATGTCAAAAGCATCCAAAAGTAGACTTTGAGCCAAGAAGTGTACTTGTTGAAGGGTACTCGTTAATGCATTCAAAAGTGTGGCATTCCTGAGTTAGTGATGAGAGAAATTCATGGAGATTCACTGGTCGGACGTTATGGTGAGAATAAGACCCTTACATACAAGGGAACACTGATTTTGGGAAGCATGAGTTAGGATATGCAAGACATCTTGAGGAGGTGTGCTAGCTATCAAGTGGCTGAGAGCCACTCACCCACTCTCAGCCTATACACACCTCTGCCCATTCGCACCCTTCATTGGGTTGATGTGAGCATGGATTTCATTCTTGGCTTACCTGAGACTCGAAGGAACAATGACTCCATCTTCGTGGTGGTAGACCGCTTTTCCAAGATGGCTCATTTCATTTTCCATGATGGCTCATTTCATAGCTTGCAACAAGATCAATGATGCCACTCAGATTACTGAGTTATGCTTAAGGAAGTCATGAAATTAAATGGTGTTGCAACATTCATTGTCCTGAACTATGATACTAAGTTTCTTAGTCACTTTTATATTACCGTATGGAGGAAGATGGGAACCAATCTCAAGTATAGCACAACTTATCATCCCAAAACTGATGGCTAAGCTAAGGTCACTAATAGGACCTTGGGAACTCCCTTGAGGGGTTCATTTAAGTCTAATGCCGAGGCTTGGGATTTGCTTCCCCCTACATTGAATTTGCTACAATAATGCACCAAGCAAGACAATGGGGATGTCTACCTTTAAGGTTGTGTATGAGATTGATCCATTAAGCCCCCTTTATCTTGTGCCTAAAGCCACGGATAAAAAGCCTAGTGTGGAGGTAAGCAAGAGAGTAGGGAAGATTCAGAAGCTCTATAAGCTAGTCACGACCAAGATTGAGAAATCCAACACCTCCTACCAAGCTCAAGCCAACAAGCAAAAGAAGAGAGTGGTGTTTCAACTTAGGGATCTAGTTTGGATCCATTTGAGAATTAAACATTTTCCATCTAAATGCAAAAGGAAGTTTGTGCCAAGGGCTGATGGTCCTTTTGAGATCTTAGAAAGAATAAATGACAATGCATACAGGGTCAGTTTAACCGAGGACTTTGGTGTTTCAGCCACATTCAATGTGGAAGATTTGAGCTCATACTTAGAAGATGATCATTTAGTTAATTTGAGGGCAAATTCTCTTCAACAAGGGGAGGATGATGGAGGTCCATCAATGGAGCATTCATTAGGCCTTCAAAATGGTTAAGGAAGTCGAATTTCAAGCACCAAGGTCCAACGAATGGTCTAAGCTTTGCTTAGCCAAAGTTCAGCTTTACCTGGTTTTGAATTAGTGCACAAGCCCAGTTTTGTGCACTTGATTTCCTAAACCTACAAGATGGTTAGTTGTCTTTTTTTTACTTAGGATATTAGATAACATTCTAAAATACCAAGCCATGCATAGAAATCCAAGTTAAGTTCCTCATAGGGATTTAACATAATTAAGTTAACCTTTGTAGATTTAGCTCAATTCTAAGCCGGGTGGAGCTTTTGATTGGGTCTCCTTCCTAAACTAATTTAGGAATGATTTCTTCACTTAGGATGTTCATTAGCATCTTAATGAACTCATCCATGCATTAAAATCAAGTCTAAACCAACTGGAGATCAAGGACACCCAACTTACACAAGATTAGTACTACATTGGACTGTTTTGACTACTTTAACTCTACGATGGTTTTTTCCTTAAAGAGGGATTTTATGGCCTATTTACTAACTTTCTTGGTTGCTTGAGAGACTAGGAACATCATCATTAGGACCTTTGCAGCTTGCAAGGTAAGTTGCCATAGGAGTAGAGATAAAGATACACCAGCATTTTGATTAGATGGCCGAAAAGGGAGTAGCAGCAGCAACGATTTTTTTCTCTCCCATAAGTGGATTATTTTTAGCTAATTAAGATGTTCAAGCTCGAGTATAGTCATAAAACAACATGTACTTACTAGACTCACAGATGTAATTAGTTTATACTGAGCATGCTTTGTAATCTAGTTAGTTTAAGCCAGATTAGAGGTTTCCTAACTTATAAGATACCTCATTCCCAACTTCGTAGGAAGGGGGTACGTGTATAAGTGCTTGCTTAGTAGCTTTTTGAAATCAAACTCGAATGAATATGTGAATGAAGTTGAGCTTTAGCTCCGTTAAACTCTAAAATTCTATTCTAGCTTATCATTGCTTGAGGCCAAGCAAGGTGGGTGATCTAGCAAGAGTCCTAGCTTCTCTTTGGTAGTGTTTCTATATCCAAGAGTGGTGTTAGTATCCATTAAACCTCACTCTTTATCCCGATTAAAATTTGAGTCCCATTAATTGCTTGCATTATATTTCGGTTTAACTTTCATTGTTGATTGAGTGTGAGTTAACTTTGAGAGAATACATCAATATGACACGCGTCACTTATTCCTATCTAAGATAAAGTTCCTCCTCTTTTACTTTCTTGGAATTGCCCTTAAGATTAATAATTGATTTGTGTACCCTGAGTTCTGGACTAATTCCTGGTAGGCCTTGAGAAGAATAGGCAAATACATTTGTAATTATTTCTATAATAGCCTTCAGTATAAAAAAATATGTTTCCAGATTCACTCATAATTAGATTGTCCTAGTAATGTGTTCTTTTAAAGGAATTTCCTACCATTGTCCCTTAAGCTCAAACCCAGGGTTCCCTTGCATCCCTATTGTCAAGCTCATGTGTAATCACTATGTTGACGTTACAGGCATGGACTGTCTCTCTTATATTCCCCTTAAAATGTTTCAACCATATAATATTCTTCTGCCAGTAGAGAGGTTTTAAGTCTTATTATGTACCTAATACCACTTAGTTCTCTTGTGGTCCCCTATATCTTTCCAATAAATCTATGATCATATTCAAATTACAACTCAAGGGTATAATGTTAGGCATTTAGGCTTAGCTTTGGAAAATTATCCATGTCCCAATTGTAAAAGCTGACCTAAATCACTATCCCTTATTTGTTCGGTTCAAAATTTATTTAATTCTATTGTGTCGTATCATATGTAACCGTAACACTTCTATAGCTACAATTGTTACAGTAGGAATTCATTTTTGTAAACTATTTATCCTTTATAACCCCAATTTTTATTAAAATAGCCACTTTTATATGTCAAAATTTTATGTATTTTCACCCCTTATTATTATGATTCGAATAAGAGGTCATAAAGAGTCAGTTGATCAAACCATATGGAAGTTAAAACTCTATTGCCAATTGTATTTCTACAAATGGGCTAATAAGTGACCTTACAATTCATCATTATTTTTCACGTGGATGATTTATAGGTTTAGTAAGCCATTTCTAGGCATTTGTTTTATCATATAACCTTCTCATAATTTACACCCGTAACCTATCTTTGTTTTCGAAAACTGCCCTTCTAAGTTAAGCGTAGAAATCTTGTTGCAAGCTTCGGTTTTTTTTTCTTAGATTTGATAAATGGGTCATTTGGATTGGGCGATGTGGATCATGTTAAATACAAATCTGGTCATGTTTATGTTGGGGCTGAGTACAGTACATGTGATTTGTGGCTCGGATCGACTTCATGTCAACTAACATTTGGTTAAATAATCTTGTCTTGCAAAAAAGAAAAAAAGACACTTTGCAGGAATTTTCGGGTCAGGTTTTGGTTCGATTAGTCAATACGGGTTTCTAGTTCACTTTTTGTGTGAGCTTATTTCAAGTGTGAGATTGAATATGAATTATAAATACAGCTTGTATGGTTTGACTTTTGGATCTCAAGTCAGTTTTATAAGGTTTATTTTTTATACCAAGGCCTCATTTATTTTTAATATGGACATACATATAGCCCGGTGGCTCGTACCAAATTGAGTTTGTAGAACTTTATTCTATGGGAATTTTGTCATGGTCTTTTCTATTTCATCTATGGTTCTTTAGAACTAGACTAATTTGAGGCTTGCTTCATCCCACTGTTATTGTCAAAATTCCTTATTTAATTTTTTCCAGAGACTATCCTATTCAATTAGTTAGAAACTTGTGCCTTATTTGATTAGTTTGCAACTATCTTTAGGCTACTTGGTTGTTAGTGCACAACATAACTAGATTTGATGCATCCAAATGCCTAATTATTTTTTGTTCTACCTTCTCTTACATCACCTATCTCTAAATTTTCTATCTAGATAATGATGGTATTTCAGGCTTTTATTTTACTTTATTTTGATATGTGAGGAAACCATGAACCAAGCTATGGTAAAATCCTACTAGAACCAATTCAACCTTATTTTTACAATTCTATGCATTATGCTCATCATTGACTATTGCTGGCATTAAAGGCAGAAACATAATAGCTGATTAATTTAGCTTGTGAATAGTTAAATGAAGGTTATTTCCAATCAAAACCTAAAAAAGATTTCGGAATACTGTTTCAAAATTGCTCTTTACGTTGATCTTTAAGATAAATGTTATAAAAAGGGTAAGAGCTTTTTCAATGATTTGTGTTGAAATAATGAGGTAATTCTATTAAATTCAGTTATTCATTTTTTCATTCACTTGGGTTAAGAAAAAGAAAAGAAGAAGCTAGTAGGAGTAGAACTACTACTCGAGATAAAGTTGTAGACATTGTTCCACCTTGTTAGTCACTTCTTAATTACAACAAATCTCAATGGGAAGTGAATGCTCCTTATTCAACCACGGTTTTTCAATATGGGAAATCTTGTAGTTATTTCCTTTATTTTTTGTAACATCCACCATGCAAAGTTACAGTGTAACAAACACATTACTAAGGATTTTGATGAATAACTCATCAAATAATTTCTCTATAATCACAACCAGTTCATCAATATTTGCAGGGGTTTCCAGTGTTGCCATGATTAAATTGCTCTAAAAAAAATTCCAATATTTTGTACATCCATATATGAACTATTCAGTGGTTGATAACAAAGTTGAATATAAAATCCATCTATTCATATGACTCGAACAAATTCGAAATCTAATAGTGAGAATAAGGCTTGAGATTATCTTGTTGGCTAGACATTATGGTGATAGCATTATGTCTTAGCCATTTCTCTCATAGTGCCAATTAGACCTATTGCGTTAAACCTGAACTATAAACTCCTTTTGTTACCAATGTAAGTGCCTTTGTCACCATCGTTCCCACATGCTTATTTTTGGTTTCGTTCTTTGTCAGCTCCTACTCTTTGCCGACTCTTTGTAAATAAAGGGAAAATTTTCTATGTTTCTATAGCACACTTCATTTTCTAATTCATGAAATCTAGGGCATCCGACTACCATGAGAAACATGACCATCTCAATAAACCTTTTACTTTTCACTGTACAGTATAGCTCATCTCCTTCTTGAATTAGGTCTTTTTCTTTAGTCAGGCAACTTATTATAAACATGTACATAGTTGTATACATCAAAAAGTTTTTGATTGGTAACCAAACTATGTGGGTCCAGCAACGATAATCAAAATTTTAACATGAGTTTGTTGCTTTCAATGCATTTGTATGTTTCCTTATGTGTCTAACTTTTAATCACCACTGCAAAATGGATTTTGAAACATCTAATCATGCAGTAATAAGGAAAGATTGGTACAATGGCATAGAGGAACTTGTTGGATGACGGTAAGTGATCAAATTTCAATTTTTTCCCTCCTAAATTTTGGTGCATCCTTGAATCAACGTTGATTACCATGCTATTTAGCACTTAGATTTTTTCTTGCTTTCAAATTGGACATATTATTCCTAATAAAACTCAAAAATTGGTTGATACTCAAGCCATGGAATTATATTCCACTTTTCTAGCTATACCATTACCGACCAAAATTTCGACAACAACTTCCCGCTTGAAATTGGTTCTATTGTTTTTATCTCTAGGATCTATGGATCCATCGTTATGAATGATGTATGTGCTAGTATCTCCATTAATGGTGTGAGAAGAAAGACAATGCTAATAAATGGAGAAAAACATAGCATTTAGAATTGATATGCAATACAATAGAGCACTGCACTTGCATGCTTAAGGAAGAATTTCACCTTTAGTTGCCAATACAAAGCAATATCACGAATTGAGGTTAAATTTTTTAATCCTTAGAAATCAAACTTATTGCGATGGAATACAGAGCAGCTGCATTTGTATGTTAAGGTAAATATTCAACAAAGGTGCTAAAAACCACTACAATTGTAGTTGGCCTATACAAACCATTTCTGATTGAATAAAGATGATATAGACCACTAACGTTTAATTTTCTGTCATAGAGATGATTGAATGATAGAAAAGTGAAATCACTTTCTCATGTAATAGGTGCATGTTCTCTTGATATCAAATAATTATTAGTAATAATAATAATAACAATGATTTCCTTATTCCCTTTGTACTATTTGACCTTGCTAACTTCCCTTGTTCATTCCTTTACAAAACTATGACTCCCTTTAATATTTATTTTTGAAGGCTTAAATTTATCATTCATTCAAATTGAAGATAACAGTAATTTGTGGCTTTTTAGATAAGTAAAAATTCATCTTATCATTAATTCAAACAAAGTAGTCCCTATTATCAAGACTTTGTCCTTTTTTTCCTCATTTGCTCTCTTTTTTTCTTTTGTTTTTTAATATATGTGTTGTTTCTTTACTCCCCCTTGTAGACCACTTAATTTGACAGTTATATCTTTTGAATTGCCAGATGATGAGACATTATCCCAACTATGCCTTTGGGGGCCCAATGAAGTGTTTAGTAGGGCTAGCTGAACTAAGCCTCATCTGAGGAGGAAGGCTTATCTCCTTTCTTACTTCTTCTTTGAAGCCACAAGAAAAGCCGACCTTTTCTTTTGCAGAGGTCTAATTGTGCGAGTTAGCAAGGCCTAGTGGGCATAGAAGCCGGCCGGTTCACCCAGAGGGAACCCAGCTCTGTCTTCTCCACATCCTGAGTTGGAGTCGGATTTTGACAATTAATCAGTCCTAGCTCGTGGCTAATTAGTCTAACACGTAGTCCAATCAAAATCCTAGTGAAATGTATAAGCATATCAAGATTAAGTCTAGTATGACTAGGAGTCATTGTCGGGTTTCCTAGGCTGAGTCGGTATAATTATCAGTTATAAAAAGAGGGCTGCCCCTGGGGGTAGGGGCCACAAGTCATATTAAGAGATCAATTACACATCATAAAACTATAAGCAATAAGAGATGATAATTGTGGGAGTTGAGGGATTGTGAGGAGTTTTTTTTACAAATTTGTGTGGTCCAATCCCGAGTTTCTCATTCAACGTTAAGAAGCAATCATTGCATTGGGTTCCCTAGGTAATTAAGTGGGTTGTCCTGAGGGTGAAATTTTATCTTTTTCTTACCCTTCCTAAATTAATCTCTTTTCACTATGAATTCATAATCAATAAAGATGTAATCTTTAGGTGGTCTATGCCCGTTATGATTTATTTACTTCGAATTTTACTCTAGTTGGACAAAATATTGTAGTTTTGCATAATTTAATGTGATATATACTAAAGTTTTGCATGATTCTGTGATAGCATAATTAAAAGTTGGGATTTCACATATGGAATAATAGAGGCTGTTAGTGATGATGGCTAGTGATGTGATGCATTTCATTATATTATTGTACCATCGCCGTTGAATCTGTATCCTCAGTTTTAGACTTAGGAGTCAATATGGTCCTTACAGTAGGGATTTGATGCGTGAGCCTTGAAAGAACTCAAGCTATGAAGCCGGTTCGCAATTTGATCTTTGCTTAGCATTGAATCAACAATGGAACAGAACCAAAACAGAGAGACACAAATGGCATAAAGGCCAAGCCACCACCCTAGCTAAGTTGGAAATCCACCCTCCAAATCATAAAGGCTAGGCCACCAGAAATGGATTAAGGGAACTACTCTAATTAACAGTCAGCTTAAATTGATTAAACAGAGATTTGGGAGACTTGAGTTAAAACTCAAAAATGGAGGTTTTCATTAATCAAATGATGCCTTGAACAAGCTACCTAGCAAGTATTTATATATGTCCATATGCTAGCAAGCAAGGAACCTAGCTCCTAAGCTTAAGCAACCCGACTTAACTAAACTATTTTGCAAAATAGTTTTAGCTGAAGCTAATTACAAGTATGAGTGTGGCTAATACAATCTATTTAAAACCATTTAAGGACTAAAACATGATTGATTAACCTTAAAAAAACCACTTGCATATGCTGTAGAGAAAAAAGATAGGCAGTAGGTTGCACTGTGAGGCCATCCAATCCGTGAACAAGTGGCTTTCACTTCAAAGGCCAATTGGTTAAGTGGGCTGCCAAAGCTGTAAGAGTGGTAATGATGATGTTCTCGGAGGCTTAAGTAACCATGAAAGCAAGCTAGTAGGTGAGCAAACCCTCTTCATTAAGGAAAACCTTAAGCAAAACCAAAACAGCTTATTTCTGCTTAACGAGCTCGATTGAACACTATAAATGGTCAAGATGCTCCCCAAGCCATACTTGACTTGGGGATGATTTCAATGCATACCCTGGATGCTTGGGATGTTAATGATCACTTCAAATAGAAAAACCAGCCCTAAATTAGGTTTAGGTAGGGGAAACATCTAGAAACTGAAATTGGGTCTGGAATAGCTTCAAACTACAATGGTTGAGAAAATACAGTTGGAACTCCACGAAGAACTAGTCATGATATGGATTTCTCTTCATGGCTTGATACCTTAGGATGTTAGTTAACATCATAAGCAAACATTCTCGGCCTAAATCAGGTTTTAGGTGGTGATTCTACCTAATCTTTTAAGATGGTAAGCTAGACCTTCCCGATGTACCTTCACTATTTTGGACAAATGTAGCAAAATACCTATGACATAGGCTAAAATTGAGTTCCCTTCATGAAAATAAATTTCTTAGGGAGTAAAACAAAGTAAGACTTGCCCATAAGAGGTCTTAGAAGTGCCTAGAATCATACCATCTAAAATGATGTTTAATTTTGGTTTGGAGCAGGAGAACAAGGATTGAATCTGGCTAAGTGTAATCTGGTTTCCTTGGTCTCCCTAACCTTGAATGACATCTTAGACATAATTTGGATCTTACGAACTCTGTTGGTGTCATGCCCTATATCAACCTCCCCTCCTTCAAACGGATTTGATCTCAAATTCGAAGGGTCTTCAAAACAGTCCTCCAGCTGCTAAATGATCTTGAATGGTATGATCTTGAATGGCCCATCCCCTCTTAACATAAGCTTGTTCTTCCTCCTGGATGGGAACCTCTCCTTCCTGAGGTGTAACCAGACTAGATCTCTTGGACTAAATTCCAGCTTCTTCCTATACTTATTTGCCCTTGCCTTATAAGCTGCATTGGTCTTTTCTATGTGGTTCCTTATCTACTCATGTAACTTCTTCATCTCTTTTGCCCTCAGTTCTTTTCATGATTCACCCTTGACTCACTAGGTAGGGACAACAAATCAATAGGGCTAAGACGGTTCACCCCATACATACACTCAGAGGGAGAGTGTTTAGTAGCATAGGATAGAGCCCTATTATAGGCAAACTCAGCGTAGGCCAGTTTCAAATCCTAATCTTTTAGGCTTTTGCTCACAAACACCTAAGCAAAGTAATAAGAGTTCGATTTGTTACCCCCATTGGGCTAATAGTTTGGGGATGATAGGTTGTACTAAACAATAGCTTAGTGCCTAGAAGCTTCCACAAACTCCTCTAAAAGTGGGACAGAAGCTTAGAATCTCTATCAGATACAATGGACTTAGGCACTCCATAGAGCCTAATGATCTCCTTAAAGTATAATTAAGCACTGTAGCTAGCATCATCAATTTTGTGGTATGGAATAAAGTGAGCCATCTTTAAAAATCTATCCACAACCACCATGATTGCATCCTTTCCCCTTTGGGTCCTAGGAAGGGATACAATGAAATTCATACTAACATTATCCCAAGGCTTCAAAGGCACGGGCAGTGGGGTGTATAAGCCTTGGTGGAACTAACTCTTAGCTTTATGGTAAATGGGGCAAGCCGAAATGATCGTCTGAACATCCTCACCCATCTTAGGCCAATAGAAATGCTCTTTTAGAATATCAATTGTTTTGTTTAGGCCAAAATGGCCGGTAAGAGCGCCACCATGAGCCACTCAGATCAATAACTCCCTCAATGAACATTTTGGGATGCAAAGCTTGTTATCTTAATAGATAGACTTCCTGGAAAGCGTAGAGGCCATCCTTTGGAACTTCCTCAATTAGGGGTTGGAAATCAGGATCCTCCTTATAGATAGCTTGGATTGAATGGAATCCAAGTTCCTTTACTTCCAAAACAGAAAGGAGAGTATACCTACTAGATAGGGCATTTATGACCACATTCCCCTTCCCACTCATGTATTTGCAAGTAAAGTTGAATGACTGGAGGAACTTCACCCATTTTACACGCCTGGGATTCAATTTGTATTAACCATTGATGTACTTGAAAGCATGATAGTTAAAATATAGGATAAAATATCTAGCTCTGAGATAATAACCCCAATGAGTCAAGGCTCTCACAATAGCATAGAACTCTTTATCATCGGTGCTATAGTTGCTTTTGGTAGGTTCTCACTAAAATAGGCAATAGGTCTTCTGGATTGGATTAGGACAACAGATCTTCAAAGTTTTGTAGCGCTAAGACTGGTGCTTGGCAAAGCCTCTATTTAATCTTTTGAAAGGCCTTCTAAGAAGCCTTAGACCACTTAAAGACTACTTTCTTAATGCACTCAGTAATGGGGGCCATAACTAACCTGAAATCTCTAATGAACCTCCTGGAAAAAGATGTCAAACCATAAAAACTTCTCACCTCTATGACTAATTTAGGTTAAGGCCAGGATTAGATTGCCTCAATCTTGCTTTGATCAACCTGAATGCCTTGAGCTAAAGTACATAACTAAGGAAAGTGAGTTGTGGAGTGAAAAACTCACACTTTTCTATCTTGGCATAGAGTTTCTATCTTCTTAGAACCTTAAAAAACAGCTTCAGATGATCCATGTGTTACCTCTCATTCTGGCTATAAACTAGAATGTCATCAAAATAAACCACTGCAAAGTGACCCATGAAGGGCTTAAGGACTTCATTCATCAACTTCATGACGGTACTAGGGGCATTAGACAGACCAAATGGCATGACAAGCTATTCATACAACCCTTGCATTGTTTTAAATGTTGTCTTCCACTCTTCACTGTCCCTCATCCTAATCTGATGGTATCCACTCCTCAAGTCTATCCTGAAAAACATCTTTGAGCCATGCAGTTCATCTAGCATATTTTCAAGCCTAGGGATAAGGTACCTATACTTGATGGTAATGTTGTTTATGGCTCGACTATCCATGCACATTCTTATGGTTCCATCCTTCTTAGGTATAAGTAAGGTTGGAATAGAACAAGGAATCATGCTCTCTCTTACATAACCTCTAATAATAAGCTCTTGAACTTGCCTCTGAAGTTCCTTAGTTTTAGTAGGGTTACACCTATAGGCTGGTTTGTTTGGTAGGGCAGCTCTGAGTAGTAGGTCTATTTGATGCTCAATGCCTCTAAGTGAAGGTAATCCTAAGGGTAAATCACTAGGAAACACATCCAAATACTCATGGACAAGGGGCTGAGCAAAGGGATGCAAAGATGTCACTTCTTCTCCTTCTTTCAACACAAGTAAGGCATAATTTGGTTGAGCTTTAGTTATTGATCTCTCCAGTCGTGTTTCACTTAGAAATAGGGCTTTCTCATTTGTGTCTCCCTGCATAAGGCTAGGTTTAATGTTCTGGATTTAGCTGAGGCGTAAAGGGGTGAGGGTGTAGTTCCGACCCTTGACCTTAAAGGTGTAGGTATTGGCTATCCTATTATGAATGTCACCTTTATCAAACTGCCAGGGACTCCTAAGAAGTAAATGGCATGCATCTATTGGCTAGATATCGCAAAGGACCTCATTTTTAAAGTTATCTATGTTGGATGTAATTAGGGCCTATTTTGTTACAAGAACCTCATTTTCTTTCTTGAGCCATTGTAAGGAGTAAGCTGAGGATGGCAGACAGTAGGTAGCTTAAGTTTATCAATCAAATGGGATAAGGCAGCATTAGCACAACTACCCACATCAATGATTAAACTACATACCTTCCCTTGAATGACACACCGAGAGTGAAAGATAAGCTCTCTCTAGTTTTCTTCCCTTGGACTCGCTATAGTGTGTAATACCCTTTTGAGGACCAGAAACTCCCTAACTTCAAGTGCTAGGATGGTGTCCTCCTCTTCCTCCTCAACTTTTTCTTCATAGGGCTCAATGACAATCTAGTCAATCTTCTCAATCTCTTTAATGGTGAAGGCCCTTCTGTTTGGGCATTCGGCTTAAAAATGACCATACCCTTGACATTTGAAGCACCTTTTGCCATCAAGTTGTTTAGGGAATTCCTTCACAACTCCCTTGCCCTTATCTTTGGACAAATCTGCCTTGGCTTATGTTTCAGGTTTAGGGGTAGAATAGGTTTTAGATTACGGTTAGGATGAGAATAAGAGCTTGTATATGGCTTTTTGTTTTTAGAATACTTCTCTACCTTGACAGCTAACTTACAAACATCCTCAAAACCCCAGTAAGGTTGAAGATTATCTTTCTTAGCTATGCTTTGATCTAGCCCCTTTAGGAACCTAATAACAGGTTGGTCTGGTTCCTCCTCTAAACTACTCCTTATCTTGAGTTGTTCAAACTCCCCGATACATTTCTTCACACTCATTCAACCCTGATTTAAGGAGGACACTCTAAGGTAGGATCCCTCTTGTAAGCCTCATGCAGAAACCTTTTGTTCATTAGTTTTCTCAATTTGGACCAGGTTGTGATCCGTGGCTTTTCCTCCTTGGCTCGTTGCCTTTTGGTATTTTCATACCATAGGGAAGTATATTTTTTGAGTTTAAGGATATCTACCTTAAAAGACTTTTCAGTAGAATAGCCATCAACCTCAAGAAATCTCTTAATAGTTTGAATCCATTCAAGGTACACATCTGGAATCAAAGTTCCTTCAAAATCTAGGGGATCAAATTTCATATCCCTCAAATCATCCTCATGGTTTCTGGTTGGCCTTCTCCTACCCTTAGGTGAGTATTCATCTTGGGAAGAAGATGAATGATCTAAGGTTAGATCATTCCTAGGCTGGCCATGCTTTCTCCTCCTAGTCCCTCAAGGATCATCTTTAAATATGGCCAAACCATCAGCAAGGCTAGTGGTAAGTGTTTGGACATCTCTTTGGAGTTGAAGTATGGAATTTCTTATTCTTAACTCACGAGCGTCCTCAAGGGTTAACCCCCTAGGTACTCTAGTTTGGGAAGGTTTAGCTTTCTCTCTCCCGACCATGGACTAAAAACATATTCTAGGCAATTTTATGGAGTTTAGGTTCTTTTATGGCTGGGTGTGTGTTTGGGCCTTAAGGGGTTCTTTGTAGCTGCTAGAAACGTGATTTCAAAATAGGGGAGATTATAAAACCAAGGAAATAGCAAGCAAACTCACTATGTTATGCTCTGACACCACTTTGATGCGTGAGCCTTGAAGGAACACAAGTAATGAAGCTAGTTTACAATCTAATCTTTGCTTAGCCTTGAATCAACAATGAAATAGAACCAAAACAGAGAGATATGAATGGGATAAAGGCCAAGACACCACCCAACCTAAGTTAGGAATCCACCATCCAAGTCATAAAGGCTAAACCACCAGAAATGGATTAAATGAAACCACTCTAATTAACAATTAATTTAGATTGATTAAAGAGAGATTTGAGAGAGTTGAGTTAAAATTCAAAAATGGAGGTTTTCATTCAGCAAATGCTACCTTGAACAAGCTACCTACCAAGTATATATACACGTCCATAAGCTAGCAAGCAGGGAACCTAGCTCCTAAGCTTAAACAGCCCAACTTAACCAAACTGTTTTGCAAAATAGTTTTAGCTTAAGCTAATTATAAGCATGAGTGTGGCTAACACAATATGTTTAAAACCAATTCAGGACTAAAACATAATTAACTAACCTTAAACAAACTAGTTGCACATGCTAGAGAGAGAAGAGCTAGGCTGCAGGTTGCACTTTTCGGCCATCCAATTTGTGAGTAAGTGGCTTTCACTTCAAAGACCAATTGGCCACTTGGGTTTCCAAAGCTGCAAGGGTGGTAATGATGATGTTCCTAGAGGCCTAAGCAACAAGGAAAGCAAGCTAGCAGGTGAGCAAACGCTCTTGATTAAGGAAGACCTTAAGCAAAACCAAAATAACTTATTTTAACTTAACGGGCCCAGTTAAACATTAAAAATGATCAAGATTGTTCCCCATTCACTTGGGGCTAATTTCAATGCATATCCTGGATACTTGGGATGTTAATGATCACCCCAAATAGAAAAATTAGCCCTAAATTATGTTTACATGGAGGAAACATCCATAAATTTAAACTAGGTCTAGAATAGCTTCAAACTACAGCAGTTGAGAAAACGCAATTGGAACTCCATGAAGAACTAATCATGATTTGGATTTATCTTCATGGCTTGACACCTTAGGATGTTGGTTAACATCCTAAGCAAAATTTCTAGCCTTAAATTAGGTTTTAGGTGGTGATTCCACCTAATCTTTTAAGACGGGTAAACCGAACCTTCTTGGTATACTTTCACTGTTTTGAACCAATGTAGCAAAATGCCTATAACGTAGGACAAAATTATGTTCCCTTCATGAAAATAGATTTCTTAGGGAGTCCAATAAAGTAGGACTTGCCTATAGGAGGTCTTAGGAACTCCCATAATCATACCATCCAAAATGGTGTCTAATTCTGGTTTGGAGTAAGAGAACAAGGATTGAATCTGGCTAAGTGTAATCTGGTTTCCTTGATCTCCCTAACCTTAAATGGTATCTTAGATATGATTTGAATCTTGGGAACTCTCTTGTGTGTCATACCCTACATCAGGATTGCGAGGGGGCTTTTCGGAAACCTTTGTGAAGCAAGATTAATTGTCCCTTTGGTATCCCTTTGGTTGTCCCTATTGGTATGATTTACTTCAAAAGTCATGTGTTTTTTAAGTTTTTCCTAAAACTCACTGGTGACTCTACTTGATGCAACTTTTTATTCTCTTTATTTTTTGTTCTTTTTTATTTTCGGTAGAACCATTTTGATCCAAGATAGTGTACCTGTCTAGACCAAGGATTGGGCCCTATTCTAGCCCAGGACTCGGCCAGGTTATTGGATTCACAAGGCTGTCCTACTCTTGGAATAGGCAGCAGCTACTGTCTTAGATCAAGATCATGCACGTAGCCTAATTATAGTCCAGAAATCTGACCTGAATTAGCATGAAAATCCAATTATCTAATCCTTTTCTATAAAACTCTCAATTCCAGATATCAAAACTAAAAAAAAAAAAAAAGAATGATTAATAGTCATCTTTTCTAAAAAAACCAAATAAAAAATAAAAACACCCAAACCACTCGTAGGGGATCGCACCCTCAGGGAGGTGGATCCTTACAGTGGTGACTCCACTGGGAAGATTTTCTTTAAGAGGATGAGATTTAAAATTCAACATGGGAAAACATTTTAATTACGCTTACATTAGGTATCTTGAACTAAAAGAAATTGCCCTAATCGGGATAACGGCACCTCTATGTGGTAATCCTAAAATTTCCCCTTGGAAAATCAATTGGTTAACTTAGTAGGTCCACTAGACTCTACTGAACATGCATGGATCCACCTACTCGTGACACACTTCTAGGTCCACACGACTTGGGGAAGTAACCGAAACGTCCTAGTCTTGCCATGCACCTCATGGATGATTTAGAGAGCGTTTGGTTCACAAGACTATTTTAAACCCAACCTATAACCCTTGTAAATTAGAACCTTGGTTTAGGATTGGAACTCATATGCAAGCTTGGATGTGTTATTCCATTATTTAACTTTTTATCCCTAGGGTCTATACATGCTTTAGGTCTTAGGAGAGCCCAGGTTAGGAAAGGTCGAACTTACTAACCAGGGTTATAGACTAAGTCACCTTCAAGCCAAGTTAAGCTCTAAACAACACTTGACCCCAAACCCAACTAAGGTCTAACCCGAGTTTAAGGAATAAAGGGGAGACTTAACCACACTTCAATAAGCATGATTGGGTGTTTTAAAAAAAAAAGACTCTGCATCCTATTAGGAGTCGAGGACTATTTTAGAAAAAGTCAGCTGGGAATATTGTTAGCATGAAACTAGGAAAAGGGAGTAGGAATCAATCCCCTAGGCTGATTAGGAAACCCTTCGATGTCCTAAAGGGTATCTACCTATATCTAGTTGGTCTAGACTGAGGACAAAAAATTAAGAGTTAGGAAGCCATTTCGAGGGGGCCAAATAAGGAACTTGGTTGTTTCCCTAGGAGTCTCATCGGTGTGACTTTCACAAGACTTCATACAATCAAGTCAAATCCTAAGGTTCTAGTATCAAATTTCCCCTTTTAGTTCTTCATCCAATACCCAAAACATACAAGAAAGTGGTCAAATTTCATGCAAGAAAATAAACATCTAGGATCCACTACAACAATCTAACAATTCCGAATTGCTCAAAGAGATTAATGTATGTCAAGAACATAATTAGTATTTGCATAAATCCAAAATCAAAACAATAAAAGATAATGAAAATTATAAAACATAAATCCAAAAATGAGAAAAGAGAAGAGAAGAGAAGAGAAGGGAAAAGAAATTCTCAGCTAAATAACGCACTTGAATCTATCGATTGCAAACCTGGTATGGAATCCTTACAAATCTTCACTTTAATTTCTCTCTCTTCCTCTAATCTATCTAAAATCCTAATGCTGGTAGAATAGAACGGAGTATGGAGATGGCATGATAGGCATTGAAATAAGGTCGAAAATAGCCTTTTTATAGAGAAACCGCCTGAAAGTCAAATAGTGATGGAGTCCCCTTAAGCCAAGACATGAAAGAAGGTCCTAGGAGTCCTGCAAGGTCCAGTGCAAGTTCCAAAGTCCAAGCCATGGCTCAAATTCTGGAAAAGAGCCAAAGTGATGCATCCGGGTTAAAGGATCAGAATGTACCTGGTTTTATTTACTTGATTTCTTAAGCTACATTGCGGCTTAAGTTTGATATTTTTGCATTTTTGGGATCCTTAAGATGTTAAATTTCATGTCCAAGCATTAAAACTCTCTCATGCTCAGTCGATGTGAAGAGATCAAGCCATTTTGTTCAGCCTGTCAGTTTTGGTCCAAAACTGTACAGTAAAATATTTTAGTGGAAATCTCCTACTTAAACATGATTTATACCTTGATTTCTTTATAGGGGGATTGTACACACCCTAAGGTATCCCCCCATGGCCTAAAATAAAAATCACGCTCACTTTTGATTGGCTAAAAGAAGGGCAAAAAACCGGGCTGTTTTGAGCTTCTAGAACCCGGTTAAGTAGCTGCGTGATTTTCCTACTTCTAAAGGTTTGCTCAATTGGTTTCTTGCTTGCTTGCTTCAATCATGCATCAAGGAGACCAGGAACATCATCATTGGTAGCTAAAACAGGCTTTGGAAAGAGCAACCGATGAGAATGCAAAGAGAGAAATCAAGCCCTTCATCTGGATTGGCTAGCCAAAAAGCACATCTCCCTTACGGCTGCTTTTCTCTACTTTTCCTTAGAAAACTGATTGTATTAAGCTTAATTATGAGTATTAATGTTAAGCATTATCATTTTTCTTGCTTTCCTTGCATTCTGGTTGTAATTAGCTTAGGTTAATCAAGCTTGTAAACTAGATTAGTCCTAAGCACCTAGCTAAGCATACTTAGATTTTTCCTTCCAAGGGAGGAAACCCCCTTTGCTAGTATTCTGCCTAAGGGTTGTGTGTATAAGGTCCTTTTAAGGTTCATTCGGTAAAGATAGCTTTGATTTTAAATACAAACCAGAATTGAGAGCATTTGCTTTCGTTTCCCTTAAATACTTCACTTGCTTATCCTTAATTTGGTCGATTAAGATGGTAATCAAGTAAGTCTTAACTCTTAATTAGATGGTATTTCTATATCCTAATTAAGGTTAACAACGCTAAACTCAAACTTAGTGGTGTTTCTGTAGCTAAATAAGAGTTTAGATTATCATTTAATCCTTGCATTCACTCACGAAATCACCTAGACTTTAGCTTGAATTCAGTTTGCTTTCCCCTAGCTTTGAATTTAGGTTTGAGTGTTCATGTTTCTCCTTCCACGATACATCATATTTGCTATTAGAGCTTAGGTTTCTCCTTGGCTTGGTATGTCCCTCCACTTCTAGAATCATTTCCATCCATTTCCAAACACATCCCTTGTTCTAGCTTAAACACACATCCGAATACACCATGAGTACTAGTACAAGTTTGGAAGAACAATCTGATGTAGTTTTGAAGAATTGCCAAGCACTTTCAGCAAGAACTCTAAGCTCGGAATGACTACCTACGAAAGCAACTTGGAGCCGTTTCAATGCAAAAATAGAAAGTGAATGAAGAGCCTCTCCAATCTGATCCTAGCAGGCAAGAACAAGTTTTTAGCCATAATGTGGATTCATCTAGTGGGGATGAACACTTGAGAAT
This sequence comes from Carnegiea gigantea, assembly GCA_029747015.1. Taxonomy (NCBI): domain Eukaryota; kingdom Viridiplantae; phylum Streptophyta; class Magnoliopsida; order Caryophyllales; family Cactaceae; genus Carnegiea; species Carnegiea gigantea. The sequence continues at coordinate 604,830 of JAKOGI010000184.1, read as the reverse complement.
GGCTAGACCAGAACCAAGGTTTCAAGCTAATACCAATGATTTCAAGGTTGAAATCCTGGAGTTTGAAGGTAAGCTTGATCCTAAAGAATTCTTGGATTGGTTGCATACTGTTGAGCATGTTTTTGAGTACAAAGATGTTCCTGAAGATAAAAAGGTGAAGTTAGTGGCCTTAAGGCTCAAAAAAAGTACCTCCCTTTGGTGGACTAACTTGTGTGCTAAACGAGTTAGCGAAAGGAAATCTAAAATCAAAACATGGGAGAAGATGAAATCCAAGCTTAAAGCTAGATTTCTACCGCCAACTTATGTCCACGATTGTCATTCTCAACTCCATAACCTTACTCAAGGTAACCTGAATGTTGAAGAGTATACACATGAGTTTGAGAAACTTGTAATCAAGTGTGATCTTCAAGAGCCCGAAGAGCAAACCTTTATTTGGTACTTAGGAGGACTTGATCTTAGGTATGCTAATGTGGTTGATTTGCAAGCTTACACTACTTTTGATGAAGTTTGCATGCTTGCTCACAAGGTTGAGCAACAAAGAAAGCAAGGCAGCCCTCTAAACCTCAGAATTCTAAGCCCTTTGCTCGAAACCAACCTTTTAATAAGGGGAGTTCTAATCCTATAACCAAGCCCCCCAATCCATCCCCTTCCTTTCCACAAAGAACCCCAGCTCCACAAAAGATCCAAGCCCCTCAAAATAGACCCAATCCCAATCCTATGAGCAATAAAAGGTGCTTCAAATGCCAAGGACCTAGGCATATAGCTTTGAACTGCCCAAACCGCAAAGTCATAACTTTGGCCGAATGGATTGGCGTCAAAGAGGTGTTTGAAGAAGATGAAAAGGAGGATGATTTTGAGGATGAACTTGAGGAGACTCAAGAAGAGGTAGTGGAGGAGGCTAATGAAGGAGAAATGTTCGTTTTGAGAGAGTTTTAAGTTACTAGAAGGGAGCTAAGGGCGAGCAAAGAGAGAATATATTCCACTCCCGTTGTACAGTTCAAGGGAAGGTGTGTTCTGTGATCATTGATAGAGGAAGCTGTGCAAATGTGGTTTCTCTAAGCATGATTGAGAAACTAGGCTTACACATCATGACTCATCTACACCCTTACAACATTCAATGGTTGAATCAAAGCAAAGGAATCCAAGTGAACTCTTTGTACCTTATTTCTTTCTCCATTGGAAAGAACTATCAAGATGAGCTTTGGTGTGATGTAATTCCCCTGGATGCTTGTCATATGCTTTTGGGAAGACCACGATTATATGATCATAGGGTTATGCATAATTACTACTTCAATACTTACTCCTTTACTAAGGATGGTAAGAAGATCAAGTCAAACCATTCTGATTTGCTTCTTACAGTTAGTGAACCATTGTTAAAGGCCTCCCAGCATGAATTCAAGGCCTTTAGAGAGTTGATATTGAACTTATAAGAAGAACCATAAACTCCCTTACCCACTCATCCCGTAGCCAAAGCACTTATATAAAAGTTTTGTCATTTGTTTCCTGAGGAGATACCCACGAGTTTACCTCCTAAAAGAGACATCCAACACCATAGTGATCTCATTCCTGGTTCAATTATACCTAATAAGCTAGCTTATAGGATGAATCCCAAGGAAACCATGGAGATTCAACGGCAAGTTGAAGAATTGATGTCCAAGGGCTTGATTCAAGAGTCATTGAGTCTGTGTGTTGTGCCTGCTCTTTTGGTTCCTAAAAAGGATGGAGGAATGCATTTGTGTGTGGATAGAAGGGCCATTAACAAGATTATAATCAAGTACAGGTATCCCATACCTAGACTTGAAGATATGCTAGATGAGTTGCATGGTTCTCAAGTGTTCTCTAAGATTGATCTTCGAAGTGGCTACTATCAAATTTTAATCAGAGAAGGTGATGAGTGAAAGACGGCCTTTAAGACGAAAGGAAGGCTTTATGAATGGTTAGTTATGCCTTTCGGTCTTTCAAATGCCCCAAGTACATTCATGAAATTGATGAATCAAGTATTCAGACCGTACATAGGCAATTTTGTGGTAGTTTACTTCGATGGCATCTTAATTTATTCCAAGGATGAGCATGAACATCAAGATCATCTAACTCAAGTTATGCTTGTTCTGGAACATGAAAGACTATTTGGTAACCTTAAGAAGGGTGCCTTTTTCACTCATGAGATAGCATTCTTAGGTTATATTGTCACTGGTGATGGTATCAAGGCAGATGAAAGCAAGATTAAAGCTATTCGATGATGGCCTATTGCGAAGAGCATTCATGATGTCTATGCTTTTCATGGCTTAGCTTCCTTTTATAGGAGGTTTATTTGAAGTTTTAGCACTATTATAGCTCCCATGACTGAGGTTATCAAGGGTACATCATTCATTTGGACACCCAAAACCCAATCTGCCTTTGAAGAGATCAAGAAAAGACTTACTCAAGCCTAAGTTCTCTCCTTGCCATGCTTTGATAAAGTCTTTAAAGTTAAATGTGATGCCTCTAGAGTTGGCATAGCTGGTGTTCTTACTCAAGAAGGTAAACCATTAGCTTTCTTTAGTGAGAAATTATGTGAATCAAGAAGAAAATACTCCACCTATGATAAAGAGTTCTATGCAATCATGAGGTGTTTAGATCATTGGAGTTATTATTTGATTACAAGTGAGTTTATTTTACATTCTGACCATGAAGTTTTGAAGTATATTCAAGGCCAACACAAGTTAAACTCACGTCATGCTAAGTGGGTTGAGTTTCTCCAGTCATTTCACTTTACAATCAAGCACAAAATCTAGAAACCTCAATCAAGGTGTCGATGCTTTATCACGGAGGTATCTACTCTGGTATCAATTAGATGAGTGTATACTTGGTTTTGAGCATCTAAAAGCTTTGTATGTTAAAGATGAAGACTTTGGGGAGTTGTTTGCTGAATGTTCAAAACACCTTAAAGGTCATTTCCTTGTTCAAGAAGGATTTCTTTTCAAGGGTACACAGCTGTGCGTACCAAGGTGTAGCATGAGAGAGCTCTTAATTAGAGAAGTTCCTAGAGGTTCTCTAGCTGGTCATTATGGAGAAAATAAGACACTCATTATGCTAAGAGAGCATTATTATTGCCAGGTATGGAGAAGGACGTACAGGACATTCTGAAAAAGGTGTGGGACTTGTCAAGTGGCTAAAAGTCATTCTCTACCCCACGGCCTTTACACACCTTTGCCTACTCCCACTACTCCTTGGGTTAAAGTAAGTATGGATTTTATTCTTGGATTGCGTAAAACCCAAAGGAACAACGATTCAATCTTTGTTGTGGTAGATAGGTTTTCAAAAATGTCTCATTTCATTCCATGTAACAAAACTAATGATGCTACACACATTTCTGAGTTGTATTTCAGGGAAGTGGCTAGTTTGCTTGGTATACCTGGATCAATTATTTCTGATCAGGATACTAAGTTCCTTAGCCATTTCTGGATTACTTTATGGAGAAAGTTAAGTACTAAACTCAAGTATAGTACTACTTGTCATCCACAAACTGATGGGCAAACTGAGCTTACAAATCAGACCCTAGGAATACTTCTAATGGCCCTAATTAAACCTCATGCCAAGTCTTAGGATTTACTGTTACCCCATGCAGTGTTTGCATACAACAGAGCTCCTAGTAAGGCTACTAGTCTATGGGATTGATCCTATTAGTCCACTTGATCTTACTTCACACCCATTAGATCAAAAGCCAAGTGCGGATGCAGTAGCAAGGGTAAAAGAAATCCAAAAGATCCATGAGTTGGTGAGGAGCAGAATAGAGAAAACCAATGCATCCTATCAAGCCCAAGCCAACAAACACAACAATAAGGTGGTATTTCAGCCTGGAGATCTCGTATGGATACACTTAAGAAAGGAAAGATTTCCTTCAAAAAGGAAGAACAAGCTCATGCCAAGGGTTGATGGTCCGTTTAAGGTACTTGAAAGAATTAATGATAATGCTTATAAGGTTGATTTACCAGGTGACTATGGAGTTTCAGCTACATTCAATGCGGCTGACTTGAGTGCTTACCAAGCCGATGATTACTTTGCTCATTTAAGGATCAAATTTCTTCAATAAGAGAAGGATGACGGAGTCCCCTAAAGCCAAGACATGGAAGAAGGTCCTAGGAGTCCAGCAAGGTCTAATGCAGGTTCTAAAGTCCAAGCCATAGCTCAAATTCTGGACAAGAGCTAAAGTGATGCATCCGGATTAAACGACCAGAATGTACCCGGTTTTGTTCACCTGATTTCTTAAGATACATTGTGGCTTAATTTGATATTTTTGCATTTTTAGGATTGTTAAGTTTTTAAATTTCATGTCCAAGTATTAAAACTCAATCACGCTCAGTTGAAGTAAAGAGATCAAGCTATTTTGTTCAGCCTGTAAGTTTTGGTCCAAAACTGCATGGTAAAATATTTTAGTGGAAATCTCCTACTTGAACATGATTTAACCTTGATTTATTTGTAGGGGGGTTTATACACACCCTAAGGTATCCCCTCATGGCCTGAAATTAAAATCATGCTCACTTTTGATTGGTTGAAAGAAGGGCAGAAAACTGGGCTATTTTGAGCTTCTAGAACCTGGTTAAATAGCTGCGTGGTTTTCCTCCTTCTAGGGGTTTGCTCAACTGGTTTCTTGCTTGCTCGCTCCAATCATGCATCAAGGAGACCAGGAACAACATTGGCAGCTAAAACAGGCTTTGGAAAGAGTAGCCACTGAGAATGCAAAGAGAGAAATCAATCCTTGCATCTGGATTGGCCAGTCGAAAAGCACATCTCCTTTACGGCTGCGTTTCTTTACTTTTCCTTAGAAAACTGATTGTATTAAGCTTAATTAGGACTATTAATGTTAAGTATTATCATTTGTCTTTCTTTCCTTGCATTCTGATTGTAATTAGCTTAGGTTAATCAAGTTTGTAAACTAGATTAGTCCTAAGCGCCTAGCTAAGCATACTTAGACATTTCGCTCCTGGGGGGAAACCTCCTTTTCCAGTATTTTTCCTAATGGTCGTGTGTATAAGGTCCTTTCAAGGTTCATTTTGTAAAGATAACTTTGACTTTAAATACAAACCAGAATTGAGAGCATTTGCTTTTGTTTCCCTTAAATACTTCACTTGCTTATCCTTAATTTCGTCGATTAAGGTGGTGATCAAGTAAGTCTTAACTCTTAATTGGCTGGTGTTTTTGCATCCTAATTAAGGCTAAGGACCCTAAATTAAACTTAGTGGTGTTTTTGTATCTAAGTAATAGTTTAGTTTATCATTTAATCCTTGCATCCACTCATGGAATCACCTAGACTTTAGCTTGAATTCAATTTGCTTTCCCTCAGCTTTGAATTCAGGTTTGAGTGTTCGTGTTTCTTTTTCCAAGATACATCAAATAGTTACAAGAAACATGGAATTAAAACTGCTCGAAAGTCAAACTGTCGTAAGAAAACAAATAGCCTTGGAGAAAATGAGGCCACCACGGACCGTGGGCATCCATAGGGAGTCAAAATACACTTGATCGAGGTCAAATCTAGGGTAAAATGGTTCAAAAATCTACAAAATACAGAAAAGAATTATACCCGAGTGTAAAATAGAAAAAGAAGTGCATAATATAGCATAAAGCACATAATTCTCCCTAGAAATGGTACAAAATAACATTAAAATAAAGTGCACTTTAAGGACTTATCACAATCCTAAAAGGAAGTTGCCCCCTAAATTCACCATGATTGACATCAAGTTTCATGGCGCTGGAAATCTGCATCCCTATGTAAGGAACTTCATTAGCGCTATGACCCTAAATGGGATGGATAAGGACATTCTTCACTTCATCTACCCGTAGGCGTTCGAAAAAGATGTTATGAGATGGTACAACCCCTACGGACCTAAGAAAGGTCCCAAATTGGGACAATTTTTACGAGTAATGTTTACGCTAATATTCATATAATACAGATCTCCTAATTACATTAAGAGATCTGGAGCTGCTTAGACAAGAAGGAAAAGAAAGGCTCACCAACTACTTGGCTAGATAGAGTGCAAAGGCCGTCCATATGGTAGAACAACCCTCTGAAGTCGATCAGGTAAAGGTATTCGTTAAAGGCCTCTAACCCACATATAAGCAGCACTTGTGGTTCACACCCTTTGAGAACTTCATTGCATTAAGGAATGTTTCCATATTAATAGAAGAAGAGCTGTGTCTAAGGAGGCACCTGCCAAGATAAGTAGCAACTGGAAAAACATCTACTAAAATAAAGGAGAAAAGGCTAATAGCTCCAAGGACGTACATGCACTAAATTGTTTTACCAAATATACCCCCATAGGAACTACTTACACTTAAGCTTTAGAATGACTTCTATCTAAAGAGAAAATAGACCTCCATATGATTAAGCTAGAAACTAACTCCCTTAGGCAGTTCAAGAGCTTTGATCTAACCAAGTGCAGTAAGTACAATCAGTCACAAGGACATGACACTGAAAATTATTAGACTTTCAGAAATATGTTCAAGGAAAAGATGAAGACAATGTATATGAAACCCTAGGAGGCAACCTACCCATTGAAGCAAGTGACAATTACTTCTTCTAGGGAGAGGAAGACCATACTATAGTGCAATACATTATAAGATCCAAGCGACATCAAGCCAAAGAGGGCCCACGACAGACCCTGAAAAAGAAAAGGTAGCGCCACCCCAAGAAGAGGATCCGATGATAAAGCAACGAAAGAAACTCAAAGAGGATTTCAGTATCTGGAAACTCATAGTAACTTCTCAGAAACATAGACAACTCCTGATAGATGTGCTAAATAAAATTGACGTATCTCCTGAAATTATGTTGGGAGAAATGATAGCCTCAGTTGCAACTGACAAAGGCATTATAACCTTTTAGCTGTGAAGATCTCCCTCCAGAAGGCACAGTGCATAAAAACGCTCTCTACATCACTGTAATATGCCTTTAGAAGCATGTACCTCTAGCCTTGGTGGATAGCGACTCACCAGTAAATGTTTCCCCTTAGAGAACGACTGAAAGGTTAGGAATCAAGGAAGATCAGCTCTCAGTTTCATCCACCCATTTAAGAGCATATGACAACTAAAAGAGGTTAGTGTTGCTTTGCTATTCTCTTCCCCACTAATGTGGGCCTTGTCAAACAAAACATAGAATTTCAAGTCCTTGATATACTAGCTACCTCTAACCTGCTTCTAAGAAGGCCATGGCTCCATGACCATCAGGCAGTTCCTTCTACTTCACATAAGAAGGTGAAGTTTATAAAAGGTGAGGTGATTACCGTTGAAGGTGATAGTCTATATGCTACTGTAATGCCCTCATATAAAAATTATACAATTATCTTAATCTAATCACTCATTATCATAATTATAAACAAAGTCTTAGTGATTAGAGACATTACTACCATCCTAAGTCGGGCAAGGTTATATAAAAACTACTCGAATTTAACTGGAGTATTTTTACATTCATAAGTCTCATTAAGTTGAAGGCATTCACATTAACTTTAAACCATAATCTAACTTTAATATCACCAAACATATCAAGGTTAGGTGTCTCTTAATACTCCACATTAAGCATGCTTACTCAAGTTATACACCCCATATGATCTTTAACCTTTGTCAAGTTCTCATACTGCCAGAATCCATTGTGAGCATCTAATGGCATCAAACAACAAAGATGCAAACCCTTTCTTCTACTTCTTGTTTCCTTCGCCTTTGATAAGGAGAGGTATGTCGACAGATTTCTTACTTAAAACAAAAGACACAAAAATATTTTTGAGAAATTACTCGAGGCCTAGTATGCTGATCCCCATACTGTAAAACAAACTTTTTGAATAATTTAGTTAGGTGCCCGCATTTCAATTCATTTGAGTTTGAAAGTAGAGAGAGATAATGATATTAAAACTGTTACCAGTTATTATCTGAAAGCGGAACTCAAACTGATGAGCTCATATGTATACTGCGTTCATTGAGTAGGTATACACCTACCAAGCCAATCGGATGGCCTGACCTAAAGAGGTGCAGGTAAACAGAAGGGTATAAGCCCTGATAATTGATAACTGGTGGGTTCACTTGATTATGTAGTAAAAATAATGCTTAAAAATGATTCATTAAGCACTTGTATACTATGAGATTTCTGTATTTATAAAATACATGTGAATTTTTGAATGCTACAGGTAGTAAACGTACCCAGAGTTCTTAAATATCTCTTCTCTTTGATAAAACATTTATTTATAGCATGGCAAGGATGAAAATAGCCTCAGTTATGCTCCAAATATATATATATATATATATATATATACAACACACACACACACACACACACACACACATATATATATATATATATATATATATATATATATATATATATATATATATATATTGATGGTTAGTGAAGTTTACATAAATTTTATTAGCTGCAACTGTAATAAATAATTCTTGACCCCTGCATTTTTCAAATTATCAATGCTTCCTCAATTACTTATTTAAGCACACTAACCCATTTTTACTTCCCCTTTTATACCTACTATTGCAAGCATTAATATTGTTGTTTTTTTCTTGTTTTCTTATTGTTGATATTAATATTATTATTACTATCATTATAATTATTATGGTTATTATTATTATAATCATCATTCTTTTAGCCATCCTCATTACCCCCATTGTTCTTATAGTTATTTTAGAAGAGTTATTATTGTTAGTTGTAGTCATTTATCTATAAAAGGGCTTGAGCCATTCAAATTCGATTTGTAATCCTATCCTAAGCACATTTTCAATGTCAAGTACATGCTTTCGGCCCAAATCGAAATGAATTCACTTCTTTAACCCTCAAATAGATCTTGCTTACTATTTACATGGTTTGTACTACAGGAGTTGTACGTCCTCCACATACTTAAATATAAAACACTTTTCACTCCTATTTTGAGTTCTAAAACCACTTAAATACTAATTCCAACTCTTTAACCACGTTACTAAGTTCAAAGTACAAGAATCGCTGTTCACAATCACATCAATCACATTATAACTCCTATCTAACTTTATACATTTCAACTAATTTCAATTCCTTAAATTGGTTCCGAAATTCATGTTAAGCACCTCTAATTCAAAAAATCATCTAGAATTACATTTCAATCTCCTCAAGTTAGATTCCAAAATTCATATTAGATTAATTTTTCATAAAAGTCCCCAAAGCAACATTTCCTTCCCTACCCTTCTTTAAGCTCAAGCTCAAGCTCCACTCTGTCCTTTCATGGTAACATCCAATACACTCACACACAACCCTTGGACTTTATGCAAACACACAATAATGTCCTCCAAATTTCAATATAATCAAATTTTTTGGGTAAAATTTCAAAACCAAAACCCAAATTCCCAATTCCTTTATAAACATCCACAACAAATGTATTCCTTCAAATCCTTAAAATCACCATAATAACTATAAATTCTCATAAATTAACACTTATTTATATTATAAACACATACTTGTAAACAAAATTAGGAACTACAATAGTGGAACAATCGAAGGAGAAGCTTAGGGCTCACCTCTCCTAATACCCAACATAGTATGTAAGGAGAAATTAGGGGTGTTGGGCTCGGCCGTCGGTGGCACGACCGGCACCTCGACACTGGCAGCTGTCGTGGAGCCAGGTGGAGCAGGGGAAGAAGAGTTGTAGATGGGGCTGTGTGAAATGGTTAATTAGGGGGCAAATCAGGGGGAGACTAGTGTGATTAACTTTAATTATTTTTTATTTTTTTATTCAATTTCCCCGAATCTAGGTACTTATTTTTGCTATTATTTTCTTTTCCCTTCTTAAGCTAATATATTTGGGAGAAAATTTGAGTTAATATTTAGGCTATCATTAGTATTTCTACGGTTTATTTGGAAAAACTTATAAATTCCACCCACATTAATTAATATGTCCTTTACAGTTTTTTTATTTTGTTTATTAACATTATAGTCTCATTTCTATAATATAATTGAGCAAATTGTGTGCTTATACATATATCTCATGATTACTCACTCTTATAATTTGCTAATTTATGTATTTATTCATTCATCTATTTATGAGTTCCAAATGATTTAATACCAAACACAACTTAGTTTATTCTGAGGCCACTTCATCGTTCCAACGTGTAACTGTATAAGTTTTAAAACTCGAATCCAAATGTTACGCTCAACTTCGTTAAATTGAAATTAACTAAAGTAATTAATTGTGCATTAGGTTCAGGCTATTATAATCTTTCCCCCTTAAAATAAGTTTCGCTGGCGAAACTTGCAAATTTAAAAGAAATATTAGATTTACCTTGAACAAGTTTAGGTATTTGTTGCTCATGTCCTATTCCATCTCCTATGTGGCTTAAGACATGGTTAGCTCATAGGATCCTGACCATAAAAGTGGTCTTATTATGAACTTGTTTAACTCTATAATTTAATATTTGCATTAGACACTTCTTTTAAGCCATGTGCTCAGTAACCTCTATAAGCTCCTTCACGATGGCATGATTTGGGTTTAGAACATACTTTCGAAGCTATGAACCATGAAAAACACTATGCATATTTTTGAGTAACCTCTATAAGCCACTATGTTTAACTTTTTAATAATTTCGTAAGGCCTGGAATACCTAGGCCTTAGCCTTCCTCTGATATTGAATCTCCTCTCACCCTTGACTAAAGAAACTTTTAAGGACATTTTATATCCCGCTTGTGATTTTAATGGTCTCCTTCTTTGATTGGCATAACTCTTTTGTATGTCCCAAGCTAGCATTAATATGTTCTTGAATCCTCTTACCACCTTAGTGGTTGCTGGGATTAACTCTAACCCTATAATTAACGCTTCATCTAACTCACTCCAATACAACAAGGCATTGTTTATGATCCTACTCTTATTAAAAAGTCTTGATTTTGTGTTCCTAATTGTATTACATGCCCATCAAAGAATAAATTATTGACTATGTCCTGAGATTTGATATCATCCTGTGTCTTGAATCTGTAGTCCCTTTTGGGCTAGCATTAAAGGGATATTTTGTATTCTATTCTGTCTTACTCCTCTAACATGCTTATCTACATAACCTAGCCTCATCTACTTAGTTAAGGGTTTTCGCTACATCTAAATTTGATGTTAAATATAAACATGACCAAAGATAAGAATGATGAAGATGGTAACCAAATGAGTTGCTATTCGCAATAGGAAATAAACAACAAACTTCAAAATGATGAATAAAGGAGGGATTATAATCACATGGCTAGATTGAAGACAACTATATGTGCATAAACAATTCAAAACTAGAAGGCCACGTCATCATTAAAGGGATGATCGCAAAAAGTAAGCTAGGTATAGTTAATTAGTTAAAGCAAGTGGAACATATCTCGTCTTGGTGATAGGGATTCCCTATTAAAGTTAACGTCATGAAGTAATTCAATGATAGAAAAACTATGTAATGAAGTATTGCTAAGGCAGTCAAAATTTGCAAAGCAAAGAGGGTTAATATAAATCAAAAGGAATTACAAATTAAATTGTGTTATTGCATGATAAGGCTGTGTGGCTAGCTCTAGGTTGTAATCAAGGAGATTAAGGATTCCTAACAAAGGATACACACACATATAATGGTTTCTTACAAGGAAAGTCTATGTTAGGTGGTGAAAGATCACTATAGAAAAAGTCTATGTTAGGTGGTGAAAGATCACTATAGACTCTTTTAGGTCAATATAGGGACTCATGCAGCTAAATTATAGAGGTTTGATAAGTCATCGGGGTTTTTGACCTTTACATATGAACTTTTCATATTCAATTGTGCCATAACACTCTAATGTTGTATCTAGAGTTCTGTCTTGGCAATACTCTCTCAGATTTGACATCTAAACCTTATAAAGTCACTGGTAATAGCCTTATAGGATCCACACAATCTTTACTCAGGTCTTCACTCCCTATTCCTTGGTAGCATGAGCTATGATATCTCAAATCAAATGTCATGAGTTCAACCCATAGAACTGTTATACCCTTAAGAAGTGGAGCTACTTCCTGAGAATCGCTATAGGATAGAGAGCACAAGATAGACTACCTTCCTCTTGACTCAAAGGGAGGACTATAAATATAGAGTAGGATATAACCTCACTCCAGAGCAAGTGGCCAAGGCTAGGCAAGATGCTCAAGCTTGGAAGGCCACTGCTAGGAAGAGGTACCCAAATCACTATACTGACAGGCCATATCCTCACACTCTTAATGGACAATCCTACACGAAGGAGGCAACTTTCATTTTTATGCCTTTCTTGAACCTGGCTACATGAAGAAAAAGGGATTCTAGTAGTCAGGGCTAGGCATATTCAACAACTACCAATTGCTAGAGAAGGAAGTGCTCAGTACTGTGAAAGAGCACCACTCCACTTAAGACATAGCTGACGGAATTGAACTCTCTAATGTTCTAACTTCCACAAAAATTTCTAGGGACACCCACACCCCTAATTAGATCTTCTTAAAAAAACAAAGTTAACTATCATATCCATGTCATATGGAAATTAGAAAGAAAGGTGAACAAAGAAGGCTTACTGCATTTACAGCAGCATAGCTAAATACATGACAACTCACATCTGCCCATTCTAGGCATCAACGACCCTCCACTCCCTCTCAGTGAAGGAGCCTTAAGGAAGCCTTACCTCCCACTAAAGTGGATGAGCTCTTCTTCCACTCTTGATTTTCAAAGCACTATTATGATATTCCTAATGAAAAGTGAGAAAATTGAAGTGAGTTATAAGAGGAATGCACACTTGAATGTGGAAGGATTGTGTGACTTATGTAAAGCCATGTGGGCTATTTATAGAATCAGAAGGCAAGCCAAGGGAGGTAGAAACCAGCTAGGTTTCACAAAGGAATTCTTTGCCAAAAGTATGCAAACAAAACACTCAAAAGCAAGAGAAAGCAAGCAAAAAAGAAGAGACAAAGCCTAAGGACCCGACCGAGATCTACATCAAGGGGAGAATCCAAAAATTTAGGCATCTAATGTGCATAAAAATAAAGAAGAAAAATCAAGAACATTAGTCTAAGGACTTTCCCAGTACAGATCCCTAAAGATGCAAGCTCTGAAAATAAAATCAACAAGCAAGAATCCATTGAGAAAAGAAGGAAAAATGTTTCTTAGGGACCCGGCTGGCTTCTTAAATAGGTGATTTCACATGCATTCCATTGTCAAAAAAGCAAAAACAAGAAAGAAAATGGAAGAAATAGTCAAGAGCACCCAATCGGTTTCTCATATGAATTATGGTCACAAACACGACCTTTCGCATGCACCAAAACAAATGGCAAACCAAGGAAAGGAAGTGGCAAAAACGGGGCCCCGATTAGTGCATCAACATGTGACAACCAAATGGCAAGTCTAGACTTGTCAATTTATCACTTAAGCTATTCAAAGCCTGCATTAGCTTTGACAAAGATGGAAGAAAGAAGGGACGACAAGAAAATAATAATGAGGAAGGAGTCCTCAAAAAGATTATAAATTCATCCCAAGTCTACTAGACTGGCAACATGTCCGCTGCTCCATCAACAAGAAAATCCGCTAATTCGGTGAAATGATAAAATCATCGCAAATTTGCTAAACCGGTAAGAGGTCCATTGCTCCAACAATAAGGAAACCTGCTAATCCAATGAAAAGATGAATTCATCACAAGCTTGCTAGACTGGCAAAACGGTCTGCTACTCTGGTGATAAGAAGACCTGCTAATCTGAAGAAAGATAAATTCCTTACAAGCCTACGAGACCGACAAAAGGTCCACTACTCCAGCAACAAGGAAGTAGGCTAATCCGAAGAAAGGATAAATTTATAACAAGTTTGCTAGACCGATAAAAGGTCTGCTGATCCATTGATAAAGAAACCCACCAATCCGGTAAAAGGATAAATTCATCATAGGTATGCTAAAATGATAAAAAGTCTGCTACTCCGACGAAAAGGAAACCAACTAATTCAGCAAAAGGATAAATTCATCACAAGTCTACTAAACTAGTAAAAGGTCCGTGACTCCAGTGATAAGGAAACCTACTAATCCAGTAGAAGGATAAATTCATTACAAGTCTGCTAGACCAGCAAAAGGTCCGTTGCTCTGGCGATAAAGAAAGTTGCTAGTCCAACGAAAGGATAAATTCAACACAAGTCTGCTAGACAAGCAAAAGGCCCGCTGCTCCGGCGATAAGGGAATTTGCTAATCCGGTGATAAGGACAAGTTCAAAAAAAGTCTGCTAAACCAGCAAAAGGTCCACTGCTCTGATGATAAGGAATCCCGCTAATCTAGCGAAATGATAAATTTATCACAAGTTTACTAGACCAGCAAAAGGTCTGCTACTCCGGCAATAAGGAATCACTAATCTGGTGAAAGGATAAAAGTCATGGGCCACCGTTATAGCAAAGATAGGCAGGCACCGAGTCTCAGGACCCTGAGCAACCAGGCTCGAGTAGCATAGCTAGACAAGCAGCTACAGGTGAAGACTGTTACTTTGATCATTACTTACCCAGGCTCGATCAAAGTGGAGGCTAACTGTATATGCCTAAAAATGATAGTTGTAATTTTTACATTGCCCAATAATGAGAAAATTATCCCAATTATTCCTTTGGGGGCCTAATGAAGTGGTTAGTAAAATAAAAGGAATAATTTAGGAAGCAGAGATCCAATTAAGGGACATTGCACTAGTCGGCAGGGCCCAATGGGCCTGGGAGCTGGTCGATTCACCTATAGGGGACCTTACCAGGTTCCTATCTTTTCCACATCCTAAGTCTGAGTCAGATTTGGGTAGTTAATTAGTCCTAACCAATGGCTAATTAGTCTGACATGCTTAGTTAAATCAAACTTCTAATGAAATTAACAAGCCTGTTAAGATTAATTCTACTATGACAAGGAGTCAATGTCCTTTTCCTAGGCTGAGTCGGCATGGTTGTCCGCTATAAGAAGAGGCTGTCACTGAGGGTTCGGGCCATAAAGTCGAATTAAGAGATTAGTTACACATCAAAAAATTAGAAGTAATTAGAGATCGTCATTGTGAGAGTCGCAAGATCGTCAAGAGTTCTTTTACAAATTTGTGTGGCCCAATCCCAAGTTTCTCATTCAGCGTTAAGGAGCAATTACTTCATTAGGTTTCTAGGTAATCATGTGGGTTATCATGAGAGGAAAATTTGATTCTTTTTCCTACCCTTTCTATCTGATCTCTTTTTATTTTGATGTCATAAAAAATAATGATGTAATCTTTAGGTAGTCCCTGCCCGCAGTAATTTATTTATTTTGAATTTCACTGTTAGTGAACTATAGATTGCCTTTTCACATGATTAATGTGATACATACTGATAATTTGCATGATTGTGTGACAGAGTAATTAAAAGTTACGATTTCCCATATTGAACAGTAGACATCGTAAGTGATGACGGACGATGATGTGATTCATTTTATTACATCATTGCACCATACCCTTGAAGATAGATTCTCGATTCGAGACGTAGGAGTCAACATGGTCCTCACAATATGAATTGCTAAGGAGCCTTTCGAAAACGTTTTTGACGCAAGATCAATTAACCCTTCGGTGTCCCTTCAGTTGTCCTTATCGATATAATTTACTCCGAAAAGTGATATGGTTTGTAAGTTTTTCCTAAACTTCACTAGCAGTTCTACTTGATGCATAATTGATGTTTTATCCTTTTATTCTCCTTATTTTTAAATTTTTTTTTATTTTCAGCAAAACCATTCTAATCAAAGACATGCACCTATCTGGACCAAGGACTGAGCCCTATTCTACCCCAGGAATTGGGTCGGGTTCCTCAATCAAGTAGGCTGCCACTGCTGGAGCAGTAGCAGCTACTATCATGGATTAGAATTAGGCAGCTGGGCCTGATTATGGCCGAAGAACCCGATCGGGTTCCTAAATTAGGATCATGATCCAATTTTTTGATCATTTTGTGTAAAACTGCCAATTCCAGATTTAAAATTAAAAAAAAAAGAATGATTAACAATAAGCTTTTCTAAAAACCCAAATAAAAAATAAAAATGCCTTGTAAAACAGATGTCAAACCATTTGTAGAGGATCGCACCCTCAGGGAAGCCGATCCCTACACCCCTTCCCCAAAAAGTGCTAGATTTTAATAATTTTCGATATTGACGGGTTTAAAAATTGACACACTACATGAGATGTATAGTTGTGTTGCCTTTACTTTTGGGTTGT
Organism: Carnegiea gigantea; assembly: GCA_029747015.1. Classification (NCBI taxonomy): domain Eukaryota; kingdom Viridiplantae; phylum Streptophyta; class Magnoliopsida; order Caryophyllales; family Cactaceae; genus Carnegiea; species Carnegiea gigantea. The sequence goes on along the minus strand of JAKOGI010000184.1, from coordinate 588,664 downwards.
AGGAATCAGTCTTTCTATAGGCAGAGATGATGGAGATCACCCTATGGCAAGCTAAGCTTAGCCGGCCACCTCAGTCTACAGCCTCCAAGCATTGTCCGAGAGGTCAAAAACTACGCTCATGGGGTGTAACTCAACCTATTTTCTAACTTGTACTATAGCTATAGATGATCAAAGTCACCCCCATAATTTGTTAACCAGACAGATCATTTCAGCCCAGTTAGAACCCATGCCTAAATTTCAGTCCAGCCGAGTAGTTTTGAAGAGCCAACTTTGACCCCATCTTACAGCACTCTTTTTTCCAATTTAAGGATGAGAAAAGCTGTTAAAAAAGTTATCATTACTGGTCCATAAGTTGCAAAATCATACCCTCAGAGACTAACTATTAACCAGCACACTCAGAGCGAAAATTACCTTTAATCCACTAGATTTTAGCATGATCCCTTACTTGCACAAGCTCGGGCAACTCTTAAGGATTAGGGCTACAACTTGCACCATTTGACCTTCATTAGAAGGGCTTAGATCCTACCTAAGGTTGACACCTTAATAATGGAGATTAGCAGAACAGGTGATAAAGATTAAGCATACAATCCTATTTAAGGGCTGTTTTGTTCGAACTTTTGTTTACTATTTTTAGGACCTATTGTACTTTTGATTAGCCGTTAAGAAAAGGAGTGAGACTTGGTTTAAAACATTATTGTCACTTATAAGTAATCAGGTGTTGAATGTATGAAAGTTGAGCCAAGCTCCTTTTCTTCAAGTCTCTCTAGCTTATCCCTATCTTTGGCCAGATTGGGTAGTGTTCTATTGAGTCTTAGTCTGCTTATTGGTGGTGTGCCTTATCTAATTTACAACCTGGGGCCCTGAATCTTAGTTGGTGGTGAGTTTCATCTTGCTTAGATTCGGGTTACCTTCTCATTAGTAAGATCAGTTTAATCCAATTCATTCCAGTGCATGCTTGTGGGTTTACTTTAGTATTGTTTACCATTTAATCTCTGAATTTCTTGCTTAGTTTCCATCATATTTGGTATGAGATCCTAAGCTACTCTCCTTGGCCGGAACCTTATCCATAAACACAACCCTCAACCAAACACTAAACTATAAAGAACCTGTTTGATTGTTTAGGCATGACGAGGGGCAGTATGACTTTGGAAAAAAAGCTTAAGGCCTTAATAAAGAACTATGAGCACTTGGAGAAGCATAATGAGTGTCTCAGGAAGCACTTGGGGAATCCCTCAAGAGCAAAAGCAGAACTTTATATTATGATGCAACCAGCTCTTCAGGTCAGTCTCATGGAGAATCTAAAAGCTAAGAGAACCCTTTTCGAAAATTCCAGTGAGGATGACTCTGAACTAAGGCTAAAAGAAGCAGAAGACATCACCATCCATCTAGCTATGACATCAAAGTAGAAGTCCCTGAGTTTAAAGGAAGGTTTAAACCTGATGAGTTTCTTAACCAGTTACATACAGTTAAAAGTGTCTTTGATTATAAAGACATACCTGAGGATAAGAAGGTCAAGTTGGTGGCTTTGAGATAGAGGAAGTATGCTTCCCTATGGTGGTCCAACTTGTGTGCAAAGAGAGCTAAAAAGAAAGAAGACCAAAAGTAGAACTAGGGCTAAGATGAAGTCTAAGCTCAAAGCCAGGTTCCTACCCCCGTCCTATCTTCAAGACAACTATACTTAGTCACATAGTCTAACTCAAGGCACCATGTCTGTTGAAGACTACACTCGAGCGTTTAAAAAACTCTTGATTAAGTGTGACCTACAAGAACCTGAGAACCAAACCATGGTGAGATACCTGAGTGATCTTGACCCTAGGCACTTTCATATTGTTGAACTGGAGCAATATACAACCTTTGAGGATGTTTGTATGTTAGCTCATAGAGTTGAGCAACTGAAGAAAACCAAGCCAATGAAAAAGGATCTACCCAAACCATTTCCCAAAAACTCGCCCTTTAATGAGGAGAGCACCCCCTAACTCCTAAACCTACTGGAAACTCTTCTCAAGTGGCCCCAAGAACCTCAACTCTATACAATAAACCCCCACTAGGATACATTACTTATAGGATATGCTATAAATGCTAAGAACTTGGGCATATTACCTCTTAATGTCCTAATAGAAGGGTGATAACCTTGGCAGAATACCAAGCTATCCAAGAAGGAGAGATGGAGGAAGAAAGGGAGGTCTGCTTGATGGAAGATTAAGAGGAAAAGGATGTGGTTATTGAACCAAATGAGGGAGATTTATTACTAATCAAAAGAGCCCTCAACGTCTGAAAAAGTGTCAAGGATGAGCAAAGGGAGAGTATCTTTAATAGCAGGTGCACCATCCAAGGACAGGTCCGCTTCTTAATTAGAGACAGTAGGAGTTGCTCAAATGTGGCCCCTACTAGCATGATTGAGAAGCTTGGCTTGCAAATCTCAGTGTACCCTTATCCTTACAATATTCATTTGCTCTACTAAGGTAAGGGATTACAAGTTAGCTCATAAAGCTTAGCTGTTTTCTCAATTAGCAAGAGTTATTTTGATTAGCTTTGGTACAACATAATCCTTATGGATGTATGTGATGTGCTTCTAGGAAGTCCTTGGTTGTTTGACAGGAGAATAACCTACAATAGGTAGTTGAACACTTACTCTTTCACCAAGGATGGTAAAAAAATAACCCTTTCCCCTTTAGCTCATCATAAACTTCCCAAACATAGACCCTCTAAAGCCCATGACCAAGCTAAGATGCTCCTTACTCTAGTGGACCCAACCCTCAAGGGCTCACAACATGAGTTTAGTCCTTTTAAGGAGTGGATTCTTCAATCCAATCCTGACAAGGAGAAACCCAGCTGGTTCCCCCCACAAGCCGAGGCCATCCTTGATCAATATAAGCATGTCTTCCTTGAGGAGATCCCTCTTGCCCTTCCACTAAAAAAACTATCCAGCATCATATTGATTTGATCCTAGGGGCTGTCATTCAACAATTCAGCTTACAGAATAAGTACTAAGGACATTTAAGGGGTGTAAAGGCAAGTGAAGGAACTAGTAGCCAAGGGAATTTTGAGGGAGTGCCTGAGTTCATATGCTATGTCAACCCTACTTGTGCCTAAGAAAGATGGGAACATAACGATGTGGGTTGACAGTTGAGTTATCAACAAGATAACCATCAAGTCCAGGCACCCCACTCCTAAGTTAGAAGACGTACTGGATAAGCTCTATAGATCTAAGATCTTCTCTAAAGTGGACTTAAGGAATGGATGCTACCATATTAGAATCAGGAAAGTGAATGGAAGACTGCCTTTAAAACCAAAGGAGCCTCTATGCATGGTTGTTTATGCCTTTTGGCCCATCCAATGCACCCAACACTTTTATGAGGCTTATGAACTAAGTCTTCAGACCCTTCATAGGTAGATATGTTGTTGTATACTTTGAGGGCATTTTAATTTACAGCAAGATAGAAGAAGAGTATGTCAATCATCTCAAGCAAGTGATCCAAGTACTGGAGAAGGAGAAGCTATATGGGAACCTTAAGAAATGTTCTTTCTATTCTAAAGAGGTCGCCTTTTTGGATTACATAGTCACATCTAGAGGCATCCGAGTGGGTGAAAGTAAAGTGGATGCAATTTTTAATCGGTTCCCAAGGGCATCCATGATCTAAGGAGCTTTCATGGGCTAGCCTCTTTTTATAGAAGTTAATCAAAAATTTCAGCAACTTCATGCCCTAATGACTGAAGTCATGAAGGGAACCTCCATTGAGTGGAATTCCAAGGCTCAAAAGGCCTTTGAAGAGATCAAGTGTCAGCTAACTCAAGCTCCTATGCTAGCCCTTCCATGTTTTAAGAAGGTATTTGAAGTTTAAAGTGATGCATCATGAATAGGAGTTAGAGGAGTCTTGACACAAGAACGCAAGCCATTAACTTTCTTTAATGAAAAGTTATGTGATGCTAAGAAGAAGTATTCAACTTATGATAAGGAGTTTTATGCAATCATTATATTTTACAACACTAGAGGCGGCATTATATTATAGCCTGTGAGTTTATACTCCAATCTGATTATAAGGCTTTGAAGTACATCTAGGGATAACACAAATTCAATGCTACGCATGCCAAGTGGGTGGAATACATGCAGTCATTCAATAATAACATTAAGCACAAATCAAGAAAGCCTAATGAAGGGGATAACACCTTGTCCAGAAGACAACTACTCCTGTTCCAGCTAGAAATCTGCATGTTGGGCTTTGAGCACCTCAAGGGCATGTATAAGCAAGATGAAGACTTTCAAGAGCTATATGAGCAATGCAAGCCAAAGCCTAAGGGCAACAGGCTGTGTACTTATTCAAGGGCAACAGGCTGTGTACTCTTAAGTGTGGCACAAGGGAACTATTGATTAGCGAGGTCCATGAGGGAGCTTTGTTAGGTCATTATGGTGAAAGAAAGATAATTAGCATGCTCAAGAAACATTACTATAAATCAAGCATGTCAGAGGATGCCCAAGATATTGTTAAGAGATGCGTTACTTTTCAAGTAGCCAAGAGTCACTTCTTGCCCCAAGGACTCTGCACACCTCTACCTCTACCACTAGCCCCTTAGGCTAATGTAAGCATGGATTCTATCTAGGACTGCCAAGAACACAAAGGGGAAAAAACTCAATCTTTGTTGTTGTGGACATATTCTCCAAGATGGCTCACTTTATAGCTTATTCAAAGACCAATTATGATGTCCAGGTTGTCGAGCTCTACTTTAAGGAGGTAATAAGGCTTCAATGTGTCCTAAGATCCATAGTTTCAAATAGGGATGCCAAGTTTTTGAGTCATTTCTAGATCACCATTTAGAAGAAGTTGGGAAAAAAAGATCAAATTTAGCACCACTTGCCACCCTAAACTGATAGCCAAACTGTGGTTACTAACAGGACACTAGGTGTCCTACTAAGAGTGTGTTAACTAGAATTAAAGCCAAGGCATGGGATCTCCTATTACCCTATGTGGAGTTTGCATACAACAGAGCACCCCACAAGATCACTGGCTTACCCCCTTTTAAAGTAGTATTTGGTCTTGATTCGTTAACTCCAAAGGATCTAGTTCCAAGAGCCATTGAAGGGAAACCTAGTTTGGATGCTGAGACAGGGGTTAAGGAGATTTAGGAATTATATGACAATGTGATAAAGAAGATTGAAAGGAGCAGTGCCAGTTATCAATCCAATGACAACAACCATATAGGACATATTGTGTTTCAACATGTGGGCCTTTGATGCACTGGATTTCAGCATAATCCCCACTTACACAAACCCGAGTAATTCTTAAGGACTAGGGCTATAACTTGCACTATTTGGCCATCATTAGTAGGGCTTAGATCCTACCTAAGCTTGACACATCAATAATGGAGATTAGCAAGTAGAATAGGTGTTAAAGATCAAGCAGACACCTATTTGGGACTATTGTACTTGATTATCCATTGAGAGAATGAGTACGACTTGGTTTAAAACATAATTTTTACTTGTAAGCAATCAATTGTTGAATGTATGAAAGTTGAGCAAAGCTCTTTCCCTTTAAACTCTCTCTGGCATATCCCTATCTCTGGCTAGAAGGGATGGTGTTCTGGTGAGTCTTAATGTGCTTATTGGTGGTGTGTCATGTCCAATTTGCAACCAGGGCCCTGAATCTTAGTTGGTGTTGAGTCTTATCCTACTTAGATTCGGTTTATCCTCTCATTAGTAAGATCAATTTAATCCAATTCATTCCAATGCATGCTTTTGGGTTTACTTTGGTATTATTTGCCATTTAGTCTCTGAATTTCTTGCTAGTTTCCCAAGAGATGTATGTAGAAGTAAGGTTGCTTACATCTAGATCTCTCAAAATCCCACAAAAGCGGGACTCATATTGGGAGGTGGTGGTGTTGTTACTTTTTGGTTGCAATTGCGAGGTTTGTACCAATTAGAGCATACGATGCAGTTTTTAAAAGGTGTGTATTGTTAGTATTAATTCATTATTTATATGCTTGTCACAATGCAAACATGACATCTGTCGATTTTCTTTCTTTTAGGTTTGAAATTTAATTCATTTCCATCCTTCGTGCATGATTTGTTGCCTTTTCTAAAAAAGGGTAAAAGCTAGTCAAAATTAAATATTGTGCTTATGATCTATTGTGATTTTTTATTAACCTACTTGCGTTATTGGAATGTTTAATTAACTCTTTCATCATTAGATGGATAAGTGACTTATATAACTAGGATTACAACATGAACGGCATGATATGTCTTTTTTTCAATGTTGATGGTTTGTATAACCCAAAACCATGTCAATGGGTTCTAGCATCGTTGTTGGGAAAATATTTTATATCTTGCCTCCAATATGAAGATGACAATAACTGCTTCTATTAGCGTGGGTCCCGCAGAAGTAGGTTGGGGAAGATCTAAATGTTATTAGTCTTACCCATACAAGTATCTATACAGTCAAAGAGACCAATTTTATGAGACCCACAGAATGTGACGATGGCTAACGTCATGAAATGAACATTGACCATCACTATGGGTTTCTTATCTTTTTTTTTCCTATCTAGAACAATTAATGGGTGATTAACACATGCAATTACAGTCGGAGAAACTATACAGAGATACCCTCAGTTTACTGTAAACTATTTTAAGGACCCTCGGTTTTTAAAACTAAATATAAGGTAACTTGTCTTTTGAAGTAACTAGCAGAAAGGACCCTCAAAATTTTATATGAGCTATTTTCAAGTCCAAGCCACTATTCTAATTTATAAGGCATGCCCACAACTTTTCATATTTGCAAATCTACCCTCAATCCTTAAAAACTTTTTATTTTTGAAAATCAAAACCTGTGCATGTGGTTTCTACTCACTAGTACTACTCGAAGGCCTATTTAATCTGTTATCCTGCCACGTAACCAAATAATAATTAAGCTAATTAATAACTAATTAACTAATTAACTGTGTTTAATGCTTGAATAATCACCTACTTTGCCTTATCTGAATTATTCGCATATTATTCACTCACTAGAAGGAATTTCTTTAGTAGCACCTCAATTAAACTATATCACTAATATAGTTTTAGAATTAAAAGCCGAATTAGCTAAAATCAAGACTGAAGTCAAGAAGCTTAAGAAGCAATTATCCATAATTTACCTCTCTCTAGTTAAAGAACTAAGGCACAGCAAAAAATCCACTTCAAGTATTATTACTCCATTTTTATATAAGTATCATTTTCAAAACCCAAAAAAAAAAAAAATTCCTTTGCATAATAAAAAAAGTCCAAAAAGAAGTAGGAGAAAAATCAGCTGAAAAATCAGCTGAAAAGCAGAAAAAGAAGAAGAGCATGGAGTATAAGCAGTATACTCTTGAAGAATTGAGAAAGAACATAATCCAGAAGAATTAAACAAAATTATGAGCGCAATTAGTGATAAACATGACGTGTTATCTGATGATAATGAATAGACTAATAATATCTAATTAGAAGAAGAAATATATTAGCAGATGAACCTTATTAAACTAGAAGATCTGAATGTGTTACCTTTAGAAGAAATTAAAAGAAAATTGGATTAAAAATATGGTAAAATGGATGTTGAAGAGGAGATTAATGAAATTAGAGAAGAACTCGACTTAGATGAAATAGAGACCAACCTGCTTAACAATATTGTCCCTAAACCTGAAGAATTTGGTGAATCTTCTAAAAGAAATACTTATTTTATGAGACATAGGTACATTCCAACAGGATGTACAACTAATTTTTCTTTTGGGTTTATCCCAAGGAAAACCACAACCTATGAAGAAATTGGTCTTACCCCAATTAGTCAAATGGGATAAATCTTAAACATAGTTGGAGCTCATAATAGAGAAGAAATATGTGAGCATTAGAAAAGAGGTATGAATAGTGTCATGAACTTAAACACTACATGGACTACTGTAAATTTCCTAAACTATGTTAAACATAATTTTTCCAATATTGTAGCTCACTGGTATGACTCATAAGATGAAGATGGTAAAAATACATTAAGAATAATGGAAACACCAACTACAAAATTTAAAAATCTCTGTAAGAAAATCAAAACTGAGTTTGTAGGAGCTAACATTGATTCCGAAGAAAAAGCAAGAGAATAGCAAAGAAATATCAATAATATAAAATTATAGGATATGAGATATCTGAAAAATTATATTACTGAATTTAATCAATATTATTACAAAATTGGGCATAATGAAACCAATCTGGGCATGTTCTTGGACAAATTTTCATATCCTATAAATTCCATAATTAATAAAAAATACATTGCGTAGCTTGAAATTGTAGATGTCATTAATACCCTTGATTCAATAATCTCTTATCTAAGAAAATGGGTCAATAATTAATGTTTTGATCTCCAAAAGTAAAAGAAAATTAAGAAGCAATTTCTAACTTGCTGGAATTCGCCTCACCAATGGGAAAAGAACCTGAAAGGAGAAGAAAAATAAAATTTTATAAGAAAAAGAGCTTTAGTAAGCAAACGGGAGAGAAATATAGATGAAAATATTATAACAAATTAAGCCCTAAAAAATGAAGATTTTTTAGGAAAACCGCTTATTGTCCTACAAGGAAAAACAACTGCAAATGCTGTGCATGTGGAGAAGTAGGACATTATCCTAATAAGTGCAAAAATAGGAAGAACAACAAGCTTATTAAAACCTTAGGTAGCCTCGATTAAGTTGAGCTTAGTGAGGATGAGACATTATACCTAGCCCTAAATAACGACAAAGGAATTGTTGAAATTATATTGGACAATGAATGTGAAGAAAGTGATTATAAAGAAACAAGTCATATGTTGGAAAGTAGCTCAATTAATCTTGGTGATCTCCAAGAGAAGAGTTTGTTGTAGACAATGATAGCGAAGAAGTTAAAGGAGATTGGCTCCATCTCATAATCCAGAAAGACATGATCTATTAAAAATCCATCTTTCATTTAAAAAGCAAATATGTGTGTGAAATGACGAAAGGAGATCTAGAGATCAAAGACTGTGAGCATAATGTGGGAGAAATTAATCTCATCAATTGGAAAAACATCCTTAAGCATAACAAAGATAGAAACTATAGTTATATTTATGTTGAAAGCATCCAAGTTGAAATTACTTCATAATAATATTATGGTAAAGATATTAATCTGTATGATTTGCTTTGTGATATTAGCCACACCAAATTTAATAATCAAATTATTATAGGGATAAATACCAATTTATGTAATGAGTTAGTGGGATTCAATTGTTGATCTGGATATTATGTAAGCCTAAAGGATGAATTTGCCAAAAACTTCTCATCTCTTAAGATAAAAATAGTTAGGATGGACATGAAAAAAGGAGGATATCTACTAAGAATATTTTAAAAAATTATCTACAAATTGGATAATACTATAGATCTAAAGACTAAGGTAATAATCATAGAGGTATAAAATTTTGAAAGTCCTACCCTATGCAAAATATCTAGAGAATTAAATCCTTAAGAGATAAAGATTAACCGTTCATTGATATCTAGCTTTGCCAACTCTACAAAACTCAATAAGAAAATGTGATAAAAACTGATTAGAATAGTAAAATTACCACTAAACCCCAATTATTAAGGAGTACGAGTGCAAGATTAAAATGGGGAGAAGGATCTTCATCAGCTAAAGAAAAGCTTAAAGAAAATGATACAATTAGCATGACCAGTGAAATAAACAGAATGAGTTTTGAACCCACAAGACCTAGTGTAGGCCGAATTATGAGTTTAGATAGAAAGATCATTGGTTGCAGAATAAGAACTGTTAGTGAACCTCTAATGCCCCGACCCTTCTCGGGTTGCGGGCATTATCAGAAACGGCTTTAAAGATCGTCGATTGACCCCACAAATTACCACAGGCCTTTTCGTCGTATTCAATCCTCGCTTGCACGTTGCCTGGGAAACTTCCCAGGAGGTCACCTGATGGAGTCCCCACCAACTGAGGAATAGGAGAAGGTCCTAAAAGTCCAACAAGGTCCAATGCAAGCTCTAAAGTCCAAGCATAGCTCACATTGTGGTGAAGAGCCAATGGTTACACAACCAGAATATGCCCGGTTTTGTTCACCTCATTACTTAAGCTACATTGTGGCTTATGTTTGATATTTTTGCATTTTTGGATTCTCATGATGTTAACTTTCAGGTCCAAGCATTAAATTCGAATCATACACAATCAAAGTCAAGAGATCAAGGCCCTTTGTCCAACTTGCCAGTTTTGGTCCAAAATTGCACGGTAAAATGTTTTCGTAGAAATCTTCTACTTAAACATGATTTAACCTTGCTTTCTTTACAGAGGGGTTTGTACACACCCTAAGGAGTCCCCCTATGGCCTGAAATCAAAATCATGACAACTTTTGCTTGGGTTAAACCAAACCAGAAAATCGGGTTCAATTCAGCTTCTGGAACCCGTATACAGCAGCTGCTTATTTTCCTTCTCCAATGGGCGTTCTTCAGCTGTGTTCTGGCTTGCTAGCTTCACACATGCTTCAAGAAGTCTAGAAACACAATCATGGGCTGCAAAATCAGGTTTTTGAAAGAGTGGCCAATGGAATTGCAAAGAGAGAAAACATGTTTCTACACCCAGATTGGATAGCCGAAAAGGACTTTTAATTTACAGCTGCTTTTCTCCCCTTCCTCTTAGTAATCTGATGTATTAGCCTTAATTACATGTATTATAGATTGTAATCATCATTTGTCTTGCTTTCGTTTGTATTTTGATTGTAATTAGCTTAGGTTAAGCAAGTTAGCATTTTGTTTTGTACTAACCATAAACATTAGCTAGTTAATACATTTCCTCCCTAAGAAGGAAACCTCCACTAGCTAGCTAGGTTTGTTGGCTGCTTGCTAGGCATGTACTAAAGCATATGCACGGCCAAAATGTATTCCACATCATACTTTGAATGAAAATTAGTTTGAGAGCATTCTTGCTTTCGTACACTTAAACACTTCACTTGCTTATCCTTAATTTGGTCGATTAAGGTGGTGATCAAGTAAGTCATAATCCTTGATTAAGTGGTATTTCTATATCTTAATGAAAGCTTAGGGACCGTAAACTTGAGTTTGGCAGTGTTTCTATATCCAAACATAGGTTTAGATTATCCTTCTTTTATTGATTATCTTACGGGTTATGCTTAGACTTATCTTGAATTTAGTTTGCTTTACCTTTAGCACTTAAATTCTGGCTTGAGTTTTTGTGTTATCCCTTCAAGATACATCACATTTGGTATCAGAGCTTAGGTTTCTCCTTGGCCTGGTACGTCCATCCCCTTCCAGAATTCATGTCTCTATTCATTTCCAAACACAATCCTAGTTTGAGTTCAAATAGAAGCCGTAAGCAACATGAGTTCAACAAGCATGACTTTGAAAGAGAGGTTTGAAGCCTTAATAAGGCAGAATGAGTTGCTGGCTAAGAAGATTCAAGAGGATACTCAACGGAACCAAGAAACTCAAGCACAAAATGAGTATCTAAGAAGGCAGCTTGGTACAGTTTTAAAGCAAAAGCAAAAACTGAATGAAGAAACCTTAGAATCCGAACCAAGAAGGCAAGAACAAGTCCTTAGCCATGAAGTTGATCCATCTAGTGAAGATGAACCAATAAGAATGACAAGGGCAGAACCACAGATGCAAGCAAACACCAATGATTTCAAAGTTAAAATTCCTAAATTTGAAGGGAAGCTTGATCCTGAAGAATTCGTAGATTGGATGCATACTGTTGAGAGAGTTTTTGAGTATAAAGATGTTCCTAAAGATAAGAAGGTCAAGTTAGTGGCCTTAAGACTCAGAAAATATGCTTCCTTATGGTGAACTAACCTAAGTGCTAAACGGGTTAGAGAAAGAAAGCCTAGAATCTGTACGTGAGAAAAGATGAAATCCAAGCTTAAGGCCAAATTTCTTCCTCCTATCTACGTGCAAGATTGCCTTCACCATTTAACTTAAGCCAATCTGAGTGTAGAAGAGTATACAAGGGAGTTTGAAAAGCTTGTAATTAAGTGTGATTTGCAAGAACCTGAAGAGCAAACCATAGTTAGATACTTAGGGGGTCTTGATCCTAGGTATACTAATGTGGTTGAATTACAAGCTTATACATCTTTTGATGATGTTTGTGTATTGGCTCACAAGGTGGAGTAGGAAAAGAAGGCAAGGCAGCCATTTAAACCCCAAAGTCCAAAACCATACACCCGGAACCAACCTTTTAACAAGGGGACTTCCAATCCCATTTTCAAGCCATAAAATCCATCCCCTTCCTTTGCACAAAGAACCCCAGCTTTACAAAAGATCCAAACTCCTCAAAAGAGGCCTAATCCCAATCCCATGAGCAATAGAAGATGTTTCAAATGCCAAGGACTTGGGCATATAGCCTCGGACTACCCAAACCGTAAGGTCATTACCTTGCCCGAATGGTCAGCCGTGAAGGAGGTTTTTGAAGAGGAAGAAAATGCAGATGAAAGTGAGCATGAACTTGAGGAAACTTAAGATGAGGTAGTAGAAGAGGCTGATGAAGGAGAACTCTTGGTTTTGAGAAAAGTTCTAAGTGATCAAAAGGGAGTAAAAGATGAGCAAAGAGAGAACATCTTCCATGCTCGTTGTACGGTTCAAGGGAAGGTGTGTTCTTTGATTATTAATGGAGGAAGCTGTGCAAATGTAGTTTTTATAGGCATGATTGAGGAACTAGGATTGTAAACCATGACACATCCACATCCCTACAATATTCAATGGCTGAATCAAAGCAAGGAAATTCAGGTGAACTCACGGTGCTTGATTTCTTTCTTCACTGGAAAGAACTATCAAGATGAATTATGGTGTGATGTTATTCTTATGGATGCTTGTCACACGCTTTTAGAGAGACCATGGCCGTATGACTATAAGGTTATGCATAATGGTTACCTAAATACCTATTCTTTTACCAAGGATGGCAAGAAGATTCCCCTAGCTCCTTTACCCCCATCTAAACTCCACGAAATCAAGCCTCAAAACAAGCTTATTCATTCTGATTTGCTACTGACCATAGGGGAGCCATTATTAAAGGCTTCTTAACATGAATTTAAAGCCTTTAAAGAGTGGATTTTGAGTATGCAAGATGAATCAACAACCCCTTTACCCACTCACCCCGTGGCTAGAAGACTCATACAAAACTTCTGTTATTTGTTTCCTGAGGAGATACCTATGGGTTTACCTCTTAAAAGGGACATCCAACACCACATTGATCTCATTCTTGGTTCCATCCTACCTAATAAACCAACTTATAGGATGAATCCAAAGGACCCCATGAAAATACAACAAGTTGAAGAGTTAAAGACTAAAGGCTTAATCCGTGAGTCTTTAAGTTCGTGTGCTATTCCTGCTCTTTTGGTGCCAAAGAAGGATGGTGGGATGCGTATGTGTGTGGATAGTAGGGCCATTAACAAGATTACAATCAAGTATAGGCATCCCATACCTAGACTTGAAGATATGCTAGATGAATTGTATGGCCCTAAGGTGTTTTCCAAGATAGATCTTCGAAGTGGATACTACCAAATACAGATTAGAGAAGGTGGCGAATGAAAGATAGCTTTCAAGACCAAGGGAGGGCTTTATGAAGGGTTGGTAATGCCCTTTGTTCTTTCAAATGTACCTAGTAGTTTCATAAGATCAAGTGTTCAGGCCGTATATAGGCAAGTTTATAGTAGTATACTTTGATGATATCTTGATTTATTTCAAGGATGAGCATGAACATCAAGACTATTTAACTCAAGTGATGCTTGTTCTAGAACATGAGAAGTTGTTTGGTAATCTTAAGAAATGTGCTTTCTTCACTCCTAAAGTTACATTTCTAGGTTACATGGTTACTGGAGATGGCATAAAAGCAGATGAGAGCAAAGTTGAAGCAATTTGGTCATGGCCAGTACCAAAGAGTATACATGATGTTCGAGCTTTTCATGGATTAACTTCATTCTACAGGAGATTTATTCAAGGTTTTAGCACTATTATGGCTCCTATGACTGAAGTTATTAAAGGTACATCATTTATTTGGACACCAAAAGCTCAATTTGCCTTGGAAGAAATAAGACAAGACTTACTCAAGCACCTATTCTATCCTTGTCGTGCTTTAGTAAAATCTTTGAAGTTGAATGTGATGCCTTTGGAGTTAGTAGAGGTGGTGTTCTTACTCAGGAAGGTAAACCTTTAGCCTTCTTTAGTGAGAAACTTTGTGATTCAAGAAGAAAATACTCCACCTATGATAAAGAGTTTTATGCTATTGTAAGATGTTTAGAGCACTAGAATCATTATCTGATTGTAAGTGAGCTTATCCTAATTCTGACCATGAAGCTTTGAAGTATATTCAAGGCCAATACAAGTTAAACTCATGACATGCTAAGTGGGTTGAGTTTCTCCAATCATACCACCTTACAATCAAGCACAAATCGGGAAAGCTCCATCAAGGTGTAGATGCTCTATCTCGGAGGTATCTTCTTTTGTTTCAATTATATGCTTGTGTACTTGGTTTTGAGCATCTAAAAGCCTTGTATGCTGAAGATGAAGACTTTAGGGAGTTGTATGCTGATTGTTCAAAGCACCTCAAAGGAGATTTTTTGATTTAAGAGGGATTTTTATTCAAGGGTACGTGGTTGTGTGTACCAAAGTATAGCACAAGAGAGCTTCTCATCAGGGAAGTTCATGGAGGTTCTCTAGCTGGTCATTATGATGAAAACAAGACACTCATTATGCTAAGGGAGCATTACTACTGGCCAAGCATGGAGAAGGACGTTCAAGACATTCTGAAGAGGTGTAGGACTTGTCATGCGGCCAAAAGTCACTCCTTACCCCACGGCCTGCACACACCTCTGCCTATTCCTACTACTCCTTGGGTTGATGTAAGTATGGATTTCATTCTTAGATTGCCTAAGACCCAAAGGAACAAAGACTCCATCTTTGTTGTAGTAGATAGGTTTTTTAAAATGTCTCATTTTATTCCATGCAACAAGACTAATGATGCTACACATATTGCTGAGTTGTATTTCAGGAAAGTGGCTAGATTACGTGGTATACCTAGATCAATGGTTTCTGATCAGGATACTAAGTTTTTAAGCCATTTTTGGATTACATTGTGGAAGAAGTTAGGTACTAAACTCAAGTATAGTACCACTGGTCATCCACAAACTGATGGGCAAATTGAGGTTACTGATCGAACCTTAGCAGCGCTTCTAAGGGCTTTGAGTAAACCTTATGCCAAAGCCTGGGATTTGCTTTTACCCCATGCAGAGTTTGCTTATAACAGGGCTCCAAGCAAGGCTACTAGTCTATCACCATCTAAGGTGGTATATGGGATCGATCCTATTAGTACACTTGATCTCACTCTACGACCATTAGATCAAAAGCCACGTGCGGATGCAGCTTCAAGGGTGGAAGAAATCTAGAAGATACATGAGTTGGTAAGGAGCAGAATAGAGAAGACTAATGCATCATATCAAGTTCAAGCCAACAAGCACAAGAAGAAGGTGGTGTTTCAACCAGGAGATCTCGCGTGGATTCACCTAAGGAATGAGAGATTTCCTTCCAAAAGGAAGAACAAACTCATGCCAAGGGCAAATGGTCCATTTGAGGTTCTTGAAAGGATAAATGACAATGCTTATAAGGTTGATTTGCTAGATGACTATGGAGTTTCAGCCACATTCAATGTAATTGACTCGAGCGCTTACCAGGCCGATGATTACCTTGCTGATTTGAGGATCAAATCTTCTCAATAAGGGGAGGATGATGGAGTCCCCACCAACCAAGGCATAGAAGAAGGTCCTAAAAGTCCAACAAGCTCCAATGCAAGCTCCAAAGTCCAAGCTATGGCTCACATTATGGAGAAGAGCCAAATGGAAGCATCCGGGTTACACAACCAGAATGTGCCCGGTTTTGTTCACTTCATTACTTAAGCTACATTGTGGCTTATATTTGATATTTTTGCATTTTTGGATTCCTCATTATGTTAACTTTCAGGTCCAATCATTAAATTCCAATCATACACAATCGAAGTCAAGAAATCAAGACCTTTTGTCCAACCTGCCAGTTTTGGTTCAAAACTGCACGGTAGAATATTTTAGTAGAAATCTTCTATGTAAACATGATTTAACCTTGATTTCTTCGCAGAGGGTTTGTACACACCCTAAGGAGTCCGCCCATAGCCTGAAATCAAAATCATGACCATTTTTGCTTGGGTTAAACCAAACCAGAAAACCGGGTTCAATTTAGCTTCTAGAACCCGTATGCAGCAGCTGGTTGTTTTCCTTCTCCAGTGGGTTTTCTTCAGCTGTGTTCTTGCTTGCTAGCTTCACACATGCTTCAAGAAGTCTAGAAACACAATCATAGGCTGCAAAATCAGGTTTTGGAAAGAGTGGCCAATGGAATTGCAAAGAGAGAAAACATGTTTCTTGGATTGGATAGCCGAAAAGGACTTCTATTTTACGGCTGCTTTTCTCCCCTTCCCCTTAGTAATCTAATGTATTAGCCTTAATTACATGTATTAGAGATTGTAATCATCATTTGTCTTGCTTTCCTTTGTATTTTGATTGTAATAAGCTTAGGTTAAGCAAGTTGGCATTTTGTTTTGTACTAACCGTGAACATTAGCTAGTTAATACATTTCCTCCCTAAGAAGGAAACCTCCACCAGCTAGCTAGGTTAGTTGGCTGCTTGCTAGGCATGTACTAAAGTGTATGCACGGGCAGAATGTATTCCATATTATACTTTGAATGAAAATCAGTTTGAGAGCATTCTTGCTTTCGTACGCTTAAACACTTCACTTGCTTATCTTTAATTTGGTCGATTAAGATGGTGATCAAGTAAGTCCTAATCTTTGATTAAGTGGTGTTTCTGTATCTTACTCAAAGCTTAGGGACCCTAAACTTGAGTTTGGCGGTGTTTCTGTATCCAAACAAGGGTTCAGATTATCCTTCTTTTATTGATTATCTTACGGGTTATGCTTGGATTTAGCTTGAATTCAGTTTGCTTAACCTTTAGCACTGGAAGTCTAGCTTGAGTTTTCGTGTTATCCCTTCAAGATACATCATCACCCATCCCAAGATTGCTCCCCAACAAGCACACTTAACTATGGAGTTCTTAAGAGTGGGTTTCCCAAAAAAAAGGTGCACCTTTTAGTGATATAAGTAGTCACTTCGATCATTTTAAGCCACACTCAGGGTATTACAATTACCCCCACTTAAAGCGCACAACATCTTTATTGTGCCTCACTAACCGACCGACTTATAGGTCCTCTTAACCGCCAGTCCACCCAGTGTCTTTGCCCCACTAGGTGACTGCCCATGGGCTCCCCATCCACTGAGGCAGCTCACGGTCGCGTGTCGGCTCTGATACCATTTGTAATGCCCTGACCCCTCTCGGGTTGCGGATATTACTAGAAACAGTTTTAAGGATTGTCGACTGACCCCACAAATTACCATAGGCTTTTTCGGCGTGTTTCATCCTCGTTCACACGCTGCTTAAAAATTTTCCCAGGACGTCACCCATCCCAAGATTGCTCCCCATTAAGCACGCTTAACTGTGGAGTTCTTAAGAGTGGACTTCCCGAAAAGAAAGGTGCACCTTTTGTGATATAAGTAGTCACTTCTATCCTTTTAAGTCACACTCAGAGTATTACACTAACAGATAAAAATAGATGAAAAAAATATTCCTTTAACTGCATTTAGTACCCCACAAGGACATTATGAATGGATAGTAATGCCATTTGATCTAAAGAATGCACCTCAAATATTCCAAAGAAGAATGAATAATATCTTTAAAGACCTTAATCACTATTGTTTAGGTTAAATTGATGATATCCTTGTCTTTTCCAAAACCATAGAACAGCACAAAGATGATGTCTTAGCTGTCACCCAAAGATGCATTGATCATGGTATTATTCTTAGTAAGAACAACTGCATTTATGCTGAACAAGAGATTGAGTCTTTAGGTCTAGAAATAAAAGCTGAACAAATCATTTTACAGAAATATATTCTGAAAAAATAGAACATTCCCCTAAAAAAAATTGAAAATAGGAAGCAGTTAGAAAGGCTTCTTGGATGCCTTACCTATACTTCAGATTTCATTAAAGATTTAGCTAAACTTAAAAAGCCATTACAGCAGAAACTCAAAAAAGAAGTAAGTTGGACGTGAACCACTAATGATACAAAGATTGTTCAAAACTTCAAAAAGATGTAAAAAATCTTTCTATTCTTAATTTGCCTAATGAAGGAGATGATTTAGTTCTTGAGATATATGCCAGCAATGAGCACTGGAGTACAATACTCAAAATTAAAGAAGGAGAAAAACCCTTCAAATATTGCAGTGAAAGTTTTAATAAGGCAGAATACAACTATCCCATGATGAAAAAAGAAATCCTTGCAGTTATAAGAAAAATTGAAAAGTTTCTAATCTTTTTAGCTCCAAAACCTTTGTTGTACGAACTTATTATAAAGGAATACTTGGTTTTGTGAAAAAGAATTGATCAAATATGTAAGTGCAAATGCGACTCCTGCGTTGGCAATTATGGTTTAACTAGTTTTCCTTCTCTGTTAAACATATACAGGGATCGAAGAACTTTCTGGTAGATAGTTTAACTTGAGAACTCGCCAATGGTGATCACTGGGGCAAAACTCCTGCCAGAAAAGGAGAAAATCCATAATGAAATACCATTATTACTAGAACGAGTTTCTCCTTCTGGTAAAGTCCTTATAGATAATTTGAAATTCCATATAAAAAGTCAATCATGCTTTTGTCTGCTATCTTCTGCCTACCTAATAGCCCAAAAATTTTCCTTTCGAGAGTTGCAAGTTAATTACCTAAGATGTCCTTGATATCAAAAAAAAAGTAAGTTCTTATGTACAGGAAAAATGATTCAATGAGTGGTATGCAACCTGCATCAACTACTATCATCATTATTCCTATGATATTTGGGAGTCCTGGAATACAACAATCTACTTTTCCTATAAGTCTACAGTTGGTGGTATTAGTTTACCAACAAATTCAATCTCTCCAAATGACCCTGTTATTAAAGTCCGGTAATACGAGATGGTAGTTTGCTTTATAGAAATCTCAGATCCAAAGTTCCCGTTTTTCTCAAGACTAACTAAATTTCAGCAATACATATTCAGAAGGATCTATTGGATTCTTATATCTCCTTATGATCGAACAAAAATTCCATATAATAGATGTCTATATGTTGAGGTACATTTTGCACTGATCAAGTATGAAAATGAAAAAAGTCAAACTAACTCATTATCTTGTTCAGATTGTTGATTTAGACGACCGCAATGATTAACGACAATAGTAGTTTCTAGAACGAAAAGAATTAGTTACTGATCCTTCTTTAGCAAGAACCGTCAATCTTTACAATATTTATCATCAATGTTGGCCATTAATTGAACGAGGACAAACGTTAATGTATTGCGGAAACACTACTTTCGCCTACGATAATGAGTTTAACAAATACATGAAGGTGAAGGGAGCATTTTTTAAGATATCTTTGATTATCTCTTTGATGTTGAAGCGGAAAAATTCTTAATAGAAAAAGAAAAGAAATATTTTCTTGAATTACTTGAGAAATGGGATCCAGAACATCTTCAATATGATGAAGATTTTGATGATTATCTTGACAATGATGGTCTGAAAGATATTATTAGAGATGAAGACATGCAGAATCTCAATAATGATAACTAGTCTTGTCAAGAGGTTCTAAAAAGTTGTTGTACCATTATTGTACTATTTTGACAAGTGTCTTTACTGTAACCATGTGAATGTATGATAGCTATGTATAAAAGAAGTATGTACTGTAGCCATCAGGGCATCCAATGTACCCCCCATCCCCTCTATAAAAGAGAAGGTCGAATGCTGAGAAAGGATACAGTCATTTAAACATTTTTAAGTATAAAAGAAGTTAGGATTTTCCATTTTTCTATGAGTAAGCGTCTCTGATAATCTTAATAGTTTAAGTCCCTCTCAAATATTTTCATTATAATATTTCCACTTTCAAGCTTTCAATAAAAGAAGTTTCCTAGTAGGAAACGTTATTTAATTGAATCTTATATCCTAAATATTATAATTTCTTAATTAAAGTCTCACTATCCTTTAAAATACTTAAAACTTGACTAGTGACTATGGTCTGAGGTAGGAAACGAAACAGATCTGCGTTGTGCCTGATCTAAAGAAGATATGGTTGAGATTAGCAATCTCTGTAAACTGAAAGTTATAGGAATGCCGTAGTCCAGCATCAATTAAGTTCAGGTAACGGTCAAAACTCTCTAATTAAGTTTAATTATTTTGCTAAGTATGGTGGGCCTATAGCCACAAAAATTATAATATTTGAGATATAAATAGTAGATTATCATAACTAGTACTAGTAAAGTTATTATAAGAAGTTTAATCGTTAAAAAAAGTATATTTCCTATTTAGACCCTAAAAATAGCCTATTTGCATTGTTCATCCAATTTAGGGGTCTTTCTGCAATTTCTAAAAGTTCAAGGACTAAAATAATAAGAAAAAGGACCTAAGAATTAATTGCTTGAAAACATCAGGTACTCTAAAATTAGCTTTAAAAAGGTAGGGACTCAAAAATAGTTACCATTAAACTTAGAGACCTAAGTGTCAGTAATTCATTTATATAATAATTATATTCCTTAAGAATTCAAAACCAAGAATTGCCAAGGGTAAATTGGGAACAATATGTTTTTACATGAGTCATCTACATTTACAAACATAAATATATTCTTTATTATGTGCATTTTCCAACTATGAAAATATGCAATGGAAATAGATGGAGCATGATTTATGGAAAGACTAGGCAGAGTCATACTCCTACTTTCCTTTAAACTTGGCCAAAATGGCATCAAAATCAGATGTCATTGCACTCTGTTGGGGACAGTTCTGGAGACTACTGCGTCCCAAAAACTGCCGTTTCGATGAGGGGGGCAATATTTTTATTTCATCTTTTGTTTTTTTCTCCGCTTTGCCTGCTCCCCCCCCCCCCCAACCCAAAAAACCGCAAAAGAAACGAACAAAACGGAAAGATTAACGACCAACGTTGAGCAACATCCGGTTGCCCGGCCTTCTACAATCGGCGATGGATAACCTCCCACCACCGCTGATTCTCGAAATATTGAGTCGACTCGCCGATTCATCAGACCTAGCTCGGTGCCGTCTCACCTGCAACACCCTAAATTCTCTCTCCTACGAGATCACTTCCATCAATCTCATATGCTCTTTCGATCGCTACACCAAATCCCGATCCTCACCCTCAGCCTCCCTCATCACACCTTTCAAGTCCATCGTCGATAACTTGATCCCTAAGCTCAGCTGCCTTGAGTCGATTTCGATCGGCGTCGACAACGTCATGCAGGAACTGTCCTACGATGATTGCGACGACGATTCTGACGACTTTTACTTGACGGATGTCGATTTTGTTTCTTGCTGGTTGCCAGCAGTTGCTGAGGGATTGAAATCGCTCTCGTTTTGCGACTTTTGGGTCCAGTCTTGCTGGAGACGCTCCCTTGTTCTGTCTTTTATTTCTCGCAACTGTAAGTCTATTCCCTTTCTCATTTTTCGGTTTTTCTGATCTCTTAAGCTGAATTTTCAGCTTGATTGAATGGATTTAGTTTGCGTTCCATAATCGTGTTACTTGTGGATGATATGGTGTTGACTAAGTTGGGAACTTGCTGGGTCAATCATGTGCTAGAGTCTTGTGAGCATGTACAGTCGTGAGTCAAAATTGTGGCTCACAATTGGGGGCCTTCTCCCTCGACATCATTCCATGAGCCAATTTTTCGGCTTCCAAGTTTTCCTCACTATAATACAGGGCTAACAACCTTAGCTCATCAAATAAAATAATACTCATGGCTCTACTGTATAATACACAACTTTATCTTTAGAATCTAAAAAAAGGAAAAATGCAATTAAAAATGATTAAAAAAGAAGCAAAAAAAATAGTTGTGAGTCGGCTCATGGCCCATGAGCCCCTTGTGGGCTCATGTTGCTGCAGGAGTCGTGAGCCGCTTGACTCACATCTCGGAGCGAGCCTCAAAATAGTTGCCCCTATACATGCTAAGGGATCTTAGGCTTTGGAATGTGTGGCCCTGTTTTGAAACAAAAAGTTGTGGGTTGCATAAAGGGTTTGCAACAAATTGATGTAAATAATAAAATGTAAGCTACTGTAAAACAAAAAATTAATAAATTGATTATCTAGATGCAATACTCCGTTATAGAGTGGTTGTTGTGGCACCGTGCTCCATTCCGTGCTTGAAGACAGTCATCACAGCCTTTCGAACGTTATACATGTAAAACTAGAAATGCGGCAAAATCTGGCTTGGTAAGCTTCAAAACCTTTTTTTGTGTAGAAGTTGCATTTGCCAAAAGACCTCAATTTGTGCCCACAGTCCTGCTAAAGAGGGGCAGTAAGGAAACATACAGGTAGCAGTCTCTGCTCAGAGAGAGTATTTTATTTGACCCTAGACTGAGAACCATTGATTATTCAACGGCAAAACAAATTACAGGAAATTAGTCACCTATAAGCTAAGTTAACCTGAAAGTAACTCATTGAGCTGTGCGAAAGGTAGACAAAGCATACATGCTCTGTGATTAAAGACAAATCGTTTGGAAGACTAGATGATAGAAGTAGCACAGGGGCCCCATTTTGTCATGGCGAACTCATTTTTCAAGAGAGATTAGTTAACGTAGAAAGGCAATAGGGTTCTAAAGAGAATATTGAATATTCACCGGCAGAGGAAGAGGGGATGATGTAGGGCCATCTAATATGATGCTGGTTGGGGTAATCATTCAATTTCTACAATGAATTTGTGCTCCTGAAGCACAATTTTTGGAACCTGTCAAATTTTATACTCAGACTAACCATTTTGCTATGATAGTTGTGTCAGACATGGCACTCACATGGACAGATTATGGGAAATATGTTGGACATATATCTAAATCCTTAAATCTCAGTGGGACCCCCAAAAAAAAAAAAAATTAACATATAGTCCTTTTGGTTTATCATTATTTTGTATGCTGCTTTATTACCATGTTGTCAACCTTGTGTTCGCCCTTATCTCTTTTACCCTTGGTATGATTTAGAAGTTTGGGTATTGTAATCGTCTACGTATAGGTTGCAATTGAATATAGTTGCTATATCTAAACCTTAATATTGAAATCATCTAAATAATTACTTTGAAGTGCATTTCACATGTGAAAATGACAAGTTGTCAAATCCATGTTTGAATTCTGGACAGTGTCCTCACATCGTATGCTTAGAACTTTTCTTAGTTGAACACTGTGGAGGCTTTATTAGATTCTGGAAGCCTTCCAGCACTACAGATTTAGAAGTTGGCAAGCCGGTTGAACTTGATATAGGGAATGGATAAGCTTGTGCCAGAAAGGTGGGAGGTGAGGAGGCCATGTGCTGCATGACATTGATGTGGCCTCCAGAAGTGGAGCAAAATTTCAAAAGTTATAATGGAACAGTAAGTGAGAATGATGCCAAAATGGCCCGAAGGAGCTCAGTCACCTACGGTTGGGTAGGAAGCCTAAAATGGCACATATGGTGTTGCAAGCGGCACTTAAATTAGATAGCATGTGGTGCCAAAGACGTTGACGTGAGAGTATGATTGAGAATTTGTTATCAAAAAATATGATAGTGAGGGACAATGTTGTGTTTTGCTTTCGTGTAACTTCTATGTTGAACTGGTGTTAGTGCATATGCAGTGAATTAACCCAATAAGAAGTAGGCATGCTTTCAGGAAACAATGGACACCGCAAACGAGCATGAATGCCATTTGGAAGAACCAAATGAGAAGGGGTAAGAGTTATGATGCTCGTTAAACAGCAGAGTATATGACAACTCCTTTGAAAGGAGCTGAAGCGGAAGTGGAAGAAGTGCCGAAGGGCAGTCCAACAAGTTTTGGACACATGTGATCCTTGTTGCATGCGAGAGGAAAGGGGGAGGCTGGAGCTTTCTAATGAAAGATTCTTTAAGCAAGTGGATCGAGGATGCCCTAGGGGACAGCACCAAGAGAAGCCTGGAGGAGTAACATCAGGTACACCAGTGGACTGGATGAGTTGTGACAAAGAGATGGTGCCATGGCAATGAGGATATTCTTCTATACTATTGCACCTTATGCCTAAATGGTCCTTGCACATGGTCCCGGGCATCAAAGTCCAATAAGCAAGTGTTTTTGCCAGGGACCATGGTCACAGACTGGAATCTTATCCAAGTCCGTGGCCTATATCAGCCGTACTCGGAGATGTGGCAACCAAAGGACATCTACAAGTGTTATGTTTAGCCTGACTCACTACTGCTAAGCACTTACTGGAACCATAATTGTTTGCATGGGAAGCATTGCTTTCAAAGTGACAATAAGACCAACTAAAGCATCCATGTGAACCAGAGAGTCTGGGTGTTTAAACTAGCATTGCGAACCTGACCACCTGAAACGCTCTTGGGTGTTGCTGTTTGACCTGTCCTCAGGACCCATCTCAGCTTTTTTTGACGCTGATTGCTGTAATGATTAGTTGATTACTGCAACATTATTGTTTGACAGGGACTTTTGTCCTGGCTGCAATTATCACTGTTTTGGATGGTGGCAAGAGTTTCTAAATAAGCTGAGGAAGGGAATGGAGCGGTGCTGCTAGCCTGTGGCTACCCGCTTCCTCAATTACTTCCATCCTCGGCAAACATCTTTACTGCTTTAGAACTGCCATCGAGAAATCGGACAAAGGTTCTATGCCATCTATAACGTATTCCTTTAGTCCCATATTTTTCATGGAGAGCTTGATCGAAAAATGGATTCGGAGTATGCAGCACAAAAAGATCTTAAGCATTCCTTCTCTGCAGACATACTAAGTCACCAAGATGTCACTCTTGCAACTGTTATGTCCGAGTTTGTAACTTATCTGTTTTTCTACCATGCCCTGCACTTACAGCAGTAACAGAATTTCCTGGTGAGAAAATTGCAGAGAACCATATATTCAGGGTGCTGAAAGATTTGGTGGAATAGATCCATCAATGATGCGGTAGTGTACTTGGCTGTCAAGGAGAATGCATCATCCTTAGCACGGGCCTTGGTGGTGTCAGTGTCAGTGTTATCAGAGCATAGTGATAAGTTTATTTTCCGAAGTGAAAGGGGCCTTCCATGCGCCAGCCTAATGTAGTTGCAATCTGGAAAATAGTTTTTAACATAAAACAGAAGAGGGCAGGTGGGTTGTGACTTGGAGGACTAGTTTGCATTAAGGTTTCACGAGACAGAAAGATGAAGAGGATAGCAGATAATACAAAATAAAGAATTCAACAGAGTGGGGTTCAATGTGGTGGTAGGCACAGACAACTAGCAGCGAAGCAGCAGCATCAGTTCACAGTTAATAAATAAATTATCCGAGAATGCTTTGATAGGAGAAGGTTCAAGTTTGCTCGAGGATTTACAGCATTGTGCAACTTTAAAAAGCTTAGACCGTACACTAGTTGTGCTGCATGAAAAGGTGCGATTTTTAATCTTGATCATATTGCATTTGATTGGATAGAATTTCGTGAAGATAGTAGGACTTTTGACCTCTAGTTGGCCTTCTTTTTATAACAAAGTACATCTTGATTATTATGGTCTGGACAAGTAAATGCTGGAGCATAAAGGAGATACTGTGCATCGTCTTGAGTGAGTGAGATTCCTTTTGTCCCTCTGTTTTTTCCAACTACTTCTTAGTTTGTTTTCTGCTTGTGTCAGTTTGATGATGTGAATTCTTGCGCCTGTGGTATGTGGATTTGCCTAGGGAGTTTAAAAAACTTTGAACTCTGAAACTAGAAACTGATTATAACTGAGCTACTTTATTGTCAGAGATGTGTCTTGCAAGCTACCTAGCACATGGAGAGGAGTTAGCTGGCATATACGTCACTTATTGAGCATCTACACTTTCCAAGAACAATATGCATTTTTAAAAAAAAAAAAGTGCACCATTAGCATTGGAAAATTATATTATTTACCTGTAGACCTATCAGTTCGAACTGGCAAGTTAAATACAGGTTGGGGGTATTCGGGTTCGAATAAAATACGGATCGGATGTATTTCGGGTTCGGTAAAATAAGGGTCAGGTGTATTTCGAGTTCAGGAAAAATACGAACGGGTGTATTTCGGTTTTACGGGTTTTGGATCAACCTAACGGGTTTAGAGTGTCTTTTCTGTGAGTTATTTATCTTTTGTTAAAATCAAAAATTTTGCACATTTATTATTCAAAAATTGTCAGTATTTAATGAAAAAGCATAGTAATTGTAATATCTCAAAAGAATATTAAAGATATTCAAACTTTTCATTATGATATATGGACATCATGTGTGGGCGGATAAAGAATCTAACCCCTTTTGGGTTGGATGGATTGTCCGTACATTGAAAGAAGTCAGTAGCGAATCGTGTCATTTATTGGCCAACCTTTCTGGAGCATGTTAATAGACCGTAGTAGTTTGACTTGCTAATAATCCATTTAATAATTTGATATTTTTATTAATGAACCTACTAATGCTCAATCAGGTAACACTTTTTTTATGGATTGACCCCAATATGAATATGGCCGGTCCTTTTGCTGTCACTAGCATCATAGCTTAAGAATAGTTAGAACGAAAAACAAATAAAATGGAGTTAAAGAAGTACAAAATATTATCTTTTGGTTATACTTATAACATCAAAAATTTAGATTAATATAAAGTAAATAATTTATAAAAGGACTACGCATATTTGTTTCTTTAAATATATAATGGTATAACTTGCGCATCTTTAATGTTTGTCTTCATCTAAATTGATTTTTTTGATGGTTAGATAGTAATTTCATGCAATTTCATGCCCATTTTAACGTTTTTCATTTATAAGTTGTGTGCGATGTTATTTTCAAATAGCAGAGAGGAAAATAAAGGTATTACTGTTTAATTTGTAAAGAAATGCAATAGTTATATAATTTCTCTTTAAACTATCCATTAAAAATGGCGGACCATAATTTTGAAGATAGATAAATTAGAGAAAAATAAAAAAATAAAGATATAATATTTGGGCCAAGCGGGCGGGTTCTGGTTAGGTTTGACCCGGTAATTTTCCGGTTTCCGGGTTCGGTTTATTTCGGGTTCAGGTCGATAAAATCATGTTCAAAACCCACAATTTTCGGGCGGGTTCGAGTTGGGTTTTCGGGTCAAGTCAGTTTTTGCCAGCTTTATTTACCCCAGTATTCATCAAAGAGAGCCAAGTATGTAGAGTCAGCATATTGATTCCTATACATTTCTCTGAGTCCTTAACTTCTTACAATTTGCCCTGAATTTCTATTTGTTCATATAGATTTCTACAGATTTTTCATTTGTCTAGAATTTCTTTGAAGTTTTTTACTACATTTTTGCTAAATTTCTCCGTGTTTTTTCCAAGTTTGAGAATATTCCGTCCATATCTTAATTAATGAACATATAATTAAGAACTCTATGTTCGTCAATACTAATTCGCATAGACAACTATAAATTCACATCTATAGGGAAACAGTGGTAGATATGCAAGACATTATGTATACAGAAATGATGATGAACTTCTGTAAGACACTTGAAACTATTTTTTGTTGGATATCAAAAATATAGTTTTTTTTTTTTTTTTGGTCATTAAAAAAAACTATTTTTTTGATAAGACACTCGAAACTATAATTTAAATAAAGTTTGTACTTTCTAAATAGCAATGCGTATTCAATTCTTATCTCATGTGATTTTCGTGCCATTAATCTTAATTTTTGGGGCGTGGGCTATAAAAATTTAAATTTTAAATCTTGGATTTTGTATGCTATGCTATGGCAGTATTATTTTATTGTCTTGTTTTCATAGAATGCCCTGCGTCACTTGATGAAGCTGAAAACTCTACTATACCAGAGTTCCTTACCCCCCCCCCCCCCAAAAAAAAAAAAAAAAACTCCATTATAATTTATACCAAAGTTGCAATTCACAAAGAAGGGCAAGTTGGCTCACTCACTTGTGAGTCAATCGTTATTATGAGTCACTTTGCCAAGGGAAGGAAATTGGGTATTATGCTATCTTGGATTCATAACAGTGCCCATCCATCAAGTTCAATCTACGATTATTTGTGAACAAAAGGTTCCAACATCCACAACTACTCAACCTCTTCGGACGAGGAGCCTAAGGGATATAAAGGATTGGCTTATTCTGAGAAATTGCCAAATGAACCAATGGAAGTTACCATGACTAGTTTGGATACTAAGATTTCTTACAAGGGTCTTAACACTCCATTTCTTTTTCGCGTTGAAAGTAAACATTCTACCTTAGTGTGTTGAAAGAAAACATTCTACCTTAGTGTGGTGAGATAAGGGGCCTCAACACGGGAAATGACATTACTTTGGGAGTGCAAATATGATCAGGAAGAGAAAATGGATTTTGAAGTCTTTTAAAGATAGGTACCAAGTCAAGAAAATAGGAGCTTTTGATGTCACCGTTGCCTCTGTTGGTTACAGCAATGGTCCCAAGGGAGCATCTCTGCCTTGTCATTGTTACAGTGATGTTTGGACTATTTTTTGTGATTTGGGTTCTAGTGAGGGAAGCGCATCCTCTAGGCTGGACATGAGACTTGTTTTCTAAACTAAAATTCTTTGTAGTACCTTCTGACAAAAAATTTAAAAAATAAAAAAAAACCCTGCTGCAGGTCACTTCCATATCCTATTTTTGAATGCCTGAAAATTACGCATTTGACTAGTTTAAGTGGCTAAAGGGTCCAATCATCCATCATAACTATTAATGAAGGACAAGTAGTCTTAAATAGTACCATAATTTGGGGAACGTGGTATGAAATGGGGCATATTATCGAAAATCTCCCCATGTTTCAGCAGGCAAGGCACTTGATTTAAAGTTCAGATTTTTGCAGCTGAAACGCTCAACAATTTTCAAATTAGAAAATTAGCAATCACTAGTAGCAGACACATGTTGCCTGGTATACTCTCTTGGGTAACCGTTAGCTGAAAAGTCAAAAATTTCGTATAGAAAAATTTTAGTGCGGATATATATGTATTAATTGGCAATTGTAAAATCTAACAAAACCCTAAAATGACACCCTGGACAAGATTTCTGGACCCTATTTATAAACTTCAATAAATACTATCAAAGTAACCATTAAAAGAACATTTATTCTACACAAATGAGACCAAATTTGTAGACTTAATCAAATAAATGTTAAGTGTGTAAATAGAATAGAATAACTAGTTAATTCTATATATCATTGCAATATAAATAATATACCAGTAGTTAAATGACATTTTTATTGATTTTTTGGGGAATCCCAAGGACCTTGTACTTATTTTATCCTGTACATGCTTATCTTACATTGCAAATGCATACAATTTTATTTTCTATAGATTTCTACATGTTCTTACAAATTTGTGTAGATTCCTATTAATTTCTATATATTTCAAATATTTAATATTTTTTAAAATTGTATATTTCTACAAATAACAAATGAAATTAAACCAAATTCCACATGAATCAATTGGCCCTAAGCCTGTAACCATGTACAATCCGCTAATTAAAATAAGTGTGCAATACATTTAGATCGAATATTAATATCTGGGGTGTATCTTGTTTACTGTCATGTGAAATCATCCCTCCCCCCCCCCCCCCAAAAAAAAAGGACCTTACATTCTCTTTGGCTTGTTTATCTTTAATATTTGAAGTTTTTAATATCTTCGACTAGATTCTATCATCCCCCTAGCGCATCGTGAACTGATTCGCGCGAACCGCTTTTCGAAACTTTACTATAAGCCGGCAAACCCATTTGCTATCACAATGGTGTTGCATATTTTCGTGAGTCATAGGCCAAATTTTGAAGAAAATAGAAGCATTTTTCATGTTGCCATGAATAGGCAAGCTTTCACAAAGCGAAACGAGGAGAGAGAGGGAGAGAAAAAGACACAGGAATTAATCTGAAAATGATGCCCATGTGGCTTGGGGGGGGGGGGGAGGAGAGAGAACCGTCATAACTAATTCATTTCATGAGTGTCTGCAATATGTGAAGTTTTGAAATGGAGGAATAGATATACTAGTAACAACCTTCGCGTACTGTATTTTCTACTAGGCAACGAAGCACGTACCCGAATCCATCCTCCGTACTGGAGCGTACTGTGTTCCAGGCAACTATGGTGGAACATAAAGAAAAAACTTCATTGAGTTGTTCTCACCCAAAAAAAAAAAAAAAAAAAATTACAATGAGTTTAGAGCATTATTGTGCAGTATTTGATGCTGATTAAAAAATATATACATAGTGGTTGCTAATAATGTTTGATGACCACCAAAACTTAGAAAGGATAGAACAAGGGCTCTTCTAATTCATTTTTGGTTTTTCTTTATGGAAATGTTTTCACAATTTTCAAAGGAACACTAATGAGGGCATGTTTGAGTCATCAGGAGCGTTGGTTTCGTTCTGTTTCTTATTTGTATAAATTTGTAGAAGATTAGCTAAGAATGAAGTATGTTGAAATTGGAATGCATAGGAGTTTGTAAGTATTTGTAAATATTAGTAGAAAATAAGATATTGAAGAAATTAAAGATTATAAAATATGAAATTAAGAAATTAGGAATATGTAAAAAAAATTTAGAGATGTTGGATTTGTAAAGAAATGAAGAAATGAAGAATAGGTGAGAACTTGTGGGGACTCAGAAGAAATTCCTGTGCAAATTGAGAATACACAGAAAGTTGTGGAAATCTGAAATATGTAGAAATTAAGTCTTACATATAGGCGTTTAATGTTTCTCTGTTTTGGTTGTACCTATAATGGGAAATAGCCCAGCAAGCCTCCCATTAATTAATTTTGTAGTGTCAAGAATTTGGACGGATCATGAATGAGGTATTAGGACCAATACATACACTCCTGTGTTTTATACATGTATGGATTTGTTGTTTCTGTCTAAGCCATCTTATAGAAATCAAAGATCAAATGCATGGAAGCATAGGAGGCCGTGGCATGGATGTATGAACTTTGAAATTCAAATATGTTCTGGGAACAAGATGTGTGCAATCTGTTATATCTTGCCACCTTGTTGATTTACTTGCTTCAAAACTACATCCGTTTCCAATTGCTGTTTTACATTAGCATTCTACATGGGTCTCCTTATGAATTGAGTATTCTTTTGATTTCTTGTGTAGGTCAAAGGCTATATGAACTTGAGGTTAAGAACGCTTGGTTATCAGTGGAAGGGGTGAGCACAATGTCTTCTCTCACATGTCTAACGCTTGAATTTGTACGAATTGATGATGAAAACCTGTCAACGCTGAATGATTGCTGCCCTTGTTTGGAAATTCTGAACTTAATAGGCGTTGGTGGCCTTAAAGAGCCTAGAATTTACCTACAATACCTCAAGAGATGTTGGTGGACTGTTTCAAATGTTCCCCTTTCTCTAACCATAGTTGCACCCAAGTTAATCAAGCTGAAGCTTCAGTGTGTCAAGCCGAGGTCACTTCTGCTGGAAACTCCATTGTTGTCAGACTTCCATCTTACTCTTGACATGGCAGGCACAATCTCTATCGGAGAGCTTCCTTCCTTGAAAACCTTGAGACTTAAGGTTGGTTATATCCATTATTTCAACAATGCATTTCCGTGTGCTAAAGCTGTCAAGGAGCTCATTTTAGACACTCTGAATAAAACTGAGAAGGCCAAGGGAGGCAACTCTAACATTGATATTTTATTTGATGTTTTCCCGAACATGAGTTCTTTAAGTTTAGGTCCTGGTGCTTATTCAGAAATGGAGGCTGCTTTTGGTTCTGGGGAATTTGTAGGAAGGATAGTTATGGAGGGTTTGAAAAGTCTTACAGCATATCTGGTGATCAGAGATATTAATGTTACTCTATCCTTCATTTCCAATATCTTGAACAAGTGTCATAACTTATCAGCGGTGTCCTTGCTTACTCATCATGAACTTGATTCCACCATTGCCAACAACATTATCACTAGGTGTATGGCTCTGTGCTTTAGAGTTCGATGGAAATGGGGAATTTGGAAGGAAGGATGTAAAGATGACTGGCTTTCTGTTGGTCATTGACAAATGTTAGGGAGGGCATTAGGAAGCTTTCTAAACCACATTCATTGCTAGCCTATGGTTGCTTGTAGTTTCATCTAATGGAGGATTTCTATTTTCTCCAGCACTTCCTGGCTGCACTTCATTTCAAATATGAACGCATGGTGAGAATAAGGAAAATGCAGAATGGTTCAAATAAAGAGTGATGTAACTATTGTTGCAGTTGGTTGAGGGCCAGATTCCAGAGATGTTTCCACCGCTTTATTTTTGTCTCTCAATATGGTGCATAAACCTGTAACATGAGTTTGCATATTTGTACTGATCAAGTATGAAGCTTGCATTGGTGAGTTGGCGATTATGGGGTTTGACTGCTTCCTGCTCGGGGAAGATAACCATCCGGGTCCTTTTCAAGGTTTATTTCACCAATCTAAAGAAGGTCCCTTTCAAGGTTTGTTTCACCAATCTAAAGAACAGGTTTCTCCGTTTCTGCTCGCCTCAATCTGGAAGTGTGAACAGAGGCTCAAAAGTGTTAAGCTTTCCATTGCTCGGAAAATGTAGCTGAGGTGATAGGAGAGCATCTCTTTTTTGGGGGGGGGGTTCTTATACGGTCTACTGGCTCTGTTAGTGTTTGATGCTTTGTGTGAGGAAAATGTCTAATGTGATTTGAAACTATTTCCAATTATGTAGAGAGCACTACCGTTGATTTAAGTAAGAGAAATCTGAACCATTAAATATATAAACCTGCAATGGCATAACAAGTTAACAGCAAAACCATTCCTCCTCCATCTTCCTCTTCACAGTCCCACCCAGCAACGCACTCAACCCCCCCCCCAAAAAAAATCTCTAACTTTTCTATCGGGCGTATGTAGTCCTCTTGGTCTTCTTATTCGGTTCCCCACACTCTGCCCCGTTCATTCAATTTGGAGTTGATTATCAAGTCAATGCGATAGGAGGGAGAAATTGTGAGTGAGCTGTGAGGAATAGACAGGAAGCAGAATTTTGTTTCCCTGGTTTTTGAAGTCTGGAAGTGATGTAGATGTGGGTGGTAAGTGAACCAAATCAACTCAAACTCAAACTAAACAAGAATCAACCAAAGAAAAGTGAATATGGTGGAAGATAGTTTGAGATGGTTTGAAGAATAATAACAAAAAGAACAAGGATAAACAAGACCTTGTAATTAAGATAATCCTTCACGGAGCCACTCAATGACTTGGTCTTGGGCTAATTCTCTTGTCTTAACCAAGGAATCACTCCAATTGGAAAAGGAAGAGAACCTAGAACACCACTTGAATGAGCCAAATTCAAGATATAGAACTAGGAATTTTGAGACACAAATGAGAATCACTCTCAAAGGTGCTTGTATTACTTTGGAAATCTCTTACAATGCTGAATGATTAGCTTCACATGCCCCTCCCCTTTTATAGACTCAGCAAAAGACAATCAAAAGACTCAAATAACTCCTAACAATTAAAAACTAGCTAATGAAAAGTCTAAGAAAAATGAAAAGACACATCATAAAAGGGGGTGGGGGAGGTTACAAGGAATATTCTAGGATTTTTGCAGCTGATTACATCAATCTAGAAGCATCTAAAACGTGCACAATATCAGCCACACAAATATATGTAACCTAAGACTCTTCATATTCCCAGCATTAATCCTTGCAACTGCCTCAACTTCAACAGAGCATAACTTCCAGAATACTCGGCCAAATCACGCGTTCTTGGGCTTGTTAGAAAGCCCTGGAAGTCTATTTTCCAGAATGGGCTCATTTGCTCAATTTGGATAAGCGGTTTGAAAGTTATGGCCCAAACAATGCACCTATCTCAGACTGGACTGGATCAGCATAACGTATCTTTGAGTGATATTTTGCCCAATCAAATGACGTCCAAATTAAACAAACTTGGGCTTATTTGAAAGCTGAAATCTTAAAATTCAAAACCATGTGGAGCCTCAAGTTGTGGGACCACTTTAGGTAGGCCAAAAGTGCACACAAAAAGCGGGAAATTTCTGGATGAAGGCGGCACTACCTCTTCGGGTATGAACGCCAATTTCCGGCAAAGTTTTGCAACTTCTTTGACTTCTTCATGGTGTCTAAAGTCCTTGAACTCACATAATAAGAGAAAATATGAGAGTTCCCATGCACGCTCTTGTTTGACACTTTTCTTCTTGGAAGTTGACCTTAAATAAAAATGATGCATATGGGAATATGCATCATACTCCCCGGGTGGTTTTGAGTTTGTCCTCAAACTCAATGGGTTAGCAAGCTTCTCAAGAAAGGGGTCACGCTCACAATATGGGAGCTTTTGGGGAAGGAGGTCACAGGGCATCACCTCTAGAGAGATATAGAAGAGGGTGAGGGGAGGATGATAAAACGGGTCATACCTGGTGAGGAGAAGAGGCGGAAGTGGGAAATCTTCTTTGGGGGCAAGGGTTTGGGAAGGATGAATGAGGGTTAAGGCTTGTCGGTCCTTTTGTGGTTTGAGGGGTTGGGAAGGTTGAATGGGGGTTAAGGTGAATTCTTCTTGGGTCAAGAGTTGCTCAACTTCTTCAATAACCCCACATGCCTCTAACTCGGGTGCTTGGAGTTCGGTAGGGCGTACTTCTTGAATCAAGAGTTGTTCAAACTCTTCAGCAACCATACAAGGCTTCATCACTTCAAGGTCTTTGACTACATGCTCTTCAATTCTTGGGGTTATGCTCAAATTCACCTCATTATCTTCTTGGCACCCTTCTTCGGTGAAGGATTGCTCAATTTCTTGCACAATCTCTTCTTGCTTCAACTCGGATCTTTGGGTCTCAAGTTCAATGGTCTCTTCATCACCACAGTCACCAAAAACAAGAGGTAGGTCAACTAGGCTTGAAGCTTTTTCTCCAAGGATCTCTTCATCTTTGTTTGGCTTTTGAGAAACCTTCTCTAAGGGAAGTATTTCTTCTCTTTCAACCTTGAGTTCAATTTCTTCTTCAAGGCTTTCCTCCTGATCGTTTTCTTCTTCCACGGCTTTCCTTTCTTCCAAGGTAATGACCTCGTTATTTGGGCAATCCGTGGATAAGTGTCCAAGCCCTTGGCACTTGAGACACCTCCTAGGTTGTGGGGGAAAGATCATTTGTGGGGTTGGTTCTTTTTGTGGGGTGGAAGGGAATGAACCCGTGAGCTTAACGGAGATACTTTCTTCCATGGGCATGTAAGTGGATGGGTAAAAGGAACCCTTCAACTTACTACTCAATTTCTTCCAAGTTCTCACCTTTTCTTTTCCTTTCTTTTTTCGCTCAAACTTATATTTATTCCACCACTGAAGTGCACAACCTCTCAATCTTGAAATAACCACTTCGAACTTCTGTTGGTCATTAAGATACAACAAGCAAAAACTCGTTCCACCTTAGATAACCAACCTGCGAACTCTTCCTTTTCGCCATGAAATTTTGGAATTGCAAAGCAAGCATATCCAATATCAATAAGAGCTAGTTCTTTCTCCAAGTTCTTTGAAGACGGCATGAAGGATGAGGTCTAGGGTTCTTCGTGGATTGATTTGAAACGTAAGTTGGCTGTGGCAAAGGTGGCACGGTCGTGCAAGGGGGCACGGTCAGGCCGTGCTATGCTTCGGCTGAAGAAAATGCAGAAAAGTAGAGTGGCACGGTCGTGCTTGGCGGCACGGGGGCACCGTGCTCCGTCTCGACTTGAAGATTCCTGGAAAAAGAATATGGCACGGTCGTGTGTTGTGGCACGGGGGCACCGTGCTGCTTCTCTGGTCTTCAAGACTTCGGATTGCCGGTTTGTGCCTCTTTTTTTTTTTTTTGTATTTTGGCTTTTTGGGATGTGTTTGGGTATGATGTGGGTCACTTAAAAAGCCTTGGCTCTGATACCAATTGATGTAGATGTGGGTGGTAAGTGAACCAAATCAACTCAAACTCAAACTAAACAAGAATCAACCAAAGAAAAGTGAATATGGTGGAAGATAGTTTGAGATGGTTTGAAGAATAATAACAAAAAGAACAAGGATAAACAAGACCTTGTAATTAAGATAATCCTTCACGGAGCCACTCAATGACTTGGTCTTGGGCTAATTCTCTTGTCTTAACCAAGGAATCACTCCAATTGGAAAAGGAAGAGAACCTAGAACACCACTTGAATGAGCCAAATTCAAGATATAGAACTAGGAATTTTGAGACACAAATGAGAATCACTCTCAAAGGTGCTTGTATTACTTTGGAAATCTCTTACAATGCTGAATGATTAGCTTCACATGCCCCTCCCCTTTTATAGACTCAGCAAAAGACAATCAAAAGACTCAAATAACTCCTAACAATTAAACCTAGCTAATGAAAAGTCTAAGAAAAATGAAAAGACACATCATAAAAGGGGGTGGGGGAGGTTACAAGGAATATTCTAGGATTTTTGCAGCTGATTACATCAATCTAGAAGCATCTAAAACGTGCACAATATCAGCCACACAAATATATGTAACCTAAGACTCTTCATATTCCCAGCATTAATCCTTGCAACTGCCTCAACTTCAACAGAGCATAACGTCCAGAATACTCGGCCAAATCACGCGTTTTTGGGCTTGTTAGAAAGCCCTGGAAGTCTATTTTCCAGAATGGGCTCATTTGCTCAATTTGGATAAGCGGTTTGAAAGTTATGGCCCAAACAATGCACCTATCTCAGACTGGACTGGATCAGCATAACGTATCTTTGAGTGATATTTTGCCCAATCAAATGACGTCCAAATTAAACAAACTTGGGCTTATTTGAAAGCTGAAATCTTAAAATTCAAAACCATGTGGAGCCTCAAGTTGTGGGACCACTTTAGGTAGGCCAAAAGTGCACACAAAAAGCGGGAAATTTCTGGATGAAGGCGGCACTACCTCTTCGGGTATGAACGCCAATTTCCGGCAAAGTTTTGCAACTTCTTTGACTTCTTCATGGTGTCTAAAGTCCTTGAACTCGCATAATAAGAGGAAATATGAGAGTTCCCATGCACGCTCTTGTTTGACACTTTTCTTCTTGGAAGTTGACCTTAAATAAAAATAAAAATAAAAATGATGCATATGGGAATATGCATCAGGAAGGATCAATTAATGGTATCAATTCTTCTTGCTCTGCCATCTGGTTTTCCTTTATAACACATCCTTCTCAATATTAATCAATTCTCTCTTTGTGGTGTTCCTGCTCAAAGAATTCGAAGCTACCATTCTGGTTCTGGCACTGCTGAGAGCTTTAGAGCTTGTTAACTACAATGAGAAACTTTGACCAGGTTTGTTTGTATTTCATATTATTTTTCGGTATTGATTTCTTGGGCTTCTCCTGTATTGGCTTTGTCGTTGCTTCTGAGGAAAACAGGGATGGATTTTGGATTGTAAGCTGTGATCGATGCCCCTCTATTTGATTTGCTTCTATTTTGTTCATTTTTGCTTTTCCCCTTACTCAATTTAAGTCCTTAGGCAATTTCCTGTTTTCAGCCCCGACTTTAGACAAAAATGGAGCTCAAAACCTCCATTAATGGTGGCTGAAAGTTTCGGTTGAACTCCACGGAGTGAGGAGATCCTTTTCGACTCTAGAAACACCTGATTTGGTGTGATTCTTCGTCAACCCGCGCTCCCTTCCTCTAAGTTGTGTTCGTTTGGCTGTGAAAATTGGAGCCATGGAGTTTTGATCTTTGTTAGAGAAGGAAACATAGGTCGAGCCTTTAAATGGAGAGAGAATATAGATTATTGTCCATTATCACTAAAGAAAAGGGCACTGCATAATTTGCTATAGTACGCCAAGATAAATTAAATTAGCAGTTATAATTCGTCTATCTGTAAGCAACAACCTTTGGAAAGAGCAACTACAATAGTTCCCCAAAAAGAAATTGATTACCATTAACTCTTCGTTGTGTGAAAGCTCCTTTTGTTTTCTTTTTTAGTGGTTAATTTATGAGGGAAAAAAGACTGATTGTTATTTGTGTCCTTTTTTTAGTTTGAAAAGTAGCAATACATGATTTGTGCGATCCAGTGTTCCAAGTCAATCATGATTGAAATTGGAATCCATTGCTGTTTCTTAGTCTTTCTCTCTTTACGTCTTTGTCCTAAGGCTTCAAATTTTCTCCGACGATAAATCCCCTTAGATGTAGTTCCCTTCCCTATATGGGAACGATATGTAGTGATCGTTCAGGTGATCTGACAAGAATTTCTGGAGAATAGTTTGGCTTAATAACAACTGGGAAGCCTAGGTCCACATTGATATTATGTAGAACTAGGGTTTACATAAATATTTACATATTTGTATCCATATAATTCTTTATTATGTGCCCTCAATCTGGATGGGGTGATCCACACACATATTAGACTCTAAAAATAGAGAACAATTTATAGGGAGTACCTTACTAAAATATCTGTAAGTTGAAGCTAAGTAGGTACATAAGTGATGACAAGATCACCATAAGATACCCATTCATAAACAACATGATAATCTACCTTAATGGGCTTCCTACACTCATGAAGTACGAAATTAGCAATAATGTAAGTGGCGGAGATGTTCATGGTCCGGTGCGCAAACCAAGAAAGACTTTAGTTCGGGGTGCCTTTGAGTAAGCAAAATGGCAAACTGTATTTCAACTGAAAACTTGGGGTACCGGTATCCAAAGTTTTTGGTTGAGATATGATCTGCCATTTTGCTGACTCCAAATTTTGGGTACAAATTTTGGGTACTTGAACCGAAATTTTTTTTTGGCTTGGGTAGCAAACCATGAACAACACTAAACATCAAATGATGGTTTCACCCTCGACAGAGCAAATTTTGCAGAATAATTTTGCTATATCCGTGCTTTATCCTATAAAGCACTGTCATATTGCACCACCTGACACTTAATATCATCACACTAAGTGACATAAATTCACCTAATACAATGTTACCAATCACATTTCAATAACTCCACAACTCCATAAAACAAAAGCTTACTAATGTCATATTCATGCCCACTGTCCACATGCTTACGCCTCAAACATGACAAGATGGAAGAGCTCCCACAAAATCTCAAGTTACAAATTAGTGAACTACTGGTATTCTACACATCCAAGCAATGCAACAAAGTTAAAGTACTTGTCTTCTTAGGCCTTGGGGTTAAATAAATTACCAAGTGTTTAGAGAAGAGGAAATAAATGACAAGCATAGCAGTATGTTGTCTTTTTGTTTGTTTTTTTTTTTTTAAAAGAAGTTTCGGGTTTGCCCAAACTCCCGAAACATTCGGCTTGTACCTGAACTGATAACCCCAAAAAAGATATTGGTTTGGCTTCTGAGCAATCTTTTCAACTATTTTGGTTTGAATATCCAAAATTTAGGTCGAATAGCTGGTTTTTGGTTCAAGTAATTGGGTTTGAATGCTTCTGGATAACCCTACTGATGTTCCTTGTAAATAACGAAAAAGATGTTGCACCACAGAAATGTGCGTAGTACAAGGTGCATGTATAAACAAAGAAAGCAGCCCAAATTCACTGCGTAAGATATATAAGGTCTTGTCATGGTCA
Organism: Carnegiea gigantea; assembly: GCA_029747015.1. Classification (NCBI taxonomy): domain Eukaryota; kingdom Viridiplantae; phylum Streptophyta; class Magnoliopsida; order Caryophyllales; family Cactaceae; genus Carnegiea; species Carnegiea gigantea. The sequence continues at coordinate 549,151 of JAKOGI010000184.1, read as the reverse complement.
GGCACTGTAAAGCTCCATTCATGTAGCGATCTTAGTCGGATTCGAGAGTAATTCCCCATTAGTGAGCAATGATATTGTCTGGGAAGGAAGTGGTGCACAGATGGGTTTGTATTTGTGGATATGAGATTTGGTGAGAAGATCATGAATGTATCTAGATTGGAAAAGGAAAATCATATGATAGAGTTTGGACTACTTGTACCCCCAAGAAATAATGTAGACCATCAAGATCCTTCATGAGGAGAAGAGAGAGTAGATACATGATGTGGTGCAAGAAAGAGGGTGACATGTTGATGAAAATGATGTCATCCACGTATAAGAGCAAAATAAGAATACCTATTTTGATGTACTTATGATAATCATGGATGAATCAGTACAACCACAAGTGAAGCCTAATAGAAAGCGAAAACACTTACAAACCAGGCTCGAGGAGCCAATTCTAATCCATACACAAATTTATTCAGCTTGCAAACATGATTGAGAAAGTTAGGGTGAACAAAGCCTTATGGTTGAGTTATATAAACTTTCGCATGTAAATTGCCACGCAAGAAAGATTTTTTCATATAAAGTTTTCTAATAACCGTTCTAAAGTGAGAGTCGTGGAAAGAACGATGCAAATTGTGGTGGACTTCATTACAAGACTGAAGGTCATACTATGATTCAACCCAGCACGTTGATCGAAGCCTCAATCATCTAAAAGCATTCTTGTCACTTAATAGACCCATTAGGATTGTATTTTATACGATAAACACACTTATAACTCAACAAATCAGTAATATCTTTGTATGAACTAAGTTCCATGTATAATTGGGAATAAGGCCATTAAACTCCTCTACCATGGCCACTCACCATTTTTCATCTTTTGAAGCTTATGTAAATAAAATTGGTTCATATTCCTTGCACATTCAAGCACAAAATAGTGTAGGGCTTGCGTACGACATTACTTGGAGCAGGTCCACCTACGAGGACTATCTTGAATAAGAAAAGAACCAGATGGACTAGATGAGGGAACAATGGTAGAGGTAGCGGGCTAGTTGTTGGATTCTGATGCCCATATGTGTGAATGCCGAATAGGACCAACAAGAGTAGCATAGGTTGGGTCCGGTGCAGTAGATTGAAGCACGACTAAAGAAATATGAGTAATAGAAGTGGAAGATGGGTTAGAGACAGTTGGCCGAGAAGACAGTCAGGGGAGAGAAGAGACGGAGCCGGTGGAGGATGATAGGCTAGGAGAAGCAGCCTATGTGCGGAGGGAAAAGATCTTAAAAAGGAGGTGAGAAAAGTGTGTTGGGCTAGTGGGTTTGCTACTAGGGTAGGCCCGATTGAGTTTGATGGGCCCGAGGGACACGAGATAGACAAAATAGTAGGTATAGAAGTTAGAAGATTAGTATAGGCATTTGCAAAAGGATTGGAGACAACAATCTTCATTAGGGAAACATCCTGAGCTTTGGACTCCGGGGATTGCAAATTAGAATTGTGGAACGCGTCTTCATGCAAGAGAACCTGCCTAATAATATAAACGTGTCTTGTAACAGAATTAAGGCGTTGATACCGTTTGTAATTAGAAGCCTAGTCACTTTTTGACTATGGCTCTAACATATTTTATTGGGAGAGAATTGTAGGAAAACATTCACATCCAAAAACCTGTCAAAAAAATGGTTGGTAATTTTGTGAAAAAATTATTCATAACAAGAATGTCCATCTAAGAGAGGAGTAAGAAGATGATTTATCTTAAAATGGCAGCATATGCAGCATCAACCCCCAATTAACTAGAAAGGCTATCAAGAAGAAAAGTACATGTCGCTCTATGACATGTTAGTGTTTCCTCTTAGCAACTCTATTTTGTTCGATAGTCTATGGGCATCATTTTTGAAAATAAATTCCACGTAAGAAAAATATTCTTTTAAGGATCATTATCAAATTCATTCCTACCATCACTTTAGAGAATTTTAATTTAACAGTAAAACATGTTCTCTGCTAGCTTTGAAAGCCAGAAAAATGCAAGAATACTTCTAATTTATGTTTCATTGGATAAATCAAAGTAATACGCATGTGATCATCAACAAAGACAACTTGATAGCGAAAATTTAAATTAAAAGGCATAGGATATTGCCAAACAATAGATTGAACAAAATGCAAAGCAATTGGTTAGCGATGTTTCGCATCATGAAGGGGTAAACAATGGGCATTACCCAATTTACAAAACACACACCTATTACTAAACTTAAAATTAGGATGAATAAACTTCTTCTGCCTAAAAGAATCTAAAATATGGATAGATGATGAATAGACTTGGAAATGGTTACACAGAACCATCGTCATTGGTACCCTTGGGAGGAATTGTCCCTATGGCCTTGTCCTTAATATGGATAGAAGATGAATCAAAATCAAATTTAGAATTATTGTTATACAGTTTTTGTGCTGTAATTAAATTACATTTCAAGTAAGGAGCTTGCAAAACATTATTTTATTTTAATGCCAAGTAAGAGGCAGATAAGTGCACTTGCCAACGTGATTAATAGGCAAATGAGTGCCATTACCAATAATAATAGAATTTTAACCATTGTAAGGAAGTTTATGTTGAAAGCACCTACCACATGAGTCATGTGAGATGACGCGGTAGAAGCAGGGCACCTTATAGATTCATTCACTTCACATGAGTAAACTATAGCAAGGGTATTCTATCTTGGAAAGGAATTTGCTTGAGCAACAACTAGGAAGTAGCAAGGGCAATATAGGGTTGAGTGACCTAGACTGAAACATAATTGACAAACAACTTAGCTGAAGGGGGGGGGGAGGGACTCGTTAGCACGAACTTTTCGGGAAAAACTGTTACAAAAAACGAAGTAGAGTGGTAAGGCCAATTCAAGTTCTAGGATTATAACTAAACCAGAAGAAGTCTTTCCCTTAGTGTTATAAGAGTGTTGGGTTTGATATTCCTACGACTATCATTGTTGCCTTGCTCTCTGCCAAATGCTATTATTTATGCTTTAATCGGAATTAGAACTATAGTTTTTATTTCATCGACTACTAGAATGTGTAGAAGCATTTGTTGAAGTGGCACAAGCGTAAGGTCACATTAGAAGATGTCTCATACAAGTGCAACCCCCACACCCAAGGCTCATACATGATAATCATGTAGGACAGTCTGAAAGCAATACCTACAAAGAAGAACTCACACACAATCAAGGAATAGTCACCAATGTTGAATGTAGGATGCACAGATAGCAATTTCTGCAAAACGGGAGAATTCTTACATAGAAAGACATTAACTCACCCTCATTAACTCAATAATCACTCATAATCTGACTTCTCTAATTACTAAAGGTGTTTACATAACAGACGCTAACTAGCTAGCGAAGCCTTAAATGATAAGATATTACCTAGATTATGATAAAAATATATAATTTAATATAATCCTAATGAACTGGAAGCTGAATCTTAGTAGTAAACTACTAAATCATTATCTTTGGCTATCTTAAAATATGCTTAAAAATACCTACAAAAATAATAAAAATACAAAGTATCTCCAATTGAAATATTCTAATTTCCTATATATGTTTACCCGTCCTTTATCCCTATTAGGCATCATTCTCCCTCAGTTGGAACAAAGTCATCATTGAGTTTTGAACTGCGGCAGAAAAGAAAAAACCAAGCAAAGAAACAACTTCATTTCGCTGCGCAAATGAAAAAAACTATTATGATCTCAACTTCTCTAAGAAAAGCAGCGATGACATAAACGGATGTAGCTTCTCACCAACTGTAGGGTCTAGATCGCGAGAGGGGAAAACTGAGGTTCCCTCTACGGATCCTAGGTGGGGTGCCTACATCCATGTAAAAAGACGAACTGGCCATGGAAAGAGATCGCTCTAAGCTGAGTTCGGTCTCTGTGGTGAAAAGTGAGATGATTGGAACTAGGAAGCTGCCACCTTATTACGACCCAAACAAGGACAGGGCTTTCATAAAACAATTTAAAAACCATTTTCGAAAACAAAGATGACTCGTATGCCTAAGAAAAGGCAAATTTCTGTGAAAACTGCTTTAGGTGCCTAAGACTATGGGTTCGGGGTCTTGGTTAGGGAGCATGAATGTCCAGGACTCACCACTTCCTCCATCCTAGGGACGGACTCCTACTAATATGTTGTGTCATTTTAGATTTGCTAAATATTGGTCAATTGATTATTCAAAGTGAATTGAAAATATGATAAACATGTATGTATACACCGGTAGAAATACACAAACAAGCACACAAGTAAAAGAGTTAGGGCCAACATATTGGTTAGTGTATGACGGGTCGGATGAGAGCCAAACTACTCCATGTACCAATCACCGTAGAACTTGAGTCTACTCTCGGATCAAAACCCCATGTACTTCTGACGAGGACTCTATCATAAGTTTATAAGTTCCACTGGAGAATGATTAAGGATCATTTCGCTATCAAATGGTCATGTTAAGATATTTAAAGGATGACACATGTCTAGAGTCAATTTAATCCAGATGAGAATAGAGAGACTTACTCATGGTCGCACCTCTATGCTCGAGATGATAGGTGACTGGCTGGGTGGATCAACCTGATTCTAGTCCTGAGTATAAGGTTAAACCTCTTACATGTCCATTTTTTGTGAAGTTAATGGGTTGATGTTTGGTTACTGATGGTTCTGATAAACTTAAGATGAAGTCCTCACTGATGGCCCATCGCCAAACAAAAGATACAATCAATTATTCGGCCATATCTAATATAAAAATAGTCCACTAGAGATAATGATGAAATCGTGAAGGCTATTTGAGTGGAGTGGATGTGACATAAGAGTTTCTTCTCATTCGGCTCCTTGCGAATGAAAACATTTCAAGCACAGGATGAAATATTCTGGAGCTACAAAGATAGTTATTAAACCGTTACCACTTCATAAAAACATTCCTCCTACAGTACATGTTAATATGAATACACATTCCTAAAGATCATATTTGAACAAATTTCTGATTGTGACCTCAAATTTGATTAAGGGACACAACCACACACTAAAGAATATGTTGACTCTAAGGACAAGCATGAAAATCTATACAGACGTACACAAGCAGGGTTACATCTAGAAGTCATTATTTATTATTTAGTCAAATCTATTTATGACTCACAATTAAGGTTAAGATGATCATAAAGGGGCAGTTATGATTACCATTATCCCTGAAATCACTTTCATAGGCTAAGCTTTGTACCTTTTGTGGGCTCCAATTAAGAAAGAGTTTGAAATGGTTTAGCCATCATTATGGGTTGGGTATCATACAATGCTCTATGCTGGGTACCGTACATGAGTCTATGTGTCATAAGTCGGGTTTGATTAAATACTTATTAATGGTTCTAAACACTCATTGTATCATTTAGCCAAGTTAGATTATTACCTATGGACTTAGTCATGCTTAAAGATAGAGCTTTATTATTTAAACTTTGGAGTCAAGGATTTTACATGGACTAGATTATTACAAGATAAAGAACAAATGAATAAATGAATTATGTAGAAGGCTTTCCATATATACAAGACATTTAAGAACGATAAATAAATGTCCTAATCTCTATATAAGCTTTGCTCCATTGGCTCCTTGAATGAGTTATTAGTTTTAACATATGACCAAATGTGAGTCTTGAAGATTGTGAAATGGCCTAAGCACCCAATTAAAAGAGATTCAATTAACTTAAAAAGTGATTTATATATAGTTTCAAAAGAAGATTCTAGAACATGTGTAAAATGGACCCAAACAATTCCACAAAAATTTATAAACAAACAATACTTCATGAATAGCTCAACTGCACAATTTTATTACTTTTGAAGATAATTAGGTTATTAAAAATGATTTTTAAATTTGACTCTTTTGTTCCTTAAGAAAATTTATAAATTCCAACTTCAAAAAATCATATTTTTTGAAGAAAGCTACAAATGAGGTGATTATAAAGGCTAAATACTCCTCTTTTTAGTATAGTTTTATTGTAAAATTTGGAATTTAATTTCTAAAGGCCTATGATTCTGGTAAAGCAAAAACTCATGTATTGAAACTAAGTTCATTATATTAGGCAGAGTGTCCTTGGTCCACTTACTAGAAATTAGTGGAAAATAATTTTACAAAACTGCTTCGAGTGTGTAAATTAGAGACATTGAGGAGTGTCCCTAATTTTTATTGAAAGTTTTTGGATATTTTATGATAATTTTTTGGATTTTTTAAAAAGAAGGGTCTTATCTGAATTATGCAAAAAAAACTTAGTTCTAGAGCTACAACTTTGAAATTTCATATCTGACGAATTATTCAAAGTAGGGCACGTATGACATCAATTTGGAAAGATGTAAACTTCCGTTTTATTTCATATGAATAAATTATTTTAAAGAAAAAAAACGAAAAAGGCTGAAAAAAAGGAGAAATCGAATGGTGGTTTATTTTGAAACAAGTTAGACGCCTTGTAGAAAAATGAGTGTTATGACCCTTTACGAACTCCGATTTGGGCCCGTGACCACTCATTGGAAAGCTTTTTTATAGATCTAGCTAGTGACACAAACAAAACTACATATTACACTCCGAATGGACTCAAAAAATCAGCTCCTAACTTGATTTATGAAAATTATACAAATCTTTTGGTCTTAATCTCTCAACTCCAACTTGTTACAGTGATTGTTAAGCATCACTTAACACATTTATGCCATTTTTTTTCTTCAATAAAACTAGAAAATGGAGAATGTGAAGGCAAATGGCAAAAAAATGAAGAAAAGCACACAAATTTACAAGCAATTCTTAACCTCGCCAATTCACTCACGATAAAATATAAAACTAATGTTCCAAAACCATGTGGGAACGGCTGTGAAGACTCTAAGGACATATGAATGAACACGGGATCACCAAAGACCGACCTAGCCCAAACATAAGTGAAAAATATAAGAAACAAATGTTAGTACAAGATTAGCATAAATAAGAAAAAGATTAAGCAAAACAACAAAACAAAATTGCAATTAAAATAAAAATAGATGTACAAGAAAAAAAAGATTAAATGAGCAAAATATGTATAAAAAATAATCTTGCAAAATAAGTGTAAAAGGCTTAAGAAGGTTTAATTAGATTAACTATTTCATGAGAGAATTAATTAAAACTAGCTAAAACTAACTAAAAAATTTTATTGTTTCATAACAGTAGACATTTTTGCAAAAAGAATATGAGTTTATAATACTTAGAAATATTTAATCAATTTTAATTACTTCGTAAGAGAACTAATTAAGCTTAACTAAACTTAGATGAGAAATTTAAACCCATTAAAGATGACTAGACAGGAGAAGGAGAGAGATAATTTTTGAAAAGGGAGGAGGCCCCTACTGGTGGAAAGATAGGGAGTGTTTATAGGAAAACACTACAAAACCTTAATAATAATTTCTGAAATGAAAATAAAGAAGAATAAAAAAAATAGATTGATAAGGATGGGTGGTAGTGAATATATTACTAAATAGCATTATTGTTCCGACGTATTTTCAGATAAAAAAACCTATTTTTTCCGTTGGAAAAGAACGTTTAGACTGAAATTGTGACGAGCGACGCCAATCGGAGTAGAGGCCATCGGGAAGGCATTCCATCGAGCTAACACATTCCGTCGAGCACTTTACAACGGACTGACACATTCCTCGGACAGCCGTTCCAACAGAAAATTGACAAAACAACCGTCAGAATCGTCCATCGGATGAAAAAAATTCATATAATTTTTGAAAAAATTTAAAAAATTACCAGATTTCCATTGGAATCCATCGAAAGTTTTTTTTTTTTTAAGCATGCAATTTCAAAATTAAGTTATTCCATTATTCAATCAACAAAACTTAAAACTGTCATATTTACAACAACCGCCACACGCAGTCAATATTTGGCAACAACCATTGCACGTGGTTAATTGCATTCAATCATCACAAGTTCACAGATGCACAAGTACAACACGATCACACCAAAGTTCTAGTTCAAACTCATAAAAACAAAACTACGAAGTTTAGAAAAACCATAGCAATCCAAAACCATAGTAATCCAACACCATAGCAATCCAACAACATAATCATCCATGTTCAGCATAGACAAATCTCATAAGCTCTAATAGTTGAAATAGTTATAGTAAGGGTCCTGATCATACCTAAGATTCTCGCCACCTGGATCAGGCCCATTGTCATCATCGTCATCATCATCATCATGATGGCAATTGAGTTGAGGGGGAGGGGGAGGAGGAGGAGGGGCATACGGAGCAGAGCGATGGTGCAGTCGAGGGCGTGAAGAAGGGCATGGACAAGATCTAGAGCCAGAGTCAGATGCCTGTTGAGATCTAATGAACTCATTTGGTGTGTTTTACACCCCCATTAAGCTGTTCACTCAACATCACGACTTTGTCTTCCAAATGAAAGTTCTATTCTGTGGTTTTTCTCTGCCATTGAAGTCAGTTCATTGTTAAATAAAGTGACCGTCTCTCGCACATTAGGCTCCTGATTTTGACTACTTTTGGATGTTGTTGTGGGCTTGAACACATGCCTCAGTTTCACCCCTTTCGAGCCTAGCCCAGCCCATAGACACGATCTTTTTTGTTTAAATTTCTCAGAACCCAAAGCTCTTGCTACAAGAAAACTTTTTTTTTTTTGCAACAACCTTTTGCAACGACTAAAATACGTTGTTGCTAAATATGGCTATGGTTACAGAGTTTTCTGGTCGTTGCGTAAACTTCTTGTGAAATATTCATTTTGGTTTCCCTCCCCCAGCAATTCATGTCCTGCGCTCCATTAAAAAAATATATATATACCGCAACAAAATGGGCTGTTGCCATAAAATTTTGGGTCATTAGCAATGAAAATTGTTGTTGCCTTAAGTAGTTTTTTTGTTTGGCAACAGGTGGCTCGTTGCTTAAACCAATTTTTTTATTTGAAAATAATGAAACTAGAAAGATTCATATTTAAGCTTTGGAAACCCTAGAGATCATTCAGACGAGCCCTTCGAAACCTATATGTGGCACGACCTTGGCTCTTCTCTTCCATGGCCTCTTTAACCTACTCATCCATGGAAGCTTGAGAGTGTGGTCACACATGGTATCTTCTCCGTCACTTCCATTCTAGTTATCTACTTCAAAATCGTCAATCTTTTTGGTCCCTTCTTCACCACTGTGAAAATTCCCCAATTTTTTCTCAGTTTCTCTTTCAATTTCAAGTCCGAGTTATGTTATTAGTCATCAGTGAATTCATTTACTCTTCCCCCTCCAAATATGTTCTAGGTCTGCCATTTTTAATTGATAATCTTGGATTCTTTTTGGAACCCACGTACAGGGCACTTGTTTGCTCAAGGAAGGGGGACTTGTTCCTTTACCTTTTCATGTTGAAGTATCCATTGTTAACCCATATGATTCTCACATATTTTGGCAACTTTTGCATATATATACCATGTAGATTACTCATTACTGTATATTAAAACTAGGGTTTAGTTTCCTTGTTGTACAGTCAACTATTCTAACATAATCTGGCTCTTAACATGGGTTGTATTATCTCAACTTGCTTTATGACAACAGAGGATAAAATATAGAAGTCTGAAAGAATTCTTCCTAAATTTTGTGATTGTCTTGCAGTGATATTACCTTGTGTGATATATCATTATTACGTTGCAATAGTAATGCCCTTTTGATCTTATGTGTGAAATTAAGGCCATCTTAATTGTCTTTTACTGATAAAAAAACAATATCCATAAGAGCAGCTCTTCTTATCAGCTTTTCTTATTCAAATGCCAAACAGGATAAATTATTATACTTAAGTCTTTTAAAAGTGCAAATTTAATATGCTGTGCTTGTGCCATTTAGTTCCAGCCAAATGATTTGGTGTTGGTCATTAAGGCTTTAGTCTGCCAATATTAAGATAAACTACCTAGGAAAGCTGTATTTATTTATACTACTACTATGAGTGTATCCATGCAAGTACCTTAATTTGTATATTGTTAGAACAAGACTACATGAGAGATTGAAAATAATAGTATAAATGGTGTTGACTTATTATATATTTGTATGCTAAGCCAATATTTATTTGTCTAAATTCTAGAATGATGCTGTTATATCTGTTTATGTTATAATATGATGAGGATGTAGGTGGATGCTTCTAGGTAAATTAATGTGTTACAGAGTAGGATTATTCATTACCCAAAATGTGAAAGTATGATAATAAAACTTGTTATATTTTTTAATTAAAATTGCCTTTTTTAAGTTTAAGGAGATTATGAGATGTTATATAATATTGTCCTCGTCATGGTTTGCTACATTGTTTAAACTTTTTTCTTATCTAGTATCGTACCTAGTCTAATTCAAGATAACAGGTCACTGTTCCAGTTTTTGTTTACCTTGGTGATAGGGGAAATATTTATAATTATCAAAGACCTGTATAATCTATGACCCCTTCCTTGCGCATATATATAGCATTAGTTTATATTTTGAAAATTAAAGTTATGTTTGTTTAATCTTTTTCTTTTATGCTTGTTAATGATGTAAAATTTTAATTTCTTTACTTTGTTTCCAGCTGGTGTAGACTTTTTTTAGCCAAGTGTTGCACTCAACTTAGAAGAGCTACAACATGTTCTTATCTTTGCACCAGAAGGTTTGAGATTTTCTTGAATGTCCTCCATGCATAGCATTAGTTTGTTATTTTACATATTTACTCGTCTTATACATGGTTGATTTAGATCATGCTCCCATTTTACAATTGTAATTATATGCTCTAAAGTCTTACTATGGTTTTCTGTTAACTATTATAATATTAGGTTTTAAAATTTAAAAATATTAGCTTGTTGCTAATTTAATTTCAACTTGATTACAAAAAAATCGATATGGTGTGCATCATTTTTCTTAGTTATCATGGATTTGTGATGCATTGGAGATGGTTGATCATGTTGTTATCATGAAAATGGGAAATGGTTCTAGATAAGAATGGATGAAAATCAAATATCGAAGCTCACCTTTGTATTTAAAGGGTATTAATGGTTTCCTACAATTTTCCTATGCTGGATTAGGCTCAGACGATACTATTAGGTGTCCGTGTTGCAAGTATCAGAATACAGTTTTCAAAACCCAGCAGCTTGTTAGGTTTGATTTATTAAAATATGGAGTAAAAGAAGATTATTTAACATGGCATGAACATTAGGCTCCGTCTATAAAGTAAGATTGGGAGTTTCTAATTTCTTCCCATTTCTATTGATGCTCTGTCTATAAAATAAGATTCAGAGATTACACGTTAAAAGTATAGCACGAAAATTACATATATTTTTTTAGATTTCTTATCAACACTAAAAAAATAAAGGAACCTTACATATGTTTTTTTTTTTAAAGATTTCTTATCATCCCATGTGTTGTGCTCGTCATGTTGATGATTATCTTTAAAAAGTTCTATCACAATTGGCTCCCTATTAAGCTTCTTGGCCTGTATGTTATGCAAATAAGTTAGGATAAGAGTTTTCAGTATTTGTAAAAACTATAGAAATAAATGAATGCAAAACTTAACTAACCACTTACCAAACGTCTCTTTTGCTCACTAAATGAGATCGAACCATAGGTATGCAAAGAAGAACCTAAGCCGTCCTGGCCACTATTTCGATTCTTCTTCGCTTGTGCACGTATCTTGAGAAATTTGTCAGCAGCACAATATTCTTTAAGTAACTTTCAAGTGCTGTCAGGCAGCTAATTCGGCCTCTAGTTCTTCTTTCTTAGCTTCCTAAATGTGTTATTCAATCTACTAGCCCCGTTCTCCTCAAAATTCTTTGTGATCTGAAAGTCATGTTCTGGAGCCCAATAGAAACGCTTCTGTAAAAATAAAAATCATCAAAACATATACAATGTTATCACTGGAAATATATTTATAGTTATACCAAACTAAAGTAGTTTATCTTACCTTGAACTCACTAAACCACAAAATCCTGCTATGGTTTAGGAACTTTAGCCCATGATAGCCCAGGCTTGAAATGCTTGCTTATAAATAATCTTTGTAATTTCAAACACCACATTATAGGGATAGAAGCTTGCAAATAACAAACATATAGTTAAAGGTTTTTCTTTATAACATATAGTTAGATAGTTTTGTTCATAATATATAGATGAGAAAGTTTAACTACTTACTCTTTACCATCTGGCTTATTAGAATCTTATTGGTCGTGCTCTCATGGCTTGAAGCACCTTCACTATGATCTCGACTCCTTCCATCATTATAAGCTGGAATGAATCGTGTCATAGGATACCGAATTGGTTGGCCATAAATGCTTATGTATGCTGAGTGGTAGGACGTCTTTGATTCTAAAATGAATTCATATCAACATTTGGGAACGTAGAACTTTGAGAGATATTTTGGATAAACTGTATGCTTAGAATGTTGTTGGGGCCAAGAAAATGGTTAACAGGAATCTCATTAGTATTTTGTCATCCTTGAAAACCCTCTTCTTAGTGGCCACTTTGGTTGGTATGCCCTCTCCCCTGATTTCTACCACGTCTGTCACCACGTCCACGTTTCAGACCTGACATCTTTATGACAAACATACAAAGCGTAGTGATCAAATAATATAAGTGAAACAAATAAACAAGTTCAACAAATCAACCCATGAAAATTGTACTAAAGCACCAAAAACATCATCATTGAACGAAGCCCACAAGTATACAATGTGAAAGCACTTAATTAAATTAACCTCATATACAATTTGATAAGAGTTAATCTAGTCATCATCCTCAGTTTGATTATCATCCTCGGAGTCTTCAAAGAGGACATCAATTTTATCATCAGTATCTTCATAATCATCATCCCACTCCTCTTCACTTCCCTCATTTGCATCATCCTCATTAACCTCTTTACTGTCCTCTTTTTCATTTAACAAAGTTGTAGGAATTGTGTCATTCACCGGTGCCACGTGAGACACATGTTTCCCTGGGAATGCAAGTGGTAAAGTGAATTTGTTATTTACTTTATGTCTAGGTTTGTTTGATACGACAATCCACCAATTAGATTGATCTCTTATTCCATTTGGGTACCTGTAAACCACTTGGGTCGCAGAAGTAGCAAATGTGAATGGGTCATACTTTTTAGATCTTCGTGTGCCATTCACCTCCACAAAAGTGGCACCATTTTAGGGAACGTGTACCTCGAGGAGTGTTATCAAACTAATCACACCTAACAACATACGTTGTTTAAGTGGTTCTCCAAGATATTCAACACGAATAACCTCTTGGAGGATTATGTAATAATCATCCTCAAATCCACCTTCTCCTCTCCCTTTCACACAAACACTACAATTGTAAGCCTTTTTCCTTTCACACCTTTTTGGTGTGTGAAATTGAAATTCATTAACTCTAAATGCAGAATGATATATGTGTATTTAACATTCGTTATTGAAGATTTGTACAATTGCAACCTACATATATTTTTAAAATAGTTTATCAACATGGAAACTATATTACATAAGATGTTATTAATTAGCTAAATGTGTAGTATAAGATCTTACTACTTTTTTAAACCACCAAATACACTCGACCTCAATCATAGCATCAAACTCTACCTCCGTCGCAGTTAGATTTTCAACTAGTTTTTGTTTTTCTAAATAAAATGTATAGATGTTATTGATTAGCTGAATATATATAATAACGTGTAAATTATATTACATGTGAAAGTAACTTACTTGATATAAGGTTAAACTTCATCACTATTCAACAAAATTCGAAGGTACGTAGCATGTTTAGCTCTTCATCAGTTACGTACCTATGTTTATAACTTCCCACTAGAGTACCTTGGGTTTTAAAAACTAACAAAGTTGGCTGATTTTGTGGACGCTTATTATAATCCTCATTATGTCAACGTCTCATGTGCACTGAAGGCACGTTAAAGCCGAAGTGATGTGAAGAAAACTGTGATATGTCAAAAACTAGGTAAGCTTTGACCATAGACCCTTTAGGATGTGCTTTGTTTTTATCTTCTTTTTAAGCCGCCCAAGGTACCGAAATAAAGTATTTTACATATGTGTTTCAATGTAACTCTTAATTTAGACGAGTGATCAAATTTTAATATTTGTATTTACCTTTCAAATGGATACATTCATCAATATTGCACTGGGCCGTGTAGTTATGCTTCTTCTGGCAAATGTATACGTAAGTGTTCCATGGCATTGAGGAATCCTGGAGGAAATACTCTATCCAATTTACGAAGTATGATACTTATATTGCATTACATTTCCTATAGCTTATCGACCCTTAGCACTGTTGAGCAAAGACTTCTGAAGCATTCACTTAACTCAACAAGCGGTTCTAATACATCACCTAGTAGGGCATCGGATGCTATTGGTATAAGTGTCTATAAAAACATATGACAGTCATCACTCTTCATGTTTTGAAACTTTGCGGACTTTATATCTACACAATTTCCAATCTTAGAGCAATAAGCATCAGGTATTGTTAGCTCTTGCGCCCACACACACACACACCCCCTTTCTTTTGTCCAAAGAAAGTGTGAATGGTGCTTTTGGTTTTAGTGTTCTTCCATTGGCACCATGTTTTGGATTGAGCTCACTCCGATCACACATATCTACATATCCATCCTTGCCTTAACATCATCTTTTGTTTTACCAGGTACATCGATGATAGTGTTAATGATGTTATCACAAAAGTTACTCTCTATGTGCATCACATTTACGTTGTGATATAGCAAGTGGTCTCTCCGATAAGGCAACTCCCAGAAGATGCTTTGCTTGTTCCAGTTATGTAGATTTTTCTTAAAACCCGAGATTATGAAATCTCCATAAGTGGTTACTTTTAGAAAATTCTTAACCTCATGGTGCAGTGCCTCCCCATTTTTCTACATGGAGGACCATCTTTTTCGACTGTTGCGATAATTTTAAGTGATAAACAAAAGTGCCGCAAGCGTACAACTTTCGCTGTAGTACTTGAGGGTCATGTCCTCAAGGACGATGGAAGAGATTAAGGTCACTAAGGAGGAAATTAAACTAATCTAGCACCATTCTAAATTGATTAAAATAGTGAATAACTGAGATTAAAACTTATAAACAAATCAAATTCTAAATATTCCCTAGATATTTGCAAACTCTAACATTCTTGAACTTTTATAAAACGTCAAAACCCAACTTAACCACATAAGAGGAGTAAACCTAATACTCAAGACTAACCTAATCCAACATAATGAACATCTAAACTAGACCTCTTAAGCTAGAAATAAGAATGAACTCCATTATCCAATGCTATTAGAAACGCAAGCAAAAGCAACCAAAAACATAATCAAGCTTATAAATCTGGGAAAACTATTAAGCTAAACTTGAAATGAGCAATATAAGTGATCCAAATCAAGCTACAGAAGAACAAAACTCCACTAAAACTTCAACAAAGGCTAAAATAGGGAAAAGGGAAGCCGAGAGCAAAACACAACCAATAGCCATCACCAATCCTAATTAGAACATTATCACCTCAACTGAGCAATTTACACGAACTATCCACTCACAACCATCGATTAATGCAAGTTAAATGTAGTCCTTTCAAGCTACTGGCATCACAAACAGAATCTCTCTACTGGGAAAGGGGAGGAAATTGAACACAGAACATGACCAACCACTAACAACTTAATCAACTTAGGCTAAATCACATCATCATCATCAATACTAGGTTCAAAAATCATAGAACTTCATCAACAGCAATTAAAATTTCTTTAACCAACGCATCCCAACAAAACCCAGTAGAATCCAGAACAACAAAATCGAACAAGCTTGAATTGAAAACCAGTAATAACCCATAACAACAACTATAAAAGCATAACATGACCGAAACAGGGGAGGGAGAGATTTCGCCATGCCAGAACAAACAAATGAACTACTACCTTAGATTCTTCAATGAAGGAAGAGCTGGAACGAAACCCCATTACCGACAAAACACAGCAAACTGAAACAGGACAGGGGAGGAAGAAATCGAAATTACTCAAAAATCAAACCTGAAACGTTACGATTGCAAGCAAAAGAACATGTATTTCAACTCCAAATTAGCGAAATTAAGCATATTACAGGAATTTAAAAGGTGAGAATGCATCTGAAATTGAAATCCAAAACCGAAATCAAACCCTAAATTCCTAATATTTGAATTAAACTAACAAAATCCTAAAATTCAACCTAAAAACGAAAAACTAACCTAGATTGTTACCTAAATTAGCCCTCCATTCACGCCGCTAGCTTGGTTATATACCCGAACTCTTCTTCAATAAGTGCCCTTCGATCTCGTATAGATGTGCATGGTGGAGATGAGGTGATGATGTGGGTGTGTTGGCGTTGTCTGGAGCGTCGGTGGTGCATGATAATGCTTGCTATGGTGGTGATGGTTTGATCGAGAGAGAGAGAGAGATGGGTTAGAGAGAGAAGAGATGAGGATGACGGGTTCGGAGGGGTCAGGATTCTCTGGTACTGAGAACCGAGAAGAGGAGAGCGAGAAGGTGAATGAAGAGAGAGAGAGACAGAGAGAGAGAGAGAGAGAGAGAGTGTTAAGGGGGGCTGGGTTTCAGGGTCACGTGACTGGCACGTGTGGGGGGGGTAGATTTAGGTTTTATTATATTTTTTTTCTTTTTCTTTGGGTTGAACAAGAAATGGGCCTAGCGATTCAGGTCAGGTCAATTTGGCCCAGTTTTTTTATTTCCAGCATTTTCAGTATTTTTTCGTAATTATTCTCATTTTGTTCAAAACCTACAAAACAAAATAAAATCAAATAAAAACCTAAAAATAATAATTATTACGAGCATAAAACAGATGTAAAAGTACTGTAAAAATAACACATTTTTGGCATGAATAAATACCCGCCACACCAAGATTTTGCTCGTCCTCGAGTAAAATCAACTAAACTAACTAAAAAGAAAATGAAAAATAAGAGAAGAAAATCCTAACTCACTGTCGTAGGAATCACGGTTGCATTTAGCGTATGCAACAAGCCTTTTAAGTGCCTCGGTCTCCCAAGTGGGCGGCTGAGGTCTCGTAAGGGTTTTCAAGTGAAACACCCACAAAAATTATTTCAAAAAGAAAAGAAAAATCTTTTTAATTTTTTTCACAAAACTAATATGTACACAATTAGGGGGAGATATGCACACATTCTAATAAACCAAATCACCCATGTAACCAAGTTATTGATCTGCATATACAGGATGCACTTCAAAGCCTTCTACCTCCTAAATGACATCAGAGTACTAATTTTTCACCCCATTGAACATCAAGATTCTGAATTCATCCCGGTGCTCGTGTGCTAGTATATCATCATCCCAGGACTTAGATTTACCAGAATTAGATTCAATCCCACTTGACTGACACAACTACATTATTATTATAATAACTTTGGAAGCAGGCTTTCCCAGTAGCAATATTACCTCGAAGGGTAACACCCAGTAGCACGTGCCTCAAAGGGTAATGCCCAGTAGCGCATGCCTCAAAGGAACTTTTTCTCTTCTTTATTCAAAATACATTTTTTTCTTTTTTTTCCAGAGTAATCGTGTCATAAGCAAGTGGGAGAATCATTCATGGAAGCCTAAGACCTAAAGATAATGCTGAAGGAATAAACAAGGATTGGATTACAAAATCTATATTGATCATAGGGGTTAGAACTAGAGCTTAGAATATCACACTGAGGTTAGAGACTTCTCATGCAAATCCTAATTATATACAAACTAATAACCAAAGCACAGGGGATTCAAGTTGATCAGACATAGTACAAACGTTCCCAGAAAATAAAACAAAAATCTTTTTGGATTTTTCAAACAAAATGGGCACTTCACCCCCACACTAAAACTTCACAATATCCTCATTGTGGGAACTAAGGCGCTAAAAAGCAAGCACATAAGCTATAGAACCATAAAACCATATAAAACTATAAATATATACAAACTAGGACACTAATAAAAATCACAAACAAAATCAAAACAAACTTAAAATTACCAAAATCAAAATCAAACTAAAAGAAAATAAGACTCAAACACAAAAATCAACAAGCAAAATAACTAAATAAAGAAAAATAAAAATCAAAACCTAAAAGAAAACAAAACCAATCAAGACCAAACCAACATAATCACCCAAAATAAAAACAAAACCAAACCAAAGACTTACTAAAACCAACCTAAATCAAAAGAAAAGCTAAATACACAACAAATACCCAAAAAAAAAAAAAACACTAAAACACCAAAAAGGAACAAAAAGAAACTACAAAAATGAGACCAAATGGAAACCAAAACTTACTACGTTAAAGAAACAAAACACCAAACCAAAAGGAACAAAACACAAATTCAAGGAAACCAAACAATAAAACTAGAACATACACAAGGACAATCATAGATATTCACAACTATCAAGTATTCATAAAATCATAACACACCCAAGAGTGATCATAACCCACATGGCCCAACAAATCCCGAATTTCTCCTCAAAATCGATCACCCATTCCAAGTCAGAGTCCTAATTACCTACAACTAAGTACGAAAAGAAATAAAAGAAATGAAAAAGAGAAGGAGGGAGGGTGGAACGATCATACCAGGTTGGATACAGGTTGTACCCAAACTATGCCTCATGAACATGAAGGCTTATGGAGCATCAGCCACTCCATATTAAGCTAAAAACTGCTACTCAAATCAAAACTCGGCAAAGCACATAGCATTTTATCAAACAAAGAAGCCCAACTCTCAATAATATAGCCAATAAAGCACAAGTAAGGGCCCGCTTCAGCTTATCAAACAGTTGGGCCCAATCAGAACGGAAATGAACATACTCAAAATAAGCCAGTATTGAGGTCATTGGCCTAGAAACTATATCAGCATAAAAGAGCAGTCTAGGCAACCTTGGGGGTGCACATTTCACAAGTCTGTTAAGTCCAATATGCGCATGAGTCTGGTCCAAAGTAAAATTCTTTGTGGCAATCATCTCAGACTCCACAAAATCAGACTTGTAATATTTAAAAAAAAAAAAGTCATTTTGGGTGGGATCAAAAGAGAAGGTCTCATAATCAGCAGTAAAACCATCATCAGAACTTCCATGGATTTCAAACTCACAAGAAAAAGATTCATATTCCACATACAGAATATTATCATCTAATTTAAATAGAAGGTCAGGAATGACGGGATCAAAAGAGAATGATTTATATTCGACATGAAAGCCCACATCAAGACCTTCTGTAACATCAAGCCCACATGAAAAAGATTCATATTCTGCATAAAGAATATCATCAAAGTCGAAAATAGTGATTTCAGTTACCTCATCGCTTAACTTTTGTGAAATATCTTTCGAATCATCTAAATCATGAGGCTCAACTTCAGGTGTGATGCTTATATCTAACTCACTAACAGTATTAGATTGGTCACCCATATCAAATTCACAAAAGTCATTCAGAGTGGTGGGAGGGTTGGCAGAAACTAGGACATCATTAGTGATGCCGTTAGGTGCGCTAGTACAGGGTGCAAGTTCGATGATAGAGACATAGGGAGGTCACTCTCTTGATCTATACTAGGCAAATACATGTCTTCATTCAAATAACGCCTAGCAGAATAAGAGGGTTCAAAATCATCATAGACACTAATGTTCTGTTTAGGAGATCCTGAACTAGAATCAATCTCACTATAAGTCTCCCTATTTTGGTTAAAACATTGAGAATATGAAGCAATTCTCGCTTTCATTTTCTCAATCATTTGATCAGTTAATTCATTAATCTTGTTTTCAAAACTTGCACATGCAGCGTCAACATAAGCACGATAAGGATAACTATGAGCATCATGAGTAGAAGATTCATAATAATTGCACAAAATAGGAGACATATAATAGTAATATGAGTCATTTGAATTCATAAAGTGGTCTGAAGGGTAAGAATTAGCATGAAAATCATACTCTCCATGAGTTGGGTATCTAAAAGTCTCGTTAGCTTGTTCAAATGCATAGGTTTCCCAAACTAGTTTTTCAAAGAAATCCCAAACTTCATCTTGAGTTTTAGATAATAATCTTAGGACACCGCCAGAATAAATAGACTCAATATGACCCCAAGATTCAGCATTTAGACCCACAGCAATGACCTCACAAATTTTTCATTTTTCAAAATTATGATTCAGCAGAGCACGATATTCATGAAGCCTCGAAAGACAACCAAAAAGGTTCGTGCTCATATTGTGCGAAATGAAAAACTGGCATGTGAAGTTCTTAAAGTTTTTTCAATTTTTAGGGGTTTTCAATTTTTTAATTTTTTTTGGGTTTTTGGATTTTTCAAGAAATGAACTAAATAAATCACAACCAAGAACAAATAAACAAAGTAAGTCGAAACATAAACAACTAGTAAGAACGAAACTAAGAAAAAGAAAAATTGCATAAACTTGCCATTTGGTTTTTGAGGTTTTTAAAATTTTTCAATTTTTTGTGGTTTTCAAGATTTTCTAATTTTTTTTGAGATTTTAACTTTTCTTTTTTTTTTTTTATTTTTTGAATAACAACAAATAACTAAGCTAAGTGACAATCGATACGAAAATAAAGAAAGTAAAACGAGATCCATGTAACCTAATAATAAAGTCACGAAATGAGCAAAACAAATCAACTAAACAAATCACAACTAATAAACAAAACAACTAAGAATGAAATAAACAAAGCAAAGCAAAGCAAAGCAAAGCAACAAATAAGCAAGGAGCTAAGAAAATGAAAATATGACCTAATCTCATGCCGTCGTCCCCGGTAACGGCGCCAAAAACTTGTTGGGACAATTTTAAGTGATAAACAAAAGTGCCACAAATGTATAGCTTTTGCTGTAGTACTTGAGGGTCGTGTCCTCAGGGGCGATGGAAGAGATTAAGGTCACTAAGCAGGAAATTAAACTAATCTAGCACCATTCTAAATTGATTAAAACAGTGAATAACTGAGATTAAAACTTATAAACAAATCAAATTCTAAATATTCCCTAGATATTTGCAAACTCTAACATTCTTTAACTTTTATAAAACGTCAAAACCCAACTCAACCACATAAAAGGAGTAAACTTAATACTCAAGACTAACATAATCCAACATAATGAACATGTAAACTAGACCTCTTAAGCTAGAAATAAGAATGAACTCCATTATCCAATGCTATAAGAAACGAAAGCGAAAGCAACCATAAGCATAATCAAGCTTATAAATCTAGGAAAACAATTAAGCTAAACTTGAAATGAGGAATATAAGTGAACCAAATCAAGCTACAGAAGAACAAAACTCCACTAAAACTTCAACAAAGACTAAAAGAGGGAAGGGGAAGCCGGGGGCAAAACACAACCAACAACCATCAACAATCCTAAGTAGAACATTATCACCTCAACTGAGCAATTTACATCAACTATCCATTCACAACCATCAATTAATGCAAGTTAAATTCAGGCCTTTCAAGTTACTGGCATCACAAATAGAATCTCGCTACTGGAAGGGAGAGGAAACCAAACACAGAACATGACCAACCACTAACAACTTCATCAACTTAGGCTAAATCACATCATCATCATCAATACTAGGTTCAAAAATCACAGAACATCATCAACAGCAATCAAAATTACTTCAACCAACACATCCCAGCAAAACCTAGCAGAATCCAAAACAACAAAATCGAACAAGCTTGACTCAAAACCCGGTAATAACCCAGAACAATGGCTATAAAAGCAGAACATGATCGAAATAGGGGAGGGAGAGATTTCGCCATACCAAAACAAACAAATGAACTACTACCTCAGATTCTTCAATGAAGGAAGAGCTGGAACGAAACCCCATTATCGGCGAAACACAGCAAAGTGAAACAGGACAGGGGAGGAAGAAATCGAAATTACTTAGAAATTAAACCCGAAACATTACGATTGTAAGCAGAAGAACATGTAGTTCAACTCCAAATTAAAGAGATTAAGCGTATTACAGGAATTTAAAAGTTGAGAATGCATCTAAAACTAAAATCCAAAACCGAAATCAAACCCTAAATTCCTAATATTTGAATTAAACTAACAAAATTCTAAAATTCAACCTAAAATCGAAAACCTAACCTAGATTGTTACCTAAATTAGCCCTCAATTCACGCCGCTAGCTTGATTATATACCCGAGCTCTTCTTCGATCTCTGCCCTTCGATCTCGCATAGATGCGGATGGTGGAGATGAGGTGATGATGTGGGCGTGTTGGCGCTATCTGTAGCGTCAGTGGTGTGTGTTGATGCGTGCTATGGTGGTGATGGTTCGATCGAGAGAGAGAGAGATGGGTTAGAGGGAGAAGAGATGAGGATGAGGGGTTCAGGGGGGTCGGGATTCTCTGGTTCTAAGAACTGAGAAGAGGAGAGAGAGAAGGTTAATGAAGAGAGAGAGGCAGAGAATGAGAGTTAAGGGGGGCTGGGTTTCGGGGTCACGTGACTGGCACGTGTGGGGGGTAGATTTAGGTTTTATTGTATTTTTTTCTTTTTCTTTGGGCTGAACAAGAAATGGGCCTAGCGATTCGGGTCGGCAATTTGGCCCAGTTCTTTATTTCCAGCATTTTCAGCATTTTTTCATAATTATTCTCATTTTGTTCAAAACCTACAAAACAAAATCAAATCAAATAAAAATCTAAAAATAACGATTCCTACGAGCATAAAACAGGTGTAAAAGTACCGTAAAAACAATACATTTTTGGCACGAACAACGACTTTCCCCTTGCAAAATGTAGTTCAATTTTTTTCAAAACACATGATATGTGGGCACGAATTGATGGTGATAGTCAAACCATGATGGTTTAAGCCCATCTTTCAAATGTGTTACCTTTAACTTATCCATGGAAACAAGACAACTCAAAACACCATGAGTGCTCCATCCAGATAACATACCAAAGGTTAGGAAATCATTTACTATCCACATTAATGCAGCTCTCATCTAAAAGTTCTACCTCATTAAAATATCATAAGTTTGACACCAATCTTACAAACCTTTGAGCTCATCAATCAAAGGTTCCAGGTACACATCTATTTTTCTCTTAGGATTTGCTTAGCCAGGTATAATGCAAGTTAAGAACATGTATGGTATTGTCATGCACATATCTGAAAGAAGGTTGTAAGGTGTCACCACCATAGGCCAAATTGAATAAGGTCATGCAGATTATGAGAATGGGCTAAACTCATCGACATATAAACCAAGTCTGACATTATGAGGCTCAGTAGTGAAATCTAAATGTGTGTGATCAAAATGTTTCCATACTTCCCCATCTAAAGGGTGACAAAGAACACCACCCTCACGCTTATTGGTATAATGCTACTCATGTGCTAAGCTGTGTTTCTTGAGGCGTAAAGGCATCGTAACCTAGCTGTCAAAAGGAAATAGAACATTTTCACATATGATTTTGGCTTCTTCTTATTATTGCCTGACTTCTTTAGCTTCCTTCTTGGTAAATCACCGAACTTGCATTTCTCAAGTGTTAAATCCTCTTTAAAGTAAAGCATGCAACCATTATGGCAACAATCAATCCTTTGCACATCTAGCCCTAAACTTTGAACCTTCCTTTTCAACTCTGAGTAATTTTTTGATGCACAATTATCTGTCGGACAACTCTCATGCATTAACTGCATCACCTCATTAAAACAATTTTAGGGCGTATTGTAGTCAGATTTGATACAAATCACTCTAACGGCATTTGATAATTCAGTTTGGTTACTACCCCCCTCTCATAAAACTATTAAGTTGGTTAATTACTACCACAAGCGCACGGCTATTGCAGTATAGTTTTAATATCGATCTCACAGAGACCAAGTGTATTCTATCGAGTTTTAACCTATAATAAAAGGCCAATAGACCAATTTTCAATTAGATGTCTCTACTGTCACTATTTAACTATTGGAAGTTCAATCGGATTAAAGGCACCTAGGAAATTGCTTTGCCTGGTAAAGAGTTAGATCCTTGGATATCGTTATGCACTTTTTCTAAATTGAGTGATTCAAAAGGAGTGCAATCAAGTCAAAAATTCAACCTTTTCTGTCGAAACAAACTGAATTGCCTAAACTAACCTAATTAACATTCTTTCAAGTATCCTTGGTTTAGTCTTGGTTAGGGATTCTTGATTGCCAATATTTTCCCCTTAACAAACAACTCTTTTTGAAGCAATCATTGAATGAAGTTCTAACGTGTCGTTCTAATAGTGAGTTTCTCCTTTCAGTACTTCACTCAACTATCAAGTGTATGCAAGCAAATTTAGCCAAAACTTACTCACAATAATTCATCCACAAGACATAATTCAATCAAACCAATTGGATAAAGTTCAAATATTGAAAATTAGAGATCCAGTATCAATCCTTTGGCTAATAATTCCTTAGATTAAGGGAAACTACTCAGACATAATGGAAATATTCAACATCTAAACAAAAGTTCAAGAAGAAAATAGAAAGGAAGAAAAACAAAGCAACAATAGTGGCCTTCAATGGCTTCCCAAACTCTAAGCCTCCAATTGCCAACCTTTCACTCCAAATCCTCTTCTAACTCTAAAGAAAACTAGAAAAAAAATCCTAAAACTAAAGATAAAAATGAGAGTATGATGCTTTGGTTTTCTGTGTTCTCCCCTCTTGCAGTCGAAAAAGAACCCTGTTGATGCTCAAACTCAGCCATCCTCAGCTACAAGATGAAGGACAATGAAGAGGTAATAGTTTCAAGCTTACCATGGACCGTGGCCATTACCCTGGAGGGTCTGTGGTCGCTTTGGCTCAGCATTCCTCGGTTCTTCTTTTTTCTCAACGGGCGTAGCAACTTAGGGGCATCCGTGGGGAGTCAAGATACACTCAATTGGGGCTAAAGCAAGGCAAAAAAGTCTAGAAATCTGCAAAACACAGAAAAGAACCATACCCCATTGTAAAATGGGAAAAGGAGTATATATTATAACATAAAGTACACAATTCTCCCTAAAAATGCAGCAAAATAACCCTAAAATAGAGTGCATTCTAAGCATCTATCAGACTCCTCCATGCTTGAACCATTGGTTGTCCTCAAGCAATCATGAAAATCAAAAAGATGAAATATCTCCTTAGGTAATCATAAGTAGCAACATCAATAACCTATCAACCCAAGAAGCTAGCCCAAAATTGGTGAAAAATATTACAAAAGAGATGAGGGAATGAAGTTTTCAAAATAGAACAATTTCCATCACATTAAACAGTGAATCAATCACTCAAATCGGCTTAAACAATCATATCGCACATGCATTAGGGAGAGCTAAAAGAACAGGTAGACCCTCACTTTAGGAATGAAGCACTCATCACTCATGTGTTTAAAAATATAATGCTGTTCACTCAAATCTCATTCCAAAGAAATCAACTCTACCATAAGCTTGACAAGACTTTCAAATTCTCCACCACGAAAATGCAACGCATGCTAGACAATAATGAGGACTTTGATAGGTTTGTAATGGGGTTAGGGCTAAAGATAAGAGGAGAACAAATACGTTGGGATTTGTGGAGCTCAAAGCCGAAGACTACCCCCAACTTTCAAAAAAAAAAAAAATTCCTCACACCAAACACTAATACATCACAAATACATAAAATAACCTGAGTTGATTGAGTATGCAAAAAGTGTTGAAGCATAATAAAATGAAACCAAATCCTTGCATTATTTTTGCTCCTCAACATTTTTTTCCTTCCTTTTTGGCTTTTGATTCTTGATTTTCTTTTGAGTATCTACGTTTTCCTTTTTTTCTCTTTTTTTTTTTAACTTTTTGGACAAGAGAAGGATTATGGCAAGAGAAACTGTGCACTTTTCAATATGTTTTCTAACAACTCGTAAAATTCAACCCAAGATAACTCCAAGGGAAATATCACATTAACCCCTCATTGCATTAAAACAAACCACACCCAACAACAACGTTATTATTACCTACCAACTACTCCTAATCACTAATGAAACTGTATAGTCTTGGCTAAAAAGGTAAGATATGCATTTGGCCAAGGTTCAATATTGTATGCTTGCATCAAGAAAAGAAAAAGGTCAAAGTTCAATGGCGGTAGCAAGGGATAAATCATAAAAAGGGTGGCTATTTAGTCAATGTAGCTTATAAATCCAAAGAATGTCTTAATCATATCACCTAGACATGCATGCTAAATGTGATTTTAAACAAGTGCCAAAGTAAGTTCTAGAGATTTGAAATCAAGAAAGAGTCGCACATGAAAAAGAATATGAGACTAAAATGGTGATTAGTCAAGTAAGACTCAAAGTCTCACGGGACAACTACCAAAGTTCAATTAGTTCATTAGATCATATGTGCCAAATATTCATGCAAAGATTCATTGAGCAATCAACTCGCAACATGACGGATAAAACATGAAGCAATTTCGAAATCAAACATTTATTAACAAATGGGCATAACAAAAAGGGTCAAAATATGCCAAACAAGCCTACTTAGTCTAAGACTCATCATCGGAGGATTTTATTACTTTTCTCTTTTATTTTCTATTTTGCTCTTTTTTTGTTTTTGTTTCTTTTTTGCTTTTTTTACATGCTAAAATGCAACTAAAAATTGAAAATACCAAAACAAAGCTAAACCTAAGAAAAGAAACCTAAAAATAGAAAGAAAAATGAAATAATAAACTAAAAATGCAAACAACTCCTAAATGCAACACCTAAAATGCATACCACTTACACATCCACATCACATATACATATGCATACATAACTCCGTCATGCTTGGACAAAGCATTGTCCTCAATGTAAAGACATATAAATTAATGGCAAAGAAAAAAGAAGAACTAAAAAGGAGGATGAAGGGGAGAAGGATGAGAAATATGCCAGTCGTGCCAAGTCTCTAAATAGGCCCTAAAGTCTTGGAAGTCTTAGTTTTGGGAGGCAATCATCCTACAGAACTCATCATGCCACTTTTGGACTAAGTCATGGGACGCAGTATGTTCAGTTTGAATGTAAGCTTGGAGGGACACTTACTCCTCTTGAATGGACTAAAGCATAACATGCAAACCAGTATAATCAGAGGAGGAGGATAGTTGAGATGAACTAGAGGCCCTAAGGTGAGGCGGGGGAGGAGGCGATGTGGGTTGTGCCAACTCTTCGTCACCCCGTAGAAAGTATAGATTGACCCAATTCAAGAGAGTGGTTCATTCAACACTAGGTAGAGGCATGAGACGGTTCCCAGGGTAAATCCAACAAATACGCCAAGCCTCTATCTTACAAAATTTCATTTGTTCAAAAGCAGCTAAGTTCAACCGCTTAGAACCGGGAACTCTATCATCAGGGTTCAGTTCTATCCCTACTGACTTAGCAATGGGGTTAATAAGACCCCCAATAATAATCCTCTGTGCAGAACTAGTGGCCGCATTATGCAACTTTAACCAAGGATGAATCGGGGTCAAGTCGGTCACCTTGGAGCTTGCTATACAAGAAATATAATTCAAACAGGTAAAGCACATTCAAACTATCCTCCTTCACAAATAAACCACAGGCAAGCAATCGTTGGGCTAATCGAATATAGTGGTTTCTAATTACAGTGCCTTTAGAGTTACTGGTATCATACCTATGATCCCCAGAAAGTTCATGCCAAAATGCATTTGGGTTAAATTCTTTAGGGACATGGCGATAGGGTAAGTCCATACTCAGCAATCAAATATGCTATTAAAGACACTTAAGTTAAGTTCATAAAACTCCCTATTTAGATAGAAGGAAATGTATCCTTGACAACGAGGCCCACTCGTTACCTCCACATGCAATATGCTTAAAAATTTAAGGGTGAGGTCATGATAAGTGTGGTCTCTAATTTCTAGAAATTGTCCCATACCTCCCCTAGCAAATAACCAATGGATATCACCCAACAAACCCAACCTAACCAACGAATCCTCATCATAATAACGAGTAGCAACAACCAACTTACTACTCAAATTATTGTATCTAGCAATATGCTCGGGACGTGTTAAACCAAGGGGGTTAGGGGTATTACCTTGGTTTCGCGCGTTTGTTAAGGTTCGGGAAGTCCGACATGCTCTTTGAGGTGCTTAACTAGATTTTTCCACCTCTTAGGTGGTTCTTGCCTTCTTTTTTTGGTGCCATTAAAATGGTGAAATAGATGGGTGAAAAGTTGAAAATCTAACTAAGTGAAAAACGGAAAAGAAAAGAACTAAAAATTTTTAATTTGAGAAAAAGAAGATGAAATAGCAAGAAATATGGAAGAAAAAGAGAAAATTTTGGAAGAATAGAGGTTGAAGTAGAGTTGGTGAAACTTGGGTGGAATGTGAGAGACAGAGAGCAAGAAATGACAAAATTTAAGAAGATTTAGGTAGTGTTTGATTTGAAGGAAAATGATTTTTCCGAAAAATTATTTTCTGTGGAAAATGTTTTTCCAAGAAAAATTGATTTTCATGTCACATTTTCTATTGTTTAGTATAAGATAAATCATTTTTCATGAAAAAGAAGAAAACACCAGCTGAATTGTTTAAATGGTGAAACATATTGATTGAATGGTCATAGTTGACATAAATGTTGACCAAATAAAGGAATTTTGAGTTTAAAATTCATATTTGAGTTTTTGTCAATATTTTCTTTCAGATAATCAAGTTTTAATCTAAACTATTGAAATTATTTTAGTAAAAAAATGAACTGAATTGTTTAAGTGAGGAAAAATGTCGATCGAATTGTCGTGACGGAGAAAAATGTTGACCAAATGCAGAAATATCGTGCTCAAAATTTGGATTTGAGCCTATTTTAATCTTTCCTGTCCGTTGATCAAGTTTCGATCCAAACTATTGAAGTTGTTCTAATGATGAAAAATATTGGCTGCAATGTTTAAGGGGCGGAAAATATCAATTGAATTGTCGTTGTAGAAAAATATGTTGATCAAATGAAAGAATATTAAGCACAAAATCTGAATTTGAACATATTTTAATATTTTCTATCTGATGAACAAGTCTCAATCCAAATCGCTGAAATTATTTTAGTGGCGAGTGGATTGAATTATTTTAGGGGCAAAAAATATCGATTAAATTATTGTGGTGGAAAATAAATGTCAATTAAATGAAAGAAATTTGAACTGAAAGTTTTGATTTGATTTGGTTTTATTCTTTCCCATCAGAAAGTCAAGTTTCGATCCAAACTGTTGAAATCGAATTTTGCACTTAAATTTCAGCTGCCGATATCATCAAAGAGTTGAAGGAAGAAAATCAACTTCCTATCTTCTCAAAAAGGAAATTATTTTCTTCCGTTGAGGGGAAAATCATTTTCCTGGAAAAATAGTTTTCCATCTTTTATTGTACCAAACAATGGAAAATTGAAAAAATATTTTTCGAATAAATCATTTTTCCACCCAACCAAACACTACCTTAGTGAAAAAGTGAAGAAAATGAGAAGAAATGAGAGCAATTTCAGAAAAAATAATGACAAAATTGAAGGTTTTAGAGATGGTGATTACAGCGGTTTTAGAGAGAGAAGGAGAGAGTTTAGAGAGAGAAGGGACGAAGAAATGAGGAAGATGAATTGGTATTCGATCAAAAGGGCATGAAAAACCCTTAACCGCAGATTGGGCATCTCACCACGGATCTTGGGTTCTACCATGGACAGTACGTGGTGAGCTCTATCTCCAAATTATCTTCAATTTGTCAAGCAGCTCCTCCACGGATTGGATTGGACACCACGAGAGGCCCATGGAGAGCTCTGGAATAGAGGCTAAAACTCTCTTATTATTTTTTGTGATTTTTTTCTGATGATTTTTCACTCTTTTTATCACCTGTTTGCTCACTCTGATTTTGATTCTTTCTTTTTTTTCTTTTGGGTTTTCCTTTCTTTTTCATGCTTTCCTCTTTGTGTTTTTTTTTCAAACAAAAATAAAACAATATATACAATCATAGAGAAGAAAAACTAAGAAATGAAAAACAACTTGGGTTGCCTCCCAAGAAGTGGCCTTTCAGGGTCAGGAGCTCGACCGTCTTTTCTAGGAGGACTCTGGATCAGAAAGGTGATGGATTGCAGGCTTGTCAATAGGGTCCCCCACATCTCCTAAACTGCCTTTATCACAGACCTCGAACTCAAAATCATTCACTAGAAGGTACCATCTCAAAAGTTCGGGATGGAGGTCCTTCTTTGCCATCAAACGACTCCATTTAACTCGATCCATATACAGAATGAATTTATATTGGGTTCCATCAGACGAGCCACTTCTAAGTTCCACTCCAAGGTCAAAGTCATTCTCGATATCATCAATTTGAGGCATGGACTGCACTATTTGAGCAAACTTGCAATAATCACTCATGGACACCTCATTAGTAACATTAGTCTCGTCCTCGATCATGCTAGGTGGCGTAGGCGCACTGAACTCCACCCTAGCATAATCTAGGCTGAGGCCCTCAAATGTAGCACGTTCAAACGCAAAAGGGTCATCATGCTACCAATTATCAAATGAGCCAATTTCATGAAAATCCACAGCTTCTTCTAAAGCAAATGAAGGGGAGGGGATATTCTGGTTTCCAAACAAGACAAATTCAACATGATTCTCCCCTACATTAAATGTCAAACACCCTCCATTCACATCAACTTTGCAACCCGAAGTGGCTAAGAAGGGTTGCCCTAGAATAATATGGGCATATGCATCGACAGTTATATATAGGATGATAAAGTTGTCAAGCATATAAAATCGCCTATTTTAATGGGAACATTCTCAAAAATACCCAAAGGGCACTTCATGGAACCATCCGCAAATTAAAGTGAAATAGGTATTGGTTGTAACTCTCCTAAACCAAGCTTCTGGAAAATGGGATAAGGCATAAGACTAACATTTGCACCAAGATTACATAAAGCCCTATCCATCTTCACTCGACCCACCATACAAGGAATAGAGAAGCTACCTGGGTCTTTTAGTTTTGGGGGAAAGTCTTTAGATATCACCACGTTACTCTCCCTCCAAAGAGTAGGGTCTCAAATTCAGTTTTTTTCTCCTCACCTATGGCTCTAGACACCTATTCACCTTCCTTAAGTTCCATACCCGTAGACTCCTCTACCCCACCTTTCAAGGTAACATAGTTGCATTTCTCTCGGGGATTTTCCTCGGGCTTACTAGGAAGTCTACCTGGGGGTGTAGATGAAGAAGTAGCTTTTTCAGCAATTTGAGCTTCTAACATCTTCTTATGAGTAGTAAGCACATCAACTTTAGAGGCTAACTTCTTAACATACTTATCTTGCTTTTGCTATGCCAAAAGCATATTCTCCATTATGATTTATAAGTTGGATTTTCGAGGTATTTGGTGAGGTCTTTGAAATCCAGGGGGTGATCTAAAATTCATTTGAGGCATGGGAGGGCCATTAGACCTATAGGAGAAATTGGGATGATTCCTCCAACCAGGATTATAGGTGTTTAAGAATGGATTATTGGTCGGTCTTGGATTACAATTATTAACATAGTTGACTGTTCACTGACATCTAGTGCAGGTGGGCTCATAACTTGATAATTCATGGTCAAATGATCAACTAACCCACAAATCTCACACGATGGGGAAGGGGCACTTGAACTAATAAAATTAAAATTCAAGCGTTCTAGCTTTTGAAACATGGTATCTACCTTAGCTAAAAGCATAGAAATAGCATTGAGTTCCAACGTACCTCCAACCCTCTTGAGTTGGCTTCTCTCATTAGACCATTGGTAATTATTTAGCACCATCTCTTCAATAAGATTGTAAGCCTCATCTTCACCTTTGTTCATAAGTGTACCTCCCGTTGCTTTGTCTATAGTAGACCTCACTGGTTGGGTGACTTCGTTGTAGAAAGCTGCACTAACATCCACCATTGAAGGCCATGATGTAGACATAGCCTCAATAGGTCTTTGAAACGCTCATAGGCTTCATATAACGGTTCGTCCTCCCTTTGAGCGACAGTAGTGATCCGGTTTCGTAAACTTGCTGTCTTGCTAGGAGGAAAGAACTTTGCAAGAAATACTTTGCTAAGCTTATCCCATATTGTGATGCACCCCGAAGGCAAATAATGAAGCCACACTATGGCCTTATCCCTCAATGAGAAGGGAAAAAACCGTAACCTTATAGCATCAGTTGAGACACCAATGAGCTTCAGCGTATCGCATACCTCTAAGAATACCGAAAGGTGTAGGTTAGGATCTTCTGGCATGGTGCCTCCAAGTTGGGATTGTTGCACCATAGAGATTAGAGCAGGCGTAAGCTCGAAGTTGCGGCCTTCCACATTGGGTCGGGCGATACTGAAGGCATTGTCCTGGACTCCCGGGGTAACAAAATCCCGAAGTGTCCTTCTTTGATCGTTTCCACCTCCTACCATCGTCGAAGAGGATTCCCGAGCTTTGGCTTTTTGTTCTTCTAACTTCAACTTCTTTCTCCTAGAGTGAAAAGTCCTTTATATTTCTGGATCGAATTCAAATGGAAATGGACTTCGCATATAAGTGCCAAGATCCTGCAAAAATCACCATGGACGCTACCAAAGCAAATTAAGAGAATAAAAGAAAAAGACAAAAAAGAATACTTAGTCAATCTAAATAAGTGAACTCAATATCCCCACAAAATTGGTCCCCAGCAATAGCACCAAAAACTTGATTGCTACTGCAAGCGCATGGCTCTTACACTATTAGTTTTAATATAGGTCCTGTAGGTACCAAGAGTAGTCTATTGAGTTCTAACCTATTATAAAAAGGCTAAGTGACTAAATTTTCAATTAGATTTCTCTACTGTCACTATTTAACTGCTGGAAGTTCAATCGGATTAAAGGCCTCTAGGAAATTGCTTCGCCTAGTAAAGTGCTGGATCATTGGATATAATTATGCACTTTATCTAAATTGGGTGATTCAAAGGAGTGCAATCAAGTTAAAAATCTAATCTTTTCTTTCGAAACAAACTGAATTGCCTAAACTAACCCAATTAACGTCTGCTCAAATATCATTGGTTTAGTCTTACCTAGGGATGCTTAATTGCCAATATTTTTCCCTTAACAAACAACTCTTTTCAAGCAGTCGTCAAATTAAGTTCTAACTTGTCATTTTAATAGTGAGTTTCTTCTTTCAATACTTCACTCAACGACCAAGTGTATGCAAGCAAATCTGGCCAAAACTTACTCACGATAATTCATCCACAAGATAGAATTCAATCAAACCAATTGGATAGAGGTCAAATATTGAAACGTAGAGATCCAACATCAATACTTTGGCTAACAAGTCCATAGATTAAGGAAAACTACTCACACATAATGGAAATATTCAACATCTAAAACAAAAGTTCAACAAGAAAATAGAAAGGAAGAAAAACTTAGCGACAATGGTGGCATTCAATGGCTTCCCAAACTCCAAGCCTACAAATTGCCAATCTTCCACTCCAAATCCTCTTCTAACTCTAAAGGAAACTAGGAAAAAAAAAATCCTAAAACTGAAGATAAAAATAAGAATATGATGCTTTGGTTTTCTATATTCTCCCCTCTTGCAGCCAAAAAAGAACCCTATTTATGCTCAAACTCAGCCATTCTCTGCCATAAGATGAAGGAAGACAAAGAGGCAACAGTTTCAGGTTTACCATGGACTGTGACCATCACCGCTTAGGGTCCAAGGTCAACTCTGGCTTAGCATTCCTTGGTTCTTCTTTCTTCTCATTGGGCGTGGCAACTTAGAGGCATCTATGGAGAGTCAAAATGCACTCAATTGGGGTCAAAGCAAGGGCAACAAGATCCAGAAACATGCAAAACACAGAAAAGAACCCTATCTACGCATTAAACGGGAAAAGAAGTATAGATTATAACATAAAGTACATAATTCTCCCTAAAAATGCGGCAAAATAACCCTAAAATAGAGTGCATTCTAGGATCTATCACCGCTTCAAGCATATCTTAGAATACCTAAGTTTGTGCATTTGGATGCTTACTTATATTAACTTTATTAGTAATCATTACATCGTTTACCTTTGCTCCAACATGATCCACAAATGGTTCAGTGTTATCTAAATACATAGGACTTGAAACCATGTGCTCATTTCTATTTTGTGAGTTATCATTTCCAACATTGCCACATTCAATAGGCTCTATCTCCCCATAAGACGTCTATACCAATAGCCTTTGAGAAAATCATTTTAAGACAAATGTAGTTTCACATCATCATGTTCTCTATAAGCTCTATTTTGACATTTAGAACAAGGACATCTATAATGCCAAATATTTATGAACTCCATTCGACTTCTTATAAATTGATCAAATAATTCAACTCCTCCTAAAAATTATTGCCTATACCCTTTTCTACCCAACAAAATTTTTTTATACATCCACCTCCAATAGGGTGATTCACCCATATTATCCATTGTTCACCATAAGAATGTACTTATAAGCAAATGGTTTATTTATAATCATGTACATAATTGTTGCATTTCACTTAATAGCTAAATGGTTTATTTATAATTATACTATTTTGTCATACACTTTATTCAATATATGATTGACAAAAATAACATATTACAACAATTAGGTCAGGAGATAAAGCTGTTTAAATGACTAAAATTGTAGTCCAAACTTGTGACATTCACACCGACGATAACGACATTCATAGCAACAATAACGTGTTTTTTTCCTTTCACAATATGTTTTCTCTTGTGACCCATCTCCTTCATATTGATCATCCACAAATATTACAACTTGAAATATGAATATTGTACATATTTTCATTATCTAAATCATACGTAATAAGATAAAACATTTTAACATTTACAAAATTATAATCTAATTATTTGTTAATCATTCACTACCTAATCGAACCATAATGTAATTCAAACTATTATTGGACTAAAGGATTATCGTTCATACTTTCATTGTTAACATTAAATTCTACATAATTAAAATTTAGTTAATATACAACATCAATTTAAAAATAGATTCTTAAACATTTTAATACTTAACAATTAATTACATGCAAACTATCAAATTCACAAAACAAAATCAGCATATATCTTATTAAATAATTAATTAATTACAATCTGGCAAACTAATAGCATATCTTACACTTCATATTTTGACAACCTTCACTTATATAAATCCTTCAACATAATTTTTAGAAATTATTCAACATATATGCTTAATTAGTACTTAAATATCACATAGTTACGGAATTATATCTCAAATTTTACAAATCTACTACTAAATCTACTACATAATTAGGTAAAATTTACTTAATCGAAAATTTCAAAGAAATTTGGCCACATCTACTACTAAATTCAATTGAATGGCTAGGGAAAAGAGGCAAGAAATTAGGAAAAAAAGGGTAAAATAAAGGTTTATCATAATTGAACTCTTTGTCAGTGTGATCAATAATTAGAGCTAATAGAATCGCTGGCCAATATGCATGGGATGTTAATCACTTTGATCATGTAGTTATCAAGGTTCGTCCTGATCTCTTTTTTCACCCTATTTTAAGGATTTGGAAATATAAACTTTTAGTAATTATCAAAATATTTTTCCTATTACACCTATTGAAAAGCATGGTTTAGTTTTGCTTACACATTCCCCCTAAAAGAAAAAGGCAACAAAGAAAGTTAGGTTTGCACCTTTACGGTTAATAATAGTATATTTCTTTCTAATTCTATTTTTGAGCTCAAATTCTACGGTCTGCCAAATTTGTCCTGCTTTTTTTCTCACAAACATCTATGCATAATTTGTCTTGAATCATTGCTTCACCTTCCTACATCTCTTGCTTGTTGACATCTTAATCATGATAATTTTCGCAAAAAGAGGTTCAAATTTGAATCCTTTAGCTACACTTACTTTTTCCTTTCGCAAATTAGGATACAAATATTTTATGAATAGTCAATTTGTTTTACTTGGCTAACGAAGCATCATAGACCAAAACCATCCCTTTTTGGGGGGGGGGGGAGGCATACGTACCTAGGAATGGTGACCAAAACCATCCATATTGATCAATTATCTATGTTTATTTCCTTATTATTATTTCCCTTCTTGTTTTATTTCTACTATTTTTGGTAAATCTTTTACCTATAATTTATGGGTTATATAACCATTTAACATGTTTATGAGTTATGTCCCAAACTGAACTGTGGATATTAGTTGTGAGTATTGATAATGATGATGTGCTTGCTGTTAGAAGTTTCATGGAAGCTGCCAACAAGAACGACCATGACATAGGGGCCCGTATCCCCTTTTTAAAGAGGCAATTTCTCTTTCAGTGAGTATTTTGTGAAAGT
The DNA here is from genome assembly GCA_029747015.1 of Carnegiea gigantea. Classification (NCBI taxonomy): domain Eukaryota; kingdom Viridiplantae; phylum Streptophyta; class Magnoliopsida; order Caryophyllales; family Cactaceae; genus Carnegiea; species Carnegiea gigantea. The sequence goes on along the minus strand of JAKOGI010000184.1, from coordinate 512,987 downwards.
TTGAGTCATGTTTGAAAAGTACAGTCATTAACATATTTTTGGAAAACATAAAATCCATTTTATTTTAGAAAATGAATTTATAGAATATCCACATTATCCTAGATGGAGATTAACTTCACTCCATGGCTATCAACCAAGAGTTGGGTCGAGGGGTGAAGGAATGACATATGGTTAAGAAGAATTCACCCATTGATGTAGTCTGTTCTAAGCTGAAAACATCTATAAGAAAATAGTACATGTGATAGTGAAAGCGTCATGGCTCAAGCGTGCAATCCCGCTCTTGAGTGTTAGCAATTATTCCTTCATCTTTATTTTAGGAAATTTTGAGTTTTACAATATTGAGTAAAGTCAACACTGCATTTTAGCAAAAATATGGAAACTTGTTCAGAAAATAACATTTGGAAAACAATCCCTACTATCCCAGATAGCGATTGACTTAACTCTAAGACAACTAGTCAAGAGATTGGTGCAGGGTAAAGGTATAACTAGTGATAGGAACACTAACCTGCCCACCAGTATAGCCCATTCAACATGGCCTCTCTAGGGTTATAAAAGGAATAGTGAAATCGACATGATTCCGTGTAAGTATTGATTTCATGCCAATTTTTCTTATTTAGTGATTTAGAGTTTAAACATCAAACTTTTATGGGTGATCTCTTAGATTTAGTCATATTTACACGCCAATTGCAAGAAAATAAACAGAATTAAAAAGCAATATACTTTATGACCACTTTGATTAATTATGAAGCGTTACAAACTAATATGTGCAAAAAGAAAACAATCAAGGAGAATCAAACACCACGACAGTTAAAATTAATCATGAGAAAGCAAATAAATATGATCAACTTATTGTCTTTGTTTAGTTGGGGGACTCACCTTGATTAAGTTTAGAAATGCAAGTATTCAAGGTTCCTTTATACTCCCAAATCAAGTATTTAGGTGATTGGAGATTAATCCCGAATGATTTTTTTAAAAAAGAGAAGCAAGGATTCTTTATAATTTTGAGAAATTATTTTGGGAGAGTTTTGGTAGGAAATCTAGAATAAAAAAGAAGGAGAATTGCTATGTCCTCTTGGAAAAGAAAGATTGCTTCGACAAAGTGCCTTCTCTTAACACACACACACACACACACGGGAATCCTATAGGAAGGGCAGTCCTCCCTATCGGGGGAGAAGAGAACAGATGTAGTGAATGTATGTCTATAGGGGTTGCCCTCCTTATACAACTATTAACAAGAGACAGAACCCCCATAGGATATGTAGAAATTATGAAAAAATCAATCAAAATTATGACCTAAGAGTGCGAGTAGGCTCTTTCAAGAACCAATAGTGGAAACAACAGATCTATAGTGGGACCCACTAAGGGCAAGCGGCCTGCTTGGCAATTCTTATGAGTCATTTTCTTCCAGCCATAACATTCTTAATTGACCTCCAATTGGGTTAATTTGTTTTTGCTAGGACGCCTATTAAGTCTGGTTTCTAATGAATCAAGCTTAAAGCCCATTAGATGAGTATGGGTCCAAGAGTGAGAGGGTATTGGCTTGTGCACATCTCACTGTCTGATGCATATCTCTTGCATTTCCTATCAAATTTGAGTTCCTAGTATGTCTTTGGAATGAGCTTCCAATGAACAATGTGGTGATGTAGAGTCAATTAGCTTTTGACCTTGGGCTGTATATGGGATATAAATGGTCATTAGTTGCTAAATCTTCACAAAATGAGCTAACTTGGACCTCCTTTGACCTTTTTTTGCAAAGCTGTTGGAATCATTCAAATGTTTTTACAAAATATTTATTTTGGAAACCATTTTTGTAGGGACTAGAAGCTTTATGAAGCACAAAACAAAGTGGGTTTGCTAATGGTGAGTTGAGTTGGAGTCGTCATTAGATTGTTTGTGTAGGTAGCCTATAATATTTGTTCAGTATAATCTGAGGACATTTTAGGGTGTACATAGAATCCCTCAGACCAGGTTGAAGGGTAGAGTATGTCATCTCATGTATGATATGTGCAAATGCTTAATGTGAAATAGATGAGAAGTATAAGTGCATATGAAAAAAATAAGACATGAAGCACATAGGATGTGTAGCACAAGAAACGTGAAATAGAAGGGGAAAGGCCCTCTTAGGGATCTACGGCCCCATTCAACCCAGGGAGGAAAGGTAAAGCCTCTACTTTAGCCAAAACCATAGGAAAAAGTGTGTAGTGTAAAGGTGCATATAAGTGTTCATGTAGCCCCTGATCTAGGAGACAAGTGCAAGTAGACAAGTATACAATGTAACATGTATAATGTGATGTTTGTGTTCCTTTATGCAACAACTGTGCCATGGAAAGGGAGTGTGTGATATGTATTCATAGTGCCAAGAGTAGGTGAGGGAGTGCCAACATTTATGGTCTTAACCGAATAGAGCCCTATAGGTTACAAAGCCTAAAGGGAGTCATTTATAGGATGACGAAGCCTTAGAGGACACTTTTAGGATAACCTAGCCTAAAGGATCACCTTTAGGATGACAGAGCCTCAGGGGGGTCACTTTTAAATGACAAAGCCTAAGGGGTTCACAGATGACAAAACTTACTTGAATCATGTTTAGGATGACGAAGCGTAAGGTGCCACTTTTAGAATGAAGTATCCAAGGAGATTTAGTTTTAGGATGACGAAACCTAAAAGGGGTTTCTTTTAGGATGGGAAGCCTAAGGAGGTCACTTTTAGGATGATGAAGCTTAAAGGGGCCACCTACTAGGTAAAGATGAAAGTGTAAAGCAATGGAAAGTGTACTTGGAGCATAACATGGAAATTGCAGATATTTGCATGAGGACTTAGTAAAGCTTAGGAATGTTTTGTACCATCCAAGGATGAATAGGAAAACATATTGGCATGTAAAAAGGCATGTACTAGCGGGCTCCTACCTATCCCAGTATAAGATGATGCCTAGTGGCATTTGTTTCTCCCTTGTTATTATTCATGATAAGCTTATAGGGTTCCCTTGTCGGGATCTTAAGCTTTGTTCGTAGGATGGGTTGCCTTGGGTAGCTAAACGATATGCTAATGGGGTTGCCAAAGCTCTTATTTCATTAAATTTCATGAAGGAAGGGCTTCATCTCTTTAACGAGAGGTTTACTTCATGATGCAATGTTCATCCTATAGCTTTCTTTCCTATGTTATTTTCCTCCCTAAATCTCTTGTTGGGATAGCATAAATGAGAACAGGGATTTCCATTCTTTATTGTAAGTGTTTAAACTTGGGCAGATGAGTGGGCTAAATAGGTATGCATGGGTTGAGGTCAATCATGTATACAAGGTCTACGATATGAGCATGTATATATGTATACGCATGTATATATGTATACGAGGGAGTACAAAGGCAAAGCCTATGAATGCTTGCGTGCTAGTGTATGTATGAGTAAATGCATGTAAGCATGTTAGTATGAATGGATGATGCATGAATGCAAATCTTCATAAGATTATAGTGTAATGCAACTACTAGGTCAGTTTGGGCATGACGTTGAGGGTGAGGACATGCTAGCTATTGTAATGGAGGTAGGCTAGATCTGTGCATGGAGAGCTTGTGGAAAATGGTTAGGTCCACTGAGTAGGGCGTGAGATAAAAAGATGTGTTGGTCCAAGTTGTGCCAGTTGTGGTTAAACTAGGTTAGGCGAGAGAGATAGGTGTAAGGATATGCTAGTTATAGTAAAGGGGGAGATGACAGGTTAGGTACGCTCCCGGGTGTAAGGTGGAGACAACAGGTTAAGTGTTGTGATATTGCCACTGGCGTTTGGTTTATCACTGTAATACTTGGGGGTGTCAATCCACAAAAATCAATTAAAGGCCAAATTATTGAGAACCAAAGTCAAATAGCCAAATAAATAGCATTTTTAACAGGGATACTTACCAAAATTTGTTATGACTCAAGTAAAACAATAAACTAAATGAGAAAAAGAAGACCAATTCATGCCATTGGCAGACACCATTCTAATTTCTAGTAACGAACCCTCGAAATTAAGAATGGTCAACAAAAGTCTAGAAATCCACCAAATCACAAACTTAGCCTTGCCTAACTTGCTAAAGAATACTGTTAGATATGGATTAACTAAAATAGCAAGCCTTTAGCTAATTAACTAATAACTGCAAACTGAACAGAAATAATGTACCCATATTACTACAATCTAATATGAAAATGAGCCATAATTAACCTGAACACAAAATGTGAAATTTGAACTTGCCTATATTTTAAATAGAAAGGCAAATAAGAACCAAAGAGTAAGAGAGGCTACCCAGATTTGAAATAAGGGAGCAGTAGAACTGAAAGAGGGGAACGATAGAACCGAAATACCCAAATCTCTATTGAATAAGTTGCTACAATTGAACTACACTCAAATTGAAAAGTTGAATTTGTGTCCAATCAATAATAACGCTCAGCAAACAAAGTGTTGATTATACCATAAACCGAATTAGAACAAGGGCATAAACTCATATTGGATTGATTCAAATTGAACAACTCGAGGAGTTGAACAAAACGAAGCAGTGCAGATAAAGAATCTGATCAGAACAACTATAACTAGGATTAAATTGAATGCTCGCAACTTCAATACCAAAACCCAAAATCTCACTCGAATTGAACTAAACTGAAATCAATCACACTATTTTATGGGGCAAACAAAACAAATTTGAAACACAAAAAAAAAAAGAGAAAGTGAAAAAAATTATAAATAAAATGTAATCTACTCCACACTACTTGCTCTTAAACGGATCTCCATTCTCCTTTTTATAGCCAAATTGTACCAAAGATTTTTATTAGTTCAATTAGTCTTGAATTAAATACAACCCACACTTAAAACTATCAAACAAAGGTGCTTGAATGAGACTCTCAATGCCCACTTAATGAGAGCATAGATGATGACAGAGATAAATAGGTAATGGCTGCTGGAGATTCATAGTGGTAAATGAAAGAGGAGAGAAAAAAAGAAGATGGAGGTTAGCATTACTAAGAAAGAGGAAGAAGTAAAAAAAGGGGGGATGTTGTGAATTACTAGGGAAGAAAAGGAGTGGAAAGCAAAAAGAAAATAAGGACGGCTAGTCATGTGAATAACACATGATGCAGATGATGGAGAGGAGGCATAAGCTGAGAGGAAGTCAGGCCGAACAAGGAATCCCCACAAAGTAAGCAGGCGGGTTTACGAGCCATCTTTTTGTTTTCTTATTTCCAATTTGATCCAACTATTTTCTTTTCCTTTTCCTTCGACATCCCATTTGTGCAAATTATTTATTGTTTTTTAAAACTTTGCAATCCCTACAAAGTAAAAAAAACACTTATATTAAAATACTAATTTAATAATTTATTTCGAGCAAATGTTACATAATAAAAGGTATAAAAAAGGAATAATTTGAGTAGAAAAATACCCCAACTCCTAAATTTTACTTGTCCTCGAGTAAAATGGAACTAAAAATACAAAATGAATTAAAAAAAAAGAAAATCCTATCTCATTTTTATAGGAATCATTGTTGCACTTAGCATGTGCAACAAGCTTTTTAAACTTCTAGATTTCCCCTTGTGGGCGAATATAGTCTCACGAAGGTTTGCAGAAGATAAACCCCCAAAATCTTAAAACAATAAAAATGAAATAGAAAACAAAACAAAAAACAAAAATTCTTTTTTTTTCCCCAAAAATTGTATGTGCAACATTGCGGAAAAATATATACTCATTCCAATTGATGACATCACTCAAGTAATCTTGGTATTAGATTACCTATAAAGACAATGTACATATCAACAAAAGATAACATCCATACACCATCTTTCACCGTACTTAGGAAATATGAACAAACCCGACTACTAGAGCCTTACTTTGGGGAAGATGTGGAATACTCCCACGTTTGTGTTTAAGATATGATTAGGTACACTCAATTTATCATTCAATCATACAAATTATCATATGCTTACTAGGACTCTCAATTCTCTGTCACTCTAATGCAATACACAACATGATAATTAGGCCTGTTCATAAGTTTAGGACCGAACTGATACATAGTCGGTATGGACCAAGACCGGACCAAGGAAACCTAGATTGGACCGAGACTGAATCGACTATGGTCTAAGTCTCAAATGGGCTAGGGGCCTGGCACCTTGGCTTGCTTACAAATTTGGCTGCTTTGTAAATCTTATAGAAACCAATCAACTTATGGATTGGGCTGCTATAATTTGGACCTCTTTTTAGTTTTTACTTTTTAGCCTTTGCTACTAAATGCTTGGAAACACAAAATTTTACATCGATTTTATCCAAAGTTAATTGTTCAACTTATAAACCATGAGCGGAATTAAACACCCTAATCTCTAAACTACAAACCTACTCCACAAGACCACAACATAGGTGCATATCTAAATGAACTCCAAAATACAAAGTTTACAACATAATCAAATCCAAGCATTAAGCCCCAAAGTAGAAGGTGCATAACCCTTGATAAATGAAGATAACACGTTGAAGCCTTAAACTTGGAAGGATTTAATTTTCTACAAAAATTTGGTCTCCTTACTACTTTGGTTCAAATGTTCAAGTACTTGTTCAGAAGGTACATAAAAATAAAGAACAAAATCGAGTTAGTCAATATAAAAACTGTAACACCCTAACTCCTAATCTCTTATTTAACTTTAATTAGCTAAGTGTTGGCGACAAACTGTGGTAACCTTCAGGTGAGAGCATTACCGCCATCCTCAGGAGGATAAGGCTTTGTTAAATATTTAAATAAGCATTATAATGACTCTTATGTTATAAGGAACACAGTAACATACAATTTATATATGTTCACCACTATGGAAGTTTTGCCCACAATCCCCATAAGAGCTTATCTAGGTCCATTGAACGTCTTGCTACTTTATTCCCATTTTTCAAGTGCTCCAAACATCCCTAATACTCCACCTAAAACACAAAATTACAAAATATTTGAACAATAAGTGGAAGCTCAATACGTCTACTCCTACACTATAAAGAAAATAAATTCATTTTCAGTGAGCGCGGGGATTCAATTCATTTTAGTTCGAAATGAGGGGGATAGAGAACATATGAAAACTATTATTGATTATTATCTAAAAGTGGAATTCAGATTTATGAGCTCACATGTACAATATGATCATTAAATAGGTGTATACCTTCCAGGCCAATTGAGAAACCTTAACTGAAGCTGCGCGAGTGAATTAATGGGCCTAAGCCATGATGATTGATTAGTGGTGGGTCTACTTAATTATGTGGCAAAACAATGCTTGAAAATGATTCATTAAATACTTGTATATTATGAGAATTTGGTATTTATGAGACATGTGAGTTTTGAGAGGCACAAGCAGTAAACATACCTATCTTTAGAATTTCTCTCTCTTGTAAAATGTTCATTTACGGCTCAACCACGACAAAAGTGTTCTCACTTTTGTTTCACATGAGTCTTCTATGGTTATTAGAGTTTAAATAATTCCTATTAATTGCAATCTTAGTAAGTAGTCCATTTCATTTGTAATTTCCTTAATTAACAACGCACCCACCATTATTCACTTGGACACAAAAATTGATTTTTTGTTCCCATTTATTATTGATTAACTAAGTCGCTTATGCAATGCCCCCCTTTCCCTTTTTATAACCATTATTATTAGTATTTAGTGTTCCCATCCTTATTATTATGGTTGCTATTTTTGTTATCATCATCATCATCATTATTATTATTATTATTATTATTATTATTATTATTATTAGCATTATCCTTGGTACTGTGATGTTTAGTTATATCACTATTTTACTTCAATATCCACCATTTATACTTTAATGGTTTGCTATAAAGAAAGTAAGGCTAAGTAACGTAAAACCAATTCATAGATTCAGTTTCATTGTCAATGCGGCATACTCGTTCCCGAAATTGATTTGGAAAGATGCTAAAACCCAAAATTTGAATACACCTTAACTACTCTTCACTTTGTTGGACCTCGAAGAGTTAGATCATTATTTGAACCCATTTATAAATGATTTCGCTTTTTAATCATCTCCCTGTGCATCCTTCGCATTCATCACTCACAATATCTAAGATCCATCGTCCTTATTGCCTTGATTAAGTTAAAGGAGTCAATCTTTATTATTTTCTTTGGTCGCCATTTTCACTGAAGTTGCACACTAAACACCACTTAATATCCCTAAATTAATCTATAAAATTAATGTTAAATTGTTTTGTTCTATCAACTCCAAAATAACATCTCTCCCTTCCTCTAATCTTCAACCTCAAGCTCATTTCTAGCTCTCGCAAGCAACTCCTGACATACACACCTTCAACCTTTATTTTTTTTATTCAAACACCACAAAACTCCCTCAAAATTGAACACCATCAAGTCATATGAGATCAGCCTCACAACCCATACTTAACCCCCTATTTTGTCATAAACACCCACAAACATCTACTCACTTAAACCATCAAAATCATTATTATAATTTCTAATTCACAAATTTAGCATTCAACCAAGCTAGAAAAACATATTCATTAGCTAAATTAAGAAATAAAGCGACGAAAAAAAATGAAGGAGAACTTAGTTTCACCTTTAAACCATCAAACTAACAAAGCTAGCTAGGTGGAAAAGGTTGGTGGCATGGCTGAGGACACCGAAGATGAAGCATATCGGTAGCGGCGCGACACTGTGGCTAGCCAGAGCAAGGGTGGGGGTTACCGGTGCTATGCAAAAAACGGGGGGGATCGAGTCTAGTGAGGAAGAGGGGGATGTGCCGCGAGGGGGCTCGAGTAAAAAGTACATGGGTCAAATTGAATCAATTTTAATCTAAAATCTAGATATTTGTTTCTTCTTTTTTCCTTTTTAATTTTCTAAGGAAAAATCTCCGTCTTCAACTCACAAATATCTGACCCTTGACTTATGATATTTTTAATAACTTCATAAATTATTTAGAAGAAAATTATAAGCCTCACCCATATTAATTAATGTGTTCTTTTGCATTTATTTTCATTTTGTTTATTCACAGCATTGTTTTATTTACGTAACATAGATAGCAAATTGTTCAAAAAAAATCCTCCATTAAAATCAAAACTTTTACGCACTTTGTAGATAGGCTAATCTTCATCTCCTTATAGGTTTAGATTGATTTCCTGCGAAGCATGTCTAAATCTTATTTTGAGGCCTATTTGTCGTCTCAGCCAGTTATCACATAAATATTTCAAATGTCGAATTGAAATTCAACACTCAACTTCGTTAAATTAAAACAAACTAGGGTAATTAACATGTGTTAGGTTTAGGCTATTATAGCTTCCTCCCTTAAAATAAGTTTTGTCCTTGAAACCTACAAACTTAAGATTAATATTTGATTTACCTCAGTATAAGTAAGGTTATTTGTTTGTCATATCCTCCTCAGACTCCTATGTGGCTTCTTATGAGGCATGGTTAGTCCATAGAACCTTAACTAGAGGGGTGCTCCTCATAAACCAAGCTTTTAGTAACCTCTATAAACTCTGTCACAACGGCATGATCTGGGTGTGGAACATGCTTTCTGGGCTATGAAATATAAACAGTGTATATGCTTAAACATCGCTGGTAAACCTGATCTATAAGTCATTGGGCTTAGGGTTTTGATGATTTTACAGGGCAGTGTACCTAGGCTTACTTTCCCTTTGAAATGGACCTCCTAACACTGTTGACGGTACCACCTTAAGGAATATCTTATATCACACTTGAAATCCCAATATCTTCTTTTTTGTTTTTCACCAGCATGGATCTTTTGTCCTCTCTGGGAAGTATTAATGTGCTCTAATGTTCAATGGTTCCTTGGGTTAACTTTGTCCCTGTAATCAGTGCCTCATTTAATTCATTCTAATATAATTAGGCATTGTTCCACATTATGATGTTAATGGAAATGCCCTCATTTTGCATTCTTAATCGTATTACATATTTATTAAGGACTAACTATCAATAATGTATAAGACTTGATTTCATCCTATGATTTGAGTTTATAGTGCCTTTTAGGCTAAAAATGAAGGGATGTCATGTATTCCATCTTACACAGCCCCATCATCAAACTGATCAAAGGTTTGTTGGATCCAATTTTGTCATTAGAGATGATTATACCCAGGGATGAAGAGGATGATAATGATAAGTGAGCCATTATTCTCAAAAATAAATAAACAGCAAAATTAGAAGTAATCAATCAAAGGAGCTTTTTCATGGGATGCCTAGAACAATTATAGCTATGAATGTATTAAGCATTCAAAAATAGAAATATGTAAAAATGTTGGTTTGCAAATTAAAGAAATAAGTAGTGAAATTAAAGAAAATCTAAATGATAGCCGATGTCTCATGGGCCACATCACTGACAAAGATGAGCATTCTATACCACATCAAATAGAATGAGCAATTGGAAGACTGAATTATAGATCAAATTGTCTTATTTATAGAATAGGGAAATATTAGAGTATCCAAAGTACGAAGACAAATTATTCTCTTAGTTAACATTATTTTTAATAAGAGTTGTCATTATTCATTCAAGTTGTCCAAAACGACGCATGGATGCAAGCAAATTGGGGTTATTTGAATCACACAAGGGATCATGTGGTCTTCATGTTAAAGGTGTGGTTAAATGTTGAAGTCATAAATATAGTATTGATATTGTAAAGGGTGTAATCATGATGTCTATAATAGGGCATATAAATAACAACCAAATAAAGGTTTGAAGAAAGGAGTTGGAACCTTCTAAGAAGACAATTGTGTTTGACATACTTTAAGACTTAGCATTCGAATTGCAACCAGAATAGTAGCGATTGAGTTTCAACAGGGATTCATAGCAAACAAACCCATATGATAAGTGCAATAGATTGACTCGAATCAGCAAAGTGTACCACGCCTGGAATTTATTATAAAATGGATTTGCAAGAATATAACTTTGTTCACTTGGAGCAAGTCCGAGTAAATTAACGAGATTGACTAAAGAAGAAGTCAGACCACTTATTGGGGTGGAGTTTAAAAGTGAGAAGAATATTGGCATTGCAACGATTAAACATTCACCTATATTTATGAAAGCTGCATTGCATCTATAATTCAAAAGAAACTGTATGGGCTATTACTATAAACACACGGGGTGCGCATTGATTGGAATATTAGCAACAATGTAAGATCAAATAGGAATGTATTGCATAATAAGCAATAAAATTCAAAGACATGGCCAATCATGCTCGAAAGGAGGCATAAAAATTTCTTGAAGATCCACAAAACTCTAAAGTTTGAAATGCAGAGGGGAAAATTTAAATTACAGTGGTAAGAAGCAAATTATAAGGATGATGCAAATCAACAAATATAAGGAAGTGCATCAATATGAAAGGCATACCCTAATTGGCAAGGTTTGGATGTCAATTAGATCCTTTTGAGTAAATGTTTAGATTGAGGAACATGTAATAGCAAAGAAATGAGATTAGTAACCAAATCAGGATGACCAAGGGAGAAAAGCTAATGACTAAAGTAATAAGAATATTGTTATTGTGAAATTTTAAATAAAAGAATGAACGATAGAATATGAAATAATGGGCAAGGAAAATAGTACTATGGAGTAGGCAAAGTGAAAATAGCTATAAGCATAAATAATTAAATGGAGTGCAGTAAGGATCAAATGGTCCCAAACATTAGCCACACAAGAAAAGAACATTCGGTATTAGTTTGAAAGCTAGATAGATAGTAAAAATAAATGTTTTAAGTTGTGTTCAAATTTTTAAGAGGTAGGTTATCATGTCATTCTCAACTAGATGCAAAATTAGGAGGAGGAATATATCTAACAGTGGGACAAAGATAGCAATGAGGAAGTAACAATTAGTTGCCATCCAAGAGACATCATCAGTACTATGAGAAGGTAGGAAAAGTTGCAAGGGTAGTAAAGAGGAAACTTACAACCAAGGCAGAACACAAGCTATCTATAAATAGACTTTCATCATGACAACCTAAGTAGCACTAATAAGGACACATAATTAGGATCTGCGACAAGGTTTAAGGAGAAGAAGTGGGAAAATGTTATGGTAAGTCAGAATTTCAATATAAGCTTAATGCTTTTGGACTTTTGAGACAAAGAAACTCTAATATTTAACTTAAGAATAGGAAAATATCTACAACAACTTCAAAGGAGTTAGTTATCTAACAAAATCATTAGTATGACTAGTTTCATATGATGATTTGAAAAAAGTTAGGAAACATTGATATTTATTGTAAAAAGAAGCACCAAATATGCCCTTGCATATAGGGGTAAGTTCAGGGACAATGACTAAGTTCAATAAAAGGGATCAAGATTACATATTAGAAGGGTTGGGTGTCAAATCATATATAGATGGGTAGTAGAAGGCATCATTATAGAAGTTATTGGCAAAGACAAAGGGAGGATAACCTTTATAATTTTACACAAAGGATAGAACTCATGAAGTGGTTCAAGGGTAAGGGATATTTCCCATAAAGTAGGGTCATACCTTCTTGATAATATAGACTCAATATGTTCTAACTGTAATGTGATTTAGCATTTATTGTACTAGAGTATAAGCTTTGATGAGCACTTAATGATCATATGGTAAAAAAAAGGGTCATGATTTTTATTTTCCGTTCAATGAGAGAAGGAAAATTCCATGAATTCTACATATACATATCTCTATAGGCTTTTCCTCTTCAGCATAAAGCTCATCGCAGTTGGCATTGCATAAGTTTAATTGAATATAAGTAAGATCTACATAGATTCTCAAGCCCTCAATAGTCAACTCAAATAACTCCCTTGTTCTACAGGATCTCATGTTGCTAAATTAAACTTTCAACTTTATCTAGTTCAAATATAATATTCAAGTACTTTGTGACACTAGCCGTAATCCTTAAGGCTACGTGATGCTTTGGTCCATAAGTACAAATCCTAGCCCTTTGAGCTGATCCGCACCATTACCAAAGTCTTTAAGTTTTTGTCTTATTTCAAAGAGCTCTTAAAATCCTTTCTTATTTCTCAAATGCTATTTTAACACTCCATTATCCTCATCACCATTGTTTACTCTATTGGCCAATGTATGAGTTAAAACTGTAGGAACTATTCTGATACCCATTGCTTATATTAAACATAACATAGCCTCTAATATTAACCCATAGACTCTCTATATTTCACCTTACGCCCCCACTAAAGAGGAAGATACCACCATAAGTCCTTTAACAAGCCTGGTGTTCTAACTTACGATTTTCATCGACTAATAGTTTATCTTTGAATTCTTCTTTTACGTAGCATCTACATATATACACATCGATAACCACTATATACCATCAAAATGCCATTACTAACTTGATTATTAAAGTGTAATAGCCCAAACATATTGTTGGGTTCAAGCACCATTCTATCCTCATGAATTTCAAAACCCTTCTCAATATAGCCTTAACGTATATAAGGCATCTGGTCACATATGTAAGCGATATTTATGGCGGAATAATATATTATGTCGTTTTCCTAAAACTTCCTCAAGATCCTCTTAGCATTATCATTTATTGTTAAATTACTCATACATCTTGATCAAGATTTACCGTTTAATAGTCCCCATTGCCAATTTTGCATAATAAATACCAATCTTGAATCTTCAAGTGGTTTCTAGTCCTTTGTCTTTTCTTCTCTTTCCTAGCATCCCCAAGAATTCAGTTACTTTGCCACATCTAATAGAACTCCAAGGCCTGTATAATTTTTTATGGATGCATGCACAAACTCAACTTCCATTCAAAGGAGAATGCAAGTTAGCTAAGAACAAACTAGATTCTCGCTTGAGTTTAAGGTGAATCCAAATGTAAGTAAACAAGAAGTAATAAAACTAAACTTGATTCTTGGATACAGAATCACCACAAAGGACAAGTTAGGGGCCCTTAATCTTGATTAGGATACAAAAACACCACATAATTAATGACTAAGACTCCCTTGATCACCACCCAACTCGGCCTAAGCTAGGATAAGCAAGTGAAGTGTTTGAGTTTGTCAAAGGAGCAAATGCTCTACTTCTTTCATTCAATACACAAAGCTGATTTTACAAAGTGAGCTCTTTGCTTCCTTATACACACATTCCCCTTGCTGCCTAGGACAGAACAAGGTCTCTTCATGCTTAGGAAACCTCTAAACTAGCTTAAATTAACAAAGTTTACAAAGTAAGCTTAGTTAAAGCTAATTATAATCAATGACTCTAGCTAAACAAAATGATAATGACTAATCTCATTCCTAAGTGTACTAACTAGCTTAAGGAGGCTGTGTTGCACATGGAACAGAGAGACGAAGGCTGCTGATTTCATCCCCTTTGTGGCTGGCCAATCGGAATCACCTAGCCTTTCATTCCGTGCTCGTTGGTCGTTAAACACTTTACTAGGCCAAAAGGAAGGTATGATGATGTTTCTAACCACCTATAGCATCCAATAAGGTAGTAAAGTACCTTAGCACACCCAAAAAGGCCAAAAAGGAAGGGGAAAGCACCTTGTTAACCAACCGGGTTTGAGAGCTAATTTTACTCTGCTTTTATCCAGCCCTTTTACCTTGGGTATTGTTGATTTGATCCAGATTTCCTTACATCGGGGGAAACTCAGGACGTTAACAAATCCACTATTAAGAAATCAAGGTTAAATCAGTCTTAAGTTGCCTAAAAGTCCCAGCAAAGCAAACCAGGCAGATTAGGTGCTAATCTAGTGCGGTTTACAAAATGGCCTTGAATCTTCACTTTGTGCTTGACTTAACTTGAATTTCGTTGCTGGCCTTGGTAGCTGACTTTCTTGGGAGCCAAAATATGCAAAAATATAGGACTTAAATGTCATGGAGGCCTAAGTAATATTGTACACAAAACTGGGCTGCTGTACTGATTTGAACTCGGGACCTTCTGGTTTGGACCCTAACAAAGTATGAATCATTTCTTGGGCTTTAGCTAACAAATGTGGATTACCCTGATTGACTTTAACTTCTAAATTAGGCTGGCTACAAGGACCTCCATCATTCTTCTCTTGTTTAGAAGACTTTGACCTTAAATCGGCTAGGTAATCAGCTTATAAATATGTGTTTAAATATGCCACATTGAATGTGGATGAAACACCATAGTCGCCTGGTAAATTAACCTTATAAGCATTGTCATTAACTCTTTCTAAGACCTCAAATGGACCAGCAACTCGTAGCATGAGCTTGCTTTTGCATTTTGATAGAAATGCTCTTTTATTAAATGGATCCAAACTAGGTCTCCAGGTTGAAATACCTTCTTCTTTCTGTTCTTGTTAGCTTGGGCTTGATATGACTCAATGATCTTCTCAATTCTGCACTTCACTTGTTCATGGGGCTTCTGGATTTCTTTCACTCTCTTAGCAGTATCTACACTTGGCTTCTGATCCATAGGTCATGAAATAAGATCAAGTGGACTTAGGGGATCAATTCTATAGACCACTTTGAAAGGAGACAGACCCGTCGTCTTATTAGGTGCTTTGTTTTAACCAAACTTAGCATGTGCAAGTAAAAAATCCCAAGCTTTAGAATGAGATTTAATCAAAGCTCTTAAGAGTGTTCCTAAGGTTTGATTAGTAACCTTAGTTTGGTCGTTCATTTGTAGATGACAAGTTGTACTATACTTAAGCTTAGTACCTATTTTCTTCCACTAAGTAATGCAAAAAGTGACTAAGAAACCTAGTATCCTGATCAGAAATAATGGATTGTGGAATACCATGTAATTTCATCACTTCCTTGAAGTATAACTCTGCAATAAGTGTAGTGCCATTGGATTTGTGAAATGAGCCATCTTAGAAAACCTATCCACCACTACAATGATAGAATCTTTGTTTCTTTGGATTTTAGGCAAGCCTATGATAAAATCCATACTTACATCAACCCAAGGAAGAGTGGGGACTAGTAGAGGCGTATATAAATCGTGAGGTACCAAGTAACTCTTAGCCACTTAACATGTAGCACACCTACTCAAGATGTCTTGGACATCTCTGTTCATGCCTGGCTAGTAATAATGCTCCCTTAACATAGTAAGAGTCTTGTTTTCACCAAAATGACCAGCTAATGAATCTCCATGAACTTTTCAAATCAAAAGTTCTCCAGCACTGCACTTTGGAATGCATAAGCGAGTACCCTTGAACGGTTAACCCTCTTAAATCAAGAAATCACTTTTGGGATACTTTTCACAAGCTGAATAAAGCTCCCCAAAGTCTTGATCTTCGACATATAAACATTTTAGATGCTCAAAACCCAAAATACAAGCATCTAATTGGAACAATAACAAGTACCTCCGAGATAACGCATCTGCACCTTGATTGAGCTTTCCTAATTTATGCTTCACTGTGAAATGAAATGACTAGTGATATTTCACCCATTTTGCATGCCGTGAGTTCAACTTATGCTGCCCTTGAATATACTTCAAGGCCTCGTGATCATAATGCAAAATAAACTCACTAGCCATAAAATAATGACTCTAGTGCTCTAAATAACGCACAAGAGCATAAGATTTCTTATCATAAGTGGAGTACTTTCTTCTTGAATCATACAATTTCTCACTAAAGAAGGCTAAAGGTTTTCCTTCTTGAGCAAAAACACCACCTATACCCAGGCAAGATGTATCACACTCGAATTAAAAGACTTTATGAAAACAAGGTAAAGCTAACACTAGTGCTTAAGTTAGCTTCTTCTTAACCTCTTCAAATGCAGATTGGGCTTTAGGGGTCCATTTAAAGGATGTACCCTTAATAACCTTAGTCATAGGAGCCATGATTATGCTAAAGTTCCTTATGTACCTCCTGTAAAAGGAAGCAAATCCATGGAAACTACGTAAATCATAAATGGTTTGTGGAATAGGCTGTGTCCGAATAGCCTCAATCTTATCTTCATCTACCTCAATGCCATGACCAGTAACAATATAACCCAAGAAAGTCACCTCATGTAAAAAGAAGGTGCACTTCTTAAGGTTACTAAACAATTTTTCCTTTCAAGAACCATCATGATCGGATTTAGAAGGGTTTGGTGCTCTCTTTCATTCGTACTATAAATCAGAATGTTATCGAAGTAAACCACCACAAATTTACCAATATAAAGCCTGAATACTTGATTCATTAACCGCATAAAAGTACTTGGGGCAATAGATAAATCGAATGGCATAACAAGCCACTCAAATAAACCTCCTTTAGTCTTGAACGCCGTCTTTCATTCGTCACCTTCTCTAACTCTGATTTGATAGTAATCACTTCTCAAGTCAATCTTGGAAAACACTTTGAAACCATGTAATTCATCCAACATATCTTCAAGTCTAGGTATGGGATACCTATACTTGATTACAATTTTGTTGATTACATGGCTATCAACACACATACGCATGCTTCCATCTTTCTTTGGAACTAGGAGAGCTTGAATAGCTCACGGACTAAAGGACTCATGAACTAGTCCTTTAGACATCAATTCTTCCATTTAGCGCTGAATCTCCATAGTTTCTCTGGGATTCGTTCCATAAGCTGGTTTGTTTGAAAGAACAAACCTTAAGATAAGATCCATGTGGTGTTGGATGTCTCTTTTTGGGGGGAAAACCCGAGGGTATCTCTTTTAGAAACATATGGCTGAATTGTTTCAGTAAAGAAATGGCTAATGGATGGCTTGGTTAGGGGGTTTCAGATTCCTCTTAGACAGTTAATATCCACTCTTTAAAAGCTCTAAATTCATGACAAGAGGCTTTTAAAAGAGGTTCACCAAATGTAAGTAGCATAAATATGAAAATTCTGGCTCTTTTGTGGCTTATGTTTGTGGAGTTCAGAGGAGGATAAAGATACTAAGGTGATTTTCTTTCCTCCTTTGGAGAAAGAGTATGTGTTTAGGAATCCATTATACTTCACCTTTCGATCATACATCCATGGTCTACGTGGCATGCATCCATAGGGATTACATCACACCATAACTCATCTTGGTAATTCTTTCCAATGGAGAAGGAAATTAAGCACCTAGAGTTAACTTGTAACCCTTTACTTTGGTTTAGCCGTTGGATGTTGTATGGATGTGGATGGGTCGTGGCTTGAGGGCCTAGTTTTTCAATCATGCTAAGTAAAACCATATTAGCACAACTTCCTCCATCAATGATAAATGAACATGCTTTCCCTTGAACCATGCATCTAGAGTGAAATATGTTCTCTCTTTGTTCATCTTTAGCTCCCCTTTGGCCACTGAAGACTCTTCTTGAAACAAGCATTTCACCCTCATCAGCTTCCTTCTCAACTTCTTCTTGATTTTCCTCCTGATCATCCACCAGATCCTCGTTCTTTTCTTCCTCAATCTCAATCTCTTTCACAGCCTCCCATTCAGCCAAAGTATTCACCTTTTGATTTGGGCACTCCACGACTATGTGCCGAAGTCCTTGGCACTTAAAATACCTTCTAGTACTCGAAGGGCTAGGATTGGGTCTACTTCATTGAAGTAGGCTTTGTTGTGGAGCTGGGGTTCTTTATGGGGTGGAAGGGTTGATGTTGTGCATTTTGGAAATCGGCTAGGGCTCCCCTTGTTAAAGGGTGGTTTCAGGGTGGGGTTTTTGGGAACTCCTGCCTGAATGGTCTGTACTTCCTTTATTGCTCAGCCTTATGGGCTAAGACACAAACTTCATATAAGAGTTTGGATCATTTTATCATAATCACAATTTAAAAAAATTGATAAGTTAATAAAAACTAAGTAAATTATAAAGAGATAAATTAATGAAATTAATACTTTTGGGGTCAATGAAGTTCTAAATGTGTCAAAAGTGCGCCCTCTTGCACTGAATGTAGACTCTAACGGTGCCGTAGAAGTAGACACAACGAACATCATACGTCATATGAGCAACCACGAGATATAGAGGCCCATGTACTGATGCGGAGCAAGAGGGCTCCCTTAATCCAAACCAAGCTCAAGGTAAGAAAGAACAAAGTAGTCAAGCAGAAACATCTCATATCCAAGCCTTGTTCTCACTTTCAAGTCCAGAACTAAGCGTGATTTTGGGCAGCTTATTTCTGCAAGACCCTAAAGCATCCTATGGACAAGACCTATTTTTGTGGACTCCCTATGGTGTCGAATTTTGCATGGGGCACTCAATTTTGGCCTAAGACTTAGGAATTTTTCTATGTTGATCGAAACAAACAGCATGTGTAGAACTAGCTTTCAATTCTGCCCACCTTGGAAGATTAGGTGGGTTCACCATCTAAAATCTAATTGAGGACCAATTTTTCTATTTAGGATGTTAGCAACATCCTAAGGTACCAATACATGCAGAGAAATCAAGGCCCAGTCAAGTTCTTCATAAAGGGTTAACTACATTTATTTGACCCTTGCAGGTTGGGCTCCTTTCTAAACTGCTTTGAGTTGCTGGCTCATTCTCTTACCTAAAATTTAGGGTTGATTTTTCTAGTTGGGGTATTTAGTAACATCCTAAGGAAGCCAACCATACATAAAAATCAAGTCCAAATCAAGTGTACATTGGAGAACCAACTTGATCAAGATTACTGCCAAACCAGGCTTATTAGGCCTAATTAAACTTTTTTGGCTTTGCGATCATCTTTCCTCATAGGGAGGGTTTTATGACTAGTCTACTTGATTTCTTGTCTTCTTTGATGACCAAGAACACCATCATGAAGTCTTTGCAACTATGGAAGACAACTTGGCCAATGGGAAAAGAGAAAAAGATCAACTTGCATGCTGATTGGATAGCCGGAAAGTATCTAGTACAGTAGCCATTTCCTCTCTCTTCCATGTGCAAGTGGCTTGCCTAGAGTTAACTAAACATGTTCAAGCTTGAGTTTAGCTTAATATATCATGTATTTACTAGTCTCACACTTGTAATTGGCTTAGCTAAACTTGATGTTTGTAATGTAGTTTACTTAAGCATGATTAAAGGCTTCCTCCCTAGGAAGGAAACTCCTACTTGGCAGCAAAGGCTTTGATGAGCTTATAAAGTCCTCCCTTAGCTATTTGTATTTTGTACTTGGTTAAATGATAAGCAAAGTTTCGTGTTTAACTCAAAACACTTTCGAAATCTTAATTAAACAACATGATTTAGGGTTGCGTAGTGAGTGGATTCCTTTAATCTAACTTGGTGGCTTTGCCTTTATAGTTAAAGGGTGGATTCCCTATTTAGTTTGGGTGCTAGCCGAGCCTTTATCCATTCATGTTCATTAATTATGGTTGCTTGATTGATTATTCTTCTTCACTCATTACCAATCTGATACAGGGGAGGCTTTGCTTGAGTTTTGCTTAAGCTCACGTATCAAAGCGGTATCAAAGCTCAACCTGTTAAGTCTTTATTTTTATTCCTATTTTACTTAATCTACATTCTGCTCTGTGCCTATTCACATTCAACTCAACCCACAAAGAACCCAAAGTCAGCTTATACACATTCTTAGCTACAAACAGCCAAGCTCCTTAAAGCAAACTCTACTGAGATCACCATCCATGTCCGAAGAAGAAGAGAGTAATACCCTATAGCTAAGGGTCCCTCGAAGACTCAATCTAGAGCAAGCCAATGAGCTAGGGAGGAGGCATGGCATCTACCAACTCTAACAGAACTTCCAAACTCTATCCACTGAGGTTATCACTCTAACCACCAGATTAGAGGAGGTTTTGGCTAGCCTTTGGGATGATCCACGAGGAGGGAGGAGGAGGAACTATGGCTCTCAAACAAGCAACTCCGCTTTAACTCAATCATCTTCTTCCCAAGATGGTGAATCTTTAAAAAGGAGGAGGCCTCTTAGGCAACCCCTAGATGACTTGAGGGACACAAAATTTGGCCATCCTGAGTTTGAAGGAAGCCTAAACCTGGATCTCTACCTTGAGTGGATCCAATCCTTGGAAAGATTCTTTGAGATCAAATAGTATTATAAGGAGAAGGCCTTTAAGGTCATTGTTCTTAAACTTAAAAGTATTCTTCTCTTTGATATGAAAAACATCCAAGAGACAAAGGTCCAAATATGGCAAGTCACGAATTAGAAATTGGTGCAAACTCAAGAAATTGATGCACAAAAAGTTTCTGCCTGATAATTACAAGCATGATCTATAACTAAGGGTATCATATTTGCACCAAGGAAGAGAAAGTGTGGAGGAGTACATTTGTAAGTTTGAGCAACTCCAAATCCGTAGTGACTTGGATGAAGAGCCAGAGCAAACAATGATGAGATTCCTAAAGGGACTTGATCCTAGGATAACTAAAAAGGTTGACTTGTAACCTTATTGGTTGAAGATATAAGCAAGCTAGCTATCAAGGTGGAGAAGCATTCTAAGGACAAAGCTCCTATTTACAACCTAGCAATCAAGCTAAGTCTTATTCTGTCCCTAAGATGGAGGCCTTACCTAAAGAAGACAAAAGTAAGGATAAAGGAAAAGGAGTTGTCAAAGAGTTCCCTAGGAAGCTTGATGGTAAAAGGTGCTTTAAATGCCAAGGTTGTGGTCATTTCCAAGCTGACTATCCAAACAAAAGGGCACTCACCAAGGATATTGAAGAGATTGATCAAATTACCTTGGAAGCAAGTTTGCAAGATGAAGAAATGGAGGAGGATGCTATTGTTTTAGCTCCTGATGTGTGGGAACTCTTAGTTCTCCAAAGAATTCTTCATGTCATGGAAGTTTCAAGGGAGTAAAGCCAAGGGAGCACATTTTTCACTCACGGCGTATCATTTAAGGCAAGGCATGCAACTTGATTATTGATGGGGGTAGTTGTATTAACGTTCCCTCAGTCCATTTGATTGACAAACTTAAGCGACCTGCTGTCCAACATCTAAGGCCTTATTCAGTCCAATGGCTGAAAAGCGGGATTGAAGTTCATGTGACTAAACAAGCCTTAGTTGCTTATTCCATTGCTAACTTTAAAGATAAGGTACTTTGTGATGTCTTACCTATAGATTCTTATTATATGTTGCTTGGTAGGCTATCGCAGTTTGATAAAAATGTTACTCATCAAGGCAAGACTAACACCTACTTTTTTGAGGTTAAAGGTTGTAGCTACAATCTAGCTCCTTTACCTCCTAGCGAGTCCAACCTAGCATTAACACAAATGAGAGGGAAACATGAGTGAGAAAACCTTCTTTCCAAATGAAAAATAGGTTGAGAGTTCTATAAGCAATAATGAGACGGTTTATGCCTTCCCTGCGTTAGACAAAGGAGAAGAAGAAATATCTTTACATCCCTTAGCTTAACCCTTTGTACATGAGTTTTAGTATGCTTTCCCTAGTGACCTACCCCCAGGATTACTTCCAGTTAGAGGCATTAAACATCACATTGACTTATTACCTAGGGCTTCATTATCTAATAAACCAGCTTATAGATGCAATCCCACATAAACTAAAGAGCTCCAACGTCAAGTTCAAGATTTTATTGATAGGGGATACATTAGGGAGAGTTGAGCCCTTGTTTCGTTCCAACCTTGCTTGTACCCAAGAACGATGGAACCATGAGAATGTGTGCAGACAGCCATGCCATTAACAACATCATAATCAAGTTTAGATATCCCATTCCTAGGCTTGATCACATGTTTAATGAGTTACATGGTGCTAAAGTGTTTCCCTGGATTTATTTGAGAAGTAGACACCATCAAATTAGAAAGAGAGATGGCAGTGAGTAGAAAACAGCTTTTAAAACAAAGCAAGGGTTGTATAAATGGCTTGTCATGCTATTTGGTTATCTAATGCTCCCAGTACTTTCATAAGAACAATGAATGAGGTGTTTAAACCTTTGATTGCTCACTTTGTTGTTGTATACTTTGATGACATTTTGGTTTATAGTTGAAATAAGAGAGAACACAAAGGCATTTGAGACAGGTTTTTCAGATTCTCAGAGAGCAAAAGCTTTATGCCAAGATGGAGAACTGTGAGTTCTTCACCCCATAACTTATTTTCCTCGGATATGTGGTATCGACCAAGGGTATCTAAGTCAACCAAAGCAAGGTAGAGGTAATTTAGTCCTGGTCTCAACCTAAGACAGTCACAGAGGTGAGGAGTTTTCATGGTCTAGCTTCTTTTTACAGGAGGTTTATCAGGAATTTCATCTCAATCATGGCTCCCACTATTGAGTGCGTGAAGAAGGGGGAGTTACCCTTGAGAGCCTTTAAAGAATGAAGTAGAAGCTATGCCAAGCTCTAGTTCTAGCACTACGAAACATTGAGGATTTCTTTGAGTTAGAGTAGGACGCAAGTGGAGTGCGGATTGGGGTTGTCCTAGTCCAATCCAAGAGACCCATTGCCAATTTTAGTGAGACACTCGATGGCTTCAAAAGCAACTACAACACCGATGGCAAAGAATCTATGCCATTGTGAGGATTTTGACTTATTGGGGTCATTACCTAAAGCTTAGGTCCTTTTTCTTGCATTCTGAATACCAAGCACTCCAGTACATCAATTGTCAGTACAACTTGAATCCAAGACATGCCAAATGGATGGAGTTTCTCTGATCATTCAACTTTACTTGCAAATACTCTATCAAGAAAGTACACTCTACTTTTTGTTTTGGAAGTTGAATGATCATAGAAACTCTATAAATTTGGCATGTCTATTAAGATGTTGAATGCTCTAATTGGTTTAAGTTAGAGTATGTGGTTTGTATTTAGGTTATTCTATCAAGAAGTTGAATGATCATTTATAGAGGTAGTTGTACTAATGGGGTTTCTGTTCATTTGATTGATAAACTTAAACTACCTACTGTCCAACACCCACGACCCTATTCACTTCAGTGGCTTAAGAAAGGAAATGAAGTGCATGTGACTTGAAGGATGAGCTGCTATGTGATGTTTTACCTATGGATGCATGTCATATATTGCTCGGCAGGGCTTGGTAGTTTGATAAAAGTGTTATTTATCATGGAAAGACCAATACCTACTCCTTCAAAGTCAAAGGTCGTAGCTATAATTTGGCCCCTTTGCCTCCTAGTCAAGTCTAACTATTATTAAGATAAATGGGGAGGGAAATACATGTGAGAAAGCCTTACTTCTGAGTAAAACACAGGTAGAGAGCTCCATAAGCAATGGTGAAACTATTTATGCCATGCTTGAGTTTAAAAAAGGAAAGAAAGAGATACCCTTACATCCTTTAGCTCAACCTCTTGTCCAAGAGTTTGAGGATGTCTTTTCTGCTGATTTGCCCCTAGGAGTACCTCCACTTAGAGGCATTGAGCACTATATTAACCTACTGTTAAGAGCTGCCTTACCAAGCAAACCAGCTTATAGATGCAATCCTACTCAAACCAAGGAACTGTAAAGGCAAGTTCAAGAACTTATTGATAGGGGATACATTAGAGAAAGCATAAGTCCATATTCTATCCCGACTTTACTTGGTCTAAAGAAGGATGGAAATGTTAGAATGTGTGTGGATAATCATGTTATTGACAACATTATAATTAAGTATAAGTACCCCATTCCTAGACTTGATAATATGCTAGATGAGTTGTATGGTTCTAAGATGTTTTCTAGGATTGATTTGAGAAGTCAATACCATTAGATTAGGATGAGGGATGGAGATAAGTGCAAAACAATCTTTAAAACAAATCAAGGGTTGTATGAATAGCTTATCGTGTTATTTGATTTGTCTAATGCCCCTAGTATTTTCATGAGGTCGATGAATAGGTCTTTAAACCCTTCATTGGTCACTTTGTTATACTTTGATGATATTCTGATTTATAGCCGAAATAAGAGAGATCACAAGGCACATTTGAGATAAATATTTGACGTTCTGAGAGGGAAGAAACTTTATGCCAAGATAGAGAAGTGTCAGTTTTTCACTCCACAACTCACTTGCCTTGGCTATGTGGTTTTAGCTAAGGGTATGATCAAAGTAAAATTGAAGCAATCCAAACATGGCCTCAACCCAAGACAGTCACACGGAGGTGAGGAGTTTTCATGGTTTGGCTTCTTTTTACAAGAGGTTAAATAGAGATTTCATCTTAGTAATGGCCCCTGTTACTGAGTGCATGAAGAAAGGAGTTTTTGAGTGGTCCAAGGCTACGCAGAAGGCCTTTGAAGTCATCAAATAGAAACTATGTCAAGCACCTATCTTGGCCCTTCTAAACTTTAAAAACTATTTGAGCTTAAATGTGATGCAAGTGGAGTTGGTATCAGAGCTGTCCTAATCCAATCTACAAGGCCCATTGCCTTCTTCAGTAAGAAACTCAATGGTTCTAAATGCAACTATACTACCTATGACAAAGAATTCTATGCTATTGTAAGGGCTTCAACTCATTGGAGTCATTACCTCAAGCCTAGACCTTTTATGTTGCATTCAGACCATTAACCCCTCAAATACATTAATGATCAACACAATTTGAATCCTAGACATGCTAAATGGGTGGGGTTTCTACAATCATTCAACTTTACTCGCAAACACAAGAGTAAAAAAGAGAATGTGGTTGTGGATACCCTTTCTAGAAGGCACACTTTACTTTTCGTTTTGAAAGTTAAGGTACTTAGATTTCATTCAATCTAAGAAATTTACAAGGAGGATATAGATTTCTAGTTCTTAATCAAGGAAGTCCCAAAAGACAGCCCCTACACCATCCAAGAGGGCTACCTATTCAGAAACAATAAGTTTTGCATTCCTAAGTCCTCTTTGAGAGAGCTACTGGTTCGAGAAGCTCATGGTGGTGCTCTAGCTAGCCATTTTGGCCTAAACAAGACTATTGATATTTTTGAAGGAGCGTTTTTACTAGCCTAAGATGGGAGGAGATGTTCACAAGATCATTTTAGCTTACTCCTCTTGCCTCAAAGCGAAATGTCAATTTTACCAAGGCTTATATGCCTTACTTTACATACCATTAAGGCCTTAGAATGATGTAACTATGGATTTTAGTGTGGCTCACCCTAGAACTCAGATAGGGAACGATGCAATTATGGTGGTTGCGGATAGATTTTCTAAGATGGCTCACTTTGTTCCATTGATGTACTCAGGCAAGGATTAACTCACTCAATAGTGGAATGCAAGCTAAGCCTAAACTGAATACAAACTAAAGTTGGATTCTAATGGAACCCAGGAGTGAAGTAGGATGATAGATGAAAGCTAATTCCCAATCTTGGATATAGGACTGAGTAAAAAAAATCGGGTACTTGGTTCCGGACCCGAACCCAGTTCAGACCAGTCGGATCTTTACTCGGACCCTATCGAGGAAGGTCTAAACTGGTTCCAAAATCCTGGAACCGGTTGCAACCAGGTTCGGAGTAGGGTCTTATAATCTTGGAATTGGAACCAGACTCACTACCCGGTTACCCGGTCTAAATAATTTTTCTTTTAAAGAAAATGTCTGAGTTACCCGGTTATCCATTGATATCAGGTATTATTCTCTTGATGAAGCATAATTTTCGGCTGTACGTTGATATGACTAAATCCTTTTGTTAATGTATAATATTATGAGAAGATGGAAAATTTTTAATGCTTATATGAAATGAACTGCTATTTATTAGCTAACCAGTTGGAGTTTAATGCATAGTAGATACCTAGTTGCCACTCTATTAAATTTGATTTTGAACGATCGATTAGCCAACTCCTTGGGTATATTGGTTCTCTGACAAAGTTACAACCGCAAGTATAAAATTTAAATGAAATGAAAAAAAACAAAATAGAAAAAAATTAGGATCAGGATACCCACTTCTGGACCAGGTTCCAAGACCGGCTCCAGTTTTTTGCACTCGATTCTAGTTTTTTGGACTGGGTACCCAGTCTTGCGTAGCCTTACATGGATACAGAATTCATAACCAAGAATGTGATTAGGGCCCTTAATCTTCTTTTGGATACAGAAACACCACCAAAGGAAAGATTAAACTCCTTGGATCACCACCTTACTTAGCTTAAGCAAGGATAAGTTAGTTAGAGTGTTTACAGTTTAAGGAGCTAAGCTCTACTTTGGTTCAAAGATGCAATCTAATTTCATTGAATAAGCAAGCATGCATAAATACAAGTTGCTCTTATCTAGTTGCCTGAGGGGTTTCCTTAATCATTAGGAAACCTTTAATCTAGCTTAATCAACTAGCTAGATTACATAAGTGTGCTTAAGCTAAGTTAATATCATTCGTTGAGTCTAGCTAATTAGGTTGCTTAAGGGCTAAACTTAGGCTTGATTATGACCATTAGCTATTAAGTGATCCACTTGTACATGGGGGAGAGAAAAATGGCTGCTAAATCAAGTTGCTTTCTGATCATCCAATCAGAATCCAAGGATATCAAAATCTCTCTTCCTAGTGGCCAAGTTATCTTCCAGAGCTGTAAGTTTAGCAATGATGGTGTTCCTACCTCCTTAGGCTAGCAATTAGACAAGAAGAAAGATCCCCAAGGCTTCTCTTGGAAGGAAAAAGCCACAACAGAATTGGATTCAAGAAACACCTGGATTGACACCAAAAATGAGCAACATCACTGCTTACCCTGCACTCAATTTATCTTGATTTCAAAGCATGGGTGACTTCATTAGGATGTTGACAATCACCCTAAGTGAAGAAATTAGGCCTAAATTAGGTTTAGAGAAGGAATCCAAGCAGAAACTCAAATTGGGGCAGTTTAAAGCCTAATCTGCAATGGTTGACTTATGAGGGCAGAATCTCCATGAAGCACTTGACTTAACCTAAATTTCTCTTCATGGCTTGATCATTGAGAATGTTAGGTAACATCCTAAGTAAAAATAATGGATCAAAACCTCTTGAAGCTTTAGGAAATCAAATGAACAAAATCGAGCTTTTGCGTTAATTCTAACCCAGGAAAGCCTGAACTTTGCCTTACCAAAGTTTGGATCATTCTTGGACATTGGTGTTTATACTTGAACTCCTTGATTGTTTTGATGGCCCAAATCATCCTTTATGGATGGACCTCCATCATCCTCCCCTCGTTAAAGAGAATTCACCCTCAAATTCACTAAATATTCATCTCCAAACAAGGGCTCAAATCTACCATATTGAATATGGATGAAACACCATAATCCCCTGGTAAATTGACCTTATAATCATTGTCATTTGCCCTTTCCAGCACTTCAAAGGGACATAAGCCCTTGGCATCAGTTTACTTTTGCATTTAGAAGGAAAATGGTCTTTTCTCAAATGGATCCAAACTAGATCCCCACGCTGGAACGCCACTCTCTTTTTGTGCTTGTTTGCTTGAGCTTGGTAGAAGGAATTCAACTTCTCAATTCTAGACATAACTTGCTTATGGAGTTTCTAGATCTCTTCCACCCTTTTACTAGCCTCCACACTAGGCTTCTCATTCGTAGCTGTAGGCACAAGATCAAGGGAGCTAGGGGATCACTCCCAGAGACCACCTTGAAGGAAGACATCCCTGTAGTCTTGCTAGGTGCCTTATTATAAGTAAACTCAGCATATGGGAGAAGCAAATCCCACACCTTTACATTGGACTTAATCAAAGCCCTCAAGAGAGTTCCCAAAGTTCTATTTGTCACCTCAGTCTGGCCATCAGTTTGTGGGTGACAAGTAGTGATGTACTTGAGTTTAGTTCCCATTTTCTTCCATAAAGTGATCTAGAAGTGGCTGAGAAACTTGGTATCACGGTAAGAAATAATGGACCTTGGAATACCATGTAATCTCATGATCTCCTTGAAATATAGCTCGACAATGTGAGTAGCATCATTAGCCTTGCTGCAAACTATGAAGTGTGCCATCTTGGAAAACCTATCCACCACCATAAATATGGATTCTTTATTCCTTTTGGTTTTAGGCAAGCCAAGAATGAAATCAATGCTCACATCTACCTAAGGAAGGGTGGGAACTGCTAAAGGCGTGTATAAGCTGTGAGGTAGTGAGTGACTCTTAGCTACTTAACAAAGAGCACAACTTCTCAAGATGTCTTGAACGTCCTTGCTCATGCCTAGCCAGAAGTAATTCTCCCTTAACATGGCAATGGTCTTTTTTTTACCATAATGAGCGCCCAGAGAACCACCATGGGTCTCCCTAATTAGTAACTCACGAGTACCACACTTAGGGATGCACAAACGAGTACCTTTGAACAAGTTCTCCTATTGGATCAAAAAGTCACCTTTGGGTGATTTTGACAAGATGCGTAAAGCTCCCCAAAGTCTTCATCATCAGTATAAAAGGACTTAAGATGCTCAAATCCCAGAATGCAAGCATCTAGCTGAAACAGTAACGAGTGCCTTCTTGATAAGGCATCAACTCCGTGGTTTAACTTTCTAGATTATCTTGATTGTAAAGTAGAATAACTAAAGGTATTCCACCCATTTAGCACGTCTTGAGTTCAACTTATGCTGTCTTTGAATATACTTTAAGGCCTTATGATCAGAATGAAGTATGAACTCACTAGCCATCAAGTAATGGCTGTAATGCTCTAAACTGCTCACAATAGCATAGAATTCCTTATCATAAGTGGAGTGTCTTATTGAATTATATAACTTCTCACTGAAGAGGGCAAGGGGCCCTCCTTGCTAAGTAAGAATGCTACCAATACCAACACCAGAAGCATCACACTCAATTGCAAAAACTTTATCAAAGCATGGAAAAGCTAACACCGAGGCTTATATAAGCTTGCTTTTGACCTCCTCAAAGGTAGAATGGCTATTAAGTGTCCATTTGAAGGATGAACCCTTAATCACCTCAGTCCTAGGGGCCAAAATGGTGCTAAATTTTCTAATGAACCGCCTATAGAATGAGGCAAGTCCATGGAAACTCCGGATATCGTGCATGCTTTTAGGAATTAGCCAAGAATAAATATCATCCACCTTGCTTTTGTTTACCTTGATACCTTAGACAGTAACAATATACCCCAAAAAGGTCACCTCATTTGTAAAGAAGGTGCACTTCTTAAGGTTACCATAAAGCTTTTCTCTTTGAAGGACCACCAAATTCTGAGATAGATAATCAAGGTGCTCTTCTTCTATCTTGCTATAAATCAAAATGCCATCAAAGTGAACCACCACAAACTTACCAATGTAAGGCCTAAACACTTGGTTCATAAGCCTCATAAAGGTACTTGGTACATTAGATAAACCGAAAGGGATGACTAACCACTCATACAAGCCTCCCTTGGTCTTAAGAGCTGTCTTCCACTCAGCTCCCTCTCCAATCCTAATCTGATGGTATCCACTCCTTAAATCCATCTTGGAAAACACTTTGGAGCCATGTAACTTATGTAGCATGTCTTCAAGCCATGATATGGGGTGCGTATACTTGATGGTGATCTTATTGATTACTCGACTATCCACACACATTCTCATGTTTCCATCCTTTTTAGGGACTAAGAGCACAGGGACAGCACAAGGGCTTAGGGATTCTCTAACTAACCCCTTGGAGATCAGTTCCTCTACTTGCCTTTGGATCTCCATGGTCTCCTTAGGATTCATTTATAGGCTGGTTTATTTGGGAATATGGCTCCAGAGATTAGGTCCATGTGGTGTTGAATGGCTCTTTTGAGGGGCAGACACGAGGGTATTTCTTTAGCGAAAACATGGATGAATTGTTCAAGAAGGGTTTAAGTAATGGTTCACTACAAGTGAGACATAAGTGCAAATGCTCATGGCTTTTTGTGATCTGTTTTTATGGATCTGGGAAGGGCTCAAAGGGGCAAGGGTAATCTTCTTTCCATCCTTGGAAAGGTGTATATGATTAGGTAACCATCATGCATTACCTTTCTGTCAAACAGTCATGGCCTTCTCAATAGAATGTGACAAGTACCCATGGCGATAACGTCACACCAAAGTTCCTCTTGGTAGTTCTTACCAATTAAAAAGAAAATCAAACATCTGGAATTAACTTGCTAGCCTTTACCTTGGTTTAACCATTGGTATAGGAGTGAGGGTGAGTCGAGGCATAGAGATTGAGTTTCTTCACCATGTTAAGAGAAACTACATTAGCATCACTCCCTCCATCACTAATCATAGAGCAAACTTTACCTTGGACAGTACACCGAGAGTAAAAGATGTTCTCTCATTATTCTTCCTTGGTTTCAAGTCCACTTAAAGCTCTCCTTAAAACCAATATTCCACCATCATCAATCTCCTCTACAACCTTATCTGGATCCTTCTCTTGATCCTTCATCAAGAATACGTCTTTTCCTCCTTAATCTCTTCCTCCTTTACCGCCTCCCACTCGGCTAAAGTGATGATCTTTCTATTTGAGCACTCCACAGCAATGTGACCAAGACCTTGGCACTTAAAACAACTTCTAGTATTCATAGGGCTGGGTTAGGCTTGTTTTGTGGGGCTAGGCTTTTTGATGGAGCTTCGGTTTTTTGTGGGCTGGAAGGGGATAATGTTATGGGTTTTAGAGGTGGGAAAGAGCTCCCCTTGTTAAAAGGCTGGCTCTTGGATATGGGTTTAGGAAAGTCTCTTCTGTAGGGTTTGGTTTTCTTTGTTGTTCAACTTTATTAGCCAAAACACAAACCTCATCAAAGGTTGAGTATTGCTGCAACTCAATAACATTAGCATACCTAGGATCAAGTCCTCCTAAGTATCTCACTATGGTTTGATCTTCGGCCACTAATAGGTCACATTTGATCAAAAGCTTCTCAAACTCTCTGGTATACTCCTCTATACTCATGCTACCTTGGGTCAGATTGTGTAGTTGGGAGTAACTATCTTGAAGATAGGAAAGGGGAAAAACTGAGACTAAAGCTTAGATTTTGTCTTATCCCAAGTTCAGATCTTCTCTTTTCTTTTTCTTATTCTTGGCATACAGATTAGTACACTAAAGAGATGCATACTTTCTAAGCAACGAGTTTTAGCTTCTTCTCTTCTGGAATCTCTTTGAAATCAAAAATTCGTTTGACTGTGTATAGCCATTCTAAAAAATCATCCGGGTCTAGCTTTCCTTCAAACTCCATGACCTCAACCCTAAAGTCATTTTAGTTGGGTTGAAACCTTCTTCCTATCCTTGGTCTCCTCTGAGGCTCCTCCCCACTAGAAGAAACCAATGGATGGCTGTCTCTCACACTTTTCTTGTTGGGCAGAATCATGTGAACTCGAAGGGCTAATAAGAGCTTTTCTCTCCTGTTTTATTAAGTCACCATGTTGGCGCCTCAAATATGCATTCTAATTCTTGAGTTCTTCATTATTAATCGTCACAGCCCCATAATTCTTCATGAGAGCTTCAAACTTCTTTTCCAAAGTTATGCTAGCACTCATAACTGAAGCTTGGATCAAACCCGGGGCAATGTGTTTGGATTGTGTTTAGGGTAGGGGAAATGTGTTTGGGTAGAGGCTCAAGACCAAGGAGAAACTTAGCTCTGATACCAAATATGATGTATTCAGGCAAGGATTAGCTTACTCAATAATGGAATCCAAGCAAAGCCTAAACTAAATACGAACTGAAGTTGGATTCTAACAGAACCAGGAATGAACTAGGAAGATAGATGAAAGCTAATCTCAATCTTGGATACAGAATTCACCACCAAGAATGTGATTAGCACACTTAATCGTCTTTTGGATACAGAATCACGACCAAAGAAAAGATTAAGACTCACTAGATCACCACCTTACTCGGCCTAAGCAAGGATAAGCTAGTTAGAGTGTTTGTCATTTAAGGAGCTAAGCTCTACTTTGGTTCAAAGACGCAATCTGATTTCATTAAATAAGCAAGCAGGCATAAGTACAACTTGCTTCGATGCTACCTAGTTGCCTAAGGGGTTTCCTTAATCATTAGGATACCTTTAATCTAGCTTAATCCAACTAAATTACAAAAGTGTGCTTAAGCTAAGCTAATATCATTTGGTGAGTCTAGCTAATCAGGTTGATTAAGGGCTAAAAATAGGCTTGATCATGACCATTAGCTGTTAAGTGATGCATTTGCACAAGGAAGAGAGAAAAATGACTACTGAATCACATGTTGCTTTGCGGCCATCCAATCATAATGCAAGGAGATCAAAATCTCTCTTCCTAATGTCCAATGTGTCTTCCAAAGCTGCAAGTTTAGCAATGATGGTGTTTCTGTCTCATTAGGCTAGCAAGTAGGCAAGAAGACAGGTCTCCAAGGCTTCTCTTAGAAGGCCAAAGGCACAATATAATTGAATTCAAGAAACACCTGGCTTGTCTCCAAAAATGAGCAACGTGGTTGCCTACCCTGCACTCAATGTAGGCTTGATTTCAAAGCATGAATGACTTCATTAGGACATTAATAATCACCCTAAATAAATAAATTAGGCCTAAATTAGATTTAGAGAAGGAATCCATGCAGAAACTCAAACTAGGGCAGCTTACAGCCTTATCTACAATGGTTGACTTATAAGGGCAGAATCTCCATGAAGCACTTTTAACCTGAATTTCTCTTCACGGCTTGATCATTGAGGATGTTAGATAACATACTAAGCAAAAATAATGGATCTAAACTTCTTTGAGGTTTAGGAAATCAGATGAACGAAATCGAGCTTTTGCATTGATTCTAACCTAGGTAAGCTTGAACTTTTCCTTAGCAAAGCTTACATCATTCCTTGGACAATGGTGTTTACAATTGAACTCCCTTGATTATTTTGAGGTCCTAAATCATCCTTCATGGTTGCACATCCATCATTCATGCCACAAGACTAATAATGCAAGCTACATTATAGAGATCTACTTCAAAAGATCATTATACTCTATGGTGTGCCTAAAACCATTGTTTCTAATCGAGACTACAAGCTTCTCTCCCGCTTCTTAAGGATTTTATAGAATCTATTAGGCATAAAACTCTTATTTAGTACAGCCTATCATCCCCAAGTTGATGCCTAAATAGAGGTAACCAACCGAACTCTTAATACTTAGGAGTTGGGTGTAACAAAAGTTTGAAAGATTGGGATTTAAAGCTACCCTATGCTGCGTTTTCCTACAATAGAGCTCCATCCCATGCTACAAAGCACACTCCATTTAAGTGTGTTGTAACACCCCCACTACCAATTAGGGATGTTACACCACTAGGATCCCCCGAGGGAGACCCCTAAGGCTCTTCTTCTCTTGATTTCCTTTAAGAATCTACCTAACTCTAATTGAGTTGGGGATTTCTGGAACGAAACGGGCATAGTTCCGTCTGTATTTACAATATTTCCAATATTTTCATTACAACTATAGGGTACCTGTGACATTTAACCAAAATTCAAAGTAAACTGAAAGTTGCCAGCGAGTAACACACTCGCGCTTGAGGCGTAGGCCTTTACAACACTATTTACAATAAATTTACATAAGTTTACGCAACCAGAGCCTCTACATGCCCAGTTCATGCACTTCCTTAGCCAAAACATTGCTTCAGGTAGCTTCACACAATGCATCACAGGTACACCTGCAGGAGTAACTAGCAATTCCTAGGAGGCAGACAGGTTCTTCCATTCATTCTCCACCTGGGGGAGGAAAAAGGGGAAAGGAAATGGAGTGAGCCACCACATGCTCAGTGAGTGTTCCTCCACTCCTTAAAACAAAACCTTTACAGACAATACTACTCGTATTAATCACATATCAAGCATTTCTATAATACCAATCATTATATTAAGCTATATATAGCATATACATGGGCTATTCACATGCCAAACCTTCATTCATTTAATCATTCAAGAATTACGTTCCCATTCATAGGTGTTAGACCCGTTAGGCTATTCACATGTTAAACATACATTCATAGAACCTTTAATATTTTGGAAACCTTCTCATCCGACGCATGCAGGTTTAAGCAAATAAACTTAAGGTAGGAAGACGGGAAGGCTACATTCAAACATGCTTGAAGGTCATCTCATTACTCATTCGTTGAAAGCTTTCTTTCTTTCGTTGAAAACGTTTTCTTAACCTTCAAAGGAAGTTTCATTTCGTATTAGCCATGCAACGATCCTTATAAACTTTTCATACATCATTCCATATAGCCCTTTGGGCCCATAAAAAGAACTTCCTTTCCTTTTTAATCGTTTAAAATGGCAAAGGCCAATTGCTTTTCTTAACTTAGTACGAAAATACTTCTGGCATAAGATCATTCAGGTGCTGATTGGGTGAGATCTATTCTCAACCCCATAGTGAGACCTATCGCTCACACTTAAGCTCTTACTCCCGGGATGGCTACATCTAACATATCGGACCATTACATCAACCCTCATCAGGGCCTCTACGGTTTCCGGACCTTCCCCTCGGTTAACATCGTTCATTTCATATTGTCCGAAGCACATTATCTTAGCCACTTTAAAGCGTATGGGCCATAACGGCTAATAATTTTGTTGTGTCTTTTGGTAAAATCGTTTAACATGTAACTCACACCATTTCTAAAACGTTTTAGGGATTCCTCCCAAACATTGTTTGAGTAGCTAAAGTAGGCCATTGCTCGCTACTAGACATGGCTATTATTCATTTAAAACACGTGAAAAGTCCTTTGCCAAAACATCACCTTTACACACACATGTTACATCTTAAACATACAAGGGAAAGGGGATACACATATCACATTAAACACTTCGTAATCATTTCAACATAATGAGCCATACATAACCTCGCAATCCACATGATTGCGGTCAATTCACAACCGAACTCCCTCTTCACAAGCACCGTACCACAAGGACCTCGAACCACTTATAGCTCTTCCTCAAACCATCCAACTACCATCTCGATTTTATATTTTACTAATCCTATCATGTTCTCGAGCTAGCTTAAAAGGAGATAGGGTTTAGGTACTCACCTGGTAAGCATCACTACTCAGCGGTGGGTTATAGCAAGCATACGAATGCATACGCATCATTATATTCGCATATAAACCATAACATCTCATTTACAATTAGCAGGCCATTACGGGGTAGCTAAGCATACAAGCATACGAACACATACGCACCATCATATTCATGTATAAACCATAGCACTTTATCTAGCAAGTCAAACACGATTGGGCTTTAAACATTTATTATTTATTTCGGCGTTAGTGAGCCGTTATGGGGTAGTTAAGCGCATAAGTGACCATAGAGTGGCTAAACATTTATATATGTCGATTTTAAACTCGTACGGTGCAATTCGAAGTTCACAAATGGTCATGGAGCGACTAAACATTCATATGCATTGATTTTACACACGTACGATTTAGTTCGAAGTTAGTTTCTAAGCATGACTCAACTTAAAGCTTTAAGTTTGAATTATCTAGTTAAGTTCGAACCTCAGCTAAACTTTTATTGATTCATTTCGATGCTAAACATATATTGATTCGAATCAAAGCCAAGCATACACAATTCATTTCGAATTAATATTTCCGGCATAATTTACATATATTGATTCCAATCGAAGCTAAGCATACATAATTCATTTCGAATTAATATTTCAGGCATAATCTATGTCAATTAATTCGAATTGAAGCTAAACATATATAAACCACTTCGAATTAACATTTCAGGTATAATTTACGTCAATTGATTCGAATGGAAGCTAAACATATGTAAATCACTTCGAATTAACATTTCAAGCATAATTCACCTAAATTGATTCGAATCGACGCTAAACGTATATAATTCGTTTTGAATTAACATTTCATGCATAATTCACCTAAATTGATTCGAATCGAAGCTAAACATATATAAATCGTTTCGAATTAACGTTTCATGTATAATTCACCTAAATCGATTCGAATCGAAGCTAAACCTATATAAATCACTTTGAAATTAAATCTCATGCATGAACTAACAAAATTGATCCACTTCGAAGCTAAGCATGTATGTTTCATCTTAGAATCCAATCTCAGGCAGCACATTCTAACAAATTTGGCTACGTTGGTCTAACATGCAACATCGATTCCGCTAAGACGTTTGCGAAGTTAGTATTAACTTAGGAGGAGAGAAACACTTACTTGAAATCGCTTAATAACCCACTTAATTGGCAGCAATTCTCGCCCCAAATCCCCTTGAAGTCGACCCTGATTCGGCTACACCCAGAACCCGAAACCCTAGCTTCGACTTAGTGGCAATTTAAGCTGATTTTGGCCAGAATTCAACTCCTAATTTATAGAGGAGGTAGTGAGTGTTGTGCGTTGCCGGATTCCAGCACGTGAGTGGCGATTTTCGGGGATTAGACGCGTGGTTTTTGGGCTGGGAGAAGTGGATGGCAGCGTGTGGTGGTTGTGGCGGTGGAGGACGCATACTGGGGGGACCGTTGGTCCCTTTGTCTCGCCGGCCACAAGTGGCGGTCGGCGGTGGACGCCAGACGGCGCCGGCGGCCCAGAGAGAGAGAGGGAGAGCAGCGAGTGGGTTAGAGAGAGAGTGAGGGTGTTGGGTGTCCTTCGGGTCTCAGAGGCCCGACTTCCCCCCCTTTTTGTTCTATTTTTCCTTCTTTTTTTGGCTCAACTAACATCATTCAACTAAATTCTGGTCCCGTACTCGTTAATGGTTAGGATAAACTCGAGTTGAAATGACCTACAACAAACATTTCAGTTCAAACTTTAGGAATCAACCAAGTAAAACGAAAAACGATTTAAAAAACTCGGTTTAGCATTGATTCGATAATTTTATAAATAAGTAACGTCAATAATAACATTAATCAAATAATCGTTCTTTTTAATGAAATTAATCGTTAAAAACTCACACAGTCGACTTAATATCTTTATCGAACCATAATTCGAATGCAACTGGTAAATTCAGCAACTGAAACAGTTGGTCAGCAATAGAATGAAAGCGTGACCCTTACATGTGTGTACTGGGTGGACCCCCCTACTCACATTGACTTACTGCCCCTACCAAGTGAGTCAAGGGTTAGGTATGATGTTTAGCTAAGAGCCAAAGAGATGAAGAAGTTGCATGAACAAGTGAGGGATCATATTAAGAAGAATAATGCAGCTTACCAAGTAAGAGCAAACAAGCACAAAAAGCAAATGGAGTTCAGCCCAGGAGATATAGTATGGCCACACCTTAGAAAGGAGAGGTTTCCATCTAGAAGGAAGAACAAGCTTATAGCAAGAGAGAACGGACCATTCAAGATCATTGAGCGAGTGGGAGACAGTGCCTACAAACTATAGCTCCCCGGGGATATGGATGTTTCAACCACGTTCAACATTGGAGACCTGAGTCCTTATGTGGAGGACTGTTTTAAAAACCCTTCAGATTTGAGGTCAAATCCTCCTAAAGAAGGGAAGGTTGATGCAGAGCAAGGAATCTAAGAGAGTTCCCTAAATCTAAAAGGAATCCAAGAGAGTTCCCTAAATCTAAAATAAGATCAAGGTACTGATCAAGCCAAGGACGACTAAGATAAGCTAGCGTTGATGCACCAAATTCACTCCTTTTTCTCCTGTGCAAATCTAGAACTAAGTATGGTTTTGGACGGCATTTTCCTTAAAGTTTCCAACATGTCCTATGATCAAGTATTACTTTGTTGGACTCCCCAACAAGTCTAGTTTTATTAAGGAAGCTCTATTTGGGTCTAAGTATTAGGTAGTTTGCTACATTAGTCCAAACAGTGAAGGTATGTTATGGCAGTCCCATTCTACCAGATTGAAAGATTAGATGGGGTCACCACCTAAAACTTGATTTAGGACTAGTATTTTATATTCAAGATGATAGCCAACATCCTAAGGTATCAAGACATGAAGAGAAATCAAAATCATGACAAGTTCCTCATAGTGATTCAGCTACATTTTGCCAACCACTACAGTTTGGGCTCTTCTGTGACCTGGTTTGAGTTTCTGGTTGGTTCTCTCACCTAGTTATGTTTTAGAGCTAATTTTTCTATTTGGGATGCTTATTAAATCGTAAGGAACCTAGCCATGCGTGAAAATTAGTTCTAAGTCAAGTATAGGATAGGAAACCAGCTGGATCATTTTTAGTGCTAATCTCTGTTAATTAGGTCTAAACAAGCTGTTCTGACTTTGCCATGATGGCCTCTTTTATAGGTTTTCAAGGCAGCTTAGCCAATTTAAGGAGAGATTGACATCCACTTGCATTCGAATTGGCCAGCCACAAAAGGAGTAACTTTAGCATCCATTGTCTCTCTCTCCCATGTGCAAGTTACTTACTTAAGAGTTAATTAAGCATGTTCAAGCTTGAGTTTAGTGTCAATAACATGTATTTTTATTCAACTCACGCTTTGTAATTAGCTTAAGTTAAACCTGTTTTGTATTTTAGTTTAGCTAAGCATGTTTAAAGGTTTCCTAATCATTAAGGAACCTGCCTACTTGCTCGGTTGCTTAGGGGGCATGTATATAAGCTTGCTTAGCTACTTGTTGTAACCAGATTTCATGAATGAAAAAGCTTTGCTTCGTGGTCTCAAACACAATCCCTTATATCTTATCTAAACAATCTATGTGACTGCTTGTTTGAGTGGATTGCTTTAATCTGAACTTGGTGGTGAGGCCTTTAAAGTTTAGAGGGTGGATTCCTTTCATCCAACTTAGGTGGTGGCTTGCCTTTATCCCTTGCATATCCTTTGTTCCAGATGAAGTCCCAGTGTTGCTGCTTGAATCAGCTAGATTGCAAAAGGTTCACTTAGTTAGGTTTCCCATAAGCTCATGTATCACTTGTTCTAGGCTAGGAAAGGCATATTATCATACAAATCAAGACTGGATTGAATAGAAGACTCAAAATCATCACAAAGACTGACTGCAGGTTCAAAAGATCCTAAACTTGAGTTAGACTCATGCAAATTATAATCATCCCTAATTTGATTAAAGTCATGACAATATTAAGCAATTTTCTCTTTCATAGTATCTACTATTTTATCAGTCATATCTTTCATCATTTCAGGTCTTGCACATTGAGCTTTACGAGAATCACAATATGGTCAATTATAAATATCATGATTAGAAGACTCACAGTAATTACACAAAATAAGAGGCACATAAGAGTAAGTCTGTAAAGTGATCTTGGTGGTGAGAATTAACATAAAAGGTATACGGGTCATGAGTAGAGGTATCCTAGGGCCCATTTAACTTGTTTAAACCCATTTAAGTGTTCTAAGCCCATTTTTCAAAGAAATCTCATATCTCTTCTTAAGTTTTAGACAATGATTCTTGTAGACCCCCAAAATACATAGACTCAAGATGAACTATAAATTCTTCATTTAAACCCACAATTATGAACTCACATATTTCCAATTTCAAAATTTTGATTCAATTGAGAACAATAATCATTAATCTCAACAGATAGCACTATAAAGTTTCACGCTCATATTAAGAGAAATTAAAAACTAGCATTCTTGAAATCATTGTTTTATCCTTTTCTTTTCTTTTTTTGGATTTTTAAAAGAAAACAAAAAACGAAAGGAAAAATGAAAAACAAAAAACCTAAACAAAAAATAAATAGAAAAACTAACAAAACTCCAATCTTAGAATTATATGTACAACAAATTCAGCAAATTTAGCAAAACATGCACATATTTTTCCTCAATTTTTAGTGACCAAAAATAAGATAGAAAATTACAGGATATTAAAAACTACACCGAAAACTGGTACAGAAAATTGTAGAAATTCTAAAAAATTCTAAAAAATTACAGAAAAATTTCTCTAAACTCTAAAAACCCTACGAAACCTATAAAAATATCACAAAGCAAAAATGAGAACAAGATAGTCACAGAAAAATCAAAACAAATAACCTAAAAAATTAAAAAAATGGATAGAAACTTAACAAAATCAGCTCTAATTTTCCAATCTCACTAGTCATGTATCGTTCTTAACTCCAGAGGTTTTTCTTCATTTTTGGGATAGAAAATTATCTAGGAAACTAACAAATGAAAAACTAAACAAAAGGGAATATCAGAATGTAAATTCCAAACACAAAAATAAGAACATAAAAATTCCAAACTACTTACTTTAGAAAAAATAAATTAATTAAAAACTAACACTGCAAAACCCCGAAAACTTAATATGAGGAATCACGTGATGTGGACCGATCCTCGTAATCTAAGTCAATGCTCTCCTCCATGATTTCTTTTCAAAATTTTATTCATTTCCTAAAAAGAAGGCATTTAAAATATTATTCGGATTATATTTCTCTCGATTAATTTGTTATTCGGTTTCTAATTTATGTCAGTTTTTTTTTTATTTACCTCCCTATACTTAAACATTTATTTACCTAGTTATACTTGTTATTGTTGTGGATTTCTTGATGGGTCAAATTTTTTTTTTACTTAAACTCACCTTTTGGGCCTAGACACAAACTTTTTAGCTTTTTTCCAAAACATTTGTTTTCTTTTTCCTAGAGCTAGCCGGATAGCCCCCCTCTCTTTATATTTTTTCTCTCTCTTCCTCCCCCTAAACTCCAAGCCCTTTCCCCTCAAAAAAAAAAAGCCCTAGTGTTTCCCCCTCCCTCAAGACAACTCTCTCTTCCTCACACCCAAGCACACCCCCTCACCCCAATGAACCCCAGCTGCATCTCTCTCCCTTGCACTCTCTTTTCGCTCTCCGTCTCTCGTGCTCTCTCTCTCTCTTTTGCTCTCTCTCTCTCTCTCCCCCATCGCCCTTGGTGCACCACCACCACCAGGCCGCCACATTAGCCACCGCAACCGTCGCCAGCCATCACCACATCCCAGTCGCCGCAACCACCAGCAGCCACCACCACACCTCACGCCTCTCCCCCCTTGCTTATGTTAAGTGGGCTGCACCTCCATGCACCCCATGCATAGCTATGGCCGTTCTAAAGGTTTTTTTTTTACTATTTTATGGTTTTGAAGTGAGAATCCAAGGGTGTAAATTGTAATGCAAGTTTTATAATTATTTTCATATTCAAACCTTCAAGGGTGTGACTATCCAAACACTTTTCTCCCAGAAACCAAACCACGAGAATCGAAGTAGTATAGAGTGAGATATGACCTAAAAATCAAGGGCTGCCCAGATCTAGGCAGCCAGTGATAGTGTAGAGTAATTGAGAAAAATGACCTAATTCTGGTTAGAGTCTGGGAAAATGCCAAACATAAGAGTGGTATAGAATGGACTGACCTTTCCATATTGTACAAGAACACGGAGTTTCCACGTCAGGAACTAAAGATATGAGTTCTGGAAGTTGAGCCCAGATTCTGATCAAATCTGGACGCAGGGTGTGGCTGCATCTAGGAACCCTAAGGGTGTCTAAAATTGGAGAAAAATTTTCATAAGTGGGACATGGGCTATAATTATGGCCCATAAGGATTTGGACTGAGTGTGTATGCTGTGTTAGTCCAGGTGCTGATTTGTAGGCCCAATTAAGTAACCAAGCCCGAAATTGTATGGATTCCAGGTAACAATCATGCCCTAACCCTTCCCCGAAGTCGTTTAAAAAAGAAATTAGTGTGATGAACATGGTAAGAGCTGCCTTGAATGTTTTTTTAATGAAATTATGGAATGTACTGATTGAACATAACTGCATGGCTTGGGTTGAATTATTTTGCTATGTCATTGAACTTGGGCATGGAATTGCTTCCGTTGAATACGAAAGTATGTGTTTTATGGAAATTCCTAGGGGATCGGGTTAAATTTGAATGAACTATGCATGTTGAATTAACATTTAAAATGGTAAGCATGGTTGTATAAGTAAATGTTGATAAGGGTGAGACTATGAGTTATGTTATGTTGTTGAAGGTCATTAGCCTTCCCTGGGAAAGAACGCATGCATGTGAGCGGCCACGTACCCTGTTGGGACATGGGCCAGATTATCAGTAACCGTCCATGTGGACGGTAGGCCAAAGTTTGGTTAAGCGGTAACCATCCAAGTCGGCGGTAGGCCGGGTTAAGTTTAAGCAATTGCATCAAACCCAAGCGCAGGCCATGAGACCCAGTGGGGTCGCTCACCCTTAAGAAATTGGAGATTATAAAAGTGATTGGTATTACTGGATGCTTCCACTGTAAATGTTTAAGTGTGGCCTGTTCGCCTTCCCTATCCCTAAAATGCTTTTAAAATGAGTTTGTGTGCATGTTTGACTGCTAGGGGTGATTGTTATTAAGTTTATCTCACTTTGTAAAATATTTTGTTTTCAAGTGAAATGCATACGCATGGGAACGGGGACGTAAAGTTAGAGCGAGGCTCCATCGTTAAACTATAGTTGGAACAATAGTTGTTTTGAGAAGGACTTCTATTGGATTTTGCTAAGTTCAGTAATTGCCTAAACTATGGTTAAAACCCTTTTAACTAAAGTATTATTGAAGAATAGTTTACATTAAAGCTTCATCGATACTCAACCTGGTGTTTCCACAAAGGAAACACGGTGGTAACAATAAAGAAAGGAATTAGAAAATCAGGGTGTTACAAAGTGGTATTAGAGCCCATGTTAACGGACCTGAAGGCTCGCCTAAAGGATTGTAATTAACTAATAACTAAAACTTGTAGACCTAAGGATTACTCGAAGTGTGAGTATAGGACGGAAGAAGGGAAGCATGTCAGCATATGCTTGATTATTTTTTTATTATTGTGTATCTTATGTGAGCCTACTAATGTCTAGGATGAACCCAACTCGCCATTATGGATGTATGGGACAGCGTTGCCATTATGAGAGGATGGGGAAGATGCCTAGAGTGACTACTTGAGATTTGACCACAACCAAGCCATGTTCTTCCTTGAGATCCTTTCGAGTGACCCACTATGGCGTTATAGGGTTAAGGAGTTACTTCCTAGGAATATGCCATTTCATTTTGCTGGAGGGTGCTACTTGTGTGAATGGGAACCTATGGGAATGAATATGGATGAGTTGGTGGAATACCTTATAGACATAGGTCCCTATGATGAGCCTCCCACCCCAAACACTGAGGATGACACTCCACCACCACCACCACCAGAGGAGGATATCGAAGACGATGAGTCTGTTGGGGAGAACGAGCTTAAGGGTGGTAAGGATGGGCTGGAGGCGGAACCCATTGAGGCGGGAAACCCTGGAGATGAACCCTCAGCTGAGTATGAAACCGAAGAACACCCAAGGGAAGACCCCGAGGAAAAACCGTTAGAGAAGAGTGATTCCGAGGAGGACCCAATGGAGGAAGAAGACCCTGAGGAAGATCTTGAGGAAGATCCCGATGAGGAACCTTTAGAAGAGAGTGACCTCGAGGAGGACCCCATAGAGGGAGAAGACCCCAAGGAAAATCCTCTGAAAGATGAAGAACCCGAGGAGGACTCCTTAGAGGGCGAGGACCCGATGGAGGAGCAACTGATGGAGGAAGATTAGGAAGAAGACCTAGACGAGGATTAACCCGAGCCAAAGGTCCCCATCTGGAAGCGGGGCAGATATGGTCGTGTGTGTCGGGGTACCTGCCCAATGGATGCCTCTAACCAGTAGAAGCTAATAGTTGCTTAAAAGCTTCGCTTTCTAGGACTATGCGGATAACTATCTTTCCGTTCTTGTCTTAAGCCACTGTAGGCTAATAAAGTTATTGATCATTGATGTAACGAAGAATATTAGTATGGCATGTTTGAGGTTTAAAACAATGCAATTGAAAATTCTTTTAAGACACTTGAATGCTAATGGTGATAATTTTGTATGATGTGGACCTTGTGGATGTGATGCCAATGTGATGTGTATAAGGCATGTAATGAAGTGACTAGACCACATGAGCATGGGCAAGATATGATTGTGAACAAAAGTATACATTAAATTTTGCATGATACAGTACTATACGATGCCTTACTAAATTTTAGTAGTATGTGTGTCATAAACTATTAGGAGAGAAACTAAACTCAACTTATTTCCCAAACAGGATGGCGAGAAATAATGACAAATCTCAT
Organism: Carnegiea gigantea; assembly: GCA_029747015.1. Lineage (NCBI taxonomy): Eukaryota > Viridiplantae > Streptophyta > Magnoliopsida > Caryophyllales > Cactaceae > Carnegiea > Carnegiea gigantea. Next base: position 468,458 of record JAKOGI010000184.1, on the reverse strand, counting down.
ACTGGGCCCTACCCCATCTCAAGGACCCCCATGAATCTGGAAATCCCCATGTCCGACTTCAGGGAGCGGTTGGAAGCCCTTCGCCCCAAGAATGGGAATGGGCTTCTAAGTGAGGTGGATTAAACAAACCCACCTACTGGAGCAGAACTTACCAACCTCCTACTACTGGCGCTACTACAAAAGTAAGGGGAATAGCTGCAGCGCCAGAACGAGCACCTGTAGAAGTTGATGGAGGCTAGGGAGAGGAAGTTGAGAAGGATAACTCCCATATGTTCAAGAGATTTGTGAGTCACAACCCACAAGTGTACGATGGCACCCCTAACCCCAAAACCTTCGAGAATTGGATTGAGGGCATAGAGAAGTTGTTTAATGCCCTCGATGTCCTGAGGAGTGAAAAGTGGGCTTTGCGGTTCTTTACCTGAGGGACAAGGCCAACCTATGGTGGGCCACGGTGCGAGAGAGACAGTATGAACCTGGATTTGGCAGGAAAAAATTCAAGGAGTTGATTAAAGATCACTTTTATCCCTTCTCCCTCCAGAAGGCAAAGGAGAACGAGTTCATGTAGCTACAACAAGGAGGCATGAATGTGCTAGAGTATGCCGCTATGTTTATGGAGCTTTCCCGCTTCACCCCAACCTTTGTAGCTGATAAGAGACTCAAGATGAACCGGTTTAAGGCCGGACTCAACCCCGCCATCAAGGAGAGGATGTCGGTACGTCAGTACACCTCCTATACGGACCTGTACGATATTGCTGTCAATGTAGAGATGGTGATAAAGGAGAGAAGCAATTACTTCAACGAGCAGTGTGGAATTAAGAGGAAGGGAGATCAATAAGAAAATTTCCACTTGCAAGAACCGTACAAGAGGCCTCCTGGAAATGATCACTCCAACAATAACATGCGCGGGGGACAGCACTCTAACACTCAGCCTAGGGTGACCTGTAATGCTTACAGGAAGTCGGGACATTACGCCCGAGAGTGTCGTTCGGTCAAGAGGTGTTTCCGCTGCGGGAGCCCGCAACATTAGATCCAAGACTACCCACATCCCCCACCTCCTACCGGCTAAGGTTATGGCAGACAGGGATAGCAGTCCCAGCAGTACTACCAAAACTGGGGTAGACAGCCGGCCAGCCCCAACCAGCAGGGCCGAGCACCTCAGCAGATTTAGGCCCAACCTCCGAACCATCCGCCGCAAATCAATGGAGGCAGAGTTTACGTATGCGCAAGAAGGAGGCCGAGGATGCTCCGAATGTCGTAACGGGTACATTTTTTATCCAAGCACAACCATAGATGTTTTGTTTAATTCGGGTACTATGCACTCTTTTATTTCTGTTAAACTGGTTGAGACACTAGGGTTAGTTCCAACCTATAAATCCTCCCTGCTGTTCGTAATCCTCCCTGATGGGAATACTGTAAGGTATGAGGAACTATATAAGAACTGCCCGGTTCGAATGTATGAGCATGAGTTTCTAGCCAACCTATATAGGTTCGAGTTAACCGATTTTGGGGTCATCCTGGGGATGAATTGGTTAGCAAAATATTAGGCTCAAATACTGTCCAAAACAAAGAATCACCCTGATAAGGCTCAATGGGAAGAAGGCAGTGCACAAAGGCAAGGCTTCAAAACCTAGAGTGAAATTGATCATCGTAATGCAAGCCTGCAAACTGTTAGGAAAAGGATACAAGGGATTCTTATGTAACGTAGTGAGAACCGAGGCTGCTGAATCCTCCCTCGAAGACATTGTACTAGTGAGAGAATTCCTGGATGTATTCCCAGAGGAGATCCCTGGTATGCCACCTCTTAAAGAAGTAGAGTTCTATATTAATCTGACACCCGGAGCCACCCCCATTTCTAAGGCACCTTATCGCATGGCACCGGTGGAACTCAAGGAATTAAAGACACAGCTGGATGAGCTATTAGAGAAAGGATGTATTCGGCCCAATACATCCCCATGGGGAGCCCCGGCATTATTCATGAAAAGAAGGATGGGGCCCTGAGGTTATGCATAAACTATAGGCAACTGAACAAGATAACAGTCAAGAACCGTTACCCTTTGCCCAGAATAGACGACCTCTTCGACCAGCTCAGAGGTGCGGGGACCTTTTCCAAGATAGACCTTCGTTTAGGATATCACCAACTCCGGATCAGGGACGAAGACATACCTACGACTGCCTTCTATACCCGATATAGACATTATGAGTTCGTAGTGATGCCCTTTGGACTCACTAATGCCCCGGTAGTGTTCATGGACCTCATGAATAGAGTCTTCAAATCCTATCTCGACCCGTTTGTGGTGGCGTTCATAGATGATATACTTATCTACTTGAGGATTCCGAAGGATCATACCCATCATTTGAGGACCGTCCTAGAAGTGCTAAGCAAGAATGAGCTGTATGCCAAGTTTACAAAGTGTGAATTCTGCTTGAGTAAAGTGGCATTCTTATGGCACGTAGTATCTGACGAGGAGTGTCTGTGGACCCTCAAAAGATAGAGGCCGTAACGAACTGGCCAAGACCTAAGAATCCAACAAAGGTCAGAAGTTTCTTAGGCTTGACAGGGTACTATCGTAGATTTATCCAAAACTTCTTAAAGATCACCACCCCACTCACCAATCTAACTAAGAAGGTCGCTAAGTATGAATAGACGAAGCAATGCGAAGAAGCATTTCAAAAGCTTAAGAAAAGACTGACGAGTGCCCCGATATTGGCCCTACCCACCACCAATAAGGACTTTGTGGTGTATAGTGATGCATCTAGGAGTGGGTTGGGATGCGTGCTGATACAGGAGGACCGTGTTATAACCTATGCCTCGTGACAATTGAAGACTCGTGAGTAGAACTACCGACTCACGACTTAGAGTTAGTGACCGTTGTATTCGCACTTAAGATCTGGAGGTATTACTTGTACGGGGTATACTGCGATGTTTTCATCAACCATTAAAGCCTGAAGTACCTCTTTCTGCAAACGAACCTAAACCTGAGGGAGACCAGATGGTTGGAGTTCCTGAAGGACTATGATGTTTATTTTTAGTATCATCTAGGGAAAGCTAATGTAGTGGCTAATACATTGAGTCACCGGCCGTACCCGGCACTAAACTGCTTGCTGAAACTACCCAGCAATTTGTACGAGGAGTTTCGAAAGATGGAGCTTAACATAATCACCCCAAAGACCAAGCCTATGCTTTGCACCTTGGAAGCACAACCAACACTCATAGAGGAAATTAAAGCAACACAGGCTACGGACCCTCAACTAGAACAGATTAGGGAGGAGATATTGGTGGGAAAAGCACTCGGGTTCGTGATCCATGATGATGGCACCATACGGTTCCATAATCGGGTGTGTGTTCCTGCAGTAGATGCACTTAAGAAGAAAATTCTAGATGAGGGACACAATACTCCACACTCTGTGCACCCTGGGGGAAATAAACTGTACAAAGACCTGAAATAGACATTCTGGTGGAGCAACATGAAGAAATAAGTAGCTGACTACGTGGCGAAGTGCCTAACTTGTCAGAAGGTGAAGATTGAACATCAATCACCAGCAGGACTTCTTCAACCACTGGACGTCCCTAAGTAGAAGTGGAATTCAGTCCATGGATTTTGTGGTAGGTTTACCTGACTCAAAGAAACAATAACACGATTTGGGCAATAGTGGATCAACTTACAAAAACGGTGCATTTTATAGCCATCAGAAATACCTGAACCCTGGACCAGTTAGCTCGAGCATACCTTGAAGAGATAGTATGGCTACACGGAGTGCCCAGCTCCATGGTGTCAGATCAGGACACCAGATTCCAGTCGGTTTCTGGAAGAAACTATAGGAGGCATTTGGAACACTTCTGCATTTTAGTACTGCCTTTCATCTGGCTATGGACGGGCAAACCGAGCTCACGATTCAAACACTAGAAGACATGCTGAGGGCTTGCACCCTAGACTTTAAGAAAACGTGCGACGAACAGCTGGCGCTAATCAAGTTCTCCTACAGCAACAGTTACCATGCAAGTGTTGGGATGGCCCCGTATGAGCACCATATGGGAAGAGGTGCAGAAGTTTGCTCTATTGGTAGGAGATAGACGAAGCTCTAACCATTGGGCTGGAATTATTCCAAGCCACCATTGATAAGATTCGGCTGATTCAAGAATGAATGAGAGCCATTCGGAGCCACCAGAAAAGCTACACCGACTGAAGGCATAGACCCTAGAATTCCAAGTGGGTGATCAGGTGTTTCTCAAAGTATCCCTAACCAAGGGAATTGCGAGATTTTGTATGGCAGGAAAACATAGCGCAATGTACGTCGCTCCATACCCAGTTATACAAAGAGTTGGGGAGGTAGCATATCGATTAGAAATACCGCCTGAACTTCTAATGCTACACAACATGTTCCATGTGTCATAGCTACAGAAGTACATTCCAGATCCCTCTCATGTAGTCAAGCCCGACACCATACAGCTTCAAGAAGACTTGTCGTATGAGGAACAACCCGCGTAGATCCTGGAATGGTGAGAGAAACAACTTCGTAGGAAGACGGTGCCCTTGGTAAAGGTCCTTTGGGCCAACCACGAGATATTGGAAGTAACCTGGGAATCAGAGCAAGAGAGGCGAGACAAATACCCTCACTTGTTCCTATAACCAGGTGCGTACAAGTTTCGAGAATGAAACTTTCTTAAGTAAAACCCCAAAAATTCATTTTTATACTGGTAGTAGTTGCCGCAGTTTATTGAAGCTTCAGGGACGAAACTTTCTTAAGTGGGGTAGTATGTAAAACCCCAAAAATTTAATATAAGGAATCACGTGATGTGAACTGACCCTCGTAATCCAAGTTAATGTGAAAGATTTTTTCCTCTATGATTTCTTTTCAAAATTTTATTCATTTTACAAAAAGAAGGCATTTAAAATTCTATTTGGGTTATATTTCTCTCGATTAATTTGTTATTCGGTTTCTAATTTGTATCGGATTTCTTTTTTACCTCCCTATACTTAATCATTTATTTACCTAGTTATTATACTTGTTATTTTCGTGGATTTCCTAATGGGCCAAAATGTTTTTTCCTAGACTAATCTTTTGGGCCAAAACACAAACTTTTTATTTTTTTTCCAAAACATTTGTTTCTTTTTTTTCCCTAGACCTAGCAGGATTCCCCCACTCTTTATATTTTTTTTTCTCTCTCTTCCTCCCCCTAAACCCCACGCTCTTCCCCTTTCAAAAAAAAAACCCCCTAGTGTCTCCCCCTCCCTCAAGACAACTCTCTCTTCCTCACACGCACGCACACCCCTTTCCCCCAATAAACCCCCGTTGCATCACTCTCCCTTGCTCTCTCTTTTCACTCTCCCTCTCTCGTGCTTTCTCCCTCTCTCTCTCTCTCCCGCCGCCCTCGGTGCATCACCACAGCAGCCACTGCATCCACCGCCAACCACCACCACATCCCAGCCATCGCCACCAACCATCACACCTCACGCCTCTCCCCCCTTGCTTGTGGTAAGTGGGGTGCACCTCCATGCACCCCATGCATAGCTATGGCCTTTTTAAAGTTTTTTCTCACTATTTTATGATTTGAAGTGAGAATCCAAGTGTGTAAATTATAATGCAAGTTTTATAATTATTTTTAGATTCAAACTTTCAAGGGTGTGACGATCCAAATGCTTTTCTCCCAAAAACTGAAGCAAGGTGAGCATGATAGCATATTTAATTGTTCGTTTTGGTTAAAAGTTAGAAAATCTTGACTTGACTTGGATTAGTAGGGGCATGGGGTCATTGGGATCATTATGGGTAGTCGTTGATTGGTGATATGAAAATCATGGCCCAAAAGGGGCTCAAGCTAAAGTTAAAGGTTGGACAGAATGCCACTGGGTAGGGGATAGTTTTTGCCTTAATTTTAAAAATTTGTCCATGGAGTTGTACTGACCTAAAAATCACAAAATTTTTATGGTAGATAGATTGGGATGTGCTGAGTAATCGGATCTTTGAATCGAGATAATCAGAGTAGTATAGAGTGAGATATGACCTAAAAACCGAGGGCTGCCCAGATCTGCACAACCAATGATAGTGTAGAGTAATTGAGAAAGACAACCTAGTTCTTGTCAGATTTTGAGAAAACACCAAACATAAGAGTGGTAGAGGGTGGAATGACCTTTCCAGAATGGGTAAGAACGTGGAGTTTTGATGTCGGAAACTAAAGATATGGGTTCTGGACATTGAGCCCAGATTCTAACCAAATCTGGACTCAGGGTGTGGCTGTGTCTAGGAAACCTAAGGGTGTCTAAAAATTGTAGAAAAATTCTCATAAGTGGGACATGGGCTATAGTTATGGCCCATAAGGATTTGGACTGAGCGTGTATGCTGTGTTGATCCAGGTGCTAATTAGTAGGCCCAATTAAGTAACCAGGCCCGTAATTATATGGATTCCAGGTAACAATCATGCCCTAACCCTTCCCCGAAGTCATTTGAAAAAAAACATGTGTGTGATGAACATGGTAAGAGCTGCCTTGAATGTTTGTTTTATGAAATTATGGAATGTACTGATTAAACATAACTGCATGACTTGGGTTGAATTATTTTACAATGTCATTGACCTTGGGCATGGAATTGCTTTCGTTGAAAATAAAAGTATGTGTGTTATGGAAATGCCTAGGGGATCAGGTTAAATCTGAATGAACTATATATGTTGAATTAACATTTAAAATGGGTCAGCATGGTTGTATAAGTAAATGTTGATAGGGGTGAGGCTATGAGTTATGTTATGTTGTTGAAGGCCATTAGCCTTCCTCGGGAAAGAATGCATGCATGTAGACCTGTCAATTCGGGCGGCGGATCAAATAAAGGTCGGTCTATTCTGGTTCGGGCAAAATACGAGTCGGGTGTATTTCGGGTTTGGGTAAAATATGGGTGGGTGTATTTCGGTTTTACGGGTTTCGGATCAACCGAACGGGTTTAAAGCGCCTTTTTTATAGATTATTTCTTTTTTTGTCAAAATCAAAAGCTCGGCATATTTATTACTTAAAATTGTCTATATTTAATGAAAAAGCATTGTAATTGTAATTTTTTCAAAGAATATCAAAAATTTTCAAACTTTTCAACATGATATATGAAATTTATGTGCGGGTGGATGCTAAGTCATGTTTGGATGGATTGACCCGTATATTAAAATATTAATAATTGGTCGGGTCATTTATAGGTCGGCCCATCTGAAGCATGTTAACGAGTCACAGTTGTTCGACCCGTTAATAACACATTTAATAATTTTATGTTTCATTAATTAACCTAACATTACCTAATCAGGCATTCTTTATTAGTACGTCGATCCTAACATGAACATAAGTTGATCTATTGCCCAACATTGCATCAGATTCGTGACCAATTAGAAGGAATCCAAATAAAAGAATATCATATATGTGCAAAATATTATAATTATCTATTAATTATAAAATCAAAATATTAGATTATTATAGAATAATCTTATTTAAAATGCAATGAGACGTATTCATTTTATCAAGAACATAATGGTATGACTCGCACATTTTCTATACTTATCTAATTTTAAATTATTTTTCTTAATATTGGAGTTGTTTCATGGCCATTTTCTAAAATTGTACCATATATAAGTTGTATATGACGTTATTTTATGGGAAAAAACGGGAACCATTTTCTAATTTGCGAAAAGATGTGATAATTGTATAACGTCTCTCTAAAAGATTCATTATAATGAAAAACTATTATTGTTAAGAGGAAAAAATTAAAGAAAATAAAAGATAAGTATACAATATTCGGGTCGAGCGGGTCAGTTTGGGTTCGGGTTGGGTTTGACCCAAAAATTTACAGTTTTTCGTGTTCGGTTTATTTCGGGTTCGGGTCGAGAAAATCGTGTTCAAAACCCAAAACTTTCGAGCGGGTTCAAGTCGGGTCAATTTTTGCCAGGTCTACATGCATGTGAGCAGCCACGTGCCTTGTTGGGACGTGGGTCAGGTTATCGGTAACCGTCCATATCGACGGTAGGCCAGGGTTTGGTTAAGTGGTAACCGTCCAAGTCGACGGTAGGCCAGGTTGAGCTTAAGCGGCTGCGTCAAACCCAAGTTCAAGCCATGAGACCCAGTAGGGTTGCTCACCCTTAATAAATTGAAAATTATAAAAGCGATTGGTATGGCTGGATGCTTCCACTATGAATGTTTAAGTATGGCCTGTTTGCCTTACCTAATCCCTAAAATATTTTTAAAATGAATTTGTGTGCATGTTTGACTATTAGGGGTGATTGTTATTGAGTTTATCTCATTTTGTAAAATGTTTTGTTTTCAGGTGAAGTGCATGTGCATGGAAATAGGGACGTAAAGTTAGAGCGAGGCTTCGTCGTTAAACTATAGTTGGAACAATAGTTGTTTTGAGATGGACTTGTATTGGATTTTGCTAAGTTCAGTAATTGCCTAAACTGTGGTTGAAGCCCTTTTAATTGAAGTATTATTGAAGTATATTTTGCATTAAAGCTTCATCGATACTCAGCTTGGTGTTTCCACAAAGGAAACACGGTGGTAACACCCCTATTAAGCTTTCCGCTGCCACATAGATTAATATTAGTAATAAAGAAAGGAATTAGAAATTCGGGGTGTTAGTAACACAATCAAAAATAGAAAAGAAACAAGACTCCATCAACTAACCTAACACTCGACTTGCAATCTAATTTCATAATCACATGCTCAGCAATGGCGTCAAAAACTTATGATATTTTCACAAGTGTATCGTTTATCATCATAATACTTGAGCGTGTTGATCCACGGAGATAGGCCATGAAATTAGATTACTGACATTCTAATCTAAATTAATATTAGACGACAAATTATCATGAAATAAAGTTAAACTACCAAATAAACTGCATTTTTAGCAACAGCCTAACAAAATTTATTATGACTTGAATAAAACAATAAACTACATTAGAACAATTCATAAAATTGGCAAAAACCATTCTAAGGGCTTTTTCATGATGGATTGATTAGAATGCGAGTGTTGAACAATTAACAGCATGCTACCAGCTATGTTAGAACAACTCAGAGTTTTGGCTTCCCTCAGTAATGAAGCTATGCCATTGGAGTCAAGTTCAAGGCTAGAGGCTATCCTAGGGGGAAGGAACTGGGTTTTCAACATGGCATTCGAGGATATAAATGAGAGTTGGACGTAGTTTATCTTGCCATTCAGCCTTTGATGCCCACCGTCCCTTTTGTCGACTTTCGGCTTCTAAGTATCACTTTCTCTATCTTGCTTATTTCGATCTTCTTTCGTGAACAGTAACTTGTTCAATTTTTGTTGTGGTTTTAGACATTTATTGGAGGAATGAACATCGATTAGAGTGTACAGCAAAGATTTGCATAACTATAGGAATCATTATAAAAAAAATTAGTATTTGTTGTTATTAGATCGTGATATATTTTCCCTGTTTATTCATGCAATTAACTTATGTATTTGGCTCTATTTTTATGTAGGTACAAATGCAATTTTCCATTGGTTTTATATTCTGAATTCTGATTTAGGGTTTCTTAATTGATTGCGATGACTGGCAATTGTAGACGATCAACTTCAAGGCTAAGGGTTATACTTAGGGAGACGATCTAGGTTTTCAACGTAACATTTGAGGAGTGTAATCGCCAAATGGGTTGGATCATTCAAAACGAACAAGTCAAGGAGGAACTCAGAATTTCCATCTCTTAAAGGCTGATTTTGCCCAACTAGAGCTTTTATTGGGAGGTATAACAAGGCTAATAACGAGAACCACATTAAGCATGGTTTTGATGACATTGAGGATCTCCTCAAGGACTTCTTTGAAGAGTGTTAGAAATCTCATCACTCCTGACATTGATGATCTTCTTAAGAAAAAGAGAGAAATAGGCAAGAAGAGAAGAAAATGAAGATGTCGTGTTTCGATTCTAATGTTTGTTGTAGGTTGTATTGTAGTATATGACCAATTATCTGCCTCATGCTTAGAGTACAAATAAAAATTTGTAACCAAATATACCAAATTTTTACGCCCTTCTCCCATTCATTTAATTATATTCTTCACAGACTATTTCTATTGGTCTTGTGCATCAATTTACCTGCTTTATTAACTAGGCCATATGAGCACAAGAGTTGATAAATGTCCATTTTCCATAGCATTAGAGGGTAATATATGCTAGCATTTAATAGGATATTTATGCACTTCTTAGGTGATTTTATGCCCCTTTTATCATTTTTATGCTTATGTGTGTTTTATGCGCGTTTTTGCAGATTTGATCGAATGAATTTGAATGTATTGCATTGATGATTGCTTTTGAGCCTTAGAGAACAGTATAAGAAGCCTTTGAGGCCTAATATCCAGTATGTCGAAGAAACACGGGTAGTCTAAGTGCAAATTCACAACCTGCGAGCACAATTATACCACTTATTTGTGTGATTGCACTCCTTACATTTTTTCCTCTTATAGACCACCAGTTGATTGGTAGTGGCTACAGGACCAGCCAATGGTGGTCCCCTCTAGTTGTGGTACTCTAATTTTCATGTGACTGCTCAGTTTCTTTGGTGTTTAGACATCTGGCTTATGAGTTTTCGCAATTTAAAGGCTTGTTTTCAGCCATCATTTATCATCCATCTACCACCACCGTCATTCACCCATCTTTATCCACCACCACAACTATCTATAAAGAGAGTCTAAGGGAGAAGAAGAAGATGAAGAAGATTTGCGAATGGACGACAGATCGAGCAAGAATCAGGAGATTCAAGTGCCACCCTAGAACTAACCATTCTTTCTCTTTTTTTCTCTATTTTCTCTCAAATAGATTTTATTTTTACTAGATTGAATTGTTTAGTTTGGTTAGTTTGTCTTATAATTGATTGTTTTTTATTGTAGATTTATGCAAGCACTAGTTAATTTCGTGATCTTGTGTTAATCTATTTTAGTATTTTGAAATTTGTTGATTGTTTTATCAAATCTTCGAATGTCTATTGTCTTTTGAGTTTGATCACCTTCTTGCATGTTTTGGGTAGTGAGGTGAAGAGCTAAAAGGCAAACATCGATATTAGAACCATAAGATTTGACTTGATTGAGTGGAATTTTGAGAAAGTCACACCTATCAAGAAACCACTAATTTGACAATTGCTTGCTTAATGATTCTAAACTACTCAAAAATTCTTGACAAATTGCATTCCACCTTGAAAGAAGAGTTTGATACTTTGATTATTGGTTTTCAAATAACCATTTGAGGAATAGGTGCTGGATTGATGCTTGGATTGGGAGATTGCTTAATTTTCTTAATTCCTCTATCATTCATCCATTAAATTAGTTAATAACTTTAGTTCAATTTCAACTTTAAATATAGATTCGCTTAGCCTATTTTTAAGAAATAGTGCCCAGTAGATTAATGTAGACCTTGTAGGGGACGACCTTGGTTTGCTACAACACTGGGGTGCTCTTATGGCTCAATCAATAGTGCAAAACTCAAAAATTGAACATCTAAAAATCATTAATTTCAACCCCTCACCTCCAAAACTTGGGGGCGAGGCCATTAGAGATAGGAATTGTGTTTAACATGTTATTTTCTTACAGATTGGCTTAAGATTGGCTAAATTTTAAAAATTTAAGTATTTTTAGACAAATACAACTGTAAGTTTATAAGCATGTTTTTACAATCCCTATTTCTTAATTACTCTTCTTAGGGAGTAGGATTTGTTACCTAGGAGCGCAAAGAAAGGTAGCAAAGAAATATTTTATTTTGGGACCAAAGAGGGATGTGGCAGTCATAAAAGCAACCACAGTGGTTGAAATCCGTCTTGCCTTAAGTTGAATTTGATGATGATAAAATACTTCCACAGATTAAAGGATTTCCTATTAGCACAAGGACTACCATTTAAGTAGAGATGGATTACTTAACTTTCTTTCTCCTCTACCCTAGATAATATCCCTCTTAAGGCCCATTTCTATTTAGAGATAGTTTTAGAACCAGCTTGTTCCTACTCTTCAACATGAGGACAATCTTTCTAATACACATTAATTCACTAGTTTTCCTTTTCTTCAATCATCCCTTTCAATGGAATTTTCCATGTTGTAAGTTACTTATCATTACACATGCAGTCCATGAACATTTTGGGGTGAATGGAAAAAAGGAGGCTCCTTCCTATACTAGTAGTGAAGAACGGTAGTGAGTTGTGATGGAACATGGATGTATTCCTTAATCTTCATGTTGGATTCATGGACACTAGGGAACTCTTCCCCTTGGATTTAATTAACATTGGGCACTCAAGGCTCCCCTTGCACAAGTTCAGCCACACTAGCTATACGAACTTGACGTCATCCCCACCTTCCTCCAGTATATCATTAGCAGTTCCTCATGAGTGCAGCACACACACTTATTTCTTTGTTTCGAAACCATTTTGGTAGAGTGTACTAAACCCACTGCATACCACACCATTGGGCATTTTACCTAAAGAATTCCAACGATTATCTATATTCAAAGTACAAGATAGTTAGGTATTCCTGTGGAGAGGTCTTGTTTTCACTATCGAGATAATGTCTTCTCAATCCAGAATGAAGTCCAAGTAGGAGACAAAGGCCTTAAGAGTTCATTTTTGGATATCCATTTGGTATCCTTATACTTTTAAGAAATCTATTTGGTACATAGTACAAAAATAAATATGTGATATATAAATTTCAGTTGATGAATATTATTATTAGAACTTAGATTTATTGTTATATTGTGTGCCAAATAAAAACACAAGGATATCAAATGGAATATCCCATTCATCTTTTATGTATTCATATACATTTTGGTCTTATTTACAAATGAATATTTAGGGTTTTAGAAGTGAACTTTTAGATATAAAAAGTAAACCTTTTTTAGTATTCTTTTGCGTTTATTCATTCTTGTCATGCATGAAACTACTTTCTTTTACTTATTAATTGTGGTGAAATTGTTCAAGGATTAAAATGCTTGAAGAGTTCATTTTTATATATTGAGATAAACTTAGGTATTATTTACAAAGAATATTAGATTTTAAAAAGTGAACTTTTAGATATAAGACAATGAATATTTTTGTATTTATTTATTCTATGTCACATGCGGAATTACTTTCTTTTTGTGACCAAGTGGGGCAAGATGGTTCTATAATTAAAATGTGTGAAGAGTATATTTTTGTATATTAAGATATATCTAGTTATTATTCGCAAATGAATATTTAGGTTTTCAAAAGTGAACTTTTAGACATAAAAATTGAATATCTTCAATCTTATTTTGTATCTATTTATTTTGTGGAATACATGCAACTACATTCTTTTTGTGAGTACTTGTGGTAAAATTGCTCTATAGTTAAAATGTTTGAAGATTTCTTTTTCATATGTTGACATAAATCTAGGTATTATTTACAAAGAATATTTAAGTTTAAAACGTGAACATTTAGATATAAATAGTAAATTTTTTTGGTATTCTTTTGTATTCATTTATTTTATTTCACACATGGGACTTCTATCATTTTGTTATTAATTGTAGCAAAACTATTCTATAATTAAAATGTTTGAAAACGCCTTTTTTCATGTATTGAGATAAATGTAGGTATTACTTGCAAATGAATATTTAGGCTTTAAAAAGTGAACTTTTAGATATAAGAAATGAATATTTTCAGTATTCTTTTGTTTTTGTATTTATTTAATGTCACGTGGAACTACTTTCTTTTTTATTAATTGTGGCAAAATTATTTTGTAATTGAAATATTTTAAGAGTCCTTTTTCATACATTGAGATAAATATAGGTGTTATTTACAAATAAGTATTTAGGCTTTAAAAAGTGAACTTCTAGATATAAAAATGAATATTTTGGTATTCTTTTGTTTTTGTTTATTTATTGTCATACGTGACACTACTTTCTTTTTTATTAACTATAGAGAAACTGTTCTATAATTAAAATGTTTGAAGAGTTTATCTTTCTTATGTTGAGATACATCATGTACAAATGAACGTTCAAGTTTTAAAAAGTGAACTTTTTGGTATAAAAATAAAATATTTGTCAATAACAATGATAACAACACCTCTCAGTGTGGGTTTCACCTTCACAGGATCTGGGAAGATCCAGATATAGGTGACTTTATCTCTACCGGCATTCCTAACCAAAGAGAGGTCAGTTTCAAGAGACCTACGAAAGAGGATTTTTTGAAAATATTTTATAGAAAAAGGATTTTGTGAAAATATTTTATAGGAAAAACTGAGGATAAGTAGTTAGGGATAAACTAAGAATTACTAATAAAGCATGTGACAGTAACTATGTAGAACAAACGTATAACATAGCATAGGAAAATATTATACCTTAACAAACAGAGGTAGGCAAATAAATATCTCTTCTCAAATATATGTACTACCTGCATACAAACACGACCTACCAAAAAAACACAAATAAGCCTACCTACTACAGCTAAAAGACATCTACAAGGCCATCTGTATGTGATCTAAGACCTTACTCTTGTCCGGCCAAAGTCTCCTATCTTGAGCCATGTCCTCCGTCAATTCGAAGATTGTTAAGTCCTCTCTAATCACCTCGTCCAAACTCTTCTTTGGTCGTCCCATACCTCTTTTACAGTTACGGATGTTAATCCTCTTACATCTCCTCATTGAAGCATCTACACTCCTTCTCTTCACATGGCCAAACCATTTGAGTCAAGTTTCTCTCTTCTTATCCTTAATGGGAGCTACTTTAACAATGTCGAATTACTTCATTCCTAATTCCATCCATCCTCATATAACCATACATCTATCTAATCATCCTCATCTCTGTTACCATCAACCTTTGAACTCTGCCTTTTTCATAGGTCAACACTCCGATCTATACAACACAGCAGGTCAAACTACGATATAATAAACTTTGTCTTTAAATCCTACAGGCATTCTCTTCTCACATGACACAATTGAAGCATACCTCCATTTTTATCAACCCACTTTTATGCACTAGTTAATGTCTTCTTAATATTCTCTTTCTGGTGAATGATTGAACCTAGATATTTAAACTTTTCAACCTTTGGTATTGTCATTCCATCAATTGTAACTTCTCCTCCCTCATTTTCTCTTGCACCGAAATAACAATATAGGTATTCGGTTTTTGATCTACTAGCTCTAAAACCTCTAGACTGCAAAATGAACTATAATGATAAATATCTATAGGTGTTCTTAGAACATATGGTTTGCACTAAGAACATCTAAGGCTTAGTCATATTTTCGCAAAACAACCAACATATTTCATTGGACTGTAATACCGCATCAAATGGAAGTAACGTCAACATTTTATTGAGAAATCAACATTTCTTATTGTTCCTATTAGCATCTTGGATATATTGTGCTTGACATGTTTCGTCTTGTCAAGTAATATCCAACTTATCTATTTCATGTTCGAGAGAGGACTTGCATTTTTACTTTCTTCTAATCATACAATTGACCTCTTCCAAATAATTATAATATAAATGAAACAATTTTAGGTCTAAGGGTATTCATACATAGTTTTTGGTTAGCATATGTTGACAATATATATTTGTAAATGTTCAGTTCTAAGTCAAACATTTCTACAAAAATAGTTGTAGCATAGTAGTTTGTATCAACTGGATGAACTGTTAGTTTCGAAGTGAGGTTTTATATCAGTTACTACCTCACTTTCTGCAAGAGCATATTTAAATCCATTTGCTCTATTTTCTTTTTACCATTTTCAAATCATTTGTCCTTCATCCTTCAAATCCTTTGTTGAAATGTTTTCATGCTCAACTTTCTTGACTTTTCATATGTATGTTTTTTCCCTGAAGCTAATATAATTCTGTAGCAAAAGAATTGTCTTAGTAGAAAGACTTTCTTCTTCTCAAAGATTATGCCATATAGTTAGGCAACATAAAGCACAAATTTTATCAAGTAAAATTATGTAGGCTGGAAATTAACTATCCATTACATATAGTTCAAACAACTATAGTTTAAATAACCGTTTTTTTTAAATGTGAGTATCTATTCTTAATTATTCTGCCAAAGGCATAGGCTTTTGATGGAGATATATCTGTAGTACCACATTCAGGCCCTCAAGACAACTCAGGAACTACAAGTCCAAGCACCAATCCTCAAGCATTAGTCCAAGCCATACTGAAGCAAAGTTCGAGCCTTCTGGGGTATGATCCTTCCTAAAGACTCGGTTTTGTTCATCTGATTTTCTAAACCTCTTAAGGGCTTAGACCTGATATTTTGGCATGGGATGTTGCCTAACATCCTCAATAATCAAGCCATGAAGAGAAATTCAAGTTAAATAAGTTCATTCATAAAGATTTTGTCCAGACAAGTTAATCGTTCTAGATTAACCTACATTCTTACCCGGTTTGGGTTTTTCGCTGGTTACTACCCTTAAACCTAATTTAGGCCTAGTTTCTTTACTTAGGATGATTATTAACATCCTAATGAAGTCATTCATGCGTTGAAATCAAGTCTAAATTAAGTAAAATCCAAGTAACCAAGCTGCTCAACTTGGGGCACTAAACGGTCGGTTTGACGGTTTTGGATCAACTGCTGAGATCTCCTCAAGGAAGCCACTTGGTGACCTACCAACTTACCAACTTGCTTGCCTTTTACAGCTTTGGAATGCTACTTGACCACTAGGAAGAGAGATAAAGATCATCCTTGCTTCTGATTGGCCAACCGCAATTCAAGTCACTTCAGCAGTTATGTTTCTCTCCCATGTTACAAGTGGATTACATTAGACCTATTGATCATGTTTAAGTTTGAGTTTAGCATTAATCACACATATTTAGCAAGATATCAGAATGTACTTAAGCTAGACTAAGCATGCTTTGTAATCCAATTTATTTAAGCTAGTTTAGAGGTTTCCTAATGACTAAGAAAGCCCCTAAATAGCTAGGCAGCTTAGGAGATCCGTACTTATATGCTTGGCTGCTTGTATTTGCAAATGAGTAATGAAGAAAGCTGTTTCAGTCAAGCTAAGCTCCTAAACCCCATTCTCTTTCAAACTCTCATCTAGCTTATCTTTACTTAGGCCAAGTAAAGTGGTGTTCTAGTGAGTCTTATCTGATTCATTGGTGATATTCCTGTATCCTTTGAATGATTAAGGGCCCTAGATTGAGTCTTGGTGAAATCTGTATCCAAGAATCAGTTTACCTCTATCTATCCTAGTTTGTTCTTCCTGAGTTTTTAGAACTCATATTCTGCCTTTACTCCTCTTTCAAGCTTGCTTGTAATCCAACCTTTATTGTAGGCTTGTTGAGTAAGGGGATACATCATATTTGGTATCAAAGAAAGTTTCATCTTGGCTTGACCCCTATTCCGAGCCACATTTGCCTCTACTCCAAGCACAATCCAAAACACATTACCCAGTTGATACAGTTTGGAAGCATGAGTGCAAGCATGACCTTAGAAGAAAAGTTTGAGGTTCTCATGAAGAATTTTGAAGCCATAAACACTAACAATGAGGAACTCAAGAATCAAAATGCCTACTTGAAGTGCCAACCTACTGATTCAATGAGGCAAAAGAGAAGAAACCTAGTGAGCTTATCTAGCTCACCCGGTTCTAATTAACTAATAGAAGATTTTGATTTGACAACCTCTAATTAACTAATTCCACATTCAATCAAGGAAAAATACCTAGGGATTTATTCAGTTAAGAAGGCTGTGGGATCAATACGATCAACATGTGCTTTTCTCTTATTGGATAATTTTGAGGAATTGCAATCGATTTAGAATTTAGTCTACTCTTTCACAACCAACCAAATTGCCTAAATTAAACCAAAGTCGTTCTGTCAAACTAATTTGTCTTAATCTAAGTTCAATATTTTTGATTACTCTCCCATCCTCACAATATGCAAATTTCTCTTTCTACTCATCACTATATTAGGTCTTATCAAGCATTCTAACAATCGAATTTCACCTTTCAGTTCTTTATTCAATTATCTCAAGGGTGCAAGCAAATTTAGCCAAGTCCACTCACAACATGATAATCAATTGATAAAACGAAATCAAACCAACATTAAAAGAAAGCACAATTCTATTAAATATAAAATGATCCAACTACACTTCCATTAACAAATAAATCACTAAACAAGATAAACTACTCGCTCATGATTAAAAATTAAACAACTAACCAAACGATTCGACGAGATCTGAGAGGAAATGGCTTGGCGACGACAGCCTTCAACAAAGTCTTCAAACTGCAAACAAAACCGAGTTCTTCACTCAAGATTCTCACTTGCATAAAAATCAAACTAAAATCCTAACTACAAAAAGTAAAATTTTGAAAAGTAGGAATGACTATATATGTGGTGGATTCTCTCTTTCTATTGCTAAGGGATGAGCTTTTAAGCAAGAACTCGAGCCAATTTAGCCACACAGCCAAAGGGACACGAAGAGGCCATAGCTACCAGCTTACCACAGCCTGTGGCAAACACCACGGTTGGACCATGGTCTTGGCTGGAAGCAAATTCTCTACTCTTCTCTTTCTCAATGGGCATAGCATCTCAGGGACATCTATAGGGGGTCAATATACACTCAAATAAGGGTCAAATGCCGGGTCCAAATGGTCTAAATTCCTTAAATATCATCAAACAACCATACCCAAATATAAAACGAGAATAGGAGCATAAATTATAACTTAAATCACACAATTCTCCTAAAAATGTAGCAAAATAACCCTAAAATGATATATACGTTAAGCACTTATCAAACTCCCCCATGCTTGAACTGTTGCTCGTCCTCAAGCAATACTAAGATCAAAAATTATTCTAAACCTCCTTAGGATAGACATTGTTAGCATCTTAATGGCAAAGCCGATTCAAAGTTAGCCTAAAAAGGGGCAAAAATCATTTAGCAAACAGACTAGGGAATGAATTTTCAAAAACCACTTGATATACCACAATGTCAAATTTGAATCAATCCTCCCAAACCATCAAATACAACCATTTAACATATGAAACAAATAGAGCTAGCAATGCCGGTAGAACCTCACTATAGTCATGTGGCACTCAACACTCATGTGCTTGGAAAGATATGAAGGTTCCCTCAATTCTTATTTCATAGACTCAAATCCACCATAAGCTTGACAGGACTCTCTAATTTACCATCACTAAAATGCAAACACACTAGACAATTATGAGGACTTTCATAAGGTTATAACGGCGCCATGGGTAAAGATAAAAGGGGAACAAATGCTTTGGAATTGTGGAGCTAGAAGCCATAAACTAAGAGCTAAAAACTTCCAATGCATCATCCAACATCCTCCCTAAACCAATACAATTTATTGACAAAATACATCCCCAATCAAAGAGATAAAGAGTTGAAAGTCATAAATATTTTTACAATTCCAACAAGGCTAACGCTCTTTTTATTATTCCCCTTTTTTCTTGTTTCCTTCTTTTTTCCTTTGTTTTTTTTTTTTTTTTGTTTCTCTTTCTTTTTTTTCCCCTTCTCTTTTCTAAGGAGTTAGCCAAGGGAAATCCATACCAAACTTTGAATTCCAACTCTTCTCTAAATTTTGTACAACAAGACAAGGGATTTCTTATAGCAAACAAGAACACACATCCCTTCATCAAACAACCAAATCCACTAAAAAGATCTAAATACACCTTACTAGTTCCCAATTAAACTCGACGCGTAAGAACGAAATGCTCCTCCAGTCCTGGCTCAAAGGTGAGATAATCATTTGGCCGTAAGCTATAGTGATGTATCTTGGAAGGAAAACACAAATACTCAAACCTGAATTCAAAGCTAAAAACAAGCAATCTGAATTCAAGCTAAAGTCTAAGTGAATCCGTGTATGAATGTTTGAATAAAGGATAGACTAAATTCTTGTTTAGATACAGAATCACCACTAAACTTTAGTTTAGGGTCCCTAAACTGTGATTAAGATACAGAAACACCATTTAATCAAGGCATAGGACTTACTTGATCAACACCTTAATCGACCAAACTAAGGATAAGCAAGTGAAGTATTTAGGGGAACGAAAGCAAGGTGCTCTCAATTCTGATTTTCATTCAATGTCAAAGTCTGATTACAAAATATGCCTTGGCAAGGCATTAATACACGACCAAGAAAGCAACCTAGCAGCATACAAGCTAGAATGAGGCTTCGTCCCTATGAAGGAAACGGCTTAAACTAGCTAACGTATGCGCTTAAGGCTAAACTAGATTACATGATTGCTTAACTAAACTGATTACAACCAAAATATTAAGAAAAGCAAAACAAATGATATACTTAACTTCAATACACCTTAATTAAGCTAATACATCAGTTTACTAGCAAGGAAGTGGAGAAAAGCAGCCATAAAGCTTGCTTCCTTTTCGGCTGGCCAATCAGAATGCAAGGTGAGAATTCTTCCTTTTTGCTCTCATGGGTTAAGCTCTTCCCAAGGCTTCAAAGCAGCAAATGACAATGTTCCTGGCTGCTAGACTCATGATTGAAGCAAGCAAGCAAACAAGAAGCTGAGCAAACCCACTTCAGAAGGAAAAACACGCGGCAACTTACCGGGTTCTCAAAAATAGTTTTTAGCCGGGTTTTGTGTCCTTGTTTCCACCAATCAAAAGTGAGCATGATTTTAATTTTAGGCCATGGGGGGAATCCTTAGGTGTGTAGAAGCTCCCCTACAAAGAAACCAAGGTTAAATCATGTTTAAGTAGGAGATTTCTACTAAAACATTTTACCGTGCAGTTTTGGACCAAAACTGGCAGGTTGAACCAAATGCCTTGATTCCTTGACTTGGACTGTGCATGATTGACTTTGAATGCTTGGACCTTAAAGCTAACATCTTAAGGATCCCAAAAATGCAAAAATATCACACTTAAGCCACAGTGTAGCTTAAGAAATCAGATGAACAAAATCGGGTAGTTTATGGTTGTTTAACCCGGTTGTAACTTTTTGGCTCTTCTCTAAACTTTGAGCCATAGCTTGGACTTTGGAACTTGCAATGGACCTTGTTCGACTCTTAGGACCCTCTTCCATGTCTTTGCTAAAGGGGACTCCATCATCCTCCCCTTGTTGAAGAGATTTGATCCTCAAATATGCAAAGTGATCATCGGCTTGGTATGCACTCAAGTCGGCGACATTGAATGCAGCTGAAACTCCATAGTCCCCTAGCAAATCAACCTTATAAGCATTGTCATTAATCTTTTCAAGTACCTCAAATAGACCATCAGCCGTTGGCATGAGCTTGTTCTTTCTCTTTGAAGGAAATCTCTCTTTCCTTAAGTGTATCCATACGAGGTCTTTAGGTTGAAATACCACCTTCTTCTTGTATTTGTTGGCTTGAGCTTGATAGGATACACTCGTTTTCTCTATTCTGCTCCTTACCAACTCATGTATCTTTTGGATTTCTTCTACCCTAGCTGCTGTATTCGTACTTAGCTTTTGATCTAGAGGCCGTGGAGTAAGATCAAGTGGACTAATAGGATCAATCCTATAGACCACCTTAAATGATGATAGACCAGTAGCCTTGCTAGGAGCCCTGTTGTAAGCAAATTCTATATGCGGAAAAAGCAAATCCCAAGCCTTGGCATGAGGTTTAGTCAAAGCTAGTAGCCTTGCTAGGAGCCCTGTTGTAAGCAAATTCTATATGGGGTAAAAGCAAATCCCAAGCCTTGGCATGAGGTTTAATCAAAGCCCTTAGAAGTGTTCCTAGGGTTCGATTTATAACCTCAGTTTGCCCATTAATTTATGGATGGCAAGTGGTCCTATACTTAAGTTTGGTACCTAACTTCCTGCACAAAGTAGTCCAGAAATGGTTAAGGAACTTAGTATCCCGATCAGAAACAATTGATCTAGGTATACCATGTAATCTAGCCACCTCCCTAAAATACAACTCAGCAATATGCGTAGCATCATTAGTTTTATTACATGGAATGAAATGAGACATTTCAAAGAACCTATCCACCACAACAAAGATTGAATCTTTGTTCCTTTAGGTTTTAGGTAGTCCAAGAATGAAATCCATGCTTATGTCGACCCAAGGAGTAGAAAGAATGGGAAAAGGTGTGTAAAGGTCGTGGAGTAAGGAGTGACTTTTAGCCACTTGACCAGTCCCACACCTCTTCAACATGTCCTGTACATCTTTCTCTATACCTGGCCAGTAGTAGTGCTCCCTTAGCATGATGAGTGTCTTGTTTTCACCATAGTGACCAGCTAGAGAACCTCCATGAACGTCCCTGATTAAGAGCTCTCTTGTGCTATACCTTGGTACACACAACCGTGTACCCTTGAAAAGAAACCCTTGTTAAATAAGGAAATTACCTTTGGGGTGTTTTGAATATTCAGTAAACAACTCCCCAAAAGTCTTCATCTTCAGCATATGAAGCTTTTAGATGCTCAAAACCAAGTACACAAGCATCTAACTAAAACAAAAGTAGATACCTATGTGATAGAGCATTGGCACCTTGGTTAAGCTCTCCAGATTTATGCTTGAGGACTGGAGAAACTCTACCTACTTAGCATGACATGAGTTCAACTTGTGTTGGCCTTGAATATACTTCAAAGCTTCATAGTCATAATGGAGGATAAACTCACTTGCAATCAAATAATAACTCTAATGCTCTAAACATCTTACAATTGCATAGAACTCCTTATCATAGGTGGAGTACTTTCTTCTTGAATCACATAGTTTCTCACTAAAGAAGGCTAATGGCTTACCTTCTTAAGTAAGAACACCACCTATACCAACTCCAGAGGCATCACATTCAACTTTAAAGATCTTACTAAAGCATGGCAAAGAGAGGACAGGTGCTTGAGTAAGTCTTCTTTTAATCTCTTCAAAGGCAGATTGAGCTTTTGGTGTCCAATGGAATGATGTACCTTTGATAAGTTCAGTCATGGGAGCTATGATTGTGCTAAAACTTCGAATGAACCTCCTGTAAAAATAAGCTAATCCATGAAAAGCTCGAACATCATGAATTGACTTAGGAGTAGGCCATGACCGAATAGCTTCAATCTTGATTTCATCTACCTTAACTTCATCACCAGTGACAATGTAACCTAAGAATGTTACCTCAGGAGTGAAGAAGGCACATTTCTTAAGGTTACCAAAGAGTCTTTCACGTTCCAAAACAAGCATAACTTGAGTTAAATGGTCTTGATGTTCATGCTCATCCTTGTAATAGATTAAGATATCATCAAAGTAAACCACCACAAACTTGTCTATGTATAGCCTGAAAACTTGACTCATCAATCTCATGAATATGCTAGGTGTATTTGAAAGACCAAAGGGCATAACCAACCATTCATAAAACCCTCCCTTAGTCTTAAAGGCTGTCTTCCATTCATCACCTTCTCTAATCCAAATCTGGTAGTATCCACTTCGAAGGTCTATCTTTGAAAACACCTTAGAGCCATGTAATTCATCTAGCATGTCCTTAAGTTTAGGTATGGGATACCTATACTTAATTGTGATCTTGTTAATGGTCCTATTATCCACACACATACACATCCCACCATCCTTTTTAGGCACCAAAAGAGCAGGCATAGCACAAGGACTTAAGGACTCAAGGATTAAGCCCTTAGACTTCAATTCTTCAACTTGCCATTGTATTTTCATGGTATCCTTTGGATTCATCCTATAAGCTAGCTTATTAGGTAGGATGGAACCAGGAATGAGATCAATGTGGTGTTGGATATCTCTTTTAGGAGGTAAACCCATGGGTATCTCCTCAGGAAATAAGTGACAGAAGTTTTGTATGAGTGTCTTGGCTACAGGATGAGTGGGTAAAGGGTTTTTAGATTCATCTTGAATGCTTAAAATCCACTCTTTAAAGGCCTTGAATTCATATTGAGGGGCCTTTAACAATGGCTCACTAACGGCCAGTAGCAAATCAGAATGGTTTGGCTAGTTTTGAGGCTTGATTTCATGGAGTTTTGATGGCGGAAAAGGGGCTAAAGTGATCTTCTTATCATCCTTAGTAAAGGTGTAAGTATTCAAGTAACCATTATGCATAACCTTACGGTTATACAGCCATGGTCTCCCCAAAAGTATATGACAAGCATTTATAGGAATGACATCACACCAAGGTTCATCTTGATAGTTCTTTCCAATGGAGAAAGAGATTAAGCACTGTGAGTTCACTTGGATTCCCTTGCTTTAATTCAACCATTGAATGTTGTAAGGGTGTGGATGAGTTATAGTTTGTAATCCTAGCTTCTTAATCATGCTTAGAGAAACCACATTTGCACAGCTTCCTCTACTAATAATTAAAGAACATACCTTTCCCTGAACTATACAACGAGAATGGAATATGTTCTCCCTTTGTTCATCTTTCACTCCCTTCTAGTTGCTTAGAACTCTTCTCAAAACTATCAATTCACCTTCATCAGCCTCTTCCACTACTTCTTCTTGAGTTTCCTCAAGCTCATCCTTATAATCATCTTCCTTTTTTCCTTCTTTAAATAGCTCCTTCACAGCTGACCATTAAGCTAAAGTAATTACCTTACAGTTTGGACATTCTGAAGCTATATGCCCAAGTCCTTGACATTTAAAGCATCTTCTATTGCTCATGGAATTGATATTAGGTTTATTTTGAGGGGTTTGGACCTTTTGTGGAGCTGGAGTTCTTTGTGGAAAGGAAGGGGATGGATTTTGTGGCTTGAAAATAGGATTAGAACTCCCCTTATTAAAGGATTGGTTCTGAGTAAAAGGCTTAGGATTTTGTGGTTTAGGGGGCTATCTAGCTCTCTTTTGCTGCTCAACCTTGTGAGTCAGCACACATACTTCATCAAAAGTGGTGTAGACTTGTAAATCAACCACATTAGCATACCTAGGATCAAGACCTCCTAAGTATCTAACAATGGTTTGCTCTTCGGGTTCTTATAAATCACATTTGATTACAAGTTTTTCAAACTCCCTTGTGTACTCCTCTATATTTAGATTGCCTTGAGTCAAGTTATGAAGTTATAAATAGCAATCTTAAACGTAGGTAGGGGGAAGAGACCTAGCCTTAAGCTTAGACTTCATCTTCTCCCATGTTCTGATTTTAGACTTCTTTTCCCTAACCCGTTTAGCACATAGGTTTGTCCACCATAATGAAGCATATTTTCTAAGTCTTGAGGCCCCCAACTTGACCTTCTTGTCCTCTGGAACATCCTTGTACTCAAAAACTCGTTTAACAGTATGCAGCCAATCTAAAAATTCTTCTGGATCAAGCTTACCTTCAAACTCCGAGATTTCAACCTTGAAATCATTTGTGTTAGCTTGAAACTGTGGTTCTGGCCTAGTCATTCTCAATGGTTCATCTTCACTAGATGAATCAATGTTATGACTAAAGACTAGCTCTTGCCTCCTTGGTTCAGATTGAAGAGGTTCTTCATTCATCTTTTGCTTCAGCTTCAAAAAGGAACCAAGCTGCGTTCATAGATACTCATTTTGAGCTTGAGTTTCTTGATTATGTTGAGCATCTTCATGAATTTTCTTTAGTAACATCTCATTCTGCCTCATAAGAGCATCAAATTTCTCTTCCAAACTCATGCTAGAACTTATCTTACTCTCGGATTATGTTTAAACTCACACAAGGAATGTGTTTGGAATTTGAGTGGGAATGATTCTGGAAAGTGGAGGGGCATACCAGGCCAAGGAGAAACCAAAGCTCTGATACCAAATATGATGTGTCTTGGAAGGAAAACACAAACACTCAAATCTGAATTCAAAGCTAAAAACAAGCAATCTGAATTCAAGCTAAAGTCTAAGTGATCACGTGTATGAATGTTTGAATAGAGGATAGACTAAACTCTTGTTTAGATACAAAATCACCACTAAACTTGAGTTTAGGGTCCCTAAACTGTGATTAAGATACAGAAACACTAGTTAATCAAGGTTTAGGACTTACTCGATCACCACTGTAATCGATCGAATTAAGGATAAGCAAGTGACGTATTTAGGGGAACGAAAGCAAGGTGCTCTCAATTCTAGTTTTCATTCAATATCAAAGTCTGATTACAAAATATGCCTTGGCAAGGCATTAATACATGACCAAGCAAGCAACCAAGCAGCATACAAGCTAGAATGAGGTTTCCTCCCTAGGAAGAAAATGGCTTAAACTAGCTAACCTATGCGCTTAAGGCTAAACTAGATTACATGCTTGCTTAACTAAACTAATTATAACTAAAATATTAAGAAAAGCAAAACAAAGGATGTACTTAACTTTAATACGCCTTAATTAAGCTAATACATCAGTTTATTAGCAAGGAAGTGGAGAAAAGCAGCCATAAAGCTTGCTTCTTTTTCAGCTGGCCAATCAGAATGCAAGGTGAGAATTCTTCCTTTCGTCTCTCATTGGTTAAGCTCCTCCCAAGGCTTCAAAGCAGCAAATGATGATGTTCCTAGTTGCTAGACTCGTGATTGAAGCAACCAAGCAGAGGAGAAGTTGAGCTAACCCACTTCAGAAGGAAAAACATGCAATAGCTTACCAGGTTCTCAAAAATAGTTTTTAGCCTAATTTTGTGTCCTTGTTTCCACCAATCAAAAATGAGCATGATTTTAATTTTAGGCCATGGGGGGGAGTCCTTAGGGTGTGTAAAAACCCCCTGAAAAGAAATCAAGGTTAAATCATGTTTAAGTAGGAGATTTCTACTAAAGCATTTTACCATGCAGTTTTGGACCAAAACTGACAGGTTGAACAAAATGCCTTGATTCCTTGACTTTGACTGTGCATAATTGACTTTGAATGCTTGGACCTAAAAGCTAACATCTAATATCAAACTTAAGCCACAATATAGCTTAAGAAATCAGATGAACAAAACCAGGTAGCTTCTGGTTGTTTAACCTGATTGCAACTGTTTGGCTCTTCTCCAAAATTTGAGCCATAGCTTGGACTTTGGAACTTGCAATGGAACTTGTTGGACTCGTAGGACCCTCTTCCATATTTGCTGAAGGGGACTCCATCATATAGTAGGAGGTTCAAATCAATAAAAGCAGATATAAGCTCAAAGGGGATAGCAAGGGATATAATACGCAACAAAGGGTGGCCATTTGGTCATTGGGTGTAACAAGTCAAAGAATGCCTCAATCATATTGCCTAAATACATATGCGAAACATGATCTTGAATGAGAATCAAAACAAGTTCTACCGAAATGATGTCAATGAAGAATCGCACATGAATTGACAAGAGACTAAATTGATAAATTAGTCCATAAAGGCTTAAAGCCTCAGGGGACATCTACCAAAGTCATAACTAGCTCATTAGTAAACATATGTCAAACTTCTTGTAAAGAGTAATAGGGTAATCAACTCGCACTTAACACATGGTCAAACATGAAGCTCCTTTTCGAAAACTCATTCTCAAATATTTTATGCATAATTGGGCAAACCAAAGGATCAAACTAAACTAAAGAAGTCTACCTAATCTACAAAGATCATCATCAGAGGATTTTTTAATTTTTCTTTCTTTTTTTTGATATTTTTTCTTTTTTTCTCTTCTTTTTTTATATGCATGCTCCTAATAACAATGCGAAGGAAAATGTAAAAACTATTAAAAAAACTATTAAAAAAAACCTAAAATGCAATCTAGAATGAAAAGAAAGCTAAGTATACTTCTAAAATGCTTCTAACCAAATAAGATTAAAACCTGCAATGAAACTCCAAAAACTATCACGAATAATATATACAATACGCAAGCACACCAAACCAAATCAAGCATTAGACGCCATCAAATAAGGACTAACTCCCCCATGCTTGAACAACACATTGTCCTCAATGTGTGCATGCAGTAGAAAAAGCAAAGGGGGAGTAGCAAAAAGAAATCAAAAAGGAGGTGGGGGAGGAGGATGGGATGGTTGGCCATAAGAGATATGCCAATCCCGTCAGGTCTCTAAACAAGCCCTATAATCCTGGAACTATTGAGCTTGGGTATCAAGCATCCCACGGAGCTCGTCGCGGCGCTCTTGGACAAAGTCATGAATAGCGTCGTTTTCAGAAGCAACATAAGCTCGAAGGGATACTTTCTCCTCCTGGATGGACCTAAGTGTGGCTTGAAGGTCGACATAGTCAATAGGGAGTGGTT
Organism: Carnegiea gigantea; assembly: GCA_029747015.1. Taxonomy (NCBI): domain Eukaryota; kingdom Viridiplantae; phylum Streptophyta; class Magnoliopsida; order Caryophyllales; family Cactaceae; genus Carnegiea; species Carnegiea gigantea. Next base: position 440,469 of record JAKOGI010000184.1, on the reverse strand, counting down.
GGGAGGAAGAACTAGGTCTGGCTTGACTAGAATAAGGGGGTAGAGGGGGTGTGGGTTAAACAACCTCGGCATCACCAGGTACCCAATAAAGGTTAGCCCGGTGAAGCAAGGTAGTTCGATCAACATTGGGAAGCGGTAGGAGCTAATCGCCAGGGTAAATCCAGCACAAACACCTAGCCTCTACGTTATAAAAGTTAATGATATCAAAAATGGCTTGATCAAACCACTCGGACCTAGAGACTCTATCCTTAGGGTTGGGCTTAATACCCAAAAATCTAGCAATAATTATGACAATACCACCAATGACTATCCTACCCTTAGTGCTAACAGCAGCACTATACAATCGCCTCGCCAAAAACGACCCGGGGTCAAGTTGGACACCATCAAGCATACAAGATAAAAAATATAACTCAGATAGTCTCAGGACATTCAAACTACCATCTCGAGCAAAGAAACAGCAAGTTAGGATATGCAGAGCTACACGAATGTAAGGGCTCCTAATATGTGTGCACTTGAAAGAACTAGTATTATACCTAACACTTCCTGAAAGCTCGCCCCAAAATGCATTTGGGTTGAATTTGCAGGGGACTTATTGGTTCAGAAATCCGTACTAGGTGGAAAACCAAATATACTGTTGAAGGTACCTAAGTTCAACTCATATAATTGTCCTTGCAAATTAAATGAAATGTACCCTGCTTGACATTGATGCCCTCTAGTGACCTCAACATGAAGTGTACTCAGGAACTTTATGGTAAGGTTCCGGTATGTATGCTCGTTTATCTTAATGAAATGTCTCGTATCACCCCATGTAAACAACCACCGAATATCATCTAACATTCCTAAACATCCTAACAATTCTTCATCATAATAACGACTTGCCACAATCATGCGTTCATTCAAACAAGTATATCTAGCGACATGATCGGGGTTGGTTAAACCAAGAGGATGAGGAATGTTACCTTGAGCTCGTGCATTGGTGGAAGTTCAAGAGGTCCATTGAGGCTGGGAAGATGCTTGGCTTGATAATCCTACCTCCTTGACACTCCTTTGTCTCTTGGTGAGTGCCATGGGTGTGAAAAGAGAAGAAACATTGAAACTAAAACCTAAAAAATAAAATTTAAGGAAGAAAAATGAAGAATTTAAGTGAAAAGAAGAAGAATTAGATAGGGAAGAAGATGTTTATGGAGGATGTGTGAAGGTAAGATGAGGTTAAAGGAGAAATGGTGGAAAGAGGTAAAATTTGTGGGAGAAAGAGAAAGATTAAGTGAAGAGGAAGGATTTTGAGTTGGAGTAAAAATGAGAAGAAATGAGGGAGTATTGAAGGTTTAGTAATGGTGGGTTTAGAGAGAGAAAGAGAGAGGTAGAGAGAGAGTGTCGAAGAAGAAGAAGAAGAAGAAGAAGATGGGGGAAAGTTGGATGGTCACTGTGGTTAAAGCCTTTGGCCGCAGCCTGTAGCAGCTCACCACGGTCTGTGGGGGTCACCACGGGCTGATCGTGGTATCTGCTACACACCAAATTTTTTTTGTTTTCCTGGTTTGGCACCCCACAGCCGTGGTGCTAGGCTAATTGGCCGTGGAGCCAAACATTTCTTTTTTTTCTTTGTTATTTGTTCTTCTCTCTCTTTTTTTTGTGTCTTTTTTTTTCTGTTTTATTTCTTCTTTTTTTTTTGTTCTTTTGCTATTCAAAACCACAAGTAACAATGAAAATCAAAAGAAAAAAAAAGAGGGCTTGGGTTGTCTCCTAAGAAGCGCTCTTTTAAGGTCAAGACCTTAACCATACTTCCATGCTTGGTTTGGATCAGTGAGTGTATGGACAGTGGCCTTCTCAATAGGTTGTCTCATAAGATAAGGTTTTAACCGCTGTCCATTGACTGTGAACACACTGATAGACTCAATCTACACTTCAACTGCTCCACTAGGTTGAACTTTGGTGATTTGAAATGGTCCCAACTACCGAGATTTCAGCTTGCCCGAAAATAATCGCAATCTCAAGTTGAACAATAGGACCATGTCACCTTTTTCGAATCTCTTCTTCATGATGTGTTTATCATGCCACTTCTTAGTTCGCTCTTTATATATGCATGAACTCTCATAGGCCTCCAACCTTAGTTCATTTAGCTCATTTAGTTGTAAGAATCTCCGTTCTCCAGCTGCTTTAAGATCAAATTGAGTGTCTTTATAGCCCAATGTATCTTATGTTCCATCTCTACTGGCAAGTGACAAGACTTCTCAAACACCAACTAGTATGGAGTAGTGCCTATAGGAGTCTTATACGTGGTGCGATATGCCTAAAAAGCATCATCAAGCTTAAGTGACCAATCTTGGCGGGACCGATCCACCGTTTTCTCCAATATACTCTTCAACTCCCGATTCGAGAGCTCTACTTGCCCCTTTATTTAGGCATGGTAGAGCGTAGCAACCTTATAAAACACCCCATATTTTTTCAATAGTGACTCAAGAGGCTTGTTGCAAAAGGGTGTTCCATTGTCACTTAGAAGAGATCTTGGCGTGCCAAACCTTGTGAAAATATTCTTCTTGAGGAGCTTGTTGATAACCTTAGAATCCTTTGTCGGGGTGGCAACGGCTTCTACCCACTTAGAAACATAGTCAACCACCACAAGGATGTAAAGGTTGTTATGGAAAGGAATAAAAGGACCCATGAAATCAATCCCCCATACATCAAACAACTCCCCCTCAAGTATGTCACTTTGAGGCATCTCATGCCTCTTAGTAATGTTCCCCGTTCTCTGACATCTATCACAAGTCATGATAAATTTTTTTACATCCTTGAAAAGCGTGGGCCAATAGAAGCCTACTTGGAGTACTTTCGCAATCATTTTATTCGGTCCAAAGTGCCCACCTTAGGTTGAAGCATGGCAATGGTGCAAGACACTACGAACCTAGGCGATCGGAAAAGAATGGCAATCTCCACACAGCCTGTAAAGAAAAGGGTCTTCCCATACATAGTGTTTGGCATCGGAAAAGAATTTCCTTCTTTGTTGGTAGGACAATCCTCGAGGTAACACCCCGCACACTTTGAAGTTGACCAAATCAGCATACCATGGGGTAGCTTGGTGGGAAATTGCAAAGAGTTGCTCACCAAGGGAGGAGTCGTCAATGGGGAGCTCTTCACCAGGAGTAGGCCCGAGGCCTAGGCGAAATAGATGATCGGCAACCACATTTGCCAACCCGACCTTGTCTTTGATCTCCAAATCAAACTCTTAAAGAAGGAGGACCCATCAAATGAGGCAGAGTTTGGAGTCAGATTTCTTTATTAAGTGTTTCAAAACAGCATGATTAGCAAAGACAATGACCTTAGAATTGATCAAGTAAGATCAAAATTTTTCCAAGGCAAAGATAACCACTAAGAATTCCTTCTCCGTTGTGGCATAATTCACCTGAGCCCCATCAAGAGCATGGCTTGTACAGTATATGGTATATGGCTTATTGTCCTTTCGTTGGCCAAGAACAGCGCCCATTGCATAGTTACTTGCATCACACATCACTTCAAAAGGTAGCTGCCAATCCGGAGCTTACATTACTGGAGCTGCTCTTTTAACCTATGACAAGCATTCAAACATTCTTCATTAAACTCAAAAGGCACATCCTTAACAAGCAACTGGGTGAGAGGTTTTGCAATTTTCGAAAAATCCTTTATGAACCACCAGTAAAAACCAACATGTCCAAGAGAACTCCTCACACCCCTTATAGAAGTTAGTGGTGGCAATTTTTTAATCACCTCTATCTTTGCTTTGCCAACTTCAATGCCTTTGTTAGAGACAACATGATCGAGGACAGCCCTCTCTTGCACCATAAAATGGCACTTCTTCTAATTCAAGACCAAATTCACATCTTCACATCTTTATAAGACCTTGGACAAGTAATTCAAGCAATGGTCATAGGTTGCACCACATACGAAAAAATCATCCATAAAGACTTCCATTATGTCTTCAATGAAATCAGAGAAAATAGCCATCATCCAACGTTAAAATGTAGCAGAGGCATTGCATAAACCAAATGGCATCCTTCTACAAGCATATGTACTATAAGGACAAGTAAAAGTATCCTTCTCTTAATCATTAGGATGGATAGCGATTTGAAAGAATCCCGAATATCCATCTAAGTATTAAAAATATGAGTTCTTAGCCAACCTTTCAAGCATTTAGTCAATGAAGGGAAGGGGGAAGTGGTCTTTACGGGCAGCTTTATTCAATTTTCGATAAAATCAATGCACATACGCCATCTCGTGATAGTCCTAGTGGGAATTAGCTCATTATTCTCATTTTTAATAATGGTTATTCCCCTCTTTTTAGATACAATATGGACCGAGCTTACCCACGTACTATCGGAGATAAGGTAGATAATGTCGGTCTTAAGCAGTTTCAAAATTTCCTTTTTGACCAGCTCTTGCATGCTAGGGTTCAACCTTCTTTGGTGTTCAATTGAGGGCTTATGATCATCTTCCATTAAGATTCGATGCATACACATAGAAGGATGAATTCCTTTTAAGTCATCAAGAGTGTATCCTATGCCTTTACGATGTAGTCTAAGTACTCTAAGCAAAGAGTCAATTTGAGATGCATTCAAACTTACATTCACAATCACAGCATATGTAGAGTTAGGTCCAAGAAATTCATACCTCAAGGATGAAGGGAGGGGTTTTAGTTCTACCTCGGGAGGTTTCGCCTCATCAGACGAGGGCTTATTTTCAACCTTTGATGGTTCCACCTTAGCAAGGAAAACTGGAATTGATGGAGAGGCTTCCAGAAGTTGAGCACACATGGCTACTTTGAGATTTTCATCCTTAGTAGTGCTATTATTCAACATCAAGTGCTCGAGAGGATCATTAGAATCAAGGTTAGACACGGTTTCCCGTATCAAACCATCAACCACATCAATCTTATTGCACTCATCAGAAATGGAAAGGAATTTAGCAGCTTTAAACAAGTTAAACGCCACATGATCATCTCCTACATCAAAAGATAGCTTACTGTTTTTTTACATCAAGACGGCAACCCAGCGGCGGCTAAGAATGGCCGACCAAGAATGATGGAGTGCACATATCCTCTTCCATTTCTAAAATCAAAAAGTCTTCCGACACGTACAAGACACCCATAGGGTATTTCACTAAACGATATGCCAATTATAAGGAGATAGTAGCCAGTCTCATCTCTCTTAGTTCTAATTTTTCACACATAAAAAGGGGCATCAAGCTCACACTTAACGCTAAATCACACAAATACAGTTTATAGATGCATTCCCCATCACGCAGGGAATTAAAAAACTATTGGGATCCTTAAGCTTAGCAGGAAGCTCGTTTTGGATCGTTGCACTGCACTCTTCAGTCAAAGCTACAGTCTCATGCTCTTCTAGCTTTCTTTCATTAGATAGAATTTCTTTCAAAAATTTAGCATATGAAGGCATTTGAGTAAAAGCATCAGTAAATGGAATGTTTATATAGAGTTTCTTAAGGACTTCTAAAAACTCCCTAAATTGTAAATCACGTTTTGCTTTAGCCATCCTTTGAGGAAATGGTAAAGGTGGGATGTAGGGTTTTGGGGAAGTGATCTTAGGGTCCTTAGGAACCTGGTCAGGCTTATGCACAACATCATTGATCAGCCCCTTAGAGGGTATAGACACCTCTTTCTCGACATTCTCAACATGTTCATTCTTATCATGGAAAGACTCATCATTGGTAGCCCCCTTAGGTCCCTCTAGTTGTTTCCCTCCTCTCAAAATCATAACATTGCATTGCTCCCTACGGTTAGTCTCGGGCTTACTAGGAAGTCCATCGGGGGGTGTAGATGAAAAGCTAGCTTATTGGGCGATTTAGGCTTCTAATATCTTATTGTGAGTTGTAAGCTCATCATCCTTAGAGGCTAATTGCTTAATATACTCATCCTGCTTTTGTTATGCCAAAAGCATAATTTCCATCATAGCCTCTAAATTGGACTTTTGGGGTACTTGTGGAGGAAAATGAGGTCTTTGAAAACCGGAGGGTGGCCTAGCATTCATTGGGGGCATATTTAGAGGGTTTGGATTAGACCTATATGAGAAATTCGAATGATTCCTCCAACTCGAATTACAGGTACTAGAGTAAGGATTATTGACTAGTCTCGGGTTGAAGTTTTGGACATAATTGACTTCACTGGAGTTTTAGGAAAAAGGACTCCCAACTTGACAATTCAAAGTCACATGTTCAATAAAACCACAAATTTCACATGGGGGAGGGGCACTAGAATTCACAGCATTAACATTTATACGGTTCAACCTTTGAGTCATAGCATCAACTTTAGCAGAAAGCAAAGTAAGTGCATCAACTTCAAGCTTACCTGCAACCTACTTGGGTTGGCCTCATTCGGTGGACCATTGAAAATTATTGGGCGCCATCTCCTCAATCAAATTATAGGCCTCGTCTTCAGTTTTATTCATGAAAGTTTCTCCTACTGCCGCATCAATAGTGGACCTTATAGGTTGGATCACACCATTATAGAAAGCTTGAACAATCATCCATCGTTAAAGACCATGATGAGGGCATAGCTATAGCAAATCCTCAAATCGGTTTCAAGCCTCATAGAGCGTCTCGTCGTCCATTTGGGTAAAGTTGGTGATTTAATTCCTTAAACTTATCGTTCTACTCGGTGGGAAGAATTTGGCGAGGAAAGCTCTAGTAAGCTCATCCCATGTGGTGATATATCCGAAAGGCAAAGAATACAGCCATGCTCTTGCCTTATCCGCAAGTAAGAAGGGAAATGGTCGCAGTCGAATGGCATTGGTGGAGACTTTGTTAAGCTTCAATGTGTCACACACCTCTAAAAAGACCGAGAGGTGTAAGTTCAGGTCTTCTAAAGGGGTGCCTCCAAACTGGGATTGTTGCACCATGGAAATGAGAGCTGGCTTGAGCTCGAAATTATTTGCGTCAACGTTAGGGCAAGCAATACTTGAGGCGATTCCCTGGACTCCAAGGGTAACAAAATCCCTAAGCGTCCTTCTTTGGTCACCTCCTCCTCTCGCCATATTTGTTGAAGTTCTTCTAGCCTTGCGTCTTTGTTCTTCAATCTTTTGCTTCTTCCTCCTTAAACAGAAAGTCCTCTCGATCTAGGGATTGGGTTTGCATAGAAATGGACTTCACATAAGTGGGGAAGATTCCTGCAAGCACAATCACCAACACTACCAACGCAATTAAACAATAAATAGGAAAGAAAACAAAGGAAAATAAAACACTTAGTCAATTTCGTAAAACTAACTCAATAGTTAATAAATTGGTCCCCGCCAATGGCGCCTAAAACTTGACATGTCTACAAGCGCACTGGTGTCATAGTATGGATTTAAAGATCGTCCTTAGGGACCAAAGTAATCTATTAAGTCCTTTCTATTACAAAATCGAGTCATTTCTATCAGAAAATACTAAGCAATTACTTAATCGAGGATTTTGATTTGGCAAATTCTAATTAACTGATTCTAAATTCAATCAAGGAAAAACGCCTAGGATTTATTTAGTTAAGGAAGGTGTTAGATCAATACGATTAACATGTGCTTTTCTCTAATTGGATAATTTCAAGGAATTGCAATTAATTTAGAATTTAGTCTATTCTTTCAAAATCGACCAAATTGCTTAAACTAAATCAAAGTCATTCTTTCAAACTAATTTGTCTTAATCTAAGTTCAATATTTTTTTTATTACTCTCTCTTCCTCCCAACATGTAAATTTCTCTTTCAAGCCATCGCTATATTAGCTCCTATCAAGCAATCTAACAATCGAATTCCACCTTTCAGTTCTTCACTCAATTGTCTCAAGGGTGCAAGCAAATTTGGACAAGTCCACTCACAACATGATAATCACTTGATAAAATGAAATCAAACCAACATGAAAATAAAGCACAATTCTATTCAATATAAAATGATCCAACTACACTTCTATTAACAAATATAATCCCTAGACAAGATAAACTACTCGCTCATGATTAAAAATTAGATAACTAACCAAACAATTCAGCGAGATTTGAGAGGGAAGGGCTTGGCGATGACAGCCTTCAACAAAGTCTTCAAACCACCAACAAAACCAAGTTCCTCACTCAAGATTCTCACTTGCACAAAAATCAAACTAAAATCCTAACTACAAAAAGTAAAATTTTGGGAAGTAGGAATGACTATCTATGTAGTGGATTCTCTTTTTCTGCTGCTAAGGGATGGGCTTTTAAGTAAGAACTCAAGCCTTTTTAGCCACATAGCTGAAGGGAGATGAAGAGGCCACAATTGTCAGCTTACCACGATCCGTGGTAGACACCACGGTTGGACTGTTGCCTTGGCTGGAACCAAATTCTCTGCTCTTCTCTTGCTCCATGGGCATAGCATCTCAGGGGCATCCGTGGGGTGTCAATATACACACAAATAAGGGTCAAATGTCGGGTCAAAATAGTCCAAATTTCTACAAATATCATCAAACAACCATAGCTAAGCATAAAACGAGAATAGGAGTATAAATGGTAACTTAATGCACACAGTTCTTCTAAAAATGTAACCAAATGACCCTAAAATGATATATACGTTAAGCATTCATCACTACCCTCCACCTAAACCCACAAGATTACCCCCTCCCACCCCACAAAAAACCCAAGCTCCACTGAAAAGCCTAGTCCCATAAAAATAGCCTAATCCCAACCCTATGAGCACCAGAAGATGTTTTAAATGTCAAGGTTAAGATGTTTTAAATGTCAAGGTCTTGGTCATATTGCCTCTAATTATCCAAACAGAAAGGTAATCACCTTGGCCAAGTAGGAGGCAGCTAAGGAGGAGGAGATTGAGGAAAAGTAGGTTCACCTAATAGAGGAACAGGACGCAGATTCTGAGGAAATTGTTGAGGAGGTTGATGAAGGAGAGATGTTGGTCTTAAGGAGAGCTTTGAGTGGCCTTAAAACCAAGGAAGAATAATGAGAGAACATCTTTCACTCTCGTTGTACTGTCCAAGGTAAGGTATGCTCATTGATCATTCATGGAGGCAGCTTTGCCAATGTTATTTCTCTAAGCATGGTGGAGAAACTCAATCTCCATGCTTCTGCTCACCCCCATCCATACAACATTCTGTTGTTCAATCAAGGTAAAGGGTTGTAAATTAACTCAAGGTGCCTAATTTCATTCTCCATTGGCCAGAATCACTAAGATGAGCTTTAGTGTGATGTAATCCCAATGGATGCATGTCACATTTTACTTGGTAGGCCCTGGTTATTTGACAAGAATGTAAAGCATGATGGTTACCTTAATACTTACTCATTTTCTAAGGATTGGAAAAAGATTACCCTTGCCCCTTTAAGCCCTTCCCAGATCCACAAACCAAAGCCATAAAAGAACCCCGAACAAGTCGATCTATTTCTCACTTATGGAGAACTATTACTGAAGGGCTCTTATCATGAGTTTAATGCCTTTTAAGGAGTGGATCCTCACTGCCTTTGAGGAACCAGAACACTTAACCCTAAGCCATCCCTTTGCTATCTCATTACTTGCGCAATTCAGTCATGTCTTTCCTAATGAGATACCCTCTGGCCTAACCCTCAAAAGATCCATCCAACACCGTATTGACCTCAATCCAGGAGCCATACTCCCAAAATAGCCAGCATACAGAATGAATCCTAAGGAGACTATGGAAATATAAACGCAAGTATATGAACTGATCAACAAATGGTTGGTTAGGGAATCACTTAACCCCTGTGCCGCTCCAGCCCTTTTAGTCCCTGAGAATGATGGGAGCATGAGAATGTGTGTGGATAGCTGTGTCATAGATAAGATCACTATCAAGTATAGGCACCCTATTCCAAGACTAGAGGACATGCTAGATGAACTTCATGATTTCATTGTGTTTTCTAAGGTTGATTTGAGGAGTGGTTACTATCATATCAAGATTAGAGAAGCAGATGAGTGGAAGATAGCTTTCAAAACCAAAGGAGGCTTGTATGAATGACTTGCAATGCCATTTAGATTATGAAATGCACCCAGTACCTTTATGAGATTCATGAACCAAGTGTTTAGGCCTTACATTGGGAAGTTTGTGGTGGTCTATTTTAATGATATTCTAATCTATAGCAAGACTGAAGCGGAACACCAAGATCACTTGACTCAGATCATGGTTGTTCTGGAAAGAGAGAAGCCTTATGGTAACCTTCAGAAGTGTACTTTTTTTTTTTTCCAAGGAGGTAACCTTCTTACGCTACATTGTTACTGCCCAAGGAGTCAAGGTTAATGAGAGTAAGGTTAAGGTAATTCGGTCTTGGCCAGTTCCAAAGAGCATATGATGTATATAAAAGAGAGCCCAAATGACCAAGCTAAGTATTTTTGTGGTTTTTGTAATTGAGAAAACAAGGAAAGTAAAAAGGATAGTTCAAGACTTGACTTTGAGATAATCCAATGGAGCCACTCAAGCCAAACCTTGAGCAATCCCTTAACCCAATCTAGGATACAGAAGTTAATCACCACCTAGATAAGAATAAGAGACCTAGAACACCACTTGAGATTGTCAACACTCAAGATATAGAATCAGGTTTTGAAAACACAAATGAAAATCTACTCAAATGCCGAATTTGTATTGCTTAATCCGAAAGTTGATGAATAATCTTTTTTTTTCCAAAATGACTCTAAACTATGACCCTTATATAGTAGAGGCCTTACACAATGAAAAGACATAGGAAAACAAATGAAAAGGTGTGAAGAAAGCAAGTGAATACAAGGGATGCTGCATACGGATGAATCAAAGCTAAAGAGGTGTGTCCCTTGATGTTGTTGATGTGAAATGAGTGTAGCAGCAAGGGCGATGCATGAATCTAAAATTCCCATATGTTTTGGCCTTGCAAGAGGAGGGGAGACACGGCTTTGGAAGAGGCACAAAGCAGCAAGAGCCGAAATGGGGAGCATTCACATTGTTCACGTGTTTTGCATTTAATGCTTTCACATTAGCAACTTACCCAACTTCAAACAAGTATATCTCTCTGGTTATGGATCCAAATTTGATGATTCTTGATTCATTGGGAAGCTTAGGATGTCTAGTTTCCAGCAGAGGTGGTTTCATAGCATTTGGATCAGCCGTTTAAAAGTTATGGGTCAAAGAGTGGAGACTATCCAAAACTAGCCTGCAGTTTGATATCCGATTTTGTGGGCTGAGGTTGACCAACTAAATGAACTCCAAATAAAACGTGGTTAGTCTTGTTGGAAAGCTTATTCTTTAGGCTTGATTAATGTAAGGACCATCAGCAATTTGGCCCATTAAAGTTTGCTACAAAAGTGTGACAAAATCGGGGTATATGCGGATGAGCTAGGTGCTAGCTTATTAGGGATCTCCACAGCTTTCTTGCATGTGAGGGCTCTCTACTTGGCCTCCTTAAGCTTTTCTTGACCTTCCTTAAGCTCAATAATAGTAGTAGGATTTATAGGCATGATGCATGATGCTCTTAATCCCCATTTGGAAATCCCTTTTGAAAAAGGCACTTTGAAGTTCAACATAAACTCCTTAAAGTGTCTTGTATCATGGAATTCATATAATGGAACCAGAAGTGAACGTTTCTAGGCATGATCTTGTTGGACTTTTATCTTCCTTGAAGTGGAGTTTGAGAAATGAAAATGAACCCCTTGAATATATACATTATTCTCCCCGGGTTGTTTGGAGTTTATCCTCAAACTCGAAGGGTTTTGTTTCTTCTCATAAAAGAGGTCAATTTTATGATATGGGGTTCTTTGAGGAAAAAAGTCATAAGGCATCTTTTGAGGAGCACTATGAGCATGGGGTTGATAAAAGAGGGTAAGGGGAGGGTAAGAACTAGGGTTAGACTCGGTTGGGAAAAGAGAGGTGAGTAAGAGGTTCTTTTGTAAGGCTTTTTGTGGTTTGGGGGTTTGGGAAGGTTGAATGGGGCTGGGTTCATGCTCATCAAATCTTGAAGGTAGGCTCCAATTTACTTATTATCTACTTCATCGTAGGCATCAAAGATGGGAGGTAGATCAAAGTTAACGTCACTATTTTCTTGATAATGGCCTTCTCCATTTAAGACAAATGGATAACTAACTTCTTTTTCTTCCTTCATGGCTGCTTCCCATTCGATCAAGGTGATGAATTCCTTATTGGGGTAGTCCGAGGGTGCATGACCAAAGCCTTGACACTTAGAACACCTTTTAATGCTCATGCTAGAACTCATGGTAGGACCTGATGTGTATGGGGCTGATTTGTGGATGTGTTTAGGTTTGGAAACTTGGTCAAGTAGCCAACCTAGGCTCTGATACCAAATAATGTATATAAAAGAGAGCCCAAATGACCAAGCTAAGTATTTTTGTGGTTTTTGTAATTGAGAAAACAAGGAAAGTAAAAAGGATAGTTCAAGACTTGACTTTGAGATAATCCAATAGAGCCACTCAAGCCAAACCTTGGGCAATCCCTTAACCCAATCTAGGATACAGAAGTTAATCACCACCTAGATGAGAATAAGAGACCTAGAACACCACTTGAGATTGTCAACACTCAAGATATAGAACCAGGTTTTGAACACACAAATGAAAATCCACTCAAATGCCGAATTTGTATTGCTTAATCCGAAAGTTGATGAATAATCTTTTTTTTTCCAAAATGACTCTAAACTATGACCCTTATATAGTAGAGGCCTTACACAATGAAAAGACATAGGAAAACAAATGAAAAGGTGTGAAGAAAGCAAGTGAATACAAGGGATGCTGCATACGGATGAATCAAAGCCAAAGAGGTGTGTCCCTTGATGTTGTTGGTGTGAAATGAGTGTAGCAGCAAGTGCAATGCATGAATCTAAAATTCCCACATGTTTTGGCCTTACAAGAGGAGGGGAGACACAGTTTTGGAAGAGGCACAAAGCAGCAAGAGCCGAAATGGGAAGCATTCACATTGTTCACGCGTTTTGCATTTAATGCTTTCACATTAGCAGCTTACCCAATTTCAAACAGGCATATCTCTCTAGTTACTGATCCAAATTCAATGATTCTTAATTCATTCGAAAGCTTAGGATGTCTAGTTTCCAGCAGAGGTGGTTTCATAGCATTTCAATCATCTGTTGAAAAGTTATAGGCCAAAACGTGGAGACTGTCCAAAACTAGCCTGCAGTTTGATATCCGATTTTGTGGGCTGAGGTTGACCAACCAAATGAACTCCAAATAAAATGTGGTTGGTCTTGTTGGAAAGCTTATTCTTTAGGCTTGATCAATGTAAGGACCATCAGCAATTTGGCCCATTACATTTTGCTGCAAAAGCATGACAAAACCGGGGGTATATGCAGATGAGCTAGGTGCTAGCTTATTAGGGATCTCCACAGCTTTCTTGCATGTGAGGGCTCTCTACTTGGCCTCCTTAAGCTTCTCTTGAGCTTCCTTGAGCTCAATAATAGTAGTAGGATTTATGGGCATGGTGCATGATGCTCTTAATCCCCATTTGAAAATCCCTTTTGAAAAAGGCACTTTGAAGTTCAACATAAACTCCTTGAAGTGTCTTGTATCATGGAATTCATATAATGGAACTAGAAGTGAACATTTCTAGGCATGATCTTGTTGGACTTTTACCTTCCTTGAAGTGGAGTTTGAGAAATGAAAATGAACCCCTTGAATATATGCATTAGCATACATGACGTTAGGAGTTTTTATGGGCTTGCCTTATTCTATAGGCGGTTCATTAGAAACTTCAGCACCATTATGGCTCCTATGACTGAAGTTATCAAAGGCACATCATTCAAATGGACCCCAAAAGCTCAAACTGCCTTTAAGGAAGTTAAGTCCAAGCTCACTGAAGCTCTAGTTCTAGCACTGCCTTGTTTTGATAAGATATTTGAGATTGAATGTGATGCTTCTGGAGTTGGTATTGGAGGAATTCTTACGTAAGAAGGGTAACCCTTATCCTTCTTACGAGAGAAGTTGTGTGATTCTAGGAGAAAGTACTGTACTTATGACAAAGAATTCTATGCCATTGTGAGGAGTTTGGAGCACTAGAGTCATTACTTGATGGCAAATGAGTTTATCTTACATTCTAATCATAAGGCCTTGAAGTACATTCAAGGGCAGCACAACTTAAACTCAAGACATGCCAAATGGGTGGAACACCTCTAGTCATTCCACTTTAAAATCAAGCACAAGTCTGAGAAACTCAATCAAGGAGCAGATGCACTTTCAAGGAGGCATTTGCTATTATTTCAGCTTGATGCTTACACATTCAGGCCCTCAAGACAACTCAGGAACTCTAAGTTCAAGCACCAATCAAGCATTAGTCTAAGCCATACTGAAGCAAAGTTCAAGCCTGCCCGGGTATGATCCTTCCTAAAGACCCAGTTTTGTTCATCTAATTTTTTAAATCTCTAAAGGGTTTAGACTTGATATTTTTGCATGGGATGTTGCCTAACATCCTCAATAATGAAGCCATGAAGAGAAATTCAAGTTAAATTAGTTCCTTCATGAAGATTTTGCCTAGACAAGTTAACCTTTCTAGATTAAGCTACGTTCTAACTCGGTCTGAGTTTCTAGCTGGTTACTACCCTTAAACCCAATTTAGTCCTAATTTCTTTACTTAGGATGATTATTAACATCCTAGTGAAGTCATTGATGCATTGAAATCAAGTTTAAATTAGGTAGAAGCCAAGCAACCAAGCTGCTCAACTTTGGGCGCTAAATGGCCAGTTTGACTGTTTTGGATCAACAACTAAGATATCTTTAAGGAAGCAACTTGGTGACCTACCAACTTGCCAACTTGCTTGCCTACTCTACTAGCAGACCCATCATTGGCTAGTTTGCAGCTTTGGAAGGCTACTTGACCACTAGGAAGAGAGATAAAGATTATCCTTACTTTTGATTGGCCAGCCGCAATTCAAGTCACTTCAACAGCTATTTTTCTCTCTGTCATGTGCAAATGGATTACATTAGTTCTAATGATCTTATTCAATCTTGAGTTTAGCATTAATCATATGTATTTAGCTAGATACACAGAATGTACTTAAGCTAGACTAAGCATGCTTTGTAACCCAGTTTGTTTAAGCTAGTTTAGAGGTTTCCTAATGACTAAGGAAAACCCTAAGCAACTAGCAGCTTGGGAGGTCCGTACTTATATCTAGGCTTCTTGTATTTGCAAATGAGTAATGAAGAAAGCCATTTCAGTCGAGCTAAGCTCCCAAACCCTGTTCTCTCTCAAACTCATCTAGCTTATCTTTACTTAGGCCAAGTAAAGTGGTATTCTAGTGAGCCTTAATCTAATTCATTGGGGGTGTTCCTGTATCCTTTGAATGATTAAGGGCCCTAAATTGAGTCTTGGTGGTGAAATATGTATCCAAGAATCAGTTTAGCTCTATCTATCCTAGTTTGTTCTGCCCGA
Organism: Carnegiea gigantea; assembly: GCA_029747015.1. Lineage (NCBI taxonomy): Eukaryota > Viridiplantae > Streptophyta > Magnoliopsida > Caryophyllales > Cactaceae > Carnegiea > Carnegiea gigantea. Next base: position 425,124 of record JAKOGI010000184.1, on the reverse strand, counting down.
GTTCTATGAACTGACATTCTGCCTTTGCTCTTCTTTCAAGCTTGCTTGCAATCTAACCTTGATTGTAGGCTTGTTTAGTAAGGAGATACATCAGCTCTTCCCTAAAAAGAAAAGAAAAGGAAAGAACATTCGAAACATACACATACAAACAAAGAGTTCATTGCTTGATTCAAACAAAGGTGGTCTCAATCATTACCCTACTTCTTACTAACAACCTAGCATTGAGTGTACCCTAACTACTCACTTAGAGAAATTGTGATTACAAATTGGTGCTAGCTAGTGTACAATCCTCCCATGAGATTTCCACCACACTCCACCTAGTTCCTAGACAAAGCCCGCGTCCCCAGTCTAAAAAGTTGACCAAGAACACACACAGGGGTATGCACAAGTCTGAAATGGGATTAAAACCAGGAAAGCCTTACTAGTTGTCTTGCTTCTCACTATCAAGCTCAGCACTTGGTTCACCAAAGCATAATTCATTTCAACAAAAGCACGCAGCTTAGATCCAGCTTGTTTATCAACAAAGCAGAGCAAATGATTTACTTATGAAGCACCTATAAACCTTTTAGAATTATTGGAGCAACAAATTAATGTCAGCTAGTAAATAGTCCTACTAACAAGTTTCCATCAACATCCTCTTTCCTGCCCTTTTTCTATATAAGGAATAAAGTCGAAAAAGTGAGAACCCCCTCCCCCAAAAAAAGAAGACCAAAAAACCATTTGTTGATTATATTTAGTTTTGATGATAACAAATCCAAGTATAAAAATTTGTCCAAATAATGTTGCTCCGAACATGATCTCCAAACAGGCCTAACTGGTGTTTGTGATCTTTATTGTATTAACTGGTTTGCTATATGTGAGAACAAATCTTCTAGACAAGTTTTACTTGGTGATTCCATATTAAGTCAAGAACACCATCTCGACAGTTGATTGTAAAGCGTGTTCCTGAACTCTAGCAATGCAAAGAACAACCCCAGCAAACAAGGTGGCCTTGGTGTTCACAGCAGCTCTACAAATCTCGGACAAGATGACTGGTTCAAAACAAGAAGTCTTGGGTATATAGGTTTTATTTAATTAGACTCTTGTTAATATGCCAATATTGAAAACATCATTTTAAACACCTCTTGAATCGGTATTTGCGCTAAAGTACTTCAGAACACCAGTTGCGAACAACCCTGCAAACAGGATGCCTAGGGTGTTTCTGAACTGCAGTGGCCATACCCGATTATTTTTGAAAATTCATTTTGGTTGGCCAAGATCTCCAGAATACTTTCTTTGAATTTCAAAATTGCTATTTTTCTGGAGAGGATAGTTCTTGAAAATATTATGGAGATTTGCGAAAATAGGTTTGGGAGATTTGCCAAATCAAAAGATTCCTATGACTATATTTTCGGATTTGGTAAAAGCTGAAAATCTCTTTAAACCTCTTCACGGCTATGGGAAGATAAGGGTTATCTTTTAAGATAACAAAATCCCTTATATTTTGGGATAAATTCATCATTAGCCGTTGGAGAATATATTTTGTTTGCAAATCATTTTCCATACTTAGCTGATTCTTTGGTTTTTGACCGTTGGACCTTGTGTTTAAAAACCGCAGCTTTTCTCTCCCATAAAAAGGCCAAGAAGCAGATAGAAAAAACTCAGACTGAAAAAGAGAAGCAACACAGCTTTCTGAAAAATCTGGAAAAAATCAGGAAACACGGTTTTCACATTAAAATTCTTGAGCTTCATTCTGAAAAGCAAAACCGTGACAAGCTGTGTTTGATTTGAGTTTTCAAACCTTTGGCATAATAGGATCTTCATTGTACCTTACATCTGCTTAGTGAGAAGCACCCCCTGTAAGGTGTTTGTAACCCTGATCTTGGATCAGAAAAGTGAGTGAGTGTGTCCTAGTCGTGTGGACTTGGACGTGTCTAATCTTGCGAAGGTTGGACGTGGTGTAACCTGTCTTTGGGAAGAAGGTTACGTGGTTGCAAGTTGTAACAAGGTGTGTTACATTTGTAACGTGTGAAGCCCGTTAGTGAAAGTGGTTAAATCCTACACGAGGTAGGTCGTGGTTTTTCACACCTCAGTTGGGCTAGAGGTGTTTTCCACGTAAAAATTGTGTGTGCTTTATTTTCCGCATTTATCTTGGTGATTTTCGCATCTGCAATATTTGAGAACACCCCGTGCAAACAAGCTATCAGGGTGTTTGTCATTTGAGAACAACCTCTGTGAGGGTGTTTGTTATTTACAACGCGAAAATCAGACACCACAATTCACCCCCCCTCTTGTGGTTGTATACTCACGAACTCAACAAGTGGTATCAGAGCAGGTTCTCTTACAAAAAGTTAACACCTTGAGAGATTCTGAAGATGAGTACCCCACAAGGAATTCTTAAAGGGCAATCCATTACTCGTCCACCCTATTTCAACGGCCAACATTATAGTTGGTGGAAGAATAGGATGGAGAACTATATTCAGGCAGAAGATTATGAATTATGGATGCTCATCAAGAACGGGCCCCTTGTTCCCACCAAGGTGCTTGAAGATGGTAAGAAGGTTCCCAAGGAATCCATAGAGTTTGATGCCGAGGACTACAAGAAAATGGAGAAAAATGCCAAGGCCAAAAAGCTTCTATATTTTGGCCTAGGACCCGATGAATACACTCGCATCTCTGAGTGTGAATCAGCCCAAGCTATCTGGAATGCTCTGCAAGTTGCTCATGAAGGTACGAGTCAAGTTAAACAATCTAGAATTGAGCTACTTATGCGACAATATGAGTTGTTTGATATGGGTGATCATAAAACTGTGATGGACATGTATACACGGTTCACCCACATCACGAACGAGTTAAAATCCCTGGGAAGATCATTCACCACTGAAGAGTTGGTGAGAAAAATCCTCAGAATTTTACCTCACACGTGGGAGGCCAAAGTAACAGCCATCCAAGAGGCTAAAGACATGAACAAGATCACCCTCGACGAGTTGATTGGTAATCTCCAGACCTATGAACTCCGAAAGAACACACAGCAAAGAGAGGAGCAAAAGAAGGATTGTGGGCTTGCCTTGAAAGCACATGAGGACACTGACTCTGACCTTGAAGATGAAGAAATGGCCCTAATGTCCAGAAAATTCAAGAAATTCTTCAAAAAGGTCAAGGAAAACAACAAAAGAAAAGACTTCAGCAAGTCCAGAAACACCTCCAAAGAACAGCTCACAGGGTGTTTCAAGTGCGGCAAACCAGATCACTTAGTCAAAAATTGCCCTCTGCTTCGAGAAGATTAGACGCCCGAACACCCTCGAAAACAGGTTCGAAAACACCCTGTAAACAATCTGGGCAAGCGATTCTCGAAAGCTATGCTGGCTGCTTGGGGAGATTCCTCTGAGGATGAAGGAGAATCTGAAGCTGAAGAAGGGGTCGTAGCACTTATGGCACAAAGTGATTCAGATTCAGATGATGAATCAACAATCAGCCTCTCAGATCTTAAGAGCAAGGTACATGGTCTTAACAAAGCTACTTTAGAAGAACTTCTATATAATTTGATAGACACTTGTGCTGATCTAAAAAGAGAAGTTCGTGACCTAGAACTTGAAAATGAAATTCTTAAAAATGAAAACCTCGGTTTACATGAGAATATTAACTTGCTCAAAGAAAACCTCTTTATAAAAGAAGGAGATTATTCTCGAATGGAGGAAAAACTCTTTGAGGTAGAAGGAATGGTTGAGTCCTTGCTCAGGGAGAACAAAGGTTTGCATGCTGATATAGAAAAACTGGAAAACGAGCTTACCACAACCAAGCGCTGGAACGAGTCCTCACAAGCCCTTGATTGGTTAAACACTCACCACAGTCGAAACAAAAAGGGACTTGGGTATAAGCCTAAACGAACAGTCTACCCAATTCACAGAAAGTATGTGGGATTACCTGAAAACATTGTTTGCTTTCATTGTGGCAAAACGGGTCATTATAGATACACTTGCCCTTTAAGAAAACATGCCAATGAAAAGAATGAAAGGTATGTGAAACAAATCTGGATTAGAAAAGATGAGCTTTACATGTCTAAAAGAATGGGACCCAAGTGGATCTGGGTTCCCAAAACTAACCCGTGATTTGTTTTGCAGGCTGAAGTGAGAGAGAACAACCTTACGAACAACCCCACTAACACCCTTGGAAACAGGCAGTTGTGGTTTGTTGATAGTGGGTGTTCACGGCACATGACTGGTGAAAGATCAAACTTTCTCTCACTTACAGCTCTGAATGGTGGGAGTGTAGCATTTGGAAACGGCAAGTCTGGGACAATTATCGGTATAGGTAATATTGGTAAAACTCTCTCCCACTCAATTGATAATGTGCACTTAGTTGATGGGTTAAAGCACAATTTGCTAAGTGTGTCCCAACTGTGTGACAAGAACAACCTAGTACTGTTTTCAAAAACACGTTGCTTGGTTGTGAATGACGACACAGGAGATGTTGTGTTGAGGGGGAAGCGATGTCAAAATGTTTATAAAGTTTGTATTTCCACTCTTCCCCAAAATAATCTGACTTGTTTAAATGCATTAAATGATGATATAATGCTATGGCACAAGAGACTAGGTCATGTAAGCTTATCCTTGTTAAACAAACTTGTTTCAAAAGACCTACTTATTGGACTACCTTCCATCAAATTTAATGATGACAAGGTATGTGAAGCTTATGCAAAAGGCAAACAAGTCAGATCTTCTTTTAAATCGAAAAAATGTGTAAGCACTACTCGACCTCTAGAATTATTACACATTGATTTGTGTGGTCCCATGAGGGTAACCAGTAGAGGTGGGAAAAAGTATGTGCTTGTTGTAGTGGATGATTACTCTCGATTTACTTGGACCTTGTTTTTGGCATCCAAAGATGAAACCTTTGAGAATTTTATTGCCTTTCTCAAAAAGGTTGAAAAGAGAGTAGGACACTCTTTAATTAGCTTGAGATCTGATCATGGAACTGAGTTTGAAAATGCAAGTTTTATTAACTATTGTAATGAACATGGTGTTGATCATAACTTCTCAGCCCCAAGAACACCCCAACAAAATGGGGTGGTTGAGCGCAAAAATCGAACCCTGGAAGACATGACCAGAACAATGCTTATAGCTAGTGATCTTCCTAGGTATTTCTGGGCAGAAGCATTGAACACCTCATGTTACATTATAAATAGATGCATGATCAGACCCATTTTGAGCAAAACTCCTTATGAACTTTTCAAGGGCAGAAAACCCAATATTACGCACCTAAGGACATTTGGTTGTAGGTGTTTTGTGCATAATAATGGGAAGGATGCCTTAGGAAAGTTTGACCCTAGGAGTGATGAGGCAATATTCCTTGGTTATTCTTCTCACAGCAAGGCATACAAAGTCTTTAACAAAAGAACCTTGTGTGTTGAGGAAAGTGTGCATGTGCTTTTGAATGAATCTAACGTGTTGAGTGAGAATGATGCACAGGAAGATGAACTTAAATTAGGTCTTGTTCAAAAAGAAGTGTTGCTCCAAGATAAACGAGGTAAGAACACCATGGAGAAAACAACTCCTGAATGTGTTCCTCAGAACAGCAGGCAAGGTGAACACCAAACAGGAGAAAACACTGCTGAACCCTGTTCGGAACCGTGTTCTTCAAGAATAGACTTACAAACATGTGCAGAAACAGGCTCGGGAGATGATCGTAAGCATTATGTTACGACTAGAGTAGAGCATGGGTCTGTGGATCCTCTTACTCCACGACCATGGAAGCACCATAGTTCGCACCCTCTTGATCAAATCTTGTCAGATATTAATACTGGAGTGCAAACTAGATCTAAACTAAAGAATTTTTGTGCTTTCTATGCTTTTCTTTCTAACATTGAGCCAAAAAGTGTGAATGAAGCTCTTGCAGATTCAGATTGGATCACGGCTATGCAAGAAGAGCTTCATCAATTTGAGAGAAACAAAGTATGGCACCTTGTACCTAAACCTACAGAGAGAACAATCATTGGAACCAAGTGGGTGTTCCGAAACAAACTGGATGAGTCAGGAACAGTCACTAGGAACAAGGCACGGCTGGTTGTACAAGGATACAATCAAGAAGAAGGGATCGATTATGAAGAAACCTTTGCACCAGTTGCTAGAATTGAGGCTATTCGAATCTTAATAGCCTTTGCAGCTCATATGGAAATCAAGCTATATCAAATGGATGTTAAAAGTGCATTCCTAAACGGATACCTTAAAGAAGAGGTGTATGTCAAACAACCCCCTGGTTTTGAAAATGGTGATTTTCCAAATCATGTTTTTAAACTTGACAAGGCACTTTATGGTTTAAAACAAGCTCCAAGAGCTTGGTATGAACGGTTGTCAAGTTTTTTTACTTGAAAATGATTTTAGAAGAGGCAAGGTAGACAATACCTTGTTTCTAAAATCTAAGGGGGAACATTTTTTGATTGTCCAAATATATGTTGATGACATTATATTTGGTGCAACTCATCATGATTTATGCAATGAATTTTCAAATATGATGAGGAGTGAGTTTGAGATGAGCATGATGGGTGAGCTTAATTTTTTCTTAGGCTTACAAATCAAGCAAACTCCAAACGGCACCATGATCCATCAGCAAAAGTATATCAAGGAGTTACTTAAGCGTTTTGGGATGGAGTCAGCCAAACCCATAGACACTCCTATTTCTCCTTCAACCAAGTTGGTTATGGATGATGGGAGTCCCTCAGTTGAGGAGAAACTCTATAGGGGTATGATTGGGTCACTCTTATACCTAACCGCTAGTAGACCTGATATTGTTTTTAGTGTTGGTTTATGTGCCCGTTTTCAGTCTAACCCTAAGGAAACTCATCTTAAGGCTGTTAAACGGATACTAAGGTATTTGAAACATACACCCAATTTAGCTTTATGGTATCCTAAAGGTTGCAATTTTGATCTTGTTGGATATGCTGATGCTGACTATGCTGGATTCCTAGTTGATAGAAAGAGTACCTCAGGTATGGCTCACTTTCTTGGACCTTGTTTGGTATCTTGGGCTACCAAGAAGCAACATTCAGTTGCCATGTCCACAGCAGAAGCTGAATATGTTGCAGCAGCTTCATGTTGTGCTCAACTGTTGTGGATAAGGCAACAGCTTAAGGACTTTTGTGTTGACATTGGATGCATTCCTATTTTTTGTGATAACACAAGTGCAATTAACATTGCCAAAAATCCATGTCAACATAAAAGAACAAAGCATATTGACATTCGACATCATTTCTTGAGAGATAATGTTGAAAAGGGTTTAATCTCTATGAATTTTTGCACAACGGAAAATCAAATTGCTGATATATTCACTAAGGCACTCGCTAGAGATCATTTTGAAGAAATAGACTGGAACTAGGGTTGGTGAGAACACCCTGAGATACCTGTTTCCAGAACATGAACTGGGTTTGGTAAGATCAACCTTTACACCCTGTTCTCTCCCCCTGTTTGCAAATTTTATTAATAACGGATGTGATTGCATACACCCGAATTGCGTGCATTTTTTTTGTCTCTTATCTACTTAGTACAGCATAAGGGGATGTACTGGAGCCGTCTTAATGCCATTCAGTCGAATCAGATCAGACGGCAAAGAACAGGCATAATACAGAGAACAGGTACGCCCCTTGGTTGCTCGGTGTGTTTTCTTTCCTTCCCAAGGCACAAGATGTTAATGCTCCTACCCGTTGCAAATCAAGAAATCTTCTCAAAGATTCGGCTGCTCTCTCTCTCTCTCTCTCTTTATATGCCCTGCTCTCAATACTATCGTTCACCTCGCCCTCAAGCAAAAACCGAACATCCTGCAAACACCTTAAACCCTAATCTCTCTCTTCTAGCAACAATGGCTTCCAACAACTCTTCTCAATCAAAAGCCCTCGTTCTTGCAGCCTCAATCCCTGCTCCCCGTCGCCCAATTCTTTATAAGCCTTTCAAGTTCCTGAATCGCTTGTCCCTAAAATCAGTGGGAATGGGGATGGATGATATTCCCTTTGAATGTGGAAGGGAATTGGTGTTCCTCGTAGGGGCAATTGCTTGTCCCATTTTAGTTAAGTCAAAGGGAACAAAGTCGGGGTCTCAAGAACAATTCTTGGAAACCCCTGAAGGGTTTAATTTTGAGCCCTGTTCTTCTGTGTTGTTCTCTGACACCGCGACAGAAACAGGGGCTGCCTCTGTCGAAGGTGTGTTTGTGGAGGATTTGCATGTCGACTTCCAAGGGAAGTCGAATGAGTCGTCAGAGGAGAGTCTAGAGAAGAATTCTCTCCCTGAGGCTGAAATCTCCACTCCAGACTTTCAAACTGGAGAGAAAAGGAAGGGGGTGAAAATCGTGGCTAGGCGTAGCAGAACGCCAAGAACAAGGCCACAACCAAGGTCTCAACCCTCTCAAACTCCATCTTCTCCTCAATCCTCTAAGCCCTCTCGAAAATCTGCAAGGCTAGCGTTTCAATCCTCTCATCGTCCCTCCAAACCCTCTGCTCCTATCATCGAGGAGATTTCTTCCTCTTCTGAAGGGTTCTCGAGTTCTGACTCTGAGAACACCACCTTCAAACAGGGGACACCGGTGTTTTTCGAGTCCTCTGAAGAACAATCTCCTCCAAAACCAACCAATAAACCTGCTGTGAAGCCCTCCCCTGCCAAAACACCCCTCAAGCGAAAGCCCAGAACAGCCCCCCTACCAGAAACTACCACCTCTGTTCCTGTCCTTAAACGCCCAAAGCAGTTCACTCCCTCTCCTATGTCTGACAAACATGCGCAGTTGCTGAAGCGCAATGTCGTCAGGGGGAAGGTAGTGAATGTAAGCTTTTTCGAGGAATAGGGTCTGGGGGTGTTCTTGAACAAGCTTCGAGCCCAAGGATGGCTTGAGTTGTTTGCAAACACCCAGCAAGGGTGTTCTGTGCCTGAGTTGGCTGAGTTCTATGCCAACTGCTCTGTCACAAATGGGGTGGTGACAAGTGCTGTCAATGAGTGCCATTTCTCCTTTGATGCAGCCACCCTTGGTGACATTCTGGGCATCCATTCTCGTGGATTTGCTGTGTATGTGAGGGAAGACAAAACTGCCCTGGAAACAGCCAGGCTCTTAGAGGTGTCCAAACGCCTTAGTCAAAAACAGGGCCTGAGAACACCCCTCTCGGTTAAGAAGGGTGAAATGACCTCCCTGCACCAACTACTGTTTATGTTTACCATCAAGAACATAATACCGCGAGGTCAAGGGCGAAACTCAGCAGATGCCTTCGATCAATGTCTGGTGGACCTACTGGATCGGGAGGAACCAGTAAACCTCCCTGCAATCATGATTCGCCACATAGAGCGAATTGCGAACACCACCCGGGTACATGATCTTGGCTATGGGTTTCTGTTGACAAGGGTGCTTGAGCACTTTGGGATAGTGCTCACACGAAGAGTGGCGGCCCAAATCATTGATGAGATTGGGATTGACACTCTGCTGGGGTGTGGCTATAAGGTTGGCGAAGGGTCAGTCTCCAAACAGGGTCGTCGACCACCTCGACCACCTGTTTCTGGGCAATCTTCCGTCACGGTTGAGGCTGTTCTTGAGGACAATGCTCGCCTCAAGGATGAGCTCTCAGCTGTCAAGGCTGCTCTTGCTGAGGAACGAGCTCTCTCGGCCAAACGCCATGAAGATTTGCTTGCACTTCTCTCCACTCTTGCCCCTAGCATCCCTCCTCTGCAAACGAAACCACCCCCTGCTCCCTGATTCTCTAGGTTGTTCTCTTGTTTCCTCTCATCTCAGCTTTTTGGCATTGTAATGTTTTTAATGCAATATCCCTTTATTAATGCTACTTGCACCTTATGCTCTATATTGCTTTTCTTGCATTACTACTGTTGGTTATGCTTTTTAATGATGCCAAAAGGGGGAATAAGACCATATGGACAGATATGACCTAGCACCTAGAGGATCCCTATCAGCAGATCCCTATCAGCTAGAGGATCCCTATCAGCATATCCCTATCAGCATTAAACGTTGTTAAGCGCGTTTAAATTTTGTCAATATGGTCACTTGGTTTGTCATCATCAAAAAGGGGAATTTGTTGATTATATTTAGTTTTGATGATAACAAATCCAAGTGTAAAAATTTGTCCAAGTAATGTTGCTCCGAACACGATATCCAAACAGGCCTAACTGGTGTTTGTGATCTTTATTGTATTAACTGGTTTGTTACATGTGAGAACAAGTCTTCTAGACAGGTTTTACTTGGTGATTCCATATTAAGTCAAGAACACCATCTCGACAGTTGATTGTAAAGCGTGTTTCTGAACTTTAGCAATGCAAAGAACAACCCCAGCAAACAAGGTGGCCTTGGTGTTCACAGCAGCTCTACAAATCTCGGACAAGATGACTGGTTCAAAACAAGAAGTCTTGGGTATATAGGTTTTATTTAATTAGACTCTTGTTAATATGCCAATATTGAAAACATCATTTTTAAACACTTCTTGAATCGGTATTTGCGCTAAAGTGTTTCAGAACACCAGTTGCGAACAACCCTGCAAACAGGGTGCCTAGGGTGTTTCTGAACTGCAGTGGTCATACCCGATTATTTTTGAAAATTCATTTTGGTTGGCCAAGATCTCCAGAATACTTTCTTTGAATTTCAAAATTGCTATTTTTCTGGAGAGGATAGTTCTTGAAAATATTATGGAGATTTGCGAAAATAGGTTTGGGAGATTTGCCAAATCAAAAGATTCCTATGACTATATTTTCGGATTTGGTAAAAGCTGAAAATCTCTTTAAACCTCTTCACGGCTATGGGAAGATAAGGGTTATCTTTTCAGATAACAAAATCCCTTATATTTTGGGATAAATTCATCATTAGCCGTTGGAGAATATATTTTGTTTGCAAATCATTTTCCATACTTAGCTGAGTCTTTGGTTTTTGACCGTTGGACCTTGTGTTTAAAAACCGCAGCTTTTCTCTCCCGTAGAGAAGCCAAGAAGCAGATAGAAAAAACTCAGACTGAAAAAGAGAAGCAACACAGCTTTCTGAAAAATCTGGAAAAAATCAGGAAACTCGGTTTTCACATTAAAATTCTTGAGCTTCATTCTGAAAAGCAAAACCGTGACAAGCTGTGTTTGATTTGAGTTTTCAAACCATTTGGCATAATAGGATCTTCATTGTACCTTACATCTGCTTAGTAAGAAGCACCCCCTGTAAGGTGTTTGTAACCCTGATCTTGGATCAGAAAAGTGAGTGAGTGTGTCCTAGTCGTGTGGACTTGGAAGTGTCTAATCTTGCGAAGGTTGGACGTGGTGTAACCTGTCTTTGGGAAGAAGGTTACGTGGTTGCAAGTTGTAACAGGGTGTGTTACATTTGTAACGTGTGAAGCCCGTTAGTGAAAGTGGTTAAATCCTACACGAGGTAGGTCGTGGTTTTTCACACCTCAGTTAGGCTAGAGGTGTTTTCCACGTAAAAATTGTGTGTGCTTTATTTTCCGCATTTATCTTGGTGATTTTCGCATCTGCAATAATTGAGAACACCCCGTGCAAACAAGCTATCAGGGTGTTTGTCATTTGAGAACAACCTCTACTAGGGTGTTTGTTATTTACAACGCGAAAATCAGACACCACAATTCACCCCCCTCTTGTGGTTGTATACTCACGAACTCAACACCATTATATTTGAAACATATACAAAAAAAATATGTTGAGTTCATGTAGGATTCAAACCAAGGTGGGCTATGTGGTCACCCTGCTTGTTATTAGAAACCTTGTCCCAACTATGCTTTAACTATGTAAAGTAGGAGCAGAGGCAAGTGCCCTTTCCCCCCTTGAAAGTCCTAAAAAGCCGACTGAGAATGCACATGTGTAATCACAAGTCCCACATGGGATTGAAGCCTTCCCTTTTCCTATATAAGGAACAAAATAGAAAAAATTAAGAAGAAAGGATTTTATTCGATCCCAACAAACATTAGGATGGTAGATCTTTTTTTTCTACAAAAGGAATCAAATATGCTTAAGGTATAAACTTTGAGGCTGTGCTTGCGATGATGATTTGCACTTAATATGCCTATCATTTGTCTTTGATTTTGCTTTTGGAAGCTAAAATATATTCAAAAAACTACTACATTATTTAACCATTGAATGACCACGTATATGGAGAACGTGCTCCATTATAGTAGCTTATAAGCATCATTAGAAAAGGCTTCAAGTGGTTTAGTCACTCAAACTTTAGGCAACATGATGAAAACAAATGAAACAAAAATGAAGAGTGATCTTCCTGCGAATAATGAAGCAAACCTATCGTACATGCTTGTGATCGAGAATATGAATTATATAGAGTGATTGAGCCAAGTGTTCTAATTGGAGTTTTCAAAGATGGAACAACTTATTAACCTATTTTCAAAGCCTAAAGAGATGAGAGACTTTATCAGAAGCTAACATCCTTCTCCAAGAAGGACCTGTTAAAGTAGCAGGTATCTCATGATATATAAGTTGGGTTAAAGTCATTAGTCCAACTTGATATGTCTGGATTAGTTTCCATTTCTACACTAAGAAAACATAGTTGGAGTTTATGAAGCTGGGCTAGCAGATAAAACTATGGAGAGGCTAAAAATATGAGTACATTTGACACCAGTATTCTTGCCTAGGAAGGAGCAGTTGAAGTAACAGAACAACTACAGATATCTTATGATGTATAAGTCGGGTTAAACAAATAGGTAAACAATGCATTATAAAGCTCTAAGAAAGACTAAATGTATAATTTTAATATAACATGTGGCATAAAAACTGTACTTTTATTGAAAATATGAGTACATCATTTAACACTAATAGTTCTAGCTAGAAAGGCATGGTTTAAGCAGCTGAACAAATGTGCACATCTCATAATTGATAAGTTGCACTAAATAGATCGGTTAATAAGGTATTACAAAACTTCAAGAAACACTGAATATATAATTTTAATATAATGTGCAGTGTAAAGAATGCACTTTCAGGTATACATAAATGCATTTGATTTTATGAGCCAGTGAATACATACAATCTTATTGGGAATATATATAGTAACAAGTAGATATGTATACTAGAGTTTAAGTGTCCTACAATATAAATTAATTTCACATTTTGAGAATTCCTATTATGATTGTGAAGTTATTATTGACAATGCAAAGTTGAAAACTAAGTTGTTTGAATTTAAATTTATGATATTATTTTATTTTTGGTCCAATGACATTTTCATAGATGAACCATTTCTTTTTTTTGCAAACTCACTCCAAGTATTATTAGTCCCAAACTAAAACAATCAAAAGGATTGATATCAAATCTCCAAAGCATCAAAAGTTGAATTCAGCTCTATTGCTAAATTAGGCATAAAAATAGGATAAATTTCATTTCAGGCCTCAAGGTTATGGTAAATAATTTTCTGAACCCACAACTTCAGAAACAATTTTTAGGTCCATCCAACTTATGGGTAAATAATTTCCGAAACCAAACATGACCAACTAACATTTTAAATTATAAATAGTACATTAAGTTTTTGAAAGTTGCATTTTTAACCTCAATCCTTAAAAACTTACTTTTGAAAATTTTAATTTTGTGCATGTGTAATTTCTCTCATAAGTACTACTTGAGGCCCTTTTTCAATTGGTATCAGAGCCATTTGACCAAAAATAATTAAGATAATTAAGGTAATTAATTATGTTTAATACTTGGATGATCATCTACTTATCCTAGTCCTAATTATTTACATATTGTTCACTCACTAAAAGAAACCACTTTAGTAGCATCTTAATTAAACTATATCACTGATATAGTTTTAGAATTAAAAGCCAAATTAGCAAAAATTAAGACTGAATTTAAGGAGATTAAGAAGCAATTATTTGCAATCCATCTTTCTTTATATTAACGAGATTAGAAATAGTGAAAAATCTACTTTAAGTGTTAGTACTCTATTTTAGCATAAATATCCTTTCTAAAATCCAAAAAATAAAAATCTTCTTCCTTTACATGATATAAAAATTCAAAAAGAAATAGGAGAAAAATCAACTAAAAAATCATCTGAAAAGGCAGAGAAAGAAGAAAAGGATCGAGTATAAGCAATATAATCTTAAAGAATTATAAAATATGTTTGATAAAGAACAAAATCTAGAAGAATTAAACAAAATCATCAGTGCAACAGTTGAAAAACAAGATGTAGCATTCGATGGTAATAAAGAAACAAGTAATCAGATACAAGAAGAAATATATCAGTAGATGAACCTAATTAAACTTGAGGATCTTAATGTTGTACTTTTAGAACAAATTGGAAGGAAATTGGATAAAAAAAAATATGGTAAAATAGTTTTGAACGATGAAATTAATGAGATTGGAGAAGAACTAAACGTAGGTGTAATTGAGTCCAATCTGATTAACAATATTGGTCATAAACCTGAAGAATTTGGTGAACCTTTTACAAGAAATACCCATTTTATAAAACCTAGGCACGCTCTACTATGGTGTACAACTAACTTTTCTTTTGGTTTTTTATCCCAAGGAAAACTACATCATTTGAAGAAATTAACCTTACCCTAATTAGCCAAACATGATGCATTTTAAACATCAATGGAGCTCGTAAAAGAGAAGAAATATTTGAGCACTGAAAAAGAAATATGAATAGTATCCTGAACTTGAATACTACATAAACTACCAGAAAATTACCGAACTATATCTAACATAGCTTTTATGGCACTGTAACTTACTAGCATGGCTCACTAGATGAAGGAAAAAATTTATTAAGAATGATGGAAACACCAGCTGCAATGTTCAAAAAAATTATATAAGAAAATCAAAACTGAATTCATCAGAGCTAAACTTGCTTCTAAAGAAAAAGCTAGAGAATGGCAAAGAAAGATTAATAACAGAGTTATGGGATATGACATATCTAGATAATTATATTGCTAAATTTAGTCAATATTATATAAAATTGGGCATAATAAAACCAATCTTGGTATATTTTACGGCAAACTACCATATTCAATCAATTCTATAATAAATGAAAAATCCATTATATGACTTGACAAAGCAAATGTCATTGATACCCTTGGTACCAGAATATCTTATTTAAGAAAATGGGATAATGATCGGTGTCATGATCTTCAAAAATAAAAGAAAATAAAAAAATCAATTTCTAGGCTATTGGGATAATCCTCATCAAGTCTTAAAAAACAAAGGTTTTTAAGGAAAGCCACATATTGTCTTACCGGGAAAAAAACTGTGAGTGTTGGAACATGTGGAGAAGTAAGTCATTACGCAAACGAATGCAAAAATAGGAAGAATAATAAGCTTATTGAAATTTAGGTAGTATAAGGTGTGTCGCCGTGCCTACAAATTAAATAACCTAAATACCCTCGTAATTATAATTTGAGAACTATAGATAGGGCAAGTAGGGTCGATCCCATGAGGAAATAGATTTAAGTTACAAAACAATGATACTCGCATAAAAAATACATATAAAAAAATACAAAACTAAAGACTACTAAAATTTAACTCTATGACTCAAACAATCACAAAAAAAAAACTAATTTGAGGGGGTAATTGGATAAAATATTTAAATGTCTAACTAACAATATAATTAAATTGTAGAGCACCAAAATTATAAACTAATAAAACTTATGCAGAATAAAAGAAAACAAATATCACTCAACTAGAAATTTGCTCAACCTTAATATATATTTTACCATGTTCCGTCATTTAATCATCGATACACATATTATATTTACTAAATAGTTAAACTGAAGGTTAAGAACGTCTTTAACCCCTATTTTTCCTTACTGTTTAATACACCTTAGAACGTCTTAGGATGAATTCTTTTAAGTTATTTAACTCATTATTCTACAGCATAACAAATTAAAGACTCAAAGCATTAGGTTTTAGGAAAACTTCATCTAACCTAAACCATTAAATCCTCAACAGCAGACTCATGTAATTTAGATCTAAGTTGATTCTTTTCACCTTAATAGTCAAAAGTTATTACTAGTTAACACTATTTAAATGTTAGAATTATTTAGGTGGCCAAACAAAAATAATTTAATATTCAACATTAAACAATTACTCCAAATCAACTTAGATTATTCACATAAATATAATATGAAAATTAAACACACAAAACTTATCTCAAAAAGAATAACTTTACATGGTAAACTATAATATTAGGTCAAGCAAAAGTATTAAATTAGCCTAACATACTAATACTAAAACAAACTTTTTTTAAAAAAAAAAATAAGAGAAACAAAATGAAACAAAAAAAATGAGACATAATAACACCGAAATGAAATATATGATGAAGATGGTGATATTCTACAATGGTTGTTTTTGCCGTCAAATGGTGATCAATGATGCTCAAAGATGGTGATGAAGGCTACGATGGGTATTCTGATTGCCGTGATTCTGAGATGGTGAAGAATATAATGATGATTATGGTTATGGAGAAGATGATGAAGAGTAGAGGAAGGGATGATGCTTGATTTTCGATGATGATTTGCCTCTGCCGTGAGATGATATATATAATGGTGATGATGGAAGTTGGGATGAAGGTGGTTGTGGTGGTAAGAGAGAAGTGGAGAGGATGAAGCTAAAACATGAGATTTATGTGGCTGAGCGTTGGGCATGGAGAAGAAGAAGGAGAAGGTGAGGTGAGGAGAAGAAGATGGAGAGAATTCAGGGGAAGAGGAGAGAGAAAGTTCAGATTAAAAAAAAAAAAAGGTCACGTACGGCTGAGGTTTAAAAAAAAATTTTTTTTGATGGGTTAATGATAAAAGGGCTTGAGCTGAAATCATCTTGACCCAATCTTCATTTTCAACATTACTTTATCTTTTTCCCGCAACTTGCCCGAGTTATTCCTTGCCTTGGAATGAAACGTTCTTAATAATTCTTTCCTTATCCATTTAACCTGAAAAATAAGGAAGAAAGAATATAGTAAATAGCACATTAATATCAAACAAAAATTAGCCCAATATTAATATGTTAGCCTATAATTAAAGCTATAACTTAAATTAGGTCCAATAACCCATGTTTTCATTTTTATCATTATTTTCCCCTAAATATGCAAATGCAACTAAATATGCAACTATATGCTATAAATAATAAAAATATTTAAGTAAATAAGTATAGAATAAAAATGAAAATAAAACTCCAACAAATACCCTTACACTTAGACTTTTGTCACCCTCAACAAATTTATTAACCTAAAAATAAAATAAAATAAAATCAACCACTTTCGTAGGGATCACGATCGCACTGAGCACGTGCAACAAGCCCTTTAAACCTCCGGGTGGCCCATGGTAGGACAAGTATGCATCTCGTGAGGGTTTCCAGCAAGTATACCCATAAAATCTTTTAAAAAAAAAAAAAGAGAAGACGGAATTTCTTTTTTTTTCCAATAAGGAAACAATAAAAAATTTCAACTAGACACATCACCCTTTAAAACTAAGATATTATGTTGTATGTAAACAAGGCGTATATTCCAAAACTCTGAGTCTTCATAGACGACATCTACACTCTACTTTTCACCCCACAAACCAACATAACAATAAATCCATCCGAGTGCATGGCGTATGCGTGTACCGTTGCCCCAGAGACCGGGCTAGTCAGAGTTTGACTTATTCCCACCTGACAATATATAAATTACTTTATTGACTCACTGACATGGGAAGTAAGCTTTCCAGTAGCAGTATTGCCTTAAAGGGTAGCACCCAATAGCGTATGCCTCAAAGGGGTACTTGTCATTCCCGACTTTGACTTCTTTTCTTCTTTTTTTTCTTTTTTTTTCCTTCCTTTTTTTTTCTCTTTTCTTCTCTTCTTTTTTTTTTTGGAGTCTGAATGAAAGCAAAAAAAGTGAATGCAAGTGGGAGAATCAAGCCTGAAAGCCTAAGACTCTAAGACAACGGTGATATGCAAAATAAGGATTTGACTCACAGTTATAATGGAATGATGAGGTTAGACTCGGGTTATAGAATATCACATCTAGGACTTGGTTTCTCATGCACGCCCCACTTATATACAACTTAATACTAGGTTAAGGGAGTCAATCTGGTCAAAATAGTATGCATTTCCCAAAACAAAAGAAACGGAAAACAAAGGAAGATTTTTTTTTTTTGGAAAAATAATGAAATAAATATGAAAAAGATGTGAACTAAATGAACTAAAACTAAATATAAATTTCCCTCTCCCACAATTCTTTCATGCATTATCCTCAATGCAGGGAATAGGAACAAAACAAAAAGGAAAGAACAAAAAAAGGAAAGACAAAAGGAAAAGAAAACTCCCTGAAAGAATCTTGGGTTGCCTCCCAAGCAGCGCCTTTGTTTCTTGTCGTTGGCTCGACCTCTTTTCCGGTCATGGATCTTCCAAATCAATATGCTCAACTTCGCAAACAACTCCTTCATAAAAGTGTTTCAACCTGTGACCATTCACCTTGAGAATCTTATTAGTATCAAGACTCTTAATTTCTACCACCCCATGAAGATGGACTTGAGTGACTTCAAAAGGGCCTAGCCACCTATATCTAAGTTTCCTAGGAAAGAGTTTCAATTTTGAATGAAATAACAAAACTTTTTCTCCTACTTGAAACTCTTTCCTAACTAACTTAGCATCATGAAATGCCTTAGACTTGCCCTTATAAATGACTGAATTGTCATAGGCTTCTAACCTTATTTCCTCTAACTCGTGCAATTGTAATTTCTTCTCCTTTCCTGCTTCTATGTAATCCATATTACACTTCTTCACAGCCAAAAAGGACTTATGTTCTAATTCTACAGGTAAGTGACATGCTTTTCCAAAGACTATCCTGTATAGTGACATCCTAATTGGAGTTTTATATGCAGTCCTAATAGCCCAAGGTGCATCATCTAATCTATCACTCAAATCCTTCCTGTCAGGTCTAACAATTTTCTCCAAAACCCCTTTAATTTCTTTATTCATGCTCTCAGCTTGACCATTAGTTTGTGGGTGATAGGCAGTCGAAACCTTATGCGTAATATGAAACTTATCTAGTAGACCCTTCAAAGTTCTATTACAAAAGTGAGTTCCTCTATCACTAACGATAGCTTAGGCATCCCATACCTATTCAAAATGTTTTTCTTAACATGCTTAACCATAGTCTTAGCATCATCAGTTCTAGTTGGAATAGCCTCAACCCACTTGGATAAATAATCCACACAAACTAGAATATATTGGTTACCATAGGAAGGGGGAAATGGGCCCATAAAGTTAATGCTCTAAATATTAGAAATTGCACACACAAATATATTATATAAGGGCATTTGATTTCTATCACTTAAACTTCCAGTTCTTTGGCACTTGCCACATCTTTTACAGAATTCAAAACAATCTTTGTGAATTGTGGGCCAGAAAAATCCACATTCTAAAACTTTATGTGCAGTGCGTTTAGCACCAAAGTGACCTCCTCCCTCTTGAGAGTGACAAAACTCCAAAATAGATAATTTCATAATCATCAACACATCTTCTAATTACTTGGTCACTACAAAAACGCCATAAATAGGGTTCATCCCACACATATAGTCTAGCTTGTGCTTTAATTCTATCCCTAGCATGTTGAGGCACATTAGCAGGAAAGGTCTTGGTAACTAAATAGTTACCAATGTCCACATACCAAGGAAAAGTTTCCACAACAGCATATAAATGTTCATCAGGAAAACAATCATTAGAATCCTTACTAATTTCTGCAGTTGGAATCCTACTCAGATGGTCAGCTACATGGTGATCTAGGCCTTTCCTATCCTTAATTTCTAAATCAAATTCTTGCAAGAGTAAAACCCATCTAATTAACCTAGACTTGGCCTCTTTCTTCTTTATTAAATATTTTAAAGCAGCATGATCAGAATATACAGTGATCTCATTGCCCAGCAGATAAGATCTAAATTTTTCCTATGCAAACACAACAGCATACAATTCTTTCTCAGTAATAGTATAATTACATTGTGCAGCATCTAATGTCTTACTGGCATAACAAATCACATGAGACTCCCTCACTTGTTTTTGCCCTAAAGCAGCCCCTACCGCTTTATCAGATGCATCACATAAAAGTTCAAAAGGAAGGCATAATTAGGTGCTTGAACAATAGGAGGCAAAATCAAACACTTCTTTAACTCATCAAAAGCATGCTTGCAGTCATCATTAAAAATAAACTCAACATCCTTAGCAAGCAAAGTACATAACAGAAAAGCAATTTTTTAGAAATTCTTAATGAATCGTCTATAAAATCCTACATGTCCTAAAAATGATCTAATATCTTTCATACTAGATGGGTAAGGCAAAGACTGAATTACTTCTACCTTAGTTTTATCAACTTCTAAACCTTTCTCTGAAACGATATGCCCTAGTACCACTCCATGATCAACCATAAAATGACATTTTTCAAAGTTCAAAATTAGATTGGATTTAATACAACGCCTAAGAACTAATGTCAAATTATGCAAACTTTGGTCAAAAGAGTCACCATGCACGGTAAAATCATCCACAAGCACTTCCATAATCTTATCAATGAAATCAGAAAATATGGACATCATACAACGTTGAAAAGTAGCAGGTGCATTACTAAGGCCAAAGGGCATGCGTTTAAACGTATAAGTACCAAAAGGACAAGTGAAGGTGGTCTTATCTGGTCCTCTGGGACTATGGGTACTTGTAAGTAACCCGAATACCCATCTAGGAAGCTACAGTAAGAATGAGCTGCTACCCTTTCTAACATTTGATCCATAAAAGGTGAGGGGAAGTGGTCTTTCTTAGTTGCTTTGTTTAGCTTCCTATAGTCAATACATACCCTCCAACCTAACTGTACTCGTGTGGGTATGAGCTCTCCCTCTTTCTTAGTCACTATAGTGGTGCCACCTTTCTTATGGACTACATGTATGGGACTAACCCACTTAGAATCAGCAATGGGGTAGATCACCCCTACTTCTAACCACTTCAAGATTTCCTTTTGCACCACCTCCATCATAGGAGGATTGAGACGGCGTTGAGGATCTCTTTTAGGGGTTGTATCAGGTTCTAAGGCAATTTTATGTGTACATAATGTTGGGCTTAGTCCTTTAATGTTAGCTAAAGTCCATCCTATTGCACTCTTGTTATCTCTAAGAACTCTAATCAATTTTTCCTCTTGCAGTTTAGTTAAGGAATTAGAGATAATCACAGGTAAAGTTTCATCATCACCCAAGTATGCATATTTCAAATTAGCAGGCAAAGGTTTCAATTCAGGCTTAACAATAGTACCTTGGGTTGACATGGTTTTAATGCATAACTTTTGTCTAGCAACTTAAAAAAAGGGGGTTGCATGCTTTGTAAACACTTCAAATCATAAATAGCATCCACAAATTCATCGCATAAAACATAATCACATTCAGTTAAATTAGTACTAGACAAACTATAAGTAATAGCCAGATTCAAAACATCATCATTATCCAATTCAAAAACATCTTGAGACAATTTTTCATATATATCCAAGGCATTCACATTATGTACGTCAGTAGGAAATCGCATTACCTCAAATATATTAAACTTAATCACTTCGCCATCAAATTCCATGGTTAACTGCCCACTATGCACATCAATCTTTGTTCTAGAGGTTTTCAAAAATGGTCGGCCAAGTAGAAGGGGTGGCTCATTCTCTCCCTCCCCCATGTCAAGTACATAGAAATTAGCAGGAAAGACAAGCTCATTAACCTGGACTAAAACATCTTCTAAGACACCATCAGGGTAAGCATTACTTCTATCAGCTAACTGAATCACCAGACTGGTTTATTTTAAAGGTCCCAGATTAAGAGAATCATAAACAGATCTAGGCATAATATTGATAGAAGCTCCTAAGTCAAGCATACATCTATCAAATCTACTGTTACCTATTTTACAAGGTACAGAAAATATGCCACGGTTTTACACGTAGGAGGTCACTTTTTTTGAAACACAGCAAATAAGTTTTCCCCGACACCAATCTTTTCATTCCCTTTTAGCTTTTTTTTTATTGGTGCACAATTCTTTTAGAAACTTAGCATATCTAGGCACTTGTTTTATAGCATCTAAAAGAGGAATATTGATTTCTACCTTCCTAAACATCTCTAAAATCTCATCATTAGCCTAGTCGCACTTAGGTTGGGCATATCTATGTGGGAAGGGTGGTCTAGGAACATAGTGAGGGAGTTTGTTAAAGTCCTCTAGAGTCATCTCTTGATGCTTCCTACTCTTTGGTTCTTCCCCCTTCTCTTTCTCACCCTCATTTTGTTCCTTGGTCTTAGTTTTCTCACTGACCTCTTTCTCACTCTCAACCTCTTTTTTAGACAAATGGGGCTCTCCTAGTTCCTTTCCACTCTCAACCTTAGGATTTCTAAAAGGTTGGGCAGGCAACCTATTACTACTCTGAGACTGCATGTTACTAACTAAGGTTCCTAAGGTGGATTGGGTTTGGCTCATTTGCTTAAGGACAGTTTACATTGAATTAAATCTAGCCCCTGTCTCTTTCTTATTTTGGTCCATCTTTTTTATTAACTGCTCTAACAAAAGGGAGGTCTTATCAGTTTGGTTTGCTGGAGGTTGAGGTCGAGTATAACCAAGTGGATTAGGTGGTCCGTATCTAAGATTAGGGTGATCTCTCTAACCCTTATTGTAAGTGTTGGAGTAAGGGTCATACTTTCTGTGTTGATAATTAAACATAGCATTAACATTCCCCTCTTGTAAGGTTGGACAAGCATCAGTAGGATGACCTTCTGTATAGCATATTCCACATACTACCCCAGCACTAGGTCCTGTGGCCATCAACTTATCTAACTTAGAGGTCAAAGCTGCTAACTGGTGTTGAATAGTATCAACCTCATTAACCCTACCAGTCACCAAGTTTGATCGAGTATTGAACTGTTGTGAGTTTTGTGCCATATTGAGATCAAAGTCATAGCTTGGGTAGGTGTTTTGTCAACTAAGGCTCCTTCACTAGCAGCATCTATCATCCCCTTGTCATTAGGCAACAGTCCTTCATAAAAGTATTAAATCAGCAATTGGTCATTAATCTGATGTTAGGGACAACTGCTACAAAGTCTTTTAAACCTTTTTCCAGTATTCATATAATGACTCATTCAAATTTTGCCTAATTCCACATATTTGCTTTCTAATAGCACAAATTCTACTAGCAGGGAAAAATTTCTCTAGAAAAGATTTTTGCAATTGAGTCCAAGTAGTAACAGATCTAGGAGAAAGGTTATATAACCAATCCTTGGCCAAGTTATGTAGAGAAAAAGGGAAAGCACCAAGCTTAACCTGATCCTCCTCAATCCTATCGGGTCTCATAGCAGAACAAACAACTAAAAACTCTTTCAAATGCATATGAGGATCTTCGCCAGACAAACCATTAAACTTAGGTAATAGATTGAGAAAACCTGAATTCAACTTCAACGGTTTCTCTAATTTAGGAAAAACAATGCCAAGCGGCTGTTGCGAGACATCTGGCGCAGCTAACTCCTTCAAAGTCCTTGTCGCCATCAGTGGTTCTTCTTCATCTTCTTCGTCGTTCACAAAAATCTCAAGTAACTATGCTACGGTGGCGTTGTTTAAGAATTCAACGTAAGAGTTGATACATTTTATTCTCTCGTCAACGTTCATAAATCTGAAAAGAAATAAGTCAATAAGTATAAAGAATTAATTGAAATGTTTACTTTCTTAGAAAAAATTCAAAACAAAAGCAAACAGTAAAAAAAAAATAATAATAATAATAAATAAATTATGAGATTAAATTCAAAAGTTAGTAACAAAAATAATTTCTCCGGCAACGGCGCTAAAATTTGTAAGGTGTGTCGCAGTGCCTGCAAATTAAATAACCTAAATACCCTTGTAATTATATATTAAGAACTATAGATAGCGCAAGTAGGGTCAATCCCACGAGGAAATAGATTTAAGTTACAAAGCAATGCTACTTTCATAAAAAAAATATATAAAAAAATACAGAACTAAAGACTACTAAGATTTAACTCCATGACTTAAACAATCACAAAAAAAACTAATTTGGGGGGTAATTGGATAAAATATTTAAATATCTAACTAACAATATAATTAAATTGTAGAGCACCAAAATTATAAACTAATAAAATTTATGCAGAATAAAAAAAACAAATATCACTCAATTAGATATTTGCTCAACCTTAATATATATTTTACCATGTTCCGTTATTTAATCATCGATACACATATTATATTTACTGAATAGTTAAACTGAAGGTCAAGAGCGTCTGTAACCCCTATTTTTTCTTACTGTTTAATACACCATAGAACGTCTTAGGATGAATTCTTTTAAGTCATTTAACTCATTATTTTACAGCACAACAAATTAAAGAATCAAAGTATTAGATTTTAGGAAAACTTCATCTAACCTAAACCATTAAATCATCAACAGCAGACTCATGTAATTTAGACCTAAGTTGATTCTTTTAACCTTAATAGTCAAAAGTTGTTACTAATTAATACTATTTAAATGTTAGAATTATTTAGGTGGCCAAACAAAAATAATTCAACATTCAACATTAAACAATTATTCCAAATCAACTTAGATTATTCACATAAACATAATATGAAAATTTAAACACACAAAACTTATCTCAAAAAAAATAACTTCACATGGTAAACAATAATATTAGGTCAAACAAAAGTATTAAATTAGCCTAACATACTAAAGCAAAAGTATTAAATTGGCCTAACATACTAATACTAAAACAAACTTATTTAAAAAAAAAAAATAAGAGGTCCAAAATGAAACAAAAGATTCGGAGGGAAATGAATGAGACAGAATAACACCAAAATGAAATATATGATGAAGATGGTGATATTCTGCGATAGTTGTTTTTACCGTGAAATGGTGATCAACGATGATCAAAGATGGTGATGAAGGTTACGATGGGTATTCTGATTGCCGTGATTCTGAGATGGTGAAGAATATGATGATGATTATGGTGATGGAGAAGATGATGAAGAGTAGAGGAAGGGATGATGCTTGATTTTCGATGATGATTTGCCTCTGCCGTAAGATGATATATATAATGGTGATGATGGAAGTTGAGATGAAGGTGGTCGTGATGGTGAGGGAGAAGTGGAGAGGATGAAGGTGAAACATGAGATTTGTGTGGCTGAGCGTTGGGCATGGAGAAGAAGAAGGAGAAGGTGAGGTGAGGAGAAGAAGATGGAGAGAATTCAGGGGAAGAGGAGAGAGAAAGTTGAGATAAAAAAAGGGTCACGTATGGCTGAGGTTTTAAATTTTTTCTTTGGGGGGGTTAATGATAAAAGGGCATGGGGTGAAATCTTCTTGGCCCGATCTTCATTTTCAACATGACTTCATCTTTTTCCCGCAACTTGCCCGAGTTATTCCTTACCTTGGAATGAAGCGTTCTTAATAATTCTTTCCTTATTCATTTAACCTGAAAAATAAGGAAGAAAGAATATAGTAAATAGCACATTAATATCAAACAAAAATTAGCCCAATATTAATATTTTAGCCCATAATTAAAGTTATAACTTAAATTAGGTCCAATAACCCATGTTTTCATTTTTATTATTATTTTCTCCTAAATATGCAAATGCAACTAAATTTGCAACTATATGCTATAAATAATAAAAATATTTAAGTAAATAAGTATAGAATAAAAATGAAAATAAAACTCTAACAAGTAGTCTAGATTATTCTAAGCTTAGTAAGGAAGAAGTACTAGATCTAGCCCTGAAAAATAACAAGGGAATTGTTGAGATTGTATTGGAGGATAAATATGAAGAAAATGATTATGAAGAAACTAGTCACATAATGAAAAATAGTTCAACTACTCTTGTGATATTTAAGGAGAAGAATTTATTGTAGATAATGAGAACGAAGAAGTCTAAAAAGATTGGGCCCTTCCTATAATTCAGAAAGGCATGATATATAAAAAATTTATTTTTCAATTAAAAAGTAAGTACGTATGTGAAATGATGGTAGAAGATTTAGAGATAAAAGGCTAAATATGATGTGGGAGAAGTTAATCTCATTAATTGAAAAAAATATCCTTAAGTGTAACAAAGATAGAAAATATAGGTATATCCATGTTGGAAGTGTCCAACTACAAATTACTTCTTTACATTATTATGACAAAAATATTGATCTCTATGCTTCGCTCTATTATATTAGGCATACTAAATTTAATAATCAAATTATCTTAGGGATTAAGACCAACTTATGTAATGGATCAGTAGGATTCAATTGCCGACCTGGATATTATGTAAACCTAAAAGATGAATTTGCCAAAAACTTCCTATCTCTTAAGATAAAAATAGTTGGGATGGACATGAAAAGAGGAGGATATCTATTAAGGATATTTTGAAAAATAATCTACAAATTAGATAATACTATAGATCCAAAGACTAAAGTAATGATGATGGAGATCGAAAAATTTAAAAATCCTATTCCTATGTAAAAAATTCAAAGGATAAAATTCAATCATCAGGAGATAAAAATCGATAAGTCTTGGACATCTAACTTTGCCAATCCCACCAAAATTAATAAGAAAAATATAATAAAAATTGATGAAATTGGTAAAATTACCATTAAATCCCAATTATTAAGAACCATGAGTGTAAGATTAGAATGGGGAGAAGAGTCTTCATCAGCTAAGGAAGAGCTTAAAGAAGATGATACAATCCGTATGATCAGTGAAATGAGCAAAATGAGTTTTGAACCCACAAGACACAATGTAGGCCGAAGTATGAATCTAGATAGGAAAGTTACTAGGTACAGAACAAGACCAATCTAGATAGGAAAGTTACTAGGTATAGAACAAGACCTATTCATCAGTCAATCTATGAGAATGAATTACTCAAAAATATGGCTATGAAAATATGCTATGAAGTTACCAATACAAACCCTAATTGCATCTATATCCCAATAAATGTATGCTTAGAGGGATATAATATATATGAATTGTTTACCTATATCAATAGTAGTTGTTCTGTCTGTTTTGAAAAAGATCTTTATTTTCATAATTTATATGGGAAAAAGTTAAGAATCCTTTACAGGTAAGTACAGCTGATAATAGCATTATGAGCCACAACGAAGCCATAGAAGGGTTATCTGTAGAAATAAGAAGAGTTTAATGCATTATACTAGTTTTGTAGGCTACTGATCAACCCTTTCATGATATAATTGTTGAAAATAATTTTCAAAAATTATATTCTCCATGCACACATACCAGAAAACAAATAATATTCAGAATAAACGGTCACTCAGTTCCCATTAGTAAATTAAATAAAGCTTACACATGCTGAAAGATCATACCTGCACTTTTGGGATAAAGGTAAGACATTTGCAAAAATCACTTTATTAAATCTTAACACTATTACTCGCGTCAAAAAAATAGTCTATACACGCTAGGATATCCAAGAATTTGATAAGCAAATCAAAGAGCTATTAGATAAAGGATTAATTAAAAACAGTAAGAGTTCTTACACTACTCCCGCTTTTATGATAAGAAATTATGCAGAAGAGAAAAGGGCAAAAGATAGAATGATCATCAATTACAGAAAGCTTAATGATAATACTATCTTTGATGGTTATTATATTCCTAACAAAACAGTCATTTTCAATATAAATTTAAGGAGCCTCTTGGTTCTAAAAAATGGATTGCAAAAGGCATATATTAACAGATTAAAATAGATGAAGAAAGCATTTCTTTAGTTGCTTTTAGTGCCCCTCAAGGACATCATGATTGGATAGTGATACTATTTGATCTTAAAAATGTACCTCAAATATTTCAAAGAAGAATGGATAACATTATCAAAGATCTTAATCATTATTGTCTAGTTTACATAGATGATATCATTGTCCTTTCTAAGAACATATAACAACACAAAGATAAATGCCCTAACTGTCACCTAAAGATGCATTGATCATGGTATTATTTTTCGTAACAACAAATGCATTTATGTTAAACAAGAAATTGAGTTTTTAGGTTTAGAAATGAAAGCTGGATAAATCATCATACAAAAGTATATTCTAAAAAAAAATAAACATTTCCATAAAAAGATTGAAGATAGAAAGCAATTAGAAATGTTTCTTGGATGTCTTACATATGCTTCAGATTTCATTGAAGATATATCTAAATTGAGAAAACCATTGAAGCAGAAACTCAAGCAAAAAGTAAGTTGGGTATGAACCCCCATCGATTTAAAGATTGTTCAAAATTTCAAAAAAAGTGTAAAATCTTCTTGTTCTTAATTTGCCTAATGAATGAGGTGATTTAATTCTTGAAGCAGATGCCAGCAATGAGTATTGAAGTACAATAATCAAAATCAAAGGAGGAGAAAAGTTTTGTAAATATTACATTGGAAGTTTTAATAAAGTAGAATGTAACTATTCCACAATGAAAAAAGAAATCCTTGTAATCATAAGGGGAATTGAAAAGTTCTTAATCTTTTTAGCCCTAAAATTTTTTCTTATTCGAACTTATTGCAAAGAAATACTTGGTTTTATGAAAAAGAATTTATCAAATATGCAAGTTGCAAGGGAGACTCTTGCATTGGCAACTATAGCTTAACCAGTTTTCTTTCTCTATTGAACATATACTGAGATCGAAGAGTTTTCTGACAGATAGTTTAACTCATGAGCTTACTAATGGTGATCCTCAGAGTAGAACTCCTGCCGAAAATAGAGAAAATCCAAAATGAAATGCCATTACTACTAGAACGGGTTTCTCCTTTTGGTAGAATTCTATGGCAGATAGTTTAACTTATGATCGTGCTAATGTTGTCTTCTACTTATCTAATAGCACAAAAATTTAGCATTTTGGAGTTACAAGTGAATTACTTAAGGTGAAGAAACTTAATCTTCATGATATTCAAGAAAAAAAATAAGTTCTCATGTTCAAGAAAAAGTATTCAATGACTGGTATGTAGGCTGCAGCGACTGCTATTATAATTATTGTTATGATATTTGAAAGTCATTGAGCACTTTTCTTTCCTGATAGATGTAGAGCTAGTAGTGTTAGAATTTCAATAAATTCAATCTCTCTAAATGATCCTATCATAAAAGCCTGGGAATATGGAATGGTGGCTTACCTCATAAGAATCCTAGATCTAAAGCACCCATTCTTCTCAAGACTAAGTTTCAACAATGCATGTTTAAAAGAATCCATTGAATTCTCACATCTCTTGATGGTCTAACAACAGTTCCATACATTAGAAGCCCATATGCGAGATACATTGACCTATAATTGAGTATGAAAATGAACAAGCTAAATCAGTCTATTATCTTGTTCAATTAGTTGATTTAGACGATCTCAATGATCAACAACAAAATATTTGATTTACAGAAAATCACTAAGAAGAAAAATAGGAGAAAAGTCTGGTGGAAATAAACTTAGGCCACAAAATGTTCGCTACAAAATAATGCAAAAGTATAAGGGAAATTAGCCTCCCATGACCCAAGCCCTCAACCTCAATGCCCCCTAGAGGAATTTACTTTCTCTCCTCATAGATTGTTGTTGCACATGAAGGATACACATAAGTGATTGCTTAACCTTTTTTCCCCCTTCTTCAAAAGGCAATTTTTAATTTTGTTTAATGTATCATATTTTTAAATATTTTTGGCCGATTGTTATTATAGTTGAGAAGTTAGCATTTGTAGATGCATTGTACAATTTTTAAGAGATATGTGAATGCATATAGATATAAAAGCTTACTCTAATATGTGTGTGGAATAAAAAATTTTATTAGTTTTGATCAAAAAATATTTATTAACGTGAAAATTTGAATATAAAACATTAAATTGATTCATACTTGGGTGGACATATGTTTATGATTATATGTTTGTCGTATGTTTTCCTTGATTCAAACAAGAGAAAGAGATTTACTTTCTCTGTACTTTTTTTTTTTCCACATTTGTTTTCCCTGTAACTTTTCTTTCCTTCATATTTTTTCTTAAGTCTGGATAGGACCTTAAACTTTTGGATTTCAACTTTTATCCATGATTTTTGATGCATTGTTTCAGTTATCATTTTATGGCATTTATAAGAGCATCTATAGCCCAGTGGCACACGTTCGTCTTGCAAGCCTCGCATTTCAAAATTTATGCTGTAGTGTGCGTTCCAAGAGGAACGACGTGTGGAGTGGAATGCCTGGCTGTTCCATCTCAAGTTTTCTTTTTTTGTCTTCTTGTGACTTTTTTGTTTTTTTCTTTTTGTTCCTCACAAATATTAAAGATTGTATGTTATGGGTATCACAAACATTTTATTTGATGATCGAACTTAGAGTTTCATATGTTAGAGAAACGAAGAAATGCAAGTTTCAAAAGATAAAATCTCCACTAATGTAAATCATGTTTTTTTCGTGGATATATTATAGGTGTGGAATGGAAATGGGTGTAAAGGAGTGAAAAGAAATGAGTGGATGTGGGTAGGAGTGGGAAGAAGTGGGTGGAGTGGGTAGGAGTAATTTGTTATATGTGGAAGTGGAAAGGAGTGGGAATTTGGAAGGAGTAAGAAGGATTTATTTTAAAGAGTGAAAATGAGCCGGAAGAAATGAGAAAGCAGTAAAGTAGAAAGATTTACCTATAAAAGAACAGGACCATGGTAGAGTGAAACTTCCATTGTAGACACTCTAACACATTGGATTGAGATAGAGAGGGGAAAAAGATGGGAAGAGATGGGAAGGTAATGGATGAGAAAGAAAGAAAGGTGATTTGTATTCACTTTGTTTAAATATGCTATAAAAGGGATGGAGGAAGGGGGGAGAATTTTATTAAAAATCTTTCATTTTCCTTTCTTTCCCTTCATTTTAGTGGTGAATAAAAATGAAGGAAACGAGGGTGAAATATTCCCCTTGGTTCCCCACTTCTCCTTTCTTCCCATCATTTAATATTCCCAGATAAGGAGAATAAGTGTTCATTAATATTCATTTCCCTCCCCTTTCATTCTCTCCACTCAATCCAAATCGATTGTAAAACTAACAATTTTAAAAACCTCACTTTCGGTTCAAATTATGAGATTTACGTATCCTTTAATTAAAATAAAATCATAGATCGAGCAACGTGAATGGATTAATTAGTAATTGACTTACAAGTGAGTACAGCTCCCTAAGATCCGAAATTAGAAGCTACGAAAGGAATATATGCTCTCTCCCCATCTCCCAGCGCGACTGCTGATTTTGACTGACAATTTCATCTGTAAGATGACGCTGTTACGTTGATACAACAGGGTCAGATACTGATTACTGATTACAGATACAGCAGCTTTCAGCTTCACTACTGTCCCTCTCTAAGTTTCCTTGGCTTTCCCTTTCCTCCTCTCTGCCTTAATTGGGAAATCTTCAAGCGTTGGTTGTTATTTTGGAGAGAGAGAGCGAGAGAGAGAGAGCGGTATGAGGAGGACACTCTGCAGTTGTTTCTCTCTCTTTCTCATCGTCGATCTTCTCTGCAGCGCAGCGCTCTCGCCTCCACTGCTCATCGCCAACGAATCGAGACATTTTGGCGATCTAGATGGCAGTGGCGGCACTGACGACGGTGGCAGCGGCAATGTCACTGGAGCCAACTCTACCAATTCCAGCAGCAGCTTTGCTGATATGTTCGATCGGGCATTGCAGAAAGAATTCCCTGAGAATGAGCAAAATGAAGGTCTTTTCTTTTTTTGCTTCAGATCTAGATTTCGGTTTACTTGCTGGACATGGACGCGGGGTGTTTGGAATATTTGGATTTGGCTTCTCGATTTTGCGTTTTTTAATTTTTTGGGGTTTTTGTTTCCAACTTCAGGGTGACAGATCAGCCGTTATTTCCTGTGGAGTTTGCTAATATTTTCCCCTTTCGTTTGGGCGTCGGTTCATTTGTCTGAGGAATGTCGATACGTTGTTAGCTATTGTTCTTATGAAATTTTCAATCGTAACTGCTTCATGCTAGTGGTTCCCTTGATACTTCATCAGCTTTGTTTCTGTATATTGATGTTGATGTCTACTAATGTTAGTTGCGAATTTTTCCAGCTACTGATTCTGGGAGTTTCAACAACAGTGTCGCAGAGCAGCAGGTTAGCGTTGTATTGTTTCTCTCTTTGGTCTACGTTTGGAAACTTAGGGGGACAATTCAGTTTAAGCAATAGTCTGAATTTGTAATTAGCTAGCTTGTGATATGAGTAATTTCAGATTTGGATTGCTTATACTAAGGGAAGCATCAACAGATAGCTTTAGATTTTTAATTTATAGTGCTGTTATTTAGAAAATAGCTTGCTGGAACTGATGGTTATTTAAGCTTTATGTCTACTCTCAGTTTTGCATTTAGTATAATTGAATATTACTCCCCTGCTATTCCTATTGTTTAGTGTGTTCATTCTACCTTCTGTTTTCACAGACTGATTTGAAAAGATAAGTTGGTTTGTTTCTCTCTATACCATGTCTTTGTCCTCTTCGCATGGGTACTTGAGTGGATGATATCTGCATGACTTATAGGATTGGGATTTAAGATTGAATTTATTTTTCTGGGATTGGTCTGCTAGCTTTTTGAAAATATTTTGTAGACCGGGCAATTGTGCAAAGGAGGAATTTCTGCTGTGGCTTAAGATTTTTTCATTCACATCTAGAGTATGGAAAGTTTACTTATTTCTAGTTAGAGGAACAAAGATTGGTGTTCAATCATATCAAGGGTTTTACTTTGGTTGAATGAAGGATTAGTGTCACATAACCTCAAACCCCTTTTTTTGATAAGGAAAAGATAATATATTAATATAGAAAGATCAGAAGCTCAGCTCCACAGTGAGCATCATACAAAAGGCTATAGACAACCTAAGTATAAACTATCCACACAAACTGTCAAATCAATAGAGGAAGAGCTAACTTCCCATTCTTTCAAAAGTAGAGAATTTTGATGAAATTCTCTTTCAAACGCTGAAGAGGGGTTTCTATGTTTTCAAAAACTCTTATGTTTCTCTCTCTCCAAATACTTCAAAAGATGTAGGGCAATGACTTCCTCCTTCTTCTTCTTCTTAACTTTCCTACCAAAGGAACCCTCCCAGGTCAAAAGATGGTTTCTAATAGAATCAGGAGCAACCCAAGAAATTCCCAAGCAACTAAAAGCTAGATTCCAAAGAATGCTTGCAAACTGACAATGAAGCAATAAATGGTCCGTAGATTCACAACCCCTTTTACATATGAAGCATCCATTCACCAAAATTTTTCCCTTTTTTTGTAAGTTGTCACATGTTAGTATGTTCCCATGTGTAGCTTCCCATATAAAGAACGAAACCTTTAAGGGGGCTAAGGACTTCCAAATGAGCTTGTAAGGGAAACCTTTTTCAGAATGAACCTCCTGTGGTGAAAACTTCCTATTAAGAAGCTTCAAATAAAAAGATCTAACAGTGAAGCACCCTTGAGTGGTTAGATCCTATTGCATCCTATCAACTGAAGATTCTCCTACTGTGGCCTCATTAAGCTTATTGAAAAAGCTAACCAAGGAATCATCATCAACGAATCTTAGTTTGAAAAAGCGCACTGAGGCGCACTGAGGCGCAAAGGGTCTCGAGGCGCGAGGCGCGAGGCGAAGGCGCGCGCCTCAAGGACGCGAACCTTTTTTTAGCTAAAA
Source organism: Carnegiea gigantea (assembly GCA_029747015.1). Classification (NCBI taxonomy): domain Eukaryota; kingdom Viridiplantae; phylum Streptophyta; class Magnoliopsida; order Caryophyllales; family Cactaceae; genus Carnegiea; species Carnegiea gigantea. The sequence goes on along the minus strand of JAKOGI010000184.1, from coordinate 391,587 downwards.
AAAGGTTTGAAAGCAGTTTTCATGACTTATTTATGATAATTGAGTAAAGTAATGACATCAAAGAAGAATTAGACATCAATATAAGCACCAAAAGTATCGCAAATAGTCCACAAGACGGTAATTTAGCGTAACAATATTCTAAAAAGTGAAAACACACACACAAGAACTTAGTAGAAGTTTAGACACAAAGAAACAAGCATAGTCATGAAAGAAAAAATGAACATATAACATAGTTCTTAAAGCAATCTAAGATCAACTAGACGACGTCATCATCATCATCATCATCCAACACCACATGCTCGGGATCAACATCATCAAATCTACCAACATCGTCATCTCCTATGTCCTCTTCCTCCTCCTCCTGATGCTCTGCAACATTATTTCTATTTGTTGGATCTTGCTTCCCATACTTCCTTCCGGGGTCTAACGATTTAGAGGAAGCCGAACCCGAACCCGAAGTGTTACCGGTTGGGTTTGAATCCTCCATTTAACTCACCGTTTCAACTCTCGAACTAAAATTTCATAGCAATTAAGCAAATAGTTAGTGAGACACTAATCACTAATTGCATTTTACACCAAAAAAAAAAAAGACAAAATGGAGGACTGCTGAATTTAACAAAAAAATAATCACATTTCTGCCCTGCTTGCCCTGCCCAGCAAAAAAAAATTCCACTGACCACAAAATGGAAAATTTAGTTGTTGCAAATTTAACAAAAAAAAATAATCACATTTCTACCATGCCCTGCCAGCAAAGCAAATTAAAAAAAAAAAAAAACGTGATATTGCTGCTGAAGAAGGCTTGAACAGAGCACCTGACCTGAGGAACCCGATAGACATAACAGAGGAGGAGAACTGGAGAAGTTAGTAACCCGAAAACAGGGGAGGAAAGGTGATGAAAATGGCTTGAACAGAGACAGAGAACGCCAAAAGAGAGGATGAGAGCTTAAGGGAGAGAGAAAAACGGAAAAAAAAAGGAGAAGAAGGCAACACAACCATGGCCGGCTGGTCGACGGTAGCAGAGAAGAAGCAGAGCAGCACGAAGAAGAGAAGAAGAACAGCAGGACGAAGAAGAGAAGAAGAGAAAACATACACATACCTGGTCGACTGAGATGAAGGCTTCGATTGAGAAGAGTTGAGGCCTCTAGGGTTTCGAATGGTCGAGCACAGTTGAGTTGAGAGGCTGAAGAAGGCAGCCGAGGCAAGCTTTAAGTGTTTTCTTCCAATTCTTTCCTTTTTGTTCCGAAGGAAGCCTTAAGTTCCTCTGGGCGCGCGCCTGGCTCGCCTTGCGCCTCGGTGAGGCGCCATGAGGCGCACGCCTCGCGTGGCTTCAGGAATGGGCGTCGCCTGGGTGTGGGTGAGGCGCCAGCCTGTGCCTCACCTGTGCCTTTTCAAACTAAGCAACGAATCCATCTCGAACAAACACAGGTGCCCAAAAACTGTTACCATAAACCTGCTCTCGATACTTAGCAACAGAGGCATTTTTGTCCACTGCCAAAACATAAAGGCTAGGTAACAAGTCTTTCAAAGGAATCTCGCCGTACCAGCGATCATGGCAAAAAAAGATTGAAGAGCCATCTCCTACCTCAAAGGAACAGTGTGGAAAGAATCTCCCCCAACCTTTGGAGATATATCTCCAAAGACTATACCCATAAGAGCCCTTCGCGATAGAGGGAAACCATCTGAATCCATCGTCCCCATATTTGATGGTAACTACCTTCATCCATAGATTGCCTTTTTCATTCATAAATCTCCACAGCCACTTACCAAAAAGGGCCTCGTTAAAGAGACACAAGTCCCTTATACCTAACCCTCCTAAATGCAGTGGTTGCTTCACAATGTTCCATCTTACAAGATAAAACTTGAAGTCACTCCCAAAAGAACCTCAAAGGAAATTTCTCTCGATTGTTTCTAATTTATTGGCCACTGAAGAAGGTAAGGGAAAAAGAGAGAGGAAGTAAGTCGGGATATTTGAGAGAACACTCTTGATGAGAGTTAATCTCCCCCCTTTTGAAAGGTATATAGACTTCCATCCACAAAGTCTTTTATCAAATTTCACATAATTGGGTCCCAAATGACTTTCTTCTTAAATTTAGCACCGAGAGGGAGACCTAGGTAAGTAGTCGGAAAGGCATCGACTTTGCAACCTAAAACGCCTGCAAGCATTTGAATATTGTCCATGTGTCCAATAGGCAGGATAGAGCTCTTAGCCAAGTTTACCCGAAGACCCGAAACCGCATGAAACCAAGTGAGCACACAACGAAGATTCACCATCTGCTCACAATCATTTTCACAAAAAACAATAATGTCGTCTGCAAAAAGAAGATGGGAGACACTCATAGTTGTTGTAATCGAGCAGCTCACTTTAAACCCAGATATAAGCCCTGCACTAGATGCCACGTCAATGATCCTTGTAAATACTTCCATGACCAGCAGAAACAAAAGGGGGGATAAAGGGTCTCCCTGACGAAGACCTCTAGAAGCCGAAAAGAACTCCGTTGGAGAACCGTTGACAAGAACTTCAAAGGATGTTGTAGTCTCATAGTTATGTTGTTAAGTGCTTGACATTGCCCTTTTCCTGGAGGATGGTGCTTCAGTAGAAGGTTAGGATGGCTATCCATTGATTCATCTCGCTATTTGTCATTTAGCTCAATGGCGCGGTCTTTTTAGGTTATTAAACAAGATACATCATGTGGCTAGGGATTTCTCTTTCCTTTGTCCTTGGCTCTACAATTTGACTTAGGATTGTTTCTTGCTTTAGGGATTTTTTGTGTGGATCACCATTGGAATGGCAGGACATAGTGCTTTGTCATTGTCTCTTGTCTATGTTGTCAACGATGAGTGTTGAGGAACACATGAACATGACCTCTAGCGTACCAAGTATGGTACTTGGGAAAAATGACTAAAGTTACTTTGCTTTATGCATGAACAACAATACCACCTCCTTGTGTTGCCTCTACATAAATATGGTCTTGGAGATCCGAGTATAGGTAACCTGACGTCCTTACCTTAGCAATGCTGTGATTGTGTAATCCACTATAGGATCTTTTACTATTTCGTTTTAAAAAGTACCCCTAGGCACATGATGTTGACCTGGAGGCAGGGATAGAAAAGGTGGCCAATTTGTGACGAGCTTTTTCGTTGCATCAGAAAGGTTTTGTAGTTGACTGAGGCACACTCCCAGTTTCTGATACTGTGATCAAGACCGCAAGCTTCACTGAAGCCCCATTTTTTTGGAGGCATATGGAGATGTGTGCGTTAGATATACCTGGCCCGAGGTGAAGGCTCCATACGTCGTGCAACTCCTTATGATCCCCAAATAGTCAAGTGTGACTGTGTGAGAGCTTGAGAGATTCGATATGCCAACCATTGAAATGTCAAAATTTCTTCGACTTAGAAGTTACCACATCATGCATGATTGATTCGAGCAAAAGCCCTGAATCAATTGCACCACATATGCTCTGATTTAGCTCTAAATTGAAGTGTCTATTTTGTAGCACTGGTTTGCGAGCCCTAATTCACAAACCTTATTTTCCAAATGCTGAAGTGTGGGAGAGTTAGACCTTGCAACTGGTGGACCATCACCAATGGTTGCTTTGTGAACATCGCTTGTCATCATCGCGGCTTCAGATAAGTAATAGATTGGTTATGGTCCTCCCCTATTATCAGACATCAACCCTTTTTTTTTTCTCGTTTTCTTTTCCCGCCCTGAACACCATGATATGTGAGGGGGATGTTTAGGGCTGAAATTAAAATGTTTATGTAATTTAATGACATTTATTTGCCTTCATGTGACACGCAATGCATATATGGTTGGGGAGCAGTGTTTTGGAATATCCAAAAATCTTACGTATGATATAATATTTCTATCGTGGTGCCTTGTCACTTTCTATGAAAGAAATTATTTAATTTCTTGGTGCATAATATTTTTGAGCATAAAATTAAGAACTTTCTGAAAATCTGCACTCTACATTCGTGATGCCTGCACCTTTACTTGGCCTTTCATTCCTTGGGCACTTCGAGCATCGGTATGGCTTCCCCCTTTTGAAACTAAATTTTAGGGTTATAAATATTCATGACAACTTCTTGAAATGTCTAACATTGTTGATTCTCTTGTTGAGGACATCCAGAGATCTTGTGCTCCTATTCTGCTGTACCCTTTTTGCTCCCCCCCCCCCCGGTCTTTTTTCTGGGGCTTGGGTGGATGCTATATGTGCCGAAGAGAAGGAACCTAACCTGGCGCTGAGGTATTTTGCACCCGGGGGAGGAATGGGATAACACCTCTTTTATCGTATGTTCGGTTGTTTACTTTGGCATATGTTGCTCTCCCTGTTAGGGTTTATTGCTTTGGACCAGGTAATTCCAAAGATGTTTCCATGGCCTGAAAAAGAAGGATAGAGAAGATTTGGATTCTTGATACTTGGGGTTGATTCCCTTGATTTGTGGTGGAATATTTGGAATGGAAGGCAAGGAAATAGAGGATTTCTCGTGGGAAAAGTTGTATCTTATTATGGGTTTAAAGTTTAAAGTTTAAACTTTATTATTTGATATCGTTGTATTGTTGGAGTCAAGTGCTTCTTAGTGTTGACCTTTCCAGATTTTGTAGACAATTATCACGAAAGTGGGGTGCTTTTTGGTTTTGCTTCCTTTTTACATAGGATACCCCTTTTGCGTCCTTTTAATATAGGGTTTTTGAATGCTAATAATATGAACTTTGGGGGCATTGGACAAAATGAATAAGAGCTTTTTTGCCAGCTGCCAACAGTTCCAACTCTGACCCCATTTGATTTTTACATACCACCATTGAGTTGTGTGGTGGTTGATTCGGTGGAGCAATGATGTGAATGGCTTATTTTGGATGCATGGACGATAGACTTAAAGGATTTGATTGACTTTTAAGGCTTATGCGCACCTAGAAAAATGTCAAAGTCAAATAGCTGAAATTTAATGTCCACGTCATTGCTCTGCCAAGACAAGCACCATAAAACTTGGCGGTGGTATGTTAAAATTAAACAGGGTCAAAATTGGGAGTTGGGAGTGCCAGCAAAAAAGTTTGTGTTATTAAATCCAAAAGTCCTTTAATATATCATTTGGTTACTCATAAAAATGTTCATGTATGAGGCTTTGGTTCTTTGCCCTTTGAGCCATTGTGTCACTTCCCCCCCCCCCTGTATAAAGTAGAAATAATCTCTCTTAGTGCTTTCTAGGCTCTAGGCTGAGTACATTTTGATGTTCTAAGATCAAGAGTAGCATTAATTCGCGATACCTTCTGTCCCTCCCTTTGCCAGAGTAGAATGGTGGCTAATAACCAACATGACGGACTATATGCGGTGGAACTTCGAAGGACTAATAATTCTTTCAATGATATGATTTGTTTAGTTGATCTATTCATTTGGTTTTGGTATCTTTATCAATTGTCCTAGTGTTTATTTGTCATCTAGGCTACAGCTTCATATGTTCCTTATCAAAGAAAAGGGCATTACTTTATATGTTACATACAATTCAAAGGCTGTAAAGTGTAAACTAGATAATGTAGCTTAACTATAGCTTTATGTGGAATTACTTTTCAGTTAGTTCACTTGTTATGTGTGTGGATTGTTAAATATTCATGTTTGAGAAACCTAAAATATAAGAAGTGCATAGATTGTGGTGGCTCAATGGTTCTAACCTACTACAGGTAATCCTCGGAAGAATAATTGTATACTTAAAGGTTAAAACCTGTGGGTGAGATTGCATCTAATAGTGGACGAGTATGACTGATGTAGAATTGTAGATTGAGGGTGCACGCAAATACCTTCATTCGAATCTTGAAGCTTTAGTCTGCAACTTTTATGTGAACAGCATTCAGTTTTCGGTCATGGATTCAAGATGAGGTCATTCTGGGGTGGGCTGCGTCATAAACGTTTTGAAGTTGAGTGAACTGCATTTTGCATTTTTGCCATATTTTACTTGTTTTTAATGCTTCACTTGGAAAAGGCTACGACGACTGTTTGGGATTTATGATGGAGGCAGGCCATATTTTAGTTGTTTGTAACAGAGAAAGGTTGTGATAAAATTTGCAACAACTGTCATGAAACAGAGAGTGGCAAGGTTGTGATAAAATTTGCAACAACTGTCATGAAACAGAGAGTGGCATTTATATCTTTGATTTATTTGCTTTTCAGTAACTGATGATTTTTTTTATTAATGACATTGATTGTGACAGGCCTTGTTATATTTATGCTAATAGAAGGATTATGCCAATATAAGCCCAAACATTTTTTGGCTAATCTTTTAAGCAATCAACGCTGTGACAACCGCCAGTTGTTCAATGATTGTCATTGGCAATATTCTACAATGCTACACTCGTTACTTCACTCACCCGTTTTGAACTGTTGCTTTCTGTTGTACAATTTACAGCTAGTTTGACGGAATTACTGCCCTGATGACATGTTTGTATTCTGACTTCTGACGAAAGCACAAAATTGGGCATTCTGCCAGGTCAATGTGGGTGGTGGACTAGTAATCTTGTATAGCACCATTAGCATAACATCATGATTCATGAGTATCCCTCTGATCATGGAACCATCGGTTTATCTAGTTGTAATATGTAAGCTGAAGTTGTTAAAACAGTCAGCATAACATCCATGTTGGAGCTCGTCATTGCATTTGCTTGTACCAAAAATTATTTTCTGGTTTATTGTCCTTGATAATGATACTCGGAATGTCCTTTATATTTCTCTGAAATATCCATCTCTATTGGGTATGAAAGGTGAAGTAGGTATTGTTTTAAAAGATCTTGAGAAAGTTCTAGACCTACCATACCATGCAAACGGTAGATACAAAGCTGCTTTCGTATCTGTTATCTTGTAAACAAATTCTGTTCTGGTTCCTCGAAGCTATTTGAAGGGAAGAATGATATTTCTTTTGTGTCAGAGAATGATGAATGTATTAGAATATTCTGAGCATGCATAGTTTATATCAATGGAAATTTCATTCCTTATAATTAATTAGTGTTAGGATTTGCGCATTTAGGGATGCCAATCATCATTGCCAAAATGAAGCCTGAGTTCCATCTAAACCTAGTTTACCAATGTTAGAGTCTGATTTAAACAAGCTTTTCGAGTTGTGTTTTTTAATTGCCGTTGGAAATAGCTTGGCGAGTTCCAGAGGCTCACTTTGCATTTGAGAGTGGTATCATTTATTTATTTTTTTAAAATTTTCAGTCAATACAGAATTTTTCCGGGTCTCTTGAATTCAGACCGGTGCTTGCAGGTATATGGTTGCCTACATTTGAATTCTGGGCATGTGATGGATGGATCCATTCTAGTTCTATTGTTGTTGTTCCATTGTTTTCAGAGACTCATGGAAGATCTTGATTTGACCTTTGTTATGAGACAGCTGTGCCTTTGCCTATGCTTCGATTTGACCTTTGTTATGAGACAGTTGTTCATGTTTGTCCGTAAGCTACTTTTAGCTTGGGGAGGTTGTGGGAGAGAGGGGGGGGGGCTAGGAATGGCTTGTTATGTGCATGTGCTTTTTTTTTTTTTTCCAAAATATAGATGTTATTTTTGCTCGATCATTTTTTAGGGCTATTAGGAGACTGGCCTTTTCTTTTTGGATAAAGTTGGTAAGCCCCCCTCCTCCCTTTTTGGAGCTTGGGTCGACTACTAGGACCACAAGTAGCAATTTTTTTTTTTTTTTTTGGGGGGGGGGGGGACACCTAGGCACAAAGTCCAGAAGGCCTTTGGCCTGTTATTATCCCACAAATTCCTATAAAGAATCTGGTTGCCTTTGTGGTGGGGCTACCCAACTGAGAACTGACTACCAAACCACTCAGCCACATGCTGTTTAGTTACTTCTATGTGTACTGTATGTCACTGTGTGGGTTTACAAGTCAATTATCTGAATATGAGCTAATTTCTTTTGTTCCAACCAGGCTGTTCTGGAGACTGTTGCTCGAGTGAAGTCGAAGAAAAATGAAACAAAGGAGGACAAGTATGTAATTTGTCTTGTGGATGAAACATAAGCTTGTTCATAGTACTAATTACTATTGGATAAGTTTCAGAGTTCTGAAAATTCATGTTATGTTGGGCTTGATTTCCCTTTTCCCTCTCTCAATATGGCAGGTTACTGTTATTGAGTCTAAGTGATCTAAACTTAGACAGTTAAATGCCTCTGTTTCAATTATTGTTTTTCATGTTATATTTTGTATGAACCGTGCTTCATGGAGTCTAATTCATTCTTTAGACTTGAATAGTCTAACACATGCTGGAACGTTTTAGGTCTTTCCAACTGCATCATGTTTTTAATTTAGATAATGATAACCAAGCTGAGGATACACCAACATTGATAGATCGAAAGGTATATCCTACGAATGTCACTTGCTATCTACCTCAATGGGCCTCATGTTGCCCTGGGCTGTTAATTGGACATATGATGTCTACAGATTACGATCCTACTCTCACTATATTTTTGAACAGGATAATGTTTTCATTATATCGAAGCCAAAGTCAAAGTATCCTATGCTCCAGCTAGACTTAAGGTTAGCAAGCAGTTTATCCCACTTAATTCATATTCACAAAATTTTATGTGGCTGACTCAAGATACGTCTGTTGTTGCAGACTGATATCAGAGCTGGTTGTTGTTATTGTCTCTGCCACGTGTGGTGGCATTGCCTTTGCTTGTGCTGGGCAACCGGTAATGAAAATCCATATCCATGATGCTACTTTGTAATAATTATTCTGTTTCTTCCATCACAGCAGTATCTTTTTTGGAAAATGCTTTCTGTGGTATTTGTCATGTTACTGATAATGGCATAATAATTTATGCCATAGTTTTTATGTTATATGTCTTCAGTTTGTCTTTGGATGAATATAGGACCAATGTACTATGTGCCAACTGCTATCTTTATTCATAACATTTTGAGAACCCGGTGGCTCCAACTATGTGATGAAATTCAGTGTCCTGACTCTTGCAGGGTGTTTTTTTTTTTTTTTTTAATTTGGGTTGGGTGGGGGGGGGGGTGTTATTATGGGGTATCCAAAATCATGGTATCGTGATGGGCTATTGGGGTCCTTTGATTCTGAATAATCTTATTTTTCACTCAAGCATTATATATAAAGATGGGATGAGGGACGAGCCATTGCTCATCTGTCTAGTATTATTCATTAGTTTTGTTCTCATTACTGACATGGAGTCAGTCCAGCTGAACATCAATTACAGTGATATCATGAAGTCCAAACAGTCATATTCCTTTTTTTTTTCCTGCATTCAATAAACTGTTTAGCGTTGAATTATAATGGATTAGAAAAATGAGTCATGAGTTGTCTGCCACTTCATTTTAAGTGAGCAGTAGACAATCAATGCCTTTCAAATCTAGGGTTTAATGCTTGTATTCAATTCTAGGGTTTAGGGTAGGGACAGATGATTCCTCAACACCTTGCACTAGGGGAGAGCATGATTGCAAGCAGAATGTATATTTAAATGCAGTAGGCTTAAGTATCTCACACCATAATTAAATGTAGTTTAAGGCTTTCCCGAACTTGTTTGAGCTGGTGATTTTGAGCCATTATGACATTCCATGAAAGAGTAGCTTATAACATTTTTCGTGGATTTGTAATAGTGATGATAATTATTATTAAGTAATAAGTAAATCTCATCAATACTTATGCCCTTTTCTCGTTTTCTGGAATCTAATAATTCTGTGCTTGATTCTCTGACCCAATCACCATGAACCCCACCTATACCGGTCACAATCCTGATAGAGATAACCTTTGAACTTATCATCATGTTTGAAATCAAATGATGTGCAGTCTGATGCAGGAAAACCACCTTGACCTTTTGTTTTCTTAAAAACATATTGACAACTGTGATTATTTATTGAATTTTGTTGACTAGTCAACAGTTATGTTTTGGTGAAATTTTGTTGAGGACGACCAGACATTTGCTGGTGAGGGCTTGGTATGATTTGCTGTTCTTGCCTAATTTGATTGTGACCCTCCATTAGTAGTGCAATATAAAAAATGCTACTGTCATTTTATTGAACAGAGAAATATTGCAGGTGATTACGGGTTATCTGCTGGCAGGATCTATAATTGGGCCTGGGGGCTTCAGTTTTGTAACTGAAATGGTTCAGGTATCCTTACTTTGCTGATCTTTTTCATTTAAAACACTAGTAAATAAGGACTCTAGAAGTTTGTTTTCTTGTGTATATGACTTTATAGCCTAGGGACTAAATATACTTGTCCTTAATAACTTTCATGATGCCACAATCAATAAAAGTAAAGGTATAGAGGGATTTGTGTATTTTTCTTGTTGAAAAAAAATTGAAAATAAAAAGTAACAGGGAAATAATTATTGTACATCTTATGTTCTGTATGCAATGTGACCAGGGATCTACTTGTCATTCTATATTCAATTGACTGTGCTAAATTTGACATGCTAATTTGCTTCTGTTGTTATTATTTGCTGTGCAGGTTGAGACAGTAGCCCAATTTGGCGTAATTTTCCTATTGTTTGCATTAGGCTTGGAGTTTTCTATATCAAAGGTCTGATTAAATTGGTCTTTCGACATGATCTCTATGAACTCAGGAAGTTTCGATATGCCTGTTAAAAGTCTCATCTTTAACATCGATTGCAGATTCGTGTTGTTCGAGCAGTTGCTATTCTAGGAGGCATTTTACAGATTTTCCTTTTCATGTTCCTGTGTGGAGTGACGGCCTCGGTATATCAATCCTCTTCACTTTTTTTTTCCTTTTTTGGTCGTTTGGGGGGGGGGGGGGGATCAGTACGCTAATGTGAGCTTCATTTCACTGGAAGCCTAGTGAAGTAGTTTGCAAATTTAAATGAATGATTACACTGATTAGTTTGATTAGCTTAACATGTTGGATATTGCTTATGCTATTGCCTTTCTTTTTCAACTTTGTTTAGTCATTTCTTCATTCGGGTTGAATACTGAATTGTTCATTTTCTTTGAGCCGGATGTTAATGAAGGGCTATAACAAAGTGCCTCAAAAGACTGTCCACTTCCTTTTGTGTACTAGTGGCCAGTGAAAAGATTTTTAATTCAGAATCCAACAGAACCAGGGTTTCTAAAACTCAGGGGTAAGGCTGCTACATTTGAGTTGTGAGTTCCTCCCCAACCCCTCTCCTTTCCCGGGGACAAACCTTGCTCAAGGTGAACTCCAAGGTATGGATATGGATATGGCTGCACCACGTGTTGTTGACTCCAAGTCGCTAGCTGAAAACTGGAGTTAAACTTAAGAGGAAGTGATGTAAATCCCTCAAGGAACACTAATTTGGAGATCCATGGGGGTCAAGAGAATCCAAATTAGTCATCAAATGTTCAGAGAACCAATCAGATTTTTGCAAGTTCAAGCGGAACTAGTTGTCGGATAAATTCCAGCAGCACACCCGGTTTTTGTGAGCCTAATTACTTAGGCCTCTTTGAGGTTTAAGTCAAATATTTTTCCATGGGTGTGAAGTCCAAGAAGTTATCTTTCTAACAAAACAAGTTTCAGCTCATTTGGATTTCATTTGATACTTCTAATCAGCTCTTGAACTCACACTGTCCAGGTTGCAATTTTGGGGCAGTTTTTACTCAGTTTTGTTTTTATTATTTTCTAGATGAAATGACATTAAATATTGTAATTCTTTTTTTGTTAGTTCATTTAGGATGTCTAGTTTATTTCTTTTGTTAAGCACAAAGGTAGAAAAGTACGTTAAAGGGGTCAATTCAGTCGTTTTGTCAAAGATGTCCAGCAGGCATCAGAATTTACACGGTTAGAAAGATCTTGGTGATTATGGCACTTAATGACGTCCAAATCATGATTTTCAAAAAGGGGGTTTTTCTAGACGGCTTGAGGTTTCCCCTTGAAGAAAACCAAGGATTAGTCACCTAAAAGGAGTGATACTTGCTGCTTGAAAACACGGTCCACACGGCACTCCCACGGCAGCTTGCTTAGCAAAGGAGTTTTACCCTCCTAGGTGGGTTTCTTCCACCAAGATGTGTGCTAGGTTGTTTGGTACCTTGAGCTTAGTCTCCATGTGACTCATAAATGGAGATAAAGCCACGTGGAAGCGGAAGATAGTGCCACTTTGCAAGCTTACATTCGGACACTCAAGCATGATGTATTCTAACTTCACTAAGGCAAGCGTTTGCAAAAGGGAATTAAGAATACATATGGGTAGCAAAGAGAGAGATGGAAGGAAAGAGAACAAGAACAAGGATAGAATGCAAGTGAATTAGCAAGGGTGATTTGAATACCCACCTTGGTTCACACACTTGGGCAATCTTATTTCTTCGACTAAGAATTTAATCACCTTCTTAGTTGAATGAAGAAGACCTAGAGACCCACTTGAGGTTGCCACACTCAAGATACAACACTAGGATTTTTGAGAGAGAATATAGAGAGTTTTCACAACTCAAGTTTTTGCATTCATTTAAGTGTGTTTCTTTACAACCTAAGGCCTCCCTTATATAATGAGAGCCTTTAACAAGCTGCAAGAGAGGGGAGAAAAAAGAGGCCATATATGTCCATAAAGTAAGAGGGAACCAAAAAGCAACAAAAAGCTGAAAAGTGCTTTATGCTTTTTGTCAGCAGCTTTTCAGTTTACAATTGTCAATTTCAAACAGCTATGTCTCCTAGGTCTCTTACTCAAATTGGGTGAAACAACCTTTGCTAGAAAGCTTAGGAAGTCAGCTTTCATGTGGCTCAAGTTGGAAGAACTTTGGAGCTACCACTTGGGAGATATAGGCCAAAAGGTGCAGCATATGCAGGTTGGGACAGTTTCTGCAGCATCTGAAAAATGGCTCCAATTGACTTATTACCTAATGACCTAATCTAGAACTCTTTATATGTCCTTAAAGCTGACATATTAAGGGTTTCAAAAAGTGGATTTGCAGCCTCTTAAGTCCAAATTAAGCTTGAGTAATCAAGCGTGCAAAACCGGGCCAAATTCTGGCCGAACTGGACAGAATGTGCACGGTTGGTTGGCGATTTCCTTGACCAAAGTATGAACTTCCTTGACCTCCTTGGTGCTTGTGGAGTTCCCTAGGCTTGTTGGTTGATCTTCAAATAATTCCAAGAGATGGTCCCCATCATACTCTCCGGATTGGTTGGAGTTTGACCTCAAACTCGGAAATTGATCATCTTCATCATAATATGGACTAAGGTCAGCCACATTGAAAGTGGCCGAGACTCCATACTCTCCCGGGAGGTCGATCTTGTAAGCATTAGGACCAATGTTCTCAATGGCCTCAAATGGACCATCCGACCTTGGCATAAGCTTGGATTTGCGCTTGCTAGGGAATCTTTCTTTCCTCAAATGGATCTAAACCAAGTATCCCGGCTGAAATTGTGCATCCTTTCTATGCTTGTTGGCATGTTGCTTGGCTTGCTCATTGGATTTCTCAATCCTTTCCCTCACCTTGGTGTGTAACTCTTGAATTTTTGTGGCGCTCTTCTTGGCTTCCCAACTAATTTGGTCGGATTTGGGATTGGAACCAAGTCTAAGGGGGTTCTTAGATTGTAACCATACACCACTTGGAAAGGTGAAAGAGAGATAGTCTTGCTAGGAGCTCGGTTGAAGGCAAATTCCGCATGAGGAAGCAACTCATCCCCCCCGTTAATACTCTTCTTGACTAGAACTCTAAGCAAAGTGCCCAAAGTCCTATTAGTCACTTCGGTTTGACCATCGGTTTGGGGGTGGCAAGTTGTACTAAACTTGGAGTGGGTGCCAAACTTTCTTCACAAGGTAAGCCAAAAGTGGCTTAGGAACTTGGTGCCCCTATCCGACACCATGCTTCTTGGAAGTCCATGGACACGAAATATCTTCTTGAAGTAGAGGTTGGCAATGAAGGAAGCATCATTGGTGGTATGATATGCTATGAAATGTGCCATTTTTAAGAATCGGTCCACTACCACCATAATTGAATCTTTGTGCGTTTGGGTTCTTGGCAAACCTGTGATGAAATCTAAGCTCATATCCTCCCAAGAGCCTTGAGGAACGGGGAGAGGAGTGTATAGACCTTGGGGCCGTGAGTGACTCTTGGCCTGTTGACAAGTAGAACACCTTCTCACATAATGCTCTATATCCTTGGACATGCTTGGCCAATAGCAATGTTCTTTGAGCATGGAACAAGTCTTCTCAATGCCAAAGTGTCCGGCCAAAGCCCTATCATGGAGCTCTTGAATCAAAAGCTCTCTAAATCCACACTTGGGTATGCAAAGTCGAGTTCCTTTGAAAAGAAACCCATTACCCAAGTGAAACAAACCATGGGCTTGATCGGTGCACTTCTCATATGTCTCCTTGAAATCCTCATCTTGGGCATACAACCCATTAATGATCTCAAAACTAAGGACTTTAGATTCCAAGGTAGAGAGTAAGAGGTACCTTCTTGATAGTGCATCCGCCCCTTTGTTGAGTTGACCCGACTTGTGATGGTTCACAAAATGAAAGGCTTGTAGATACTCTACCCACTTGGCATGCCTTGGGTTGAGCTTGTGTTGCCCTTGTATGAACTTAAGAGCTTCATGATCCGAATGGAGAATGAATTCTCCTCCCACCAAGTAGTGCCTCCAATGCTCCAAAGCTCTCACAATCACATAGAACTCCTTGTCATAAGTGGAGTACTTCCTATTTGCATCATTAAGCTTTTCACTAAAGAAAGCCATGGGCCTCTTCTCTTGAGATAGGACCGCCCCTATCCCTACACCGGAAGTATCACATTCTACTTCAAACACTTTGGAGAAGCTTGGAAGGGCAAGAACGGATGCACTAGTGAGCTTGCACTTGATTTCTTCAAAGGCCTTTTGAGCTTGCTTGGTCCATTCAAACCTTTTGGCCTTGAGCACCTCGGTCATGGGAGCAACAATAGTGCTAAAATCTCTCACAAACCTCCTATAAAAAGAGGGTAAGCCATGAAAACTTCGAACTTGTTGGATGGAGGTAGGAGCGGGCCACTCACGGATGGCCTTGACTTTGCTTTCATCCACATGAATCCCTTGGGCCGAAACAACATAGCCCAAAAATATGACTTGAGAAGTGAAAATGTGAACACTTCTCCAAGTTTCCATAGAGCTTTTCTTGAGATGGAATACTCAAGATTTGATGTAGATGATTTGCATGCTCTTCTTCATTCTTGCTATACACCAAGATGTCATCAAAGTAGACAACAACGAACTTGCCAAAGAGGAGCTTTAGAACTTGGTTCATAATCCTCATGAAGGTGCTTGGTGCATTTGTCCTCCCGAATGGCATTACAAGCCACTCATAGAGACCTTCTTTAGTCTTGAAGACCGTCTTCCACTCATCTCCTTCATAAATCCGAATTTGATAGTAGCCACTTCTAAGATCAATCTTAGAAAAGATGGTGGCTCCATGAAACTCATCTAGGAGATCCTCCAACCGTGGAATATGATAGTGATACTTGATGGTGATTTTGTTGATCGCTCTGTTATCCACACACATTCTCATTGACTCATCTTTCTTAGGAACAAGCAATGCCGACACGGCACATGGGCTAAGGCTTTCACGGATCAAGCCTTTAGTAAGAAGCTCATCTACTTGCCTTTGCACTTCTTGAGTCTCTTGGGGGTTCATTCGGTAGGCCGGCTTGTTTGGGAGGGTGGCACTGGGATGAGGTCAATTTTTTGTTGTATGGATCTTTTGGGAGGGAGGCTATGAGGAACCTCACTGGGGAAGACATGTTCAAAGGCTTTTAGGAGAGGGGTAAGCAAAGGATGGGAAGAATCCTTAGTTTCGGCCGGTTCATGGCCAAGTAGAATCCACTCTTTGTAGTCATCATACTCATGTAGTTCGGAATGGAGAAGGGTGGTAAGGAAGACATCCATGCTAGGAGTGTCTTGGGGCTTTCTTTGAGAGGTAGGTTTGAGAGGGATGAGGGTAATTTTCTTGTGGTCTTTGGTGAAGGTATAAGTATTCAAACGACCATCATGCATCACACTCCTATCAAATAACCATGGACGTCTCAAGAGGACATGACAAGCATCCATGGGCAGTATATCACACTAAATCCCATCCTTATAGTTCTTGCCAATTGAAAAGCTAAGTAAACAACGAGAAGAGATTTACAAACTTTTACCTTGATTGAGCCATTGGATGGTGTAGGGGCTTAGGTGTGGAGAGACCGAAAGCTTAAGTTTCTCTACAAGAGTCTTGGAAGCAACATTGGCACAACTTCCACCATCAATAATGAGAGAGCAAACCTTCCCCTTCACGGTACACCGGGTGTGGAAGACGTTCTCTCTTTGGTCCATGTCATGTTGGGAAGCAATACCACTTAGTGCTCTTCTAATCACGGATTCAAAATGTGGCCGAACCGCGCCGAAACGTCCGCATTGGAAAGGTTTTGAAGTTGGGCGAACCGCATTTTCATGCCGCGATAGCTGCGATATGGAATGCAATTGCCGTGTTAGAGCAATTTTGTCGTTCCGCAACCGAAACTGCATTTTGAATCCTTGCAGTTCTAATCACAAGCATTTCTCCTTCATCGAGTCCCTCTTCAACTTCTTTAAGGGCTTCGGTCATGAGAAGCTCCTTTTCTCCTTCATCATTCTCATCTTCTAGCTCCTTACAAGAAGTTTGATACTCGGCCAAAGTGGCAATTCTCTTGTTGGGACACTCGGAAGCAAAGTGTCCAAGACCTTGACAACGAAAACATCTCTTCTTATCACAGGTCTTTGGAGGTGGTTTTGAGGGGGATTTGGTGTAGGGGGTCTTGTGTTTGAGTTTGAAGTAGATTTGGGAGGGTTTTAGGAGGGCTTTTGGAAGGGGTAAGGATGGGGGTTAGGCTTGGAAGCCATGCCCTTGCCCTTGACTCTCTTTTGTAGCTCCACTTTGTGAGCTAAGACACTAAACTCATCTAATGAGGTATAAGGGTGGAGTTCAACCACATGTGCAATCTCTTCATTCAAGCCACTCAAGTATCTAATCAAAGTTTGAGACTCATCCTCCTTAAAATCATATTTCAATAGCAATTGCTCAAACTCTCTAGTGTATTCTTCTATATTCTTAGACCTTTGTTTGAGATGGTGGAGTTTAAGGAAGTTGTCTTGCAAATAATGGGGAGGTAGAAATTTGGACTTAAGTTTGGACTTCATTTTCTCCCAAGTTCTTATCTTCCCTTTTCCCTTCCTAACTCTCTTAGTCACAACATTTGACCACCAAATAGAAGCATACTTTCTAAGCTTTAAAGCAACAAGCTTTGCCTTTCTTTCATTGGGGATGTCCTTGAACTCGAAGACTCCCTCAACGGTTTGTAGCCAATCCAAGAATTCATCGGGATCAAGTTGATCTTCAAATTCGGGGATGTCCACCTTGAAGTCATTGTAGCTTCGATCATGAGGCCTATGATGCCTCCTTGATCTTCTTGCATACGCATCGTCATCGGAATCACCAAGGGAATTGCTTTCTTCATCATCCGAAGCATCCGAATCCACTTGCTTGCTAGTGTTTCTTGAGCTCCTAACTTTTCTCTTGCATCATTTGACCAAGTTGAGATTGCAAGTACTTGACTTGGGCCTCCAATTCGGCCTTCTCTCTAAGGGCTTGCTCGGCCACTTACTCGGGGGTAAGGCTTGTAGACGTGATGGCTTTTGAGTGAGGAGTTGCTGTTTTAGAATGGTGAGGGGGTGGCACGGTCGTGTGGTGTGGCAGGGGGTGGGCGTGCTCGGTGGCTGAAGGTGAATTGTGGGTGCTGGAATGAAGCACGATCGTGCTTATGGGCACGGGCTGGCCATGCTCAGCTGCTACAATGGGAAGGGGTGTGCTGTGAGGTGGCACGGTCGTGCCACTGTGGCACGGGGTGGCCGTGCTGCTTCTCTGGTTAGACACGGCTGGGAAGTTGTGAAGGAACGTGTTTGGGCTGTTTTGTGGGTTTTGTGTTTGGGATGTGTTTGGGGAATGGAAGCTTGGCCAAGAGGGTATCCTAAGCTCTGATACCAAATGATGTACGAGTCCGGACCTCAAACACATCCAAATGAGGGAGAAAAAGCCTCAATTTGTTTTGCACTTGAAAGAGAGAACGTGGACAGAAGTTTTGTATCTTTTGAGCTTACAAAAGATCAAAAGAGAAGAGAATGAAGAGGTAGAAATCAAGATGTAAAGGAGATGAGCTTAACTCACCCAAATGAATCCACACATGGAGAGATAAGAACTAGACAAGTCGACTAGCAAGGGTTATTTAATACCCACCTTGGTTTGCACTCACTTGGGCAATCTTCTTTCTTCAACTAAGTTGCAGAAATTAATCACCTTCTTAGTTGAATGAAGAAGACCTAGAGACCCACTTGAGGTTGCCACACTCAAGATATAACACTCGGAATTTTTGAGAGAGAATAGAGAGAGTTTTTACAACTCAAGCTTTGCATTCATTCAAGTGTGTTTTCTTACAACCTGAGGCCTCCGTTATATAATGAGAACCTTTAACAAGCTACAAGAGAGGGGAAAAAAGGGGCCATACACGTCCATAAAGCAAGAGGGAACCAAAAAGCAACAAAAAGCTGAAAAGTGCTTTATGCCTTTTGTTAGCAGTTTTTCAGTTTACAATTGTCAACTTCAAACAGCTATATCTCCTAGGTCTCTTACTCGAATTGGATGAAACAACCCTTGCTAGAAAGCTTAGGAAGTTAGCTTTCATGTGGCTCAAGTTGGCAGCTATTTGGAGCTACCGTTTGGGAGATATAGGCCAAAAGGTGCAGCATATGCAGGCTGGGACAATTTCTGCAGCATCTGAATAATGGCTCCAATGGACTTATTACCTAATGACCTAACCTAGAACTCTTTATATGTCCTTAAAGCTGACATATTAAGGGTTCCAAAAAGTGGATTTGCAGCCTCTTAAGTCCAAATTAAGCTTGAGTAATCAAGCTTGCAAAACCGGGCCAAATTCTGGCCGAACTGGACAGAATGTGCACGGGTTGGTTGGCGATTTCCTTGAGCAAGGTATGAACGTTTTTGACCTCCTTGGTGCTTGTGGAGTCCCTTAGGCTTGTTGGTTGATCTTCAAATGGTTCCAAGGGATGGTCCCCATCAAATAGAGAGAGTTTTCACAACTCAAGCTTTTGCATTCATTCAAGTGTGTTTCTTTACAACCTAAAGCCTCCCTTATATAATGAGAGCCTTTAAGAAGCTGCAAGAGAGGGGGGAAAAAGGGGCCATATACGTCCATAAAGCAAGAGGGAACCAAAAAGTAACAAAAAGTTGAAAAGTGCTTTATGCTTTTTATCAGCAGCTTTTCAGTTTACAATTGTTAACTTCAAACAACTATATCTCCTAGGTCTCTTACTCAAATTGGGTGAAACAACCCTTGCTAGAAAGCTTAGGAAGTCAGCTTTCACGTGGCTCAAGTTGGAAGAACTTTGGAGCTACCGTTTGGGAGATATAGGCCAAAAGGTGCAGCATGTGTAGGCTGGGACAGTTTCTGCAACATCTGAAAAATGGCTCCAATTGACTTATTACCTAATGACTTAACCCGGAACTCTTTGTATGTCCTTAAAGCTGATATATTAGGTGTTCCAAAAAGTGGATTTGCAGCCTCTTAAGCTTGAGTAATCAAGCTTGCAAAACCGGGCCAAATTCTGGCCGAACTGGACAGAATGTGCACGGGTTGGTTGGCGACTTCCTTGACCAAAGCATGAACTTCCTTGACCTCCTTGGTGCTTGTGGAGTCCCCTAGGCTTGTTAGTTGATCTTCAAATTGTTCCAAGGGATGGTTCCCATCAAAGCAGGAGGTGGCAAGCATGTAGTACTCCTCACCTTTTGAGATGGCAGCCATGGATGATTTTCTTCTTAGGGAGGAAAATGTGACCAAGCAGCCTAGGAACATTAAGGAAGAAGATTGGATAATCATTTAGCTATATAATTAAGCTTTTCACATTTTAGCATAGTTTAAGAACAAACTATGTAATTTAGCTAAACTAGCATACTTAATAAGTTTCCTAACCATTAAGTAATCTCCTAATGATTACCTAATGAGTAAGGAAAGCCTTAGGCATGTATTATAAATAGCCTAGCCATTCATTTTGTAAATCAAGTGTTGAGAAATTGAAATCAGAAGTTGAGTTATAAACTCCTCCGTGTGTTACTTTAAATTCTGTACTTGCTTATCTCTAATTCGGCCAATTAGAGTGGTGTTCAAGTGAGTCTTAAGCCTTAATTAGGTGGTGAAATCTTTATCCTAATTAAGCTTAAGGGCCCTAAACTCAAGCTTAGTGGTGAAATCTGTATCTAAGCAAGAGTTTAGTTCTACCTAGATTAGGCTTTGGTGGTGATTTCTGTATCCAAAGATTAGTTTAGTATCTATCCTTTCTTTTTTGTTTCCATTTAGAATCCCTTGATTCTAAATCTATTCCCTCCATACGTTTTAGCTGATTCACAACCAGCTTATAACGTGCCTTTCTCTTGAGTTTCCCTTGATTGTACTCTCTCTTGGTTTTAAGCTTTTGCTCTTGAATTGAGTTTGAGTTTGGACCCTTGGGAGATACATCAATTTTGGTATCAGAGCGTGAGCGTGGTACATCAGGAAGGTTAGATTAGATATGCTCATGATGATGTGGTACAAATTAATAAATTGTACTTGATTCTAATCTGTATGTCCTTCAAATTGGATAAACAGAAGAGGATGGAGCTAGTTCCATTCTCTGAAATGGCAGACATATTGATCTTTGTAGAGATTATACCCAGGTCATACATAGTTTCCTTGTAGGGTGCTATCTATATGTCCATCCTTTTGATTTATCAATTAGCATTAATCTTCATTACTTTTTTTTGTGTTGGGGGGGAGGGGGGCACCATGGCTGGATAAATGTGAATTATTCTCATATGGCATGGCAATAAAGTTATAAGTGTACTCCCTCTTTGCTTGCTTGTTTTTTATTTGTATTTTGTTTTTATACCACATGATAATGGTGTAGGAGGCACTAATGATGAGATGTAGGTTACTCAGACTTCATCTGCTTTGTCATTTTCATAGTATCTGGACTTTCGGTTTGTCCTTCTGTGCATACGAGCTTGCATGCGTCTTTCTTTGGAGGATTCTTATTGTGGATTATTATGTTAAATGGAACTGCTTTATGGATTTGCAGTTTTGTGGTGGCAAAACCTCTGAAGGTGTTTTTGTAGGCTTATTCCTGTCAATGTCATCGACAGCCATGGTATGTCTTTGCTACTATGCCTTTTTTTTTTGGGTGTACTAAATTCGCTTGTAACTCATTCTAGTCTCTAGATTTGTCAGTCAAGAACAACTAATGAGCTCTTAATGAACTCATTAAAAAACCTATGAGCTCTTAATTATGTATACGTAGTTTGGGACTCATTTAAAATTAATCAGTGGAGATTTAATATTTTTTGGTCCCTTTTAATAACTTTTCCTAGCATTATATGAGTTCGTCTTGTTAGAAGGTTATTGGCTGCGATAGAATTTATGATGCAGGCTTTGGGCCCTCAAAGTAGTCCAACTTAGTGTAAATCAGCATGATGGTTATGTGAAAGGAGATTTAGGTTGGATATTACTTGTTTTTTGCAACAGTTTAAACATTTGTGTATTGCAAGGTGATCTGGAGCATTCAAAAGAGTTTCAATTAGTTTTTTCGATTGAAAGGTTTATCTTGTTATTTTACTTATGAATTTGTTTGGGTGTGATGTCTATTGTAGATGTCATATGACTTCCAATTAATGAATAAATTCTTTATCTTGTTAAAAACAAGGGTGATCAGGTGATTGTCATTGTTGTCATCAAAGTTATATCTTGTCTGTTCAGTTTATAGTTAACCTATTCCCAATGCCATACTCTCCTGTACCCCGCATTGAAACATTGCAGTTGGCAACAATAATTTGTTTTGGCTTTTATTTTTGCTTTGTTTTTGCTTATTGGTTTGCTTTGCTGATTTTTCAATGACCGTTCATGTTTAGTTTTCCTTCAATAGCTTCATTGTATTCACATTCTGTGGATCTTATCTTATAAGTTACAATTCTCAAGCTATTTGATATAACATAATGGTTCTAGGTTCTGAAGTTTTTGATGGAAAGAAATAGTGTGAACACATTGCATGGTCAGGTCACAGTAGGCACCCTTATTTTGCAGGTATGCATTTTCTTTGCCAATGTCTCTCTTAGTGTATGAAAGGAAAACTCTAATAATACACATTTTGAAGTGACGCCAAGGTTCGGACAGCAAAATATTAAAGTTCTTAGCCTATCTCTTGTTGGTTTCTTCATTAAAATCTTATGCTTCTAATTGTTAATCTGTAATTGATGCCAGGACTGTACTGTGGGCTTACTTTTTGCCTTCTTACCAGTTCTTGGTGGTACTTCGGGCGTTCTTCAAGGAGCTGTATCCATGACTAAATCGTAAGTCCTCTAATCACTTATGGATGTCTTACTGGCTCATAAAGCAGTTTATGACTTGGAGATGACCTGAGTGTAGACAAGTGGAATGTGCATTCATCAAACATTAACATTTGAACTCATCAAGAAATTGTTGAGGTCTTTTATTTGCTTTCCTTTTTTCCCTTTATTTTTTTTTTTTGGGGGGGGGGGGGGTTCACTGTTTTTTGTGCAGCTTTGAAACAAGTAAACCCAAACATATTAAAGATTACTCTTGCTGCCTAAAAGGTCACCTGGATGGCTAAAATCCTTTGAGAGGTGAAAACACTGAATCGAACACTTCGATTCATCAACTCGCGGTAATTGATACATCTAATGTTATCCAACAATAATTCATATGTGATAAGTAAGCTACAATGTTAAATCACTAGGTCAAAGTATGTTTGACTCGGCAATGGTATATGGAAAATAAATATCCTCAAAGTGTGGGGTGCTCGATGCTATTTCTTATGTATATGTTGTGAGAGTCCAATTGCCCCAACAGTAGAGAATAGTGCCATATAGAAACCCAAAATTCTATTATTTCTTTCCATCCAGAAGCAGTAAATTAAAGTGGTCAACCGTAAAAGTAAGCTTTTTTTTTCCTTGACAAATACATTTTTTCTTGACAAATACTATCACTGGGTGGTATCGTCTTTCAGAATTATTATTGCATACGTACTAGTGTGAGTGCCAACTCTGTTGCTGGCCTAATTTCACCTATCTCTCGGCTTCCGACCCCCAAAATCCTTTGGAGATATCTAAAGAGGTGTCCTCTGTCGATCTATGGCCCATTCTTGCTAAGGCAATTCAATTGTCTCAGATGTCACTGCTTTCATTGTGAGAAGTAAGAGCCCAAATCATCTTTCTAAGTTGATTAGGTTCATAATTCACTTGTTAGTGGTAGATTATGTCTATTAAAGGTTTTAGTAGAAGCTATTGAGAATTTTCAGTTTTATAGGTTAACTTGAGCTGCTTTTTAGATGATTAAATAAGCTCTAAAATGAGTGTTTTAGGTATGATTGGATAGCTCAAGATGTCTATTTTCCAATAAGCTATAGATCTCCTTCAAATTTAAAGTATTGAGCGAGTTATAGAGCTTAATTGGGCTAATAAATGGATTATTAGGGGTTAACATTTTATGGGAAGTTAATGGACACCTCCAGCAAATCATCTTTTGAATATATTCTCCAAATTCCTCCATATGGGATAGTAGATGATGCCACCAATCAAGTATAGGTGCGGCAAAATTCGAGCCTTGTATTTGGGACAACTCATCACTAGCCTAGAAGCTTTTACTTTCAATATGTTTAAATTGTTGTCTAAATATTATTGGCTAGAGTGGATGCTTGAATCCTATTGGGCCACACTAATCCCATAAGTGCTTCATTTCTATTGGCTTTTTTTTTTTTTTTGTGGCTTGGGGAGGGGGCACTAATTTTGTAACTATAAATTAGCCTCCTTGTATCCAATTAGAGATAGACTTGATTTGAGAATTAATGAATGAAAGTTAGAATGCTTTTCTCTCCCAAAAAGAAAATCTCTCTTTATTTCAAATACTTGTGCATGTGGATGGTGATTGAGTCAAGCCTTTATATTAACTCTTGAGTCTTGATGCTTTACTTTAAAGAATTAATTGGTGGATTGTTAGGCTAAGTGGCAGCTTGAGCCTTTATCTTAGTCATATCCCTTTTTATTAGCTATTCTCCCACACTAAAACATCCACAAAATGTTCGTTAATTTTTCTTTTGTTGCTCAAGGTTTAACTTGGTTTAAGGGCTTGTTATTTTTGGTGATGATTGATTGTTGTTGAAGTTTAATCACTCTTGTGATTAAGGGCATTTCCCATCCACATCACCTGTAAGACTGCATGTACTACTGCAATGCATTCTAGTATTCTCTTGAGAATTTTACATTATCTGATACAAAAGATTGACGACTATATGCACTCTTCTTGTGTGGATCTGTAAAGTCTGAACCAATAGATTGAAAGGTCAGATGATTTGTGGAAAGTGAAGTGTTTTTTTGGTTTCAACTGGCCGATGTGGCTACGTTCATTGATCGTGTTTGTTCTCCCATTTTTATGGTTTGTAGTAGGGGAATGTTAGTAGAAATTTCGATGCTGGAAAAACTAATGGTCCGGTCATTTCAGCGGTGTGAGAGAGTGGCAAGGAGCAATAAGAAGCGGCTAGGAGCAGTAAGGGGCGGCTAGAATGTCGGTAAGTGTATATGTAAAAGAGCGGAAAGGAGCAGCGGCGGGAAGTGGTATGCTACTGGTGAAATGAACACAAACCAAGAATAATTTTTTCTTTTCCCCGCCTGAAAACTACTGCTTTTAAAAATATAAGCAATAAAAAATTTTCCTAGCCAAAAAACGAAAAACAGCAAATCAGTGTAGAGGATGCGGAAAGGGTAAAAGGAGAGAAAAGCTTTTGCTTGACAGCCAGCACATGCACCAAAAGTCCAAAACATGTGTCTCCCATGTAATCACTCCTCTCTACAGTCTATCCTATGCTAGCTCCCATTCCCAGGTCAGATTTTGATGACCTTTATTATATGTCCTAGATAAGTTTGGCCTTACTCCCTCCTCTAAAATCTTCTTCTTTCTCCCACCCTGTAGCCACATTGTAGAGCTTTTCTTCCCTCCCTCCAATCTATCTTAGGCGGCTTCTCTTTCTCTTTCTATTTTCAGCCACAAACCCATATTGCAAAGTGACCATGGAGGAACCAACACAAGTTGGATAAAGTGGTTTGACACTTGTTTTCCTTAAGCAAGGTCTCGGGTTCGAGTCTTCTGAATGGAGAAAATTTGTGATGGTAGAGCTTTACCCTTTATTGGGCCAATATTAGCTTGACTCTAGTGAAATGGAGGATCCAAGACCAAAAAAAGGTAACCATGAATGCAAAGGCGGGATATAAGCTAAGGGAGGTTGTAGATGCTAAGGGAGGTTGTAGATGGTGTAGAGCAACTAGTGCGCGTTGAGCTTGCGGATGTGAGTCCTTAGTGTATCTCATGTGTCAATGCTCTGTTTTTCAATTTTACCCGTCAAAGAAAACTGTTTTTTGATTTGTTTTCCGACTCGTTTTTCCCACATCTGACATGTCTGACACGTGTTGGACATATCCATGTGTGAGACACAAGTATGAAGTATGTGAGGAAATTCACGTTTGTGTGCTTCGTAGCTGGATAATAGTTACTGCACTCATTAGTGGGTGAAATCGGTTGGTATGGATTGATGCACTACGGCACGGTTGCGGTTTGTGCGCCTTAGGCTGGTCCTTGATGCTATGAATGCTTGGCTGTTCATAATGAATGTTTTCCCAAGTAAAATTTACCACTAGAATGCTGGTCCTTTTTCTGGGACCTTATTCCTCAGACAATATACCCCATACAACTGGGAGAATATTACCAGTAATCTTTATGAGGAATAAATGATACTTTCTGCAGTACCACTAGGTGTCGGAGTATTCTAGGCTTCTGGTGCACTGCAGTTTCTGGTTAGAAATGAATCACTTGATGGAGCCTTCTAGACTTTTCAGTTGGGTGGGCGGTTAAAATCCAGATGGGACCGTGTGTGTGTATTTGGGTTTAGGTAAAATAAGCATCAGGTGTATCTCTAGTTAGAAAAAAGTACGTGTCAGCTGTATACTAGTTTGCTAGCTTTAACAAGTTGACCACGATGGTCAGTAATTTCCATTTTGTTGTTTAGTTTTTCTTCTTTAGAGCAGGGCCTATTCATTACTTGTCAATTAATCGCATATGCAAAGTACTATAAAATATATAGGAAAACCACTTGGAGTGCAAACTCTTATAGTATGCAAACTTCATCTGTGTCATTAGATTTAACGAATCCAAGGGCTCATAAGTCATAATCAGCGCACCTCCTTAAGGGCAATGTAGTCAATTTTGAATCTTTCTTTGTCCCTGAGGCTCGCATTCTCTCTGCTGTCCCCCAACCCTCTCTGGTATAAGAACCATAACCATCTGGACCATCAGACCACCACCAGATGAGACTCGAAGCCTAGGTTTACTGTTGATATCCCAAGTGGCAATCGAGATGGTAGTTGTTTATGAGAGGATGGGTGCAATTAAAGATGGTCATTGTTGGCAGTGACTGTGAAGGTGATTTAAGAATTGTCCATAGTAGTGGTGTTTTCGTTGCTTGATGCGGGAGATTTTAATTACTACTAAGCCTAAATGAACTAGAAGGGTTTTATCATTTGCCTTGTCTAATTTCTGATGCAATTACTCTTTCCGAACCATTTTATGCCAATATGCTTTGGGGGGAGTAGGGGGATTCGGGATTTAAAAGTCCTCACTATGTCCTCTGCTTTTTAGAATACCATTGCAACATTTTCATGTAATTATTCTTATAATTGTGGATTCTTTCCAGGTTGGTCACTTTAATCACCTTTTTGGCTATCTTGTCAATATTGACTCGTACCCTCGTGCCATGGTTCCTTAAACTGATGATAAGCCTCTCCTCACAGGTGAGCAATCAGAGCTGCAAAGTGCATTGTTTTTGTCTACTTCTTTTAGTGTTGTAACTGCCACTTTGATTGTTTTTTTTCCACTTCTTTTAGTTATGTTACTGTCATTTTGACTCTGTTCTGATGTGTTCAGACAAATGAACTATATCAATTGGCTTCGGTGGCTTTCTGCTTGCTTGTTGCTTGGGTTAGTCTTTATCTTTATGTATTATCCTATTATGTCTATTTATGTGTTCGATCTTGCAGTCTCTGCAATTCCTTTCTTGTTACTTATTGGTAAGGATGCATATCTTCCCAATGTCTTGGTGAGTTCCAGAATGTGTGTGGTTGCATTATCTTGAATCGTGGTCCTACAACTCCAACTATCTGGTAAGGCCGTGTTGAGTGATTTGAGTTTACCAACAAATGGGGGTTTGATAAATGTTTGTAGTCAACGTGAATACTGGATGCAAAAGTTGTGGCATACTGTATAAGTTTGACTATGTTTTGGCAGATATCTTGTCAGAATGATCCAAAGTTGGCTGTAATCTGAATGAACTGACTAACTCCCTATGGCAGCTCCCCACGAATGACTTCATCCTGGCCCTTTGGGTCTGTCTAGAAATGCTGAGTTCTGTTGGTCCGTGAATCTGAATTTACATATTTGTTGTCTCAGTGTAGCGACAAGTTGGGTCTGAGCCTTGAACTGGGGTCCTTTGCTGCTGGAGTAATGATTTCGACCACTGATCTTGCTCAGCATACACTTGAACAGGTGGGCTGGTACTTCTTATGTTATTTATTTCAGTTTTTGTTGTAATTATCTTTTTTCAATCCTGTTATGGCTTTAATACTTAGCATATATAAGCTAATATATATTGCTGTATGCGTAAGCATGTTTAGAATGAAAACGCTCTAATATTAATAGGTGGGAAAAAGTTTCACATTTATACCGCTAAGTGCACGGTGTAGTTGTAGCCTGTTGGTTGGGTATCGTCTTTCAAGTACCAGGGTTATCTTAAGCTGTCAAGCCAGGTGATCCTTAAAAGGTTTTGGATTCAGGAACAAAACTAAACTTACGACAAAAAGGGGCTTGGGGTTGTGATTTCACCCCCTAATGGACTAATTGATCAAGCATAGCCGTAACATACCCAAGTTTATGCTAGCATTAGGAATGGCAGGTTGCACCGTCAAAGCTCACCAAGGCCCTCTTGCAAGGATCATGTGCTAGTCTAATTGGGCTAGCCACCAATTTTCATGGGGCTAGCTTAGTTAGGCCACAAGAGTAGCAACTCCGGATCTAGCTAGGAGTCGGTCTATTTTCATGTCAAAATCTTAGCTCTTCTGATCTCACCTTTTGGCATAAGCCAACCGCCTATGAACATGGTTGGAAGCTTTTTAAGCATTTAATGGAACACTTGGTGGGTGTCGAAGAAATCTGCTAATTACAAGCTTACTTTAAGGAGGTTTAAGGCCAAACGAGATTCATGGAATCCCATAGGGACCAACAAACCAGCCACTAACTATCTCAATCAAAAGCAATACGAGAATAATGAAAGATAACTGAATCAAACAACTAACTAGACTAGAAAACAAGCTAATGTAGGACGCTCTAAGAGCAATTCTTACACCAAGAAACTCTCACATGAATAAGTGAACACTCACAAATATTCTTTAAATTCAATTCAATTTTATTTAAGTCCGACTCCCTAATGCCTAGTGGGGAGTTAAATAGAAAAGAGATCTAGACATTAAGGAAACAAAGAGATAATCTAATCAAAGAGATATTGTTCCAATGTTCCTAAATAAAAGATTAGCATTCCTACATTTCCAATCTTTTTATTTTTCCCTGGTAGTGCATCGTCCCCCCCTCCAACCGGAAAAGAACGCGACTCTGGTGAGTTGTCTTGAAGGTACTAGAAGTCCAGGAGACTGGGCTCAGAACTCATCCTTGGAAATGCAAGGGCATCAAATCTTGGATGGTTTGACCATGCATGAATGAACAACAGTATCCACCAGGAGAAGATGCCACAACTCATCATCCAATGCAGCGAATGCCAATATTTGGCAGTGGAAACCGAAGAAAGAACTTTGGGACCTGAGTACATACAGTAGCAACAAAAGGAAGACAAGGAGGCCCAAAGGTACCTTGGTGAAGAGTTAGATCCTCCACATTGAAAAGAGGACGAATACCTAAGTTCATAGGAAGATCAAGTACATATGTGGTAGATCCTAGTTTATTGATGATCTGGTAAGGTCCCATGGCACGAGTGTAAAGTTCTGTAAAGGAGTGATTTGGCAGCAATTTAGGTCGAAGACAAACTGTAACAAAATCACCCACCTTAAACTCGAAGCTTTACAACGATGAATGTATGGTATAACTGTCATTATTCAAAGCAGTTGTATGAGATACAACATATTTCAGCATGCAAGCCATGAATATGCCGTGCAAATATGGATGTAGACTCGGATACCCAAGCATCAAATGGGAGGGAAATAAGGTCACCATAGGGGTGAAGGGAATAACCAACCTTAAAATGATTCGTATCTGTCGATCTAATGACAACATTGTTATAAGCAAATGTCTTAAGCAAATAATTAATCTCATTCACAATTCCTTTTAAAGGTCACACATGATTGGGAGAGCTAGGAATAAAGCCCGAGGAAGGCTCTCTAGCCAAGAGCGTGAGACTGAACTTGTTAGGGTTTTCTAATCTTTCATAGGCTTGATCATAATGAACAAGGGAAAAATTTTCCTTGAGTGGAGTATCCGCACTAGGAGGAGAATACAAAGTGGCAGAGTTTTGGACTTGGGGAGGGAAGCAACTCCTTAGGTCGGCAAGGTTTAAGAGCGATATCTTTGTTGTGATGCCTAAAGCCTAAAAGTGTAGGTATTGTCTCACCATGATGTGGGACATTCAAGTCATAATGCAAAAGTCATAAAACCAAGGTCGACCTAAAAGGATATGAGCAATATCCACAGGAAGGGTATTGTATAAGTTCTCATCCTTATAACTGCCAATCTGGATATGAACCTTACATTTATGGGTAACTATGAGGTTGGTCTTATGAACCGACGCTACTTTAAATGGGTCGGGGTGACGTTCTACTTTCATGTGACAACGTTTCACCGTGGATTGCGCAATAACATTAATAGTGATACCCCTATCGATAAGTCGATAACCATTTTCATCAAAGTTTCCCCACTCGTAGCAATGGTACAAAAGATGGTGTTACATCTCCATTCGTCACTCACGGTAGGATTGGAAGGGGGACACCTAACAATTCCAAGGCGTACGTCTTGAAGGAGGCTATTTTGGACATTAATAAGGCCCTCCAAGATTCTTCAGGTTCAACAACTTCTTCCTCAAGCTCGAGAGGTTCCTTAGATTTATGCTCTAAAGCAAGGGTACAATGAGGGCACTCGCACGCATAAATGACCTCTTGCGCGACAATTATAACACTGAACATTGTGGATGTTGCGGGAGGAACTAATAAAAGCAGTAGCACTCATAGCTGGTGTAGAAGGAAGTTCAGAATCAGGACTTTTGGAATTAAAAGCACTCACAGAAGACTTAACGACCTTAGAGGTAGATTGGAAAGGGATCTTAGATGAGGGCGTGGAGGGCTGCACTCGGTAGAGCCCATTAAGCTTTTCAACCTCCAAAGCCTTATGTTAAGCCTCATCTAGAGTATAAGGAGAAGAAGAAGTTACTTCTCTCTTAAGGTCAATTTGTAAGCCTAGAATAAATCAAGCTATAGTAATGGCAGGATCCTCCCCAAACCACAATGTTGAATCAACTCCTTAAAATTGTTGATGTAATTGGCTAGACTGGAAGTGGATCACCTAAGGTCCAACATCCGATTAATTAGGTGGGCTCTATGAAAAGAAGAGAGGTACTTCTCTTTAAACCTGCCTAATGGTTTATAGGAGGTTGATTCATGTGCTCAAGGTGAGTGGTGATAATCTGTCAAAATTTCCTCGTAGGCTCTACAAGTTTTGTCTTAACAAATCTAACCTGCCCTATATAAGACATCTATACCAATCAAAGTAATCCTCCATAGCAGCTATCCAGTCAAAAAAGTGATGACATTTATCGCATCATCGTATGTGGTACCTTGACCTTTTGGGCAAAGTTAGAGCAACCATCGTGTGCGTTCCTGCCACCTCTTCCCCCGAAGTCATTATGAATGATATCATCTTTGTCATAGACCTCTCATAGTCCACATCTCTAGGCTTCCTATAGTTACCAAACCTTCTGCCTCTCTAGGATTGACAAACCTACGATGATCATTCCCTCCTACCATTAGGTTAGAAGATGTGGGTTGGTCATACATGGGGAGAATTTTCGAAGGCCTGAGTGAGGTGGTCTGTTTTAGACTCAACCTAATCAAACCTTTCATTTTGGTGGTCAAGTCTTTTAGAAAGGGCATTAATTTGGGATTGATAAGGCTGGGTAGTTGATGAGGACATGCTGCGCTGAGATTAACCAAAGTTTCAATAATAATGACAAGGATAAACAATTGCTACGCCCACACAAATCATAGAAAACTTGATATCGATTATTGTCCCAACTCAATCGATCCGACACAAGCAGTTTTTTTATTATTTTTTAAAGATTGGGGTAGACTGGGAATCTAAGCAAGTAACTTGAACCCAATGAATCAGATATTAATCTCATTTTCGCAATAGAAAATCCAAAAATTCCACCAAATTAGATCGAGGTTCCGATACCTTTTATCGGTATGCGTTTTACTGGTCCAAAGTCTACGCAACTGACTGGGAGTGATGGAGATGGGTGGCAGTCTTCGAAGTGAAGTTTGCTTTGGTCCAGCCAGAGATGCTCCACCAAAATAGCCGGCAACACCACTTCAGGGAACAAATAACAGCACAGCTGTACCAACAAGGCAACAAGGACAGACTTAAAACAGCAGCAGGAGCAGCAGCAGTAGACACCAAACACGAACAGCGACATGGAGATGACCCATGGAGAATGGTTTCCGGCAAGAGGAGCTCTCGGCGGTGGCGGCACATCATGGCCAGGCGGGTTTCGACCCTCTCTATTGATTGGCCGAAAGTACCCAAGCCCTTCAACTAGGAGCAAAGGGACGGTTCGCAATTTAGGGTTTTGCGAAGAATAGAGCACTCAATCGAAGGTTGAATTGGAGCTTTTCTGGCAATCAATAGAGGGGTTAGGAGGGAATAGGGGAGGGATGAAGTCAATTTTGGGATATTTGGATGGATCAAAGGCGAATTTGTGGTTTTAGGGTTTCTGAAATTCGCGAATTAGGGTTAGGCTTTCTCGATTTCAATTGAACCAAGTTCGATGCGATTCAACTCAATTGATTTGGGGTTTTTAGGCGAAATGGAGTCAGTAGTGGAGGCATTAGGTCATTTTGAGATGACTTTGACGAATCAAATGTAGACTTAGGGATTTAGGGTTCGCAAATTGGGGAAATTCGCAAGTTTAGGGTTCCGTTGATCGGATGGCGGGGCCAGCGTTGTGTTGGTGGTCGACTGGAGATGGGTGGTCAGTGAGTGGTGGCGGATGGCAATGGATTTGGCGGGACGATTGAGGGTCGGTAGTGTGCAGGCTATGGGCTTGGGGTTTAGATGATGGGTGTTTTCTTTGGTTTGTCGCTGGCTTGGAAATAGAAATACTTGAATTAGAATTAGAATAAACTTGGCAATGGTTAGGATCGAAAAGCTCTGATACCAAATTTGATGTAGGATACTCTAAGAGCAATTCCTACAACGAGAAACTCTCGCACAAATAAGTGAACACTCACAAATATTCTTCAAATTCAATTTAATTTCATTCTAAGTCTGACTCCCTAAAGCATAGTGGAGAGTTAAAATAGAAAAGAGATCTAAACATCAAAGAAATTAAGAGATAATGTAATCAAAGTGATTTGTCCCTAAATAAAAAGATAGATCATTCCTAAATTTCCAATCTTTTATTTTTCCCTAATACTCCAGCAGAAGCAAATAAACAAGAAATGAAGCAAAGAGGGAGGAAAGAGTGGACATAAGCTTGAATTGTTTGCAAAGGTCCAAAATGCAAATCTTCAATACAAAAGCTCTAACATAACCTAAATTATGCTACTTTATTTCCTCCTAATGGGGTTTAAGGGGCTGACCTAAACCCTGAACTGAGCCCAATAGAACCATCCAAAAGCTCCCCCAAAAATCAGCTCAAATCCCCTTGAATAGCCCTAAGAAAATGGGTTGATACGGGCCATGTCGTGTGACATGTGCACCCCATGTCAACCCCCAGCCAGAAAAAGCAATGTGAGAAGCGGCTTGATGTCAACAAGCAGGCACATGGGTTGCGTGGTGCGACATGGTCTGACCGACTGGCCTGGTGCTCGTTCACTGGACGCGGCTGTGGCAGGCACGCTGAGGGCACATCATGGACAGTCTGGAGCTTGTGGAAGTGCATCATGGGGCAGTGGAAAGTTAATGGCTTCTGAAAGGCTTGACCTTGAATATCCGAAAGACTTACGGCAAGGTCATAGGGCTCTGGTGGCTTTGATATGGCATGGACTTCCGAAACTCTAGCGGAAAGGCGAACTTCCGATGGCTAGGGGAAAGTGCATCAATGAATGTCTGAAACTCCTTGGGCGGTGATGCTTGGACTTCCGAGGGCTCATTGTCGGTTTTTCACGGTTTTTGCTCCAACTTTTTGCTACTTACGTAGTTTCATTTGTTAGTACAAAAATAAATAAAAACAAGTACAAAGCCTAAAATTATATTATTTACGAGCCAAAAATTAGGTGATAAAAGGCTTGCAAAATACGACATCGAACAAATATGTAACTGTTCTCTTTTTGCCTTTTGTTGAACGACTTGTTCACATATGAATATATGATTAGAAATTTCAAATGACTATTGCCATTGAGCCTCTCTCTTATCATCTCCCACGGGAAACCCTTGTGGTAAGCTGCAATTTTCTCCTTTCGAAACATCCTGTTTAGTCTACAAACATATTTACTATTAGGTTTTCGTCTCTTTTCAATAAGATCTTTCCATTTTGTGGGAGTTAAGACTCCTTTTTGATCGGGGGTTTTGTGTCGTCACCTTGGTGAAAGTTTTGCATGAGTTCTTTTCCTCTTGCCTTTGTGCGATTTTTTGTAGATTGGTAGATATTAATTCGTGGAAGATAGTTGGAACTAATTATATTAAGCTTGCTTGTTTTGAATGGAGGGTTACTCAACAATGGAATTTTATATGGTTCTACCATGGCGTCTTCTCTAGCATAATTTATCATATCAACTAGATACCTTGTCCTTGAAGTTATGCCATAGCTTGTTGATATTCAAGAAAAAAACAATGATGTTGAAGAACACAATTGGTGGTCAGAAGGATGCTACAAATTTAGAGCTAGTCGACAATATTTTTATCATTAACTTTTTGGAGACAGTCAGACAAGGATTTATTTTGACGTTTTAGATATTCTTGATAGATGAGTTTTATTATAGATATCTTATGATATGTTTAAAAAAGTGCACTCGGGGCACACGTAGGCTCACAAAAGCCCGAAGCCCACCGTCTTGCGCTTTGGAATGGATCAGGCTCAGCAAATTCTTAAAGTCCACGCCTTTCTGGACTTTTCTGGCCTCAGACTGAGGCGTAAAGCCCATGAAACCCGCGCTTTGTAGATCATAACAGACCATTTGAGAAAAAAGAAAAAAACCTTTGAGGGGCCACGACCCTTCTTTTTATTTGTGGAAGCCTTTCAATCAAGTTGCCATTAGAAGTAAACAAAGCATATTGCTGCTACTGAACTTGAGTTTGGAGATGGAAACTCTAACCCCGGTGACAACAATCTAGTCTTAGATTAAAAAAGCCGGAGGCGCCAACAAGCGCAAAGCATATAGGGTCAGGGCGCCGACTTTGAGGCCAAGTCGCGAGCTTTTTAGACACGAGGTGCACCCCACTTTTACTAACAAAATGCTTGAACATCATTCCCAAACCATATTTCTTTGAAAATAAGCTAGATAATGGCGTCAAATAAATGATTTTCACAAACCCCCATCCCCTAAAAAAAGAGGATCAATCAAACACAGTAAAATACAATTAAAGCATTAAATACAGCTTAATTGGATTACTATAAATTGAACTTCAAAAACATAACACATGCTTCCAGCCTTCCAGGAAGAGAGAGTGAAAGAGAGAGAGACTATGAGAGAGAGAGAGAAAGTAGAAAGATTAAGAAGCACAAAAAAAAAAAAGAGCAAGGGTTCGATACCATTGTAGCACTGCAAGAGACTCCATTTTCGACCTCCTTGAAGTCCAAAAAAACACTAAAACAAAAGGGAACAAAGAAAGCCTTCCATGGCTGTCGAATAACAAAGGAGGAGAAGGATGAAGAAGGAAGTCTGAAAGAAGACATGGGAACAAAGCAGATACTTGATTGCTGTCAGAGGTTGGAAACACCAGTAGCGATATGCTTTTTTTTCTTCCAGTAGCAGCTTGATTGAAAGGCTTCCATAAAGCAAAAGAGGGGTTGAGGCCCCTTAAAGGTTTTTTTTCTTTTTTTCCCCCAAATGGTATGTTATGATCTATAAAGCGCGGGCTTTCTGGGCTTTGCGCCTCGGTTTAAAGCCCAGAAAAGCCTAGAGCATGGGCTGACCCATTCCAAGGCGCAACAGGGTGAGCTTCAGGCTTTTGTGAGCCTTAGAGCGCGCTTTTTTAAACACAAAATCTAGTAAGTGATTTGTTCTACTGTCTTCTTTCAGACTTCCTTCTTCATCCTCCTCCTCCTCCTCTATTATTCGACAGCCATAGAAGGTTTTTCTTTGTTTCCTCTTGTTTTTTTGTTTTTTTTTGGTTTTTTGGGCATCAAGGAGGTCGAAAATGGTGCCTTCTCTTGTAGTGTATCGAGCCCTTGCTCTCTCTCTCTCTCTCTCTCTCTCTCTTCCTTCTCGGCAGCAACATGTGTTATGTTTCTGGGGTTCAATTTATAGTAATCCAATTGAGCTGTGTTTAATGTTTTAATTGTATTTTGTCATGTTTAATTGGTTCTCTTTTTTTTCTAATTGGTGAAAATCATTTATTTGATTTCATTATCTAGCTGATTTTCAAATAAATATGGTTTTGGAATTATTTTCGAACCCTTTTTTTGGGTAAAAGTGCGCCTTTTTAATCTAGCTGATTTGATTTCATTATCTAGCTGATTTGATTTCACCTCGAAGCCTGTGCTTGGGCCCCAGGAACCTTTGCGCTTTTTTACGCCTCGGGCTTTTTTTTAATCTAAGGTCTTATGACTTTTAACTAATGAATCTCGCTTTTTCGATAAACCTGCCCTAATAAAATGATGGGATGAGAAGCATGTTTTTTTGTAGATTAGAAACACATTTCTGCAACTTAAGGTAACACAAGCAATGCTAACACCTAAAGAACCAGTGTCCTCACCTTCCTCTATTATACCTAATTGTATGCTCGAAAGGGTTCAGCACATTGGCAAAACCCCAATGAGATTCCTACCATGCAACTGAATGTGTCTCATATGTAACTCATATCCTTTGTATTTCATTGTACTTTCTATACTCAGTAATTTTAGGATATTTTAGATTGGTCTTGAGGGTATTTCTCTTATATGTCATTCGTGCTTTTGTAGATTGAGCCTATGCGCAACTTCTTTGCTGCTCTCTTTCTGGCAAGCATCGGGATGCTTATTCATGTTCACTTCCTCTGGAATCATGTTGATATTTTACTGGCAGCAGTCATATTGGTGATGATAATAAAAACACTTGTGGTGGCAGCAGTTGTCAAAGCATTTGGTTACAACAATAAAACGTCACTGCTTGTAAGACTTCTGGTTCTTTCCCGTGTGGCTTTGGCACTGGCAATTCACAAATCTGCATGTAGTGTGTTCTGTGGGACTAATGTTTCGAGTTATTATGACAGGTCGGAATGTCCTTGGCTCAAATTGGGGAATTTGCTTTTGTTCTTCTGAGCCGTGCTTCGAATTTGCATCTAGTGGAGGTCATACAATGTTGTCATGCTGTATTTTTGGAACATTATGATTTAATTGATTACTTTCTGGCACTAGAAAATAATTAGTGACTACTGCAGGCCTGATTATCCATAGTTATTGATTTCATCCTGCTCTCTTGGACTATTATCAAAATAATATAATTCTCTGTTGCAGGGTAAAGTTTACTTATTACTGCTTGGCACAACAGCTCTCAGTTTGGCAAGTTCCATTGGTTCAAAGAGTGGTAAAACCGAACTTGCAAACATTTAAAATGTTTGAACTTGGAAGCTGTTCACTGCGCGCCCCCCCCCCGGGCCCCCCAAAAAAAGAAAGAAAAGAACCAGAGCAATAACAACAATAGTTGAGGTTATGTTGTCATTTGCATGTGCATTTCGGAATTTCGTTTGGTTCTCTAATGATTGCTTTGATGCTTGGATCATTCTATGATCTTATATTCTTATTTTGCCTCTCGCAATGTAGGAACTGATTTTTGCTGTAATGTGTATGCTTGCATGTTCTTCATTCATAAATAAATGGCAGATAGCAACATGACATCCTGTGAACTGAAAGATACTTGTAACTTTATGTGGTTCCCATGTACTCAAATAGATGGCAAATAGCAATGTGGCACCGTGTGAACTGAAAGATACTTCTAACTTTATATGGTTCGCATTTACTGCATATTCTGCATATATCTGCAACTGAAATTTTCGCATGCAGTGTCTGCAATGGTCGTACTGATACTACAGTGGCAACAGCAAAAATAACTGTTCTCGTCTTAGGAGTCCTTATATACGGTTTCTTTTCTTGGTGGCTTGTACTAGATTTCTGAGCTGATTCTTCCTTTGTATGCCCAAACGATAACTGCAGGTGACAACACCATTGCTTTTTAAGTTAATACCTGCTGTTGTACATCTTGGAGTATTGCTGCGCTGGTTTCCTCCTGATAATTCAACTGAGGTAATAATGATCTTTGCTTCATGCAAGCTTATTCCAGGAAACATCTGCATAGCCTAACACATGCATCATTTTCGCCGGATTGTTCTTGCTGTTGTTTTTGTTCTCGAACTTTTTCTTTTTTTTGGGGAAATTTGAGGTTATCTTGAACGTGGCTTATCCTCCCAGATTGTATATAAAGGACATAGCCTTCGAGCAGACAGCGCTAAGCATATTGCTTTGATCGTCCAAGGATCTCATGATTCATGATATTAACATAAAAACATGCAACCCAGACAATGCAAATTTCCGGCATTTCCTGATAGGCTTCTTGTACTCTGGGGGACAGGTTCTTAAGACTGCAAAGGCGGTTGACTGACTGAATCAATCGATTGAAATTTTGTCCCACTGCTCCCCATTTACTTGGTGTGTGTACAAATCTCTGACAACGCTATGGTAAGCAGAAGCCTTGTCACCAGGGACTTCCAGTGATCTTGTTGCCCCCCGGCCACCACGCCCTTTTTCCTTCTCTCTTTTTGTATAATAGTGTTCATTTTTTGTAATGTAAATTCATTTTATTCTTCCAATTTTCCTATCACACTTTGGGGGGGGGGGGTTGTTCTTCGATTTAGTGCAACTTGTGATGCAGTTAGGAATGCTAATTGTATATTCAGTGCGTATTAAGTCCCACTGCACTGAACTGGAATCACGTTGGTGGAAATGAGCAAGATATTGTATCGGTTGTCTCTTGGAATTTTGTAGCTGATGTTAGTATGTTTTCTTTTGCCGAGTGTTGTGAGATTTGGCCAAGTTACATTTTTTGTATTTCTGGAAACTCCGTTGAACATGGGAGGCCTAGCCGGCCCAAGATAGTTGGATTTTGATAATGTCAACTTGTGCAGATTGGACGGCTTTTTTAAGGGGTGATTGTTCCGTGGAAGAATTGAGCTCTTCACGCGGTCCAAGTTTTCTTTTTATCGGTTGAACCATCGATCCGCTTGGCGGATCGGTTCGATTACCGGGTCGCTTCTCTCAACATTGCTTCACGGTAAAATGATTATTGTGACTAATATATCCTCAAATGCTGAGTTGCTAACTAGGGTTACTAGCGCCTACAAGCACAGCATTAAGTATGTTCTTTCAACTGTTCTTTCTATCATTCTAAGAACACAAAGTACCAATTTGATTTCATTTATCAACTTCATGCCATTTATAGTGAACAACGTTTGTCTTAATAAATAATTTATCTTCTCATCTAAAACAAACAAATCGGCTCAACTGAATCAAATTGAGTGTAACTTGGCTAGACACGACTTTGCTTTAGAAGCATTCAATAACTGTTGAGCTAAGCCTAGCTCAAGCTAAATTAGGCTGGTTTTTTTAGAGCCTAGTCTTAGTTGATTTTCCTTCATTTATCTAGATTAGTTTCTACTCATTTAGAGTTCATATCTTGTGGTTAGATTAATTAATATGATCGGATTAGAAACAATCTATTTTAAAAGAACTATAATTTCAACTCTATTAATCCTAATAATTGTATTTAGATGACTTGTTTAATCTTATTTAAATTTTT
Organism: Carnegiea gigantea; assembly: GCA_029747015.1. Lineage (NCBI taxonomy): Eukaryota > Viridiplantae > Streptophyta > Magnoliopsida > Caryophyllales > Cactaceae > Carnegiea > Carnegiea gigantea. The sequence continues at coordinate 352,263 of JAKOGI010000184.1, read as the reverse complement.
GATTTGATTCCTTCAAACCGAGCTTATTTAACCTAAGCTAGCTTGATATAAAATATGCACTCAATGAGTATGCGATCATCTAAAAAAAAATGGACGATCAAGTGAGGCACGAACCTACTTAAAACGTGATTATATAAAAAAAGAAAATAAATTAATAAAAAGGAAGTAGAAGCTATAATGTAGAGAACGAAGTGGTTTTTTAAGAGAAGTAAAAATACTTGTTTGAAAATAACAATAGCCATTTGATTTGGACTGATGATGAAAATGGAAGGAGAATAAAGAATGAGGAGGAAAAAAAGTCAAGTCAAAGGCCCCGTTCGATGAAATTAGCTGTTTAGGTAGCGAATAGTAGTTTAGGTAACTAATAGCATTTCTAATTTAGCAGTTAGCAGACAGCTATTTAGATGAGTTTTTGAAATAAACATGTCCGGTAATGTAGCTATTAGGTTAGTTGATTAATGTAAATTGAAGTAAAAAGACATCGATAATATCCGAATATAAAATTTTGGAAAGATATTTTTTGGCCAAAAAATATGAAATTGGGAGTGATTGGTGCAACAATTGCACAACCATCGATAATTACATGTCGCAAACTAGTTGGGTTGAAGAGGCCAAACGTAGACAGTGGTGAAATTTCATAGCAGCGGATGAGGTGAAGCAGGTTGCTTAGTAAAGGAGACTCAACTAGCGCTTGAAAAATTGAACACTAATAAGAGGCAAGATTAGGGTGTAGATTTCTGACATCATATCATGTTCAGGAATCAACTCAGCCAAATTTTACGCCAATGGTTAGAGGTTCATGAACAGGTTTTATACCTTAAAACTTATAACGCAAACAAATTCATAATTGTATATTTATTATTATGTTTGGTTACATAAGAGTATTGTAATTAATGACAGATTTGAAAACGTTGAATAACTATGCCGCTCTTCAAATTTTTCTAAGATTTAATAAATATTAACTAACTTTTAGACGTGCCACCTTCAAAAAAATTAATAATTTTTAGACCTAATTTTGAATTATTATCTTATAGCTAGTGGGCTGTTAAGGGACCATTTACTTTCACGTATATGTGTCCCTAAGGAGAAACTACACAGGGGTATTCTCCATTTACTGTAAACTATTTTAAGGATCCTCAGTTTTTAAAACTAATTATAAGGTAACTTATCTTTTGAGGTAACTAGCAGAAAGATTGTATGTAAGTTATTTTCAAGTCCAAACTACCATTCTAATTTATAAAGCGCGCCCACAACTTTTCATATTTGCGCATTTTGCCCATATTCTTAAACTTCTCCAAAAATTTTATTTGGTGCATGTGCCATTTTGCATATAAGTAATGTTTGGGATCCTGTTTCATTTGGTATCAGAGCTACGTGATCAAAAATAATTAAGATTATTGAGCTTATCAAGTGATTAATTAAGTTAATTAGCTGTATTTAATGCTTGAATCATCACCGAATTGCCCTGCTCCTAATTATTCTCATATTGTTCACTCTCCAGAAGGAACCACTTTAGTAACCCTCAATTAAACTATATCACTGATATAGTTTTGGAATTAAAGGCTGAATTAGTAAAAATTAAAACTGAAGTTAAGGAGCTTAAGAAGAAATTGTCTGTAATCTATCTTTCTTTAATCAACGAAGTCAGTCATAGTGGAAAATCTAATCTTAGTACTCCCTTTCAGCATAAATATCTTTTCCAAAATCCAAAAAACAAAAATCCATTTCCTTTGCATGATATAAAACTCCAAAAAAAAGTAGAAGAAAAATCAGCTGAAAAATTGTCTGAAAAAAGCTGAAAATTTAAGAAGAAGATGGAGTATAAGCAGTATACTTTTGAAGAATTGCAAAACATGTTTGAGAAAGAACAAAATCCAAAACAATTAAACAAAATCATGGACACAATCAACGACAAACATGATACATTATCCGATGATAATGAAGAGATAAATAATGTCCAATTGGAACAAGAAATATATCAGCAGATGAATCTAATTAAACTGAAAAATCTTAATGTGTTACTACTAGAAGAAGTTGGAGAAAACGGGATAAAGCTTTTGGTAAACTAATTGTTGAAGACGGGATTAAGGAGATTGGAGAAGAACTCGACTTAAATGAAATAAAGACCAATCTAGTTAATAATGTTGTTCCTAAGCTTGAAGAATTTGATGAACCTTTTAGAAGAAATGCTCATTTTATGAGACCTAGGAATGCTCCAGCGCAACGTACAACTAGTTTTTCTTTTGTGTTTATCCCAAGGAAAGCTACAACCTTTGAAGAAATTAGTCTTACTTCAATTAGTCAAACAGGATACATCTTAAACATCGATGGAGCTCGTAATAGAGAAGAAATATTTGAAGATTAGAAAAGAGGCATGAATAATGTCCTAAACCTGAACACTACATGGACTGCTCCAAACTTCTTGAACTATATCAAACATAATTCTTTCTGGTACTGTAACTGGCTGGTATGATTCATTAAATGAAGATGGTAAAAATACATTAAGAATGGTGAAAACCCTAGCTGTTGTGTTCAAAAATTTATGTAAGAAAATTAAAACCAAATTCATCAGAGCAAAACTTGGTTTCGAAGAAAAAGTAAGAGAATGGCACAGAAAGGTTAATATATAGAATTATGGGATATGAGATATTCAAAAAATTATATTACTAAAATTAGTCAATATTATTACAAAATTGGGCATAATAAAATCAATCTAGGTATGTTCTATAACAAATTACCAAATCCTATAAATTATATAATTAATGAAAATACATTGCATGGCTTGAAAGAGCAGATGTCATTGATACCCTTGGTTTAAGGATCTCTTATTTAAGAAAATAGGTTAGTGATCAATGTCTTGATCTCCAAAAGCAAAAGAAAATTAAGAAGCAATTCATAACTTGCTGGGATTCGCCTCACCAATAGGGAAAAGAACCTGAAAGAAGCAGAAAAAAAAAATTTTATGAGAAAAAGAGTTTTGACAAGCAAAGAGAAGAAAAATATAGAAGAAAATATTATAACAAGCCAAGTTCTAAAAAAGCAAATATTTTTAAGAAAATCAGCTTATTGTCCTGTAGGAACAAACAATTGCAAATGCTAGGCATGCGGAGAAGTATGATATTATGCTAATAAGTGCAAAAAATAGAAAGAATAACAAGTTTATTGAAACCTTGAGTAGCCTAGATTATGTTCAACTTAGTGAGGATGAGGCATCAGACCTGACACTAACTAACAACAAAGGAATTGTTGAAGTTATATTGGATAATAAATATGAAGAAAGTGATTATGAAAAAACCAGTCATATGATGGAAAGTAGGTCGATTAGCCTTGCTAATTTTCAAGGAGAAGAGTTTGTTATTGATAATGACAACGAACAAGTCAAAGGAGATTGGGTCCTTCCTATAATTCAAAAAGACATCATCTGTAAAGAATCCACCTTTCAATTAAAGAGTACGTATGTGAAATGATGGAAGGAGATCTAGAAATCAAAAACTGCGAGTATGATGTGAGAGAAGTTAATCTTATTAATTGGGAAAACATCCTTAAGTATAACAAAGATAAAAAATATAGGTATATATATATTGGAAGTGTCCAAGTTCAAATCACTCTATTACAATATTATGACAAAGATATTGATCTTTGTGCTTTGCTTTGTGATATTAAGCACACCAAATTTAATAATTAAATTATCACAGGTATTAAGACTAATTTATATAATGAGTCGACAGGATTTAATTGCTGACCAGGACATTATGTAAGATTAAAAGATGAATTTGCTAAAAACTTATTATTCTTAAGATAAAAATAGTCGGAATAGATATGAAAAGAGAAAGATACCCATTGAGGATATTCTGAAAAATTATCTACAAATTAGATAATACAGTAGATCCAAAAACTAAGGTAACAATGATAGAGGGAAAAATTTTGAAAGTCCTACCCCTATGCAAAAGCTCCAGATGATTAAATTCAATCCACAGGAAATAAAGATTGATTGTTCATGGATATCTAGCTTTGTTAACCTTACAAAAATCAACAAGAAAAACCTGATGAAAATTGATGCGAATGGTAAAATAACCATTAAACCCTAATTATTAAGAAGCATGAGTGTACGATCAGAATGGGGAGAGGGATCTTCATCAGCTAAAGAAGAGCTTAAAGATGATGATACAATTAGTATGATAAGTGAAATGAGTAGAATGAGTTTTGAACCTGCAAGACACAACATTGACCGAAGTATTAGTCTAGACGGAAAGGTCATTGGGTACAAAACAAGAACTGTTAGTGAACCAATCTATGAAGATAAATTAGTGAAAAATATGACTATAGAGATATGCTATAATACTACCAATACAAATACTAATAGTCAATAAAGGTATGCTTAGAGAAATATAATAAATATGAATTGTGTGCCTATATAGATAGTGGTTGTCATGTATGCTTTGGAAAGAGATCGAATTCTAGAATTTATGTGGAAAAGAGCCAAAAATTCTTAACAAGTGAGGATAGCTGATAATAGCATTATGAGTCACAATGAAGCCATTGAAGGGTTATCCATAGAATTAGGAGGAGTTCAATGCATTATACTAGTCCTATGGGCTTCTAATCAACCTTCTCATAATATGATTATTGGAAATAATTTTCAAAGATTATATTTTCCTTGCACACAGACCATAAACTAGATAATATTTATAATTTATTATCACTCAGTTCCTATTGAAAAATTAAGGAAGGCTTATACTCATCAAAAAATTGAGTTTACACGCAGCCAGCGTGGTGAGAAGGTAACGCCTACACAATATGAGATAGCACTGACAATCGCACTACTTGAGCTATCTATTAAGGAGTATATTGCTGAATAACAAGAGCGATTGTATAAAGAACTCTACTATGATAATTCACTAAAATTTTGGGATAAAGATAAGATATTTGTAAAGATTATTTTATTAAATCTCAATACTATTATTCGAATCACACAAATGGTGTATACACACTAGGATATCCAAGAATTTAATAAATAAATCAAAGAACTTCTAGATAAAAGATTAATCAGGAATAGCAAGAGTCCTCACATCAGTCTTGTTTTCATGGTAAGAAATCATGTTGAAAAAAAAAAAGAGAAAAAGCAAGAATGGTAATCAATTACAAAAAGCTTAATGATAATACTGTCTTTGATGGTTATTACATCCCTAACCAAATAGCCCTTTTCAATAGAATTCAAGAAGCCTCTTGGTTGTTGAAAAGGGATTACACAAGCGGATATTGGCATATAAAAATAGATGAGGAAAGTATTCCTTTGACTGCATTTAGTGCTCCACGAGGACGTTATAAATGAATAGTAATGCCATTTGGTCTTAAAAATGCGCCTCAAATATTCCAAAGAAGAATGGATAATATCTTCAAAAATCTTAATCATTGTCGTTTAGTTTACATTGATATCCTTGTCTTTTCCAAAATTATAGAATAGCACAAAGATAATGTCTTAGCTGTCACCCAAAGATGCATTGATCATGGTATTATACTTGGTAAGAACAATTGCACTTATGCTGAATAAGAAATTGAGTTCTTAGGTCTAGAGATAAACGTTAGACAAATCATCCTATAAAAGCATATTATGGAAAAAATAGAAAATTTTCCTAAAAAGATTGAAGATAGGAAGCAGTTAGCAAGGTTTCTCGAATGCCTTATTTATGCTTCAGATTTCATTAAAGATTTAGCTAAACTGAGAAAGCTATTGCAATAAAAACTCAAGAAAGAGGTAAGATGAACATGGACCTCTAGTGATTCAAAGATTGTTCAAAACTTCAAAAAGATATATAAGAATCTTTCTGTTCTTAATTTGCCTAATGAAGAAGACGATATATAATTCTTGAGATAGATGACATCAATGAGCACTGGAGTGCGACACTCAAAATCAAAGAAGGAGAAAAACTCTGCCAATATTGCAATGAAAGTTCTAATAAAGTAGAGTGCAACTATCTCACGATGGAAAAAAAAATCGTTGCAGTCATAAAGAGAATTGAAAAGTTCTTAATATTTCTAGCTCGAAAACCGTTTCTTATTCGAACTGATTGCAAATGAATATTGGTTTTGTGAAAAAGAATTTGTCAAATATGCAAGCGTAAAGGTGACTCCTGCATTGGCCATTATGGCTTAACTAGTTTTCCTTCTCTATTGAACATATACAGGGATCAAAGAACTCTATGGCAGACAATTTAACTCGAGAACTCATCAATGGTGATCATCATAACAGAACTCCTATCGAAAAAGGAGGAAATCCAATATGAAATGCTATTACTACTAGAACGGGTTACTCCTTCTAGTAAAGTCCTTATAGACAATTTGGAATTCCATGCAAAAGTTAGATCACATTTTGGTCTACTAGCCTCTGCCTACCTAATAGCCCAAGGATTTTATAACGCCCCCCAAATTAAACATATTTCACTGTTTATATCCTCCTTAATAATAAATCACTCAATTGTAATATAATGAATCTAATGATAGAGGCGTTACCACCGTCCAAAAGGACCAGGCTTGAAACATGAGTGTTATAAATAACACAGTTAAGCATAACCTCCACTGTACACATTCACATATGCTCATCAATTCACAATCAAGTGCTAACCAATGTAAGGATTATAAATCATAGGAAGATAATTCATCATGTAATCTACATCTTCATCTACAGAAGAATTCCAAATACAACTTAAAGTATGCATATACGACATTACTTCTGATCCATCTGGATTTCCCTGCTTCACTTATTCTCTTCAGCTGATTTGCTGGCATGAGGGCAATACTCTGAGCATTTGCCTAAAACAAAACATGAAAAACATTTCGAACTGTGAGCCGAAGCTCAGTACATGCATTCCTGAATTGTTAAATGATCATTGAAACACTGGTTAGGCCCGCTTTGCAATTCATTTAGTTAAAACAGTGAATAAGATGATGTAAAGCTGCATTGCTAGTTATTACCTGATAGTGAACCCTTTGATGCTGTTACGATCTATGGATAGGTGTACACCTGCCAAGCCGATCGGGGACCTGGCTTGAAGCCGCGCGGGTAACTGAAGGGCGAATGCCCCATAGATGATAACTGATGGGGTCACTAATTAACTGATAAATCACTGTGTAAATTGATTCATTGATGTACTTACCAAAACGTGATAAGGTTGATAAAGACATTGTGATTTCTAAAGATACAGGCAATGGACGTACCTGAAGTCTTTAAAAATGATATTTCACTTGATAATACTTATGCACAATGGAAATGATAGACTAGGCCTCAACTCTGTTTCATAAATGTCACTGTAAGTATGTATAGTCAGTTAATGTTCCTTACTTGCATAATTGAGTAAGTAAAAGTAGGTGTAACAGAAGTTGAATAATGAAATGGGATACATAACTTGTGCATTTCAATATAATGAACTGATTTTAATTCAATATAAGACAAGTTAAACGAAAATGAACTGATTTAAATCAGTTAGGGTTACTGAACTTGAAATGCAATAAATTGAAGTAAAATAGACCAAATGGAAATGATTGAGGTGATAATAAAAAGATCTTAATTGATATAAATAAAATATGGGTTTCTGATATTTCTGAAATGGATAATGAAAAGTGTGAGGTTCAATGCCTTTAAAATAGATAATAGAATGGTTAATGCCTCTAAAATGGATAATAGAAGGTTAAATGCCATGAGGGGTGTTGTGAGGTTCATAAAAGCTCAAATAACCTCAGTAAATCTGATAGACACTAACTTGAGTCATTACTGAGCCCACTTCTCAAATTTCATTTTCATGCTCACTTAACTCAGTTCTCAAACACAAGTAAGCTTCTATGCAATAACAAACTTGTTGAACTCACTACACTTTGTAATTTCCTCGTAATACCCATAATTATATAGAAACTTCTGAAAATATTTCCAAATGTCTCAATTTCTGCATTCACTCATGTTACCGATTGATGGTCTGCATTAGAAAATCCATATCTTTCACTCTCGACCACCAAATAAGATGTAAAACCCCAATATAAAAAGCTCATAATGTCCACTAAAACATTCATTCAGGAGGAACCAAGTATGATTCCCACAATAAGGTCCCTAAAACTAGGGGAGAACACAAAGATGCACAATTTTGGTCCAATCTGCGCAGTCGTGGCAAAACGACCATAGCTTTTTCCACAGAACTCGAATTAAGGCGATTCAAAAGGCATTTGAAAGATAGCTCATTGATCTATCCACCCACACACCAAAAATAAAAAATTTTCGGTGACCCAATCAATATCAGTTTTTCCGTAAAGTTACTGTTCCAGTTCAGTTTCCAGTTTCAATGTATTCTGCATAGTCTTGAGTAAATTGATCATAACTTTGTCCACACAACTCGAAATTGAGTAATTCCAAAGCCTATTGAAAGCTAACTCATCAAGCTATAACTACACCAAAAATCATGAATTTTGGATGTTCCAAACAGTACCAGTTTAATCCCAAGGTGGTCCCTATTTCAGGTCTTTTGACAACTCAATAACCACATATTTGCAATCTTTTCTTGACATAACCACCCACTAAAATCACTCTTTAACTTATATACATCAGCATAAACATCTTGATATTCATTACTAATGCCAAAGATCACAAAATCTCATTTAAAACAATCAAAATTCAACACTTGAACATGAAGCTTGCATGATTAAGTTAAAACCCTAAACCCAGCTTCAACTCCAACATGATCCATCACCAAGATGATTCTTAATTCAATAAAAACAACATGATCCATCATCAACATAACCAAAACGAGAAGTAAAAATCAAAAATTCAAAGAACACTTTGAGCTTGAAATAAGTGAAGATGGAGATGATATTGGGTGATTTTGAGGATGGAAAATGGTAGCCAATGGAGGGAGGTTGTTTGGGGATTGAAATTCTTACTAGAGAGTGGCCGAAAAGTGGCCGGAAAACACCACTTTAGGGGCTGGGGGGGCTGCTGGTTGTGTGAAGAGAGAAGGAGGAGAGAAGAGAGAGAAAGCCTTGAAGTTTATCTCTTGCAAAGCCCTTAAAAACACTTGGATGTAAATGACCCAAATTACTTGGCTGAGAATTAAGCACACAATCAGCTTTTGCTAATGATAATTAGGGCTGAATGATGATATTAGATAAGCAAATGGGTTAGGGACTTGTTGGGCCGAAATTGGGCTTAAACGAGCTCGGGTTGGAAAAAAAAAAAGCCAAACCGGATGCGATAATTAACTTTGTTTTTCCGAAACTCGAAATTGAATATGATGTCATGAAAAATAATGATATCATTTAAATCATAATTATCGAGGCCTAATATCAATTTCTCTGAAAAATTATTTTCGGTAAATGAAACTCGAATTGTAAAGTGGGGCCCGACATGAAGTTTCCCAACTGTGATGATTCAATGAGATAAATAAATGTGAAAAAGTGAAAAATGAATAACATGGCTTAATTAAATAAGTAAATATGATTTAGGGTCGGGCTATTGCAGCCTTCCCCCCTTAAAGAGTTTCGTCCTCGAAACTTATGAACTTTGACTATCATGCAAGGTGATTTCAAATGAATATGAGTACTGGCTTTCACTTTTTGCTCAATTTCCCAAGTAGCTTCTGGCGGGTATGATTTGCCCAAGGCAATATAATTTAACTGCTTAATCCTATGATCCGATATCTGAATTGGATGCTCTTGAAACAATGACTGCAAGGGAATCAAGACAGCATGGTCAGGGCCTGAAATATACTACCTGAGTTGTAAGGTAAGGAACACGGAACATATTATGCACATGTTTGAGTTGTACAGGTAGATCTGGTAGACAAGTTATGGAATTCGACCTTTCAATGAACTGATATGATCCAAAAGATCTTGGCCTCCATTTAGGTCGCAGTGCAACCTCCTTACACCCTTAGTTGGTGAGACTTTCTGACAACTTATCATATACCGAAAATTTCAGAAATCTCTATCTTTTATCAATATAGTTTTTCTGTCGGTTCCAATGGTCTGCTTTCAAGAGTCTTTTGCGATATGCCGCCTTATTCAATGTTGAAGAAGATCTTCATGACCTATAAGATGATTTGTTGTCAATATCTACCGTCATTTTGTCCTGATGTTTAATGAAGGATTCTCTGCTAGTGCTATTACAACATTGACTGCCGGGAGTTCCATACTATTTTCAAATGCAAATGTTGGTCGTGAAGCACTACAGGCGCCAACTTAGAAGAGTTGATTCATTGATATTTTTAGATGCTTGGGATGATAAGAACTGCTAAAGTTCAATCCCGTTCCAAAGGCTCCTTAAAGTGCATGTCAAATAGGCTTGAAATCTCTGATCTTTGTCAGACACTATATCTGAGGGAGTCCCATGACAAAATCTATCAAAATTGAATTCCAGTTCCAAGTGGGAATTTCTAAAGGTCTCAATTCACTTATGGGGCGCTGGTATTCTGCCATGGCCCTTTTGGCAAATCTGACCTTTATCCATAATAAATATTCTGCAATATCTCTTCTTATATTGTTTCACAAAAATATTTCCTCAAATCTGTGTACACATTGGTGCCCCCTCGGTGCACCAAATAGCGAGTATTATGAGTCTCCTCTAAGCTCTGCTTTCTTAAGATTTTACTTTATTCCTTGGAGCTTAGGATCACTATCTTGATTCACTCTAGGCTCCTCCATTAGGGAGGGCTATAAGGTAAGTACCAGCAGTTGAACATTTGCCTTCCAGTGTGACACTAATTGAATGTGCAAATCCTCAAGCTCTCTCAAGCAATTCAGTTGAGTAATCACTACAGTGTTCACAGTATGTTATGCCTTCCTATTCAGGGCGTCTACCACAATACTTCCAGTTCTTGGTTGACAGTGGATTTGCCACAACTGATGCTTCATGTAGACTGTGCTTCTTGTGAGAGAAGATATACTTCAAACTCTGATGGCCAGTATAGATTACACAAGGTACCCCTTCTCAGTGCACCTGGATTATGGGTAAGGTACCACCCATAAGACTTGAACTGTTGGGAGGAATAAAGTACCATTATATGACAATTCCTTTCTGAACTCGATAATTCCCTACTAAACTCAAACGGTTTCTAATCCCAATGCATTGGTGGGTCTTGAGCACTTTGTAACTGCATTTTTTTCAAAAAAATACCATTACTTCCAACCATACTCATGCTTTTTGTATTTGCTATGTAATTGATGTTCCTTTAAGATCTATAACATTGTCTCAAATGAGCAGTATGCTCATCTTTGTCCTTGGAGTATTTGAAGACATCTTTTATATACACCACCATAACTTGTCGAGATATGGTTTGAAACTCTATCCATAAGATCTGTAAAGGCCGCGGGGCCATTGATTAGGCCAAAAGGCATCACAGTGAATTCATCATGACCCCTATATGGTCCGTAGTGTGGTTTTGGTAATGTATTCAGATATAATGCTAAGTTGATGGTACTCTGACCTCAAATTAATCTTAGATCAGACTCCTGCTCCCTATAGTTGATCAAATAAGTCATCTACTTGGGGCGATTGGTATGTGGTGTTGATGGTGATCTTGTTCAGGTCTTTGAAATCAATACATAACCTTAAGGTTCCATTCTTGTTCTTTACAATCAACACTGGGGTACCCCATGGTGATACACTTGGCATAATAAAGCCCGTCAGTTGGGGCCATACGATATGAGGTTTTTGACATAGATTAGGCACCAGGGATGAATTCAATCTCATAATCAATTTCTCTTGGCGGAGCAGTTTCGGTAACTTTTTCGGAAAACTTCTCTAAACTCACAAATTATAGGGATGTCTTCTGCTTGTTCTTCCTTAGGTTGAATGTTAATAGCATAACACCAATGCACAATATATCCTTGATATAAGAGCTCACTTGGTTTCATAACAGAATTTAAAGGATAAAGTTCTTCCCCTCTTTGACTATAAAACATATTTCTCTCCCTTGTTCTTTTCTTGAAATAACCTTAGGGTCATCACAACCTATCTTGATCCCATAAGTACACAACCAGCTCATTTCCAAAATGATATCGAAGTCTGATGAGTCAAATAGAATCAGAACTCCAAGGAAAACTATCCCATCAATAGTGATTGAAACAAATTGATGAAAGATAGAACACTCAAAGTCATTAGATAACTTGAGTCAATAATTGGTTTATGCATCCTTATTCTCAAGGTTCCGTTGCATGGCAGATTGAGTGGATATAAATGAATGACTGACAACTGAATCAGATAATACACAAAATGGCTTTGAAATTAAAAGAGAATTCTAGTAGCTTCCGTACTAGAGGTGGCAGCTTCCTTCTTGCTTAACACATAGGCCCTTCCTACAGCTGCGGGCCTTGAAGGTGAGAGTCCTTCCTATAGCCTTTAGTCTTTGGGAACAGGCAGCAATGAGGTGCTCTGGCTACCACACCACATACATTTGTTATTTCCTACTTAGCAATCCAAAGCGGTGTAGTTAGTTCTTTCACAAATTGGCTCCAAATGAAGTCATGCCCTAAGAGCCTATTGGTAAGAGTGTTCCACCAAATATCGATTTCACCCGTTAGATAAAATGGTTTAATATTCACCTATTATCCTCTGGAACCTCTACTATAATTAAAAGGTTCCACTAGGTCATACTTTCACTTTAGAGTGCTTTAGTATGAATCAACTGAAGGCGTTTTTCCAAAGGGCAGTAACCCATCAATATTTCTCACTGATGTAATCCAAATGCATGGCAAAAATTTTTGATAGTCAAGCTTAAGCTTTATGCAAGTGATCTTTCGAATGAAACTTAGATTGAATCAGCCAAAATGGGTAGACACATCGCGTTTTCTTTAGCAATGGATCCCATGAGCTGGACAACAATCAACCCCAATACAAAGTGTAGTTAAGATCTACCTTCTGTTCATGCGTGATGCAAAATGATCATCTATTGACATGGGTGCATCCAAATCATAAACCAGCTACCAGCAGTAATTGGGCTCTTAAAAATAGGAAAAGGTGACCAACACTGATGAAAATGTAACATGAGAGTGAATAATAATGCAACTTGATGGGGAGATTCCATGAAGACAAAAAGATGAAGCCCCTGGTCAAAGTGAGGAGTATCCAACAGTTGATAATCCAACAAGGATAATGGTAGATGGTATGTCAAAGTGCAGTGAAATATTTTCAAGAGTAATGTCTACTTCACAGATGGAGATGGAGTCAATGGACTGCTGCAGGAGTTTTGACAATTTTAAGCAAGTCTTGAATTGCAATGGATTGAAGCAAAATATCTCTCTAAAGTGTCCTTAGTTTCTCTTGTATGGAAGCGTCGGTAGTCAATGGTTTCAAGCTTATGTACCATAGAACAAGCCTGTCCAAAATCTACAATTTAGGGGATAGTACATCGAGAACTCCCATATAGCTCCCTCGACGAAATTCTTGGGTTACAAAAGAAAATATCTACAATCAATGAGGCATATTGAAGTAATTGCCACGTGGGTTCGAGAAGCGCATAAAATGGCACCCATATGATGAGGAAATATAAGCTCAAAAGTACGTATCCACTGACTTGAACAGTCTGTACCATCAGACTTCTAGGCTGAATTTCATTGGCCACTGGTCTCCAAATGTGTTACAATATGGGCCATTGGAAAGCTTACTTTCTGGACTTTGCTATAGAATAACTAACACATCTCTATCTAATGGAATATATGGCTGTAAGTGGACTAAACTCTGACCTTGTGCATTAGGATTCTGCCAACTTTGTAGACTTTGACTTGTCTTGTTTCATATGAAAGATATCTCCTTAAACTTAAACTCAGGATGGAAAATCCTTATGTAAATCATGGTGATCATGAACAAAAGTTACTTCAGGATCGGTCCTTGTGCACTGATCAAAACCGTCAAGTTGATTGAACTTATGTAATCTGCCCATACTTGATTTCCCTATGCATTTAGCCTCAAAATGAGTCAATCGCCCGTCATAGGACACATTTGTAACAACCCCTAACCCTAGGGCTACGAGTGTTAATGATTCTGAAATTTCTGGGGTGAGACGGACAGAGTTTCGCTTGCAAACTGGCCAATTCCCAGGCTTAAAGCCTTACATCACATCATCTGCATTGAATAGAAGTGTAAAAGGATACCAGATCAAGCTCAACGGCTACACGCCGGAGACCACAACTCTACGGGCCACACACCCGGAGTACAAGAGATTACATCCCAATAATAAACAGTTCAAGCTAAAAGAATGGCATACCAATCAGATGGGTGGCTCATATGACCATACATATCTAAATGCATTGGAACACCTTTAACTTATTGTTAAAACTCACCCTCAAAATTGATGCTTGAGATCAACTATATACACATTGCATGGATCCATCTGACCAAGAAGAATATTATCATAATAAACTGATACACATTGCAGACATCACTATTGTCATAAATCTCCAATGATATCATAACAACCTTCATTCCTCACTAACCAACTTTCTCAGTATCTTAACTCCATAATCCATATCCCATAAAGAAAATCTCAACCTGGCTCTGATACCAAATCTGTAACGCCCCCAAATTAAACATGTTTCACTGTTTATATCCTCCTTAATAATAAATCACTCAATTGTAATATGATGAATCCAATGATAGGGGCGTTACCGCCGTCCAAAAGGACAAGGCTTGAAACATGAGTGTTATAAATAACACAGTTAAGCATAACCTCCTCTGTACACATTCACATATGCTCATTAATTCACAATCAAGTGTTAACCAATGTAAGGTTTATAAATCATAGGAAGATAATTCATCATGTAATCTACATCTTCATCTACAGAAGAATTCCAAATACAACTAAAAGTACGCATATACGGCATTACTTCTGATCTATCTGGATTTCCCTGCTTCACTTACTCTCTTCAGCTGATTTGCTGGCATGAGGGCAATACTCTGAGCATTTGCCTAAAACAAAACATGAAAAACATTTCGAACTGTGAGCCGAAGCTCAGTACATGCATTCCTGAATTGTTAAATGATCATTGAAACACTGGTCGGGCCCGCTTTGCAATTCATTTAGTTAAAACAGTGAATAAGATGATGTAAAGCTGCATTGCTAGTTATTATCTAATAGTGAACCCTTTGATGCTGTTACGATCTATGGATAGGTGTACACCTGCCAAGCCGATCGGGGACCTGGCCTGAAGCCGCGCGGGTGAAGGGCGAATGCCCTATAGATGATAACTGATGGGGTCACTAATTAACTGATAAATCACTGTGTAAACTGATTCATTGATGTACTTACTAAAACATGATAACGTTGATAAATACACTGTGATTTCTAAAGATACAGGAAATAGACGTACCTGAAGTCTTTAAAAAAGATATTTCACTTGATAATATTTATGCACAATGGAAATGATAGACTAGGCCTCAACTCTGTTTCATAAATGTCACTGTAAGTATGTGTAGTCAGTTAATGTTCCTTACTCGCATAATTGAGTAAGTAAAAGTAGGTGTAATAGAAGTTGAATAATGAAATGGGATACATAACTTGTGCATTTCAATATAATAAACTGATTTTAATTCAATATAAGACAAGTTAAACCAAAATGAACTGATTTAAATCAGTTAGGGTTATTGAACTTGAAATGTAATAACTTGAAGTAAAATAGACCAAATGGAAATGATTGAGGTGATAATAAAAAGATCTTAATTGATATAAATAAAATATGGGTTTCTGATATTTCTAAAATGGATAATGAAAAGTGTGAGGTTCAATGCCTCTAAAATAGATAATAGAATGGTTAATACCTCTAAAATGGATAATAGAAGGTTAAATGCCATGAGGGGTGTTGTGAGGTTCATAAAAGCTCAAATAACCTCAGTAAATCTGATAGACACTAACTTGAGTCATTACTGAGCCCACTTCTCAAATTTCATTTTCATGCTCACTTAACTCGGTTCTCAAACACAAGTAAGCTTCTATGCAATAACAAACTTTTTGAACTCACTACACTTTGTAATTTCCTTGCAATACCCATAATTAGATAGAAACTTCTGAAAATATTTCCAAATGTCTCGATTTCTGCATTCACTCATATTACCGCTTGATGTTCTGCATTAGAAAATCCATATCTTTCACTCCGACCTCCAAACAAGATGTAAAACCCCAATATGAAAAGCTCATAATGTCCACTAAAACATTCATTAAGGACACCAAGTATGATTCCCACAGTAAGGTCCCTAAAATTAGGGTAGAACACAAATGTGCACAATTTCAGTCCAATCTGCGCAGTCGTAGCAAAACGACCATAACTTTTTCCACAGAACTCGAATTAAGGCGATTCAAAAGGCATTTGAAAGATATCTCATTGATCTATCCACCCACACACCAAAAATCAAAATTTTCAGTGACCCAATCAATACCAGTTTTTCCGTAAAGTTACTGTTCCAGTTCAGTTTCCAGTTTCAATGTATTCTGCATAGTCTTGAGTAAATTGATCATAACTTTATCCACACAACTAGAAATTGAGTAATTCCAAAGCCTATTGAAAGCTAACTCATCAAGCTATAACTACACCAAAAATCATGAATTTTGGATGTTCCAAATAGTACCAGTTTAATCCCGACGTGGCCCCCATTTCAGGTCTTTTGACAGCTTAATAACCACATATTGCAATCTTTTCTTGACAGAACCACCCACTAAAATCACTCTTTAGCTTATATACATTAGCATAAACATCTTGATATTCGTTACCAATGCCAAAGATCACAAAATCTCATTTAAAACAATCAAAATTCAACACTTGAACATGAAGCTTGCATGATTAAGTTAAAACCCTAAACCTAGCTTCAACTCCAACATGATCCATCACCAAGATGATTCTTAATTCAATAAAAACAACATGATCCATCATCAACATAACCAAAACAAGAAGTAAAAATCAAAAATTCAAAGAACACTTTGAGCTTGAAATAAGTGAAGATGGAGATGATATTGGGTGATTTTGAGGATGAAAAATGGTAGCCAATGGAGGGAGGTTGTTTGAGGATTGAAATTCTTGCCGGAGAGTGGCCGAAAAGTGGACGAAAACACCACTTTAGGGGCTGGGGAGGCTGCTGGCTGTGTGAAGAGAGAAGGAGGAGAGAAGAGAGAGAAAGCCTTGAAGTTTATCTCTTGCAAAGCCCTTAAAAACACTTGGATGTAAATGACCCAAATTACTTGGTTGAGAATTAAGCACACAATCAACTTTTGCTAATGATAATTAGGGCTGAATGATGATACTAGATAAGCAAATGGGTTAGGAACTTGTTGGGCCGAAATTGGGCTTAAATAAGCTCGGGTTGGAGAAAAAAAAAAGCTAAACCGGGTGCGATAATTAACTTTGTTTTTCCGAAACTCGAAATTGAATATAATGTCATGAAAAATAATGATATCATTTAAATCATAATTATCGAGGCCTAATATCAATTTCTACGAAAAATTATTTTCAGTAAATGAAACTCGAATTATAAAGTGGGGCCCGACATGAAGTTTCCCAACTGTGATGATTCAATGAGATAAATAAATGTGAAAAAGTGAAAAATGAATAACATGACTTAATTAAATAAGTAAATATGATTTAGGGTC
This sequence comes from Carnegiea gigantea, assembly GCA_029747015.1. NCBI lineage: Eukaryota > Viridiplantae > Streptophyta > Magnoliopsida > Caryophyllales > Cactaceae > Carnegiea > Carnegiea gigantea. The sequence continues at coordinate 334,654 of JAKOGI010000184.1, read as the reverse complement.
GGGCTATTACAGCTTTTCCCATCTAGAATTGCAAATAAACTACCTTAGATGTTATGATGTCCAAGAAAAAAATAAGTTCTCATGTTCAAGAAAAATGGTTCAATGAATGATATGCAGACCTGCATCGACTATTAGCATAATTATTCATATGATATTTGGAAATCATGGAGTACTACAATCTACTTTTCCGATAAGTCTGGAGTTGATAGTGTTAGTTTCCTAACAAATTCAATCTCTTTAAATGACCCCGTCATTAAAGCATGGGAATATGGGATGGTAGTTTACTTTATGAAATTCCCATATTTGAAGTTCCCATTTTTTTCAACACTAACTAAATTTCAACAATGCATGTCTAGAAGGATCCATTAGATTCTTATATCTTCTAATTGTCCAACAAAAATTTCAAATGATGGATGTCTATATGTGGAGGTACATTGTGCCGTAATCGAGTATGAAAATAGAAAAATCAAACCAGCCCATTATCTTGTTCAAATAGTTGATTTCGATGATCCCAATGATCGACGACAAGAATGGTATCTCGAATGACAAGAATTAGTTATTGATCCTACTTTACCAAGAGCCATCGATTTTTATAACATTTACCATCAAAGTTGGACATTAATTAAACGAGAAAAAATGTTAAAACATTGTAGAAACACTACTTTTGCTCATCATAGTGAGTTTAACGAATATATGAAGGTAGAGGGAGTGATTTCAGAAGATGTCTTTGATTATCTCTTTGATGTTTGAGCTGGAGAATTGTTATCAGAGAAAGTAAAAAAATATCTTCTTGAATTATTTGAAAAATGTGATCCAGAGTACTTCAATTTGATGAAGATTGTGATAATCATCCGAATAATGATGGTCTAAAGATATTATTGGAGATGAAGGCATGTAAAATCTCAATAATGATGACTAGTCTTGTCAGCATTGAAAAACTCTGAAAAGTAGTTGCTCCACTATTGTACTATTTTGACAAGTGTCAGGTCTGTAAAATAAGGCAGTCTACAGTAGCCATGTGAACGTAACTATAGCCATGTATAAAATTAGTGTATACTGTAGTCAATAGGGCATCCTATGTACCCCCATCTCCTCTATAAAAGGAGAGATCCAGTATTGAGAAGGGACACAGTCATTTGAGCATACTTGAATAAAAAAGAAGTTAAGATTCTCCATTTCTTTATGAGCAAGCATATCTAATGAGCCTAGAAGTTTAAGTCCCTTTTCAATCTTTCCATTGTAATATTTCCACTTTCAAGCTTTCAATAAAAGAAGTTTCCCAGTATGGAATGTTATCCAATCGAATCTTATGTCCTAAATATTATAATTTCTTGATTAAAGTCCCTTTATCCTTTAAAATAGATAAAACTTGATTAGTGACTACGATATGAGGTACGAAACGAAACAGATGTGTATTATGCCTGATTTAAAGAAGGTGTGGTTAAGATTAGCAATCTCTGTAAACTGGAAGTTAGAGGAACACTGGAGTCCAGTGCCGACTAAGTTTCGGTGACAATCAAAACTCTCTAATTAAGTTGTAATTATTTTGCCAAGCATGGTGGGCCTATAACTACATAAATTATAACATTTGAGATATAAGTAGTAGATTGTGATGACTGGTATCAGTAAAGTCATTATAAGAAGTTTAATTGTTAAAAATAACCATATTTCCTATTTAGACCCTTAAAATAGCTTATTTGCATAGTTCATCCAGTTTAGGGGTCTTTCTACAATTTTTAAAAGTTCAAGGACTAAAATAATAAGAAAAAGGACATAACAATAGGTTGTTTGAAAAAATAAGCTACCCCAGAATTAGTTTCAGAAAGGCAGTGTCCCTAAAAATAGTTACCATCGAACTTAGAGACCTAAGAGTTAGAAATTCGTGCCCCTAACTATAGTCAGATAGTTACTAGTAATAGTTATGATAACAACAAACTATCTAAATATGCTTGCATTTTATTGTTACTACATAACATCTAGGCCTTGTTCTTTTTTGCGATACGATGCAGTCGTAAGATGTAAGAAAATGTAAGGAGCTGCAAGAAGCTGTAAGGAGATGTAAGAACTATCAAGGAGCTGTAAAAAACTATAAGAAGATGTAAGGAGCGGTAAAAATAATTTTAAGGAGTTGTTGAATTATTGAGAAGTTGCATAGTATAATTTTTAGATATGTATGCATAATTATTAGTGTTTAATGTATGATTTGTAAAATAACGTGTAATATATTAGTAATATTTATAAAATAAATTTTATACAATCAGTAAACAAATTATTTCTTAATATTATGGAAACAAATTTTTTTTTACAATTCACGTTTTTGATGAGAAAAAATAATATTAAAATAATATAATTAATAAAAATGAACCTTTAAACAAGTCAATTAAACAACAATAAAACAAATTCAACCCACAAAATTTTTTCAATCAACAAGTTCTACACTTGAGGTGTTTTTTTGTATCAACATTAGTTCGGCCTTCCTACAAGCAAATTAAAACCAAAAATAACAATTTTATATATGATTCAAACTCAAACATAAATGCAATTTTTGTATTATAATTTTAAAAGTATCTTAACTTATTTTACCCGTAATGACATGTATTGTCACGTCAAAACTCAAATATAATTTACATCATTAAATTCTATTTTTATGTTTATATAAACGTTGTGTTCATAAAAATATATATAGATTTTTCATATTGGTATTATAATAAATATATATATATTTCCATAATTAAGAGATAAAAATAAATGACTTATTGAATGTTATACAAAAATATATATAGAGATGTAAAAAGATGTAAGAAGATATAAGAAAATGTAAGGATTATATTAAGGATGTAAGAAGTTGTAAGAAGCTGTAAGCTGAAGCTAAATAATCTCAATGGCAGAAAAAAACATGGCCCTAATGTGGCAGTTGGTGCGATTACAGATGAAATCACATGTTAGGGATTGAGGTATCTAAACCTGTTTGATGTTTAAAAAAAAAAAAAGAAGGAAAGGAAACTGAAATGGGAGTCGCCGAAGTCAATGAAACAAATCTCAAGCAATTAGAAAGATGAATCATTAGGTAAAATTTATAGAACTATTATACTAGTTTTTCATAGATGCTTAGCTGCGGCGAACTCAACTGTGAGGATATTTATCTATTCATTGGTTGTGTCTACAGTTATAAGCATTATTCTTGCCACTTAATGTTTCCCAACTGTCAAGAGTTCTTGCTAGCTTTCCCTTGCCACGACAACAAGTAACATCTTGTATTAGCCTTGTGTTGTTTTAAGTACTTAGTTAGGTTTTATTATATTTTTGCTGGACTATCTCTCTTATCAAGGGCGGATCTAGCATGGTGTCAATACAGTCATCCGACACCTCTCTCCCCAAAAAAATTAATATATGGCAGAAACTAAAAAAAATTAAGAGACATAAATGGAAGACAGGCTAATTAGCTGCACGGAACTTTGCTTGGCCCAACGGTGGAGGGTGACCTGTTTACTGTGGTTAGCTCCTGGAGGTTGTGAGTTTGAACCGTTCATATGCTATTACATTTTTTTTAATTTTTTACGTTAGAACTACCTCCGCCATTGCCAACCAAATTTATGAGTTATCTTTTTACTATTTTTATCTTAAATGTTTTAATTTACTTGAATTTGTTACTTAATTCTTCAATTTATATATTAATTCTTTTTTATTGTTTAATTTGTGAGTTTATTTGTTAATTTCAATTCCAAGTTTATTTAACGTATAGGGTTAATTTCAATTCAGGGCTAATTCTTCACTTTATAGATTAATTTCTTTGAGTTCTTTGATTTGTGAGTTTATTTTTCAATTTCAATTCAAAATTTTTGTAATTTATAGATTTAATTTCAATTCTAGGTTAATTCTTCAACTTATAGATTAATTTATTTGATTTGTGAGTTTGTTTGCCAATTTTAATTTCAAATTTGTTTAATTTATAGGTTTAATTTCAATTCTAGGTTAATTCTTCAATTTGTAGATTAATTTATTTTTATTGTTTAATTTGTGAGTTTATTTGCAAATTTCAATTTCAAATTTACTTAATTTATAGGCTTAATTACAATTATATGTCAAAATGCATAGATATTTTTAAAAATTAGCTATACATAGTCTGTTTGAAAGTGAATCTACTGATGATATCTTATATCACTTCCAAAATATGAGGTCTTATCAAGAACAATTAGATTAGATGTAATGTAATGGTTATTTAATTTCAGTTTATTACTCTTGTTGAATTTTATATTGTGTACTATTAATTCCGACACCTCTCTCTGAAATTTCTGACTTCACCACTGTCTGTTTTGATTGTTGTCATTAGGGTTTTGCATCACATCCCAACATACTGCTCTAGATCAATTTGGGAGAAACGTAACAGTAGTGTATTAATTGCTCTTGTGCAGCAGCTTAAATCCCTCTCAGACCTGTTTGGTAACAATATTTTAAATAGAGTCTTCTTTCATTGACACTTGACTGCTTCTATATTCCATCTCATCTACTCTATTTACTTGATTTTAAGGTATGTTAATGTATGTACTCTAGAAAATATATTGTCAATCTTTCTGCTAATTTTTGATTTGATTATTGAATTGACGGATTCGATGTAAATGTAGGGATGACAATGAGTCGGATCTAGGTCGGATCTACCTAAATCTAGACCCATTTATTCTTTGGACTTGGACACAGATTCACCCTTGACCCATTGCGCTCGAAAGATGGGACCTTAGCAAGTCATGAACATTTTTTAAATTAAAGAATTTATGCAATTGATTTTTTTATTTTTTCACATTCCAACAAGAATTACTACATTCGAATGACGGATAATTGGATGTAAAAGATATGACATTTGATATAAAAACAATGCTCTTTCAAAGTGAGAGATTTGGATTAAGTAGGTCTGAAAGAGTGAGAGATGCGATTGACGAAAGAGGAGAGTTGAGAGAGATTTAGGACGAGTAGTGTGAGGTAGTGGCGCAGCTAAACTCAAAGAATTTTAGTCAATTTCAACATTTAAAAAAATTTAAAAAATAATGAAGGTTCCCAAGTGGGTCTCAGGTTCCTTTTTTACGAACCAGACCCAGACCCAACCTAGGATGGAATATGTCAAAGCTTGGGCAGTTTCAACGTAGAGACACCTAGATAGAATTTCGAAGTCAGCAGTGGACTTACTTATGTACGGACTTTGAGAACTTGAGCTTACGTTGGTAGATAACTAGAGTTCAAGGTACAAGATATGACTTGGGTAAAGGGAAAAAGTCACTAAGCCTAGAGACCCACCAACAAGTCAATCAAAGGCCAAGCCACCCTCATCCTGTCAAAAGGATCTAATCAATTCACCACCAAGGACACTTAGATAAAGAGAGAGATTTTTAAGACACAAGGAAGAATTGCTTTTTATTCATTCATTTCCAGTTTTGATTCTTCCTCAAATGGATTACAAAGCTTTGCAATTTATAGGGAAAAGGGGATTTAAAAAATGAAAAGGCTAAGCATTAAACTAACACACTTAATATTTAAACATTAGAGCTAAAACATGCAGAAAATTAAACAAGAAACATAAAAAGACTAAGCTTTATTTAGTACTAGTTTAACCCCTTTGATGATTCATGTTCCGCTAGTAAATGCATGCTCAAGCTTGAGCTTCTCAGGTAAGGAGGACATAGAGAGACTTGGATGCCTTGAATTGGAGCTAACGGGTGGATGAATCTCATGGAGCATTAATGGAAGAAATCAATAGTTGAGTCGTTCTCCTTGGACTAACCTCAGGAGTAGTTTCAAAGTTGAAATCAAAGACTTTTGGCGAACAACTGAATTTGGTTTGTGACTCACCAAAGCAGACCAATGACTTTGTTTTGGAACTGACCTTGGTAGGCTCATTGAAACAAGCACTAGTTTGTTGTCAAAGTTGTTGGGATGAACTTTGAGTAGGTAATCGTTAAACTTTCATCCCAAAAACAACTTTTAAAGTTGAGATCATATGTAAAGCTTATCCTTTGACCAAGGACATGGACAACTTGGACCCTTGGAGCCATATGCTCCAGAATTCCCACTTAAAAAAGATTTGCCCTCAAATTCCGATGGTTGAAACGAAAGCTTCACAATCTTTGCTTTTTATACAAATATTTTAAAACTCATTAGAAATGAATGGGAGAGTGTAGTGTCGTGTGTTGATGATGATTTCTTCAAAGCACTTTGGATTCCTTCTAAGTTCTAACTTAATGATCTCTTTGAAATATAAATGAGAAGAATCATCAATCTTGTAATAAGGCACAAAGTAAGCCATCTTAGTGAACTAGTCAACCACCATTGTAATAGCATCATGACCCCTTTGGGTTCTTAGAAAAGCAACAATGAAGTTTGTGCTCACATCTTGCAAATATCTTTGAGGTATTGGGAATGATCAATTAAGACTTTGAAAGAATTTCCATTTAGTTGGGTGGTAAGTTACACTTTTGAAATGGCATTATGGATATCCATCCACCTTTACAAATTAAGGCTCTGTTTGTGAATGATGATGCCAAAGTGACTAGCTAGACAACCATCATTAACCTTTTTGACGAAAAGCCTGCAAATTAGTGCCTTTGGAATTATAAGAGTTAGAATCAAACAATGACTCATGCTTTCCCTCGCATGCCTTATGCTTTCCTTCACATAGCCTTGTCTAGCAACTCGTTAATTTGTAGTTGATGTATTTTGGTCTATTAGAGAGTGCACTTATAGGTAGCTTTGTCCAGTGTAGGGACATTAGGAATAAGGCTAATTTAGTACTTTATCCCACAAATTAGAGATGTTTTGGGATGATAATCCTTTAGAAAAACATCCTGATACTAAGGGATAAGGGCGTTGATTTTTGGGTTAGGTTACACTCGAAGTTACTTTGGTTGTTCTCTAACGCGATTAAGGCATAAATTTCATTTCCCTTGTTAAGAGCTCTCTTAACTCGTGTTTCTCTCATTAGAAGGCTTCTCTTCTCACTTCCCTCCCAGGTTTGAAATTAGTAGATTGGCTATGGGCTAAAGATCAAGGACAAGCTTTTCTTTTTCAACATTGAGAGAATATATTGAAGGCTCTCTCAATATTAGTGACAAGGTCATTGATTGTTTGAATGTTACAGCTCAGGGACATTAGGTATTATAAATGAAAGACAAAAGCTCAATTTGAGTATATTGAGTTATATTATACTAACCCATCTTGTCTCTGCGAGAATCAAATGTCAAAGTTAGAGTCTCTAATTGTGATATTAGCATAATAGTTTTTGGAAAAAAACGTCATATATGATCTTATTTTATTAATTGAGATATATTGCTCTTAGAATCTTTGGAAAGAATCCTTTATTCTGGTCTGAATGGATTATATTTTTGTGATGCAATATATCCTTGCATATCATCCAAGATCTTGTAAAGATTTTATTTGATCCAGTTGAAGAATAATTGTATTTAATCAATCTTGAGATTTAAAAGCACCGGGCTCGGATCAGCGACATTGGAGTCTGGATATAATATATTGAAGGAATGGCAAGTACTGCTCTAATGGTCAAGAAAGTTTTAAATCTGTAAAAGGTAGAGCTGAAGTAGGCAACAAGACACAAGAAAGAATTACACAGTAGAAAGAGCTCAAGTGCAATAATCATTAATACTCTCTTGTGTACTTATTGTTCATTTGAATATTTAAAAGGGAGAATTATAACAAGTAAGTTAGGGAACTTACTTAGGTAGTTAGGTATTGACAGGTTAATACTGAATGAGTGTGCTACCTGAGGTTCCTTAGTTGACTAAGCTTAGAATGATAGACAGTGTGTAAGATGAAGGTCATTAGTGTGTACTTCTTAAGTGAACAAGAAGTGGGTGATTTGATGGAGGTCTGGTGGTCATCCCTCACTTCCAGAATGTTTAGGCAAGAACCAAAAATCAAAAACAAGCCTAGACATCAAAATACACTATGCTGCCAGGCCAGATTGCACTTAACCGTGAAATCTGGTTATGGTCACCTAATTTTGGGGTGACTTAAGTCCTTAATTTTGGTGTTCTCATAAACCCTAGGATGTTAGGTTTCTAATAAAACAAGTTTCAGCCTCATTAGAGTTCATTTGCTCATCTAAAATTTATGTTTAAGTCAAACTGCCCTGAAGATAGTTTACATCCAGATTTTACCCGGTTTTGGAGATTACATTTCTTAATCTTCCATGAGGTTTTAGTGTCTAATTTTTGCATCCCTAAAAGTCTTAAGATCTTATCTTTCATTTCCAATTGGAATTACCAGATTTGGAGTTCAATTGGTTAGTGAATTAAGCTAATTAGTAAACCTGTGCTGTTTTGAAGTCCAATCTGCACGGTTTTGGGAATCAGGCTAATTCAAGGGGAAAATGACGTCCAATTGCTATGATTCAAAAAGGAGGGTAATCTAGACATCTTGAGGTTTCCATCCATGTAAGAAACGTAGCAATTAGTCAGCATTTGATGTGTCAAGCATGCGTGAACAATTGAGGCAGAAACCTGCTAGTTGACACCTGGTTACTTAGCCTAGTAGTTTTCCTCCTTCAAGGGGTTTGCTTAAGGTGTGTACCTGCCTACTAGGTCACCTAGAGCTGCTTGGTAAGCTGCCACCCAGCCAGATAGGTGAGTGACACGTGGAAGCAAGAAGAAGGCGACACATATCAAGCAAAGAACCGGCCACACACAAGCTACTTGGCAGCCATGCATTCAAAGCTCTTTTGAAGTGGCAGCCATGCCTCTCTTACCTTTCTTGAAGGGAAATTGAGTCAACAAGGTTTCTTAATGCTTGGGAAAGAGTTTAAAAGAGAAATCTTGTATTTTGTAGCTTAAACTTTCAGATTATGCATGTTTAAGCTTAAACCGTGTACTTAAGCATAGGATTAGTTTTAATACCTTTCCTTGCCTAGAAGGAAAGCTTATTTTCGTGTAACCAAGGGCTTTATAAATGCCTTTGCTTCCCTTTTTGTAAGAAATGAAGCGTGTGAATCAAAAAACCGAAAAGACTTTGTGTCTTGGTTGTGTTTAAGCACTTAACTTGCTTATCCTTAATTAGGCCGATTAAGGTGGTGTTCAAGTGAGTCTTAATCATTGATTAGGTGGTGTATCTTATCCTAATCAAAGATTAAGGGCCCTAAGCTAAGTGATTAGTGGTGTATCTTATCTAATCACAAGGCTTAGAACTATCCAGATTCCATTGAATTCACTTAAAGTTCATGAAGTTAGCTTTGGGTTCCTTAAACCAAAGCTCTCCTTTTTCATGTTCTAATCAGTGAACTTCATTCCTCTCTTCTCTTTTTCTTTTCATATTCATGTCAAGCTTAATCAAGGCCAAGAATTCTTTCTTTGATTCAGTTTTGAGCCCAAACATAAAAGCCATCTCAAAACCGTGAAAATCACAAACTAGGCGTGCTTAGGCAGAATAGTGGCACGGTCTACCCGTGCCATTAAGCACGGCCGTGCCTCCTTGGCCGTTGGTGTTTGCTTGTTTTCTAGTGTCCTTGATGTGAGTTGACTTGGGTTGCTTCATTCCCTTGAGACTTACATCATGATTAAATCCTAAGGGAAGAACTGCTTTAGGCGGTGATTAGCCCTGTTTAGAAGGGTGAACATAGTAAACATATCCTGTGTTTTGTCCCATTTTACTTCTACACTTTAAATTTGCTTATTACTAACATTGGTGACTAACTTAAAGGTTATCTTCTCTAATATTGGCAGTGCAAGATCAAATTACATTGAATTTTTATAAAATCTTATTTTTTAATATATCACCCTATTCACCCCCTCCTTTACGGTGATCTAACATTGTCTTCGATGGAAATCAACCTGACACGTCCCCAACAAGTCTTCCTAGTCAAGGTAGTTCAAGTAACCAAGTCCAAGTCCAAGGAACAAGTCACGTTTTGCAAGCTCCAAATGAGATAGTAGTCGGGTTAATTCTAGCACATGCACCCGTTTTTTTTTTTTTAAATTTCTAGACTAAATGACATATAAATTGTGTAATTCTTTTTTTGTTAGTTATTTTAGGATGTCAAGTAGCCAACAACTCAAGCAAGGTCCAAGAAACATGAGCTAAGTCATCTTGCCCAGCCCAAAAATTCAAGCAGTCTGTTTGGCACCCAAGAATTCATGGCTGGATTAATTAGGCTATTTGAGCCTCCTAATGATGTGCAAATCTAGATTTCTAAAATGGAGGGGGGTTGCTGACATCTTGAGGTTCCCCCCATAGAAGGAAACCTAAGATTACTCATCAAAATGAAGTGGCCCAATAGGAGTAAAAATCGAGCCACATGCGCCCTTTCACAGCCAGTTTCTTAGCCTAGAGGGTTTACCCTCTTAGGTGGCGTTTCTTCACCAACCTTTGTGCTTACTTAGCTGTCTAGCATTGCTTAGTCACTATATGACTCATTCATGGAGAGTGCCATGTGGTTCAAGGAGAATGAGCCATTTTGCAAGCTAACATTCGGACACCATGGCATAAGGTGGCGGGCAGGTATAAGTCTTGCTCTTTTGTGGTGGCAGGCGTGGGAGAAATCCTTCCAAGAGAGGGAAACATGATTAATCAGCTAAGGATCATCAAGGAAGGAGCTTAGTTAATCATTTTGTTAGTTATTAAAGCTCTTTTTTCATGTTTAGCATAGTTTAGATATAAACTATGTAATTTAGTTAAGTAAGCATACTTAATTAGTTTCCTAATCATTAACTTGCTAAAGGTTACCTAGTGAGGGACGAAAAGGGTTTAGGCGTGCTTATAAATAGCCCAGCCATTCATTTGGCAATCAGTGATGTTAATTTGAAATCTGAAGTTGAGTTTGACACTCCTCAGTGTCGTTACTTCAAATTCTCTACTTGTTTATCCTTACTTAGGCCAAGTAAGGTGGTAATCTAGTGAGTCTTGGTCTTAATTAGGTGGTGAAATTTGTATCCTAATCAAAGAGCAAGGGCTCTGAAATAATTCTTAGTAGTGAAATCTTTATCTAAGAATCATTTAAGTTCTATCGATTTTTCCAGTTTCCCGTTACCCTTTCCAAGCCACGCCTTCTCCTTCCACACGCCACCATCACCTCTCTTCTTTCCTCACATGTGAGCTTTCCTTTCATTCCTTTCTTCCCTAGCGTGATACATCATATTTGGTATCGGAGCTAATTTTCATCCTTGGCCTGAAATCAAACAAAACTCGCTTACCCCTTCCTATCACGCCACAAAAATCCCAAAAATACAAAAATAACCTCGATTTTTCGCCTATCATCAACATGAGTAGCATTACTCTTGAAGAGAAGTTTGAGGCCCTCATGAAGAACTACCAAGTCATGACTTCAACCAATAAGAGTTGAAGAATCAGAAAGAAGAGTTGAAGAATTAGAATGAGTACTTGCGAAAACAGTTGGGAAGTAACATGAAATGGAAACAGAAGGCGCTTGAAAGTCCATCTGGATCTGTTCATGGCGATGAAGAAGCTAGTAATTCGGTTAGTTCATCAAGTGAAGAAGAACCTCTAAGAAGAGTTAGAGAAGCTAGAAGAGCACCTCGTAACTCTAATGATTTCAAAGTTGAAATTCCTGAGTTCGAGGGCAAGTTAGATCCTGATGAGTTTTTGGACTGGTTAAACACTGTTGAACGTATCTTTGATTACAAAGATATTCCAGAAGATAAGAAAGTGAAGCTGGTTACACCCAGATTACAGAAGTATGCGTCCCTCTGGTGGACGAATCTTTGTGCTAAATGAACCAGAAACAGAAAAAGCAAGATTCAAACCTGGGAAAACATGAAATCAAAATTGAAATCCCAATTCCTTCTAGCAAGGTATATTCAAGATAGTTATTCCCAGCTACATAATTTGACTCAGGGGAATTTAACTGTTGAAGAATATACAACAAAAATGTGAAAAGCTCCTGATCAAGTGTGACATACAAGAGCCTGAAGAGCAAAGAATTGTTAGATACTTGGGTGATCTTGATCCTAGGTATTCTAACATTGTGGAACTGCATTAGTACACCACGTTTGATGAAGTATGCATGCTAGCGCATAAAGTAGAACAAGAATGTCGAAATAAGCCATTGAAATGTGAATTCTCGAAGCCTCTAATTCAAACTCAACCTTTAAACAAGGGGAGTCCGAATTTCCCTCCTAGACAAACACCATAAATACCATCTTCCCCTGTGCCATAAAGAACACAAACGCCTCAAAGAACCCAACCTGCACCACAGCCACCATACCCCCAGACATAGCCCCAGCTCGTTCAAGAATGTTCACATCAATTTCCAATAAGTAATTGACGCTGTTTCAAGTGTCATGGACTTCGGTATATCTCTTCTGATTGTCCAAATTGAAGGATAATTACTCTTGCTGAATGGGCGCAATAAGAGAGGAAGATAATGAGGAAGAACAGAAAGAGAACGAAGAAGAAGAACTGGGAGAAGAACAGGAGGAAGTTGAAGACGCTGCAGACAAAGGAGAAATGTTAGTACTTGAAGGAGTACTAAGTACCTAACAAGGTGTTAAGGATGAACAGCAGGATAACATTCTTCATTCTCGTTGTACCATTGACGGAAAAGTATGCTAGTTGATAATTGACGGAGGCAGCTGTGCTAACGTCGTATCATTGAGGATGATTGAGGAATTGGACCTCTAGGCCACGACACACCTCACCCTTACAACATCCAATAGCTGAATCAAAGTAAAGGCCTTCAAGTTAATTCCCGATGTTTGATTTCATTTTCAATCAGGAAGAATTATCAAGATGAACTTTGGTACGATGTGATCCCGATAGATGCTTGCCATATTTTCCTAGGTTGTCCTTGGATGTTTGATAGAAAAGTGCTGTATAATGGGTTTTTGAATACCTATTCCTTCTCTACAGGAGGAAAAAAGATCACTTTGGTGCCGTTATCTCCTTCCAAACTTTCCAAACAGAAACTATAGAAATAACCAGAAAAATTAGAATTGCTATTTGCGTGTAGTCAACCCCTTCTAAAAGCCTCTTACTATGAGTTTCGAGCTTTCAGAGAGTGGATTCTAGCATCACAAGAAGAATTCGAATCTCCCCTTCCAAACTGCCCAATAGCTAAGTCGTTACTCAAATGATTTAGTCATGTATTCCTTGAAGAAATACCTTCTGGATTACCCTCGAAACACAATATCCAGCATCATATCGACCTTATTCCAGGGTCAATTCTTCCAAACAAACCAGCTTACCGAATGAACCCTAAAGATACTCCTGAGATTCAAAAGTAAGTGAAAGAGTTGATGGCTAAAGGATTAGTTCGGGAATCCCTTAGCCTATGCGTCTTACCTGCACTCCTTGTGCCCAAGAAATACATAAGCATGCACATGTGTGTCGATAGTCAAGCTATAAACAAAATCACTATCAAGTACCGATACCCAATATTGAGACTTGGAGACATGCTTGACGAGTTACATGGCTCGAGGTTAGATTCTAAGATTGATCTTCAAAGCGAATATTATCAAATCAGGATTAGAGAAGGAAACGAATGGAAGATCGCTTTCAAGACGAAGGGTGGATTATTCGAGTGGTTGGTTATGTTGTTCGATTTATCAAATGCACCGAGCACCTTTATGAGATTAATGAATCAAGTATTCAAACCTTATAATGAAAAGTTCATTTTCATTTATTTTGATGACATACTGTTTTTAGCAAAAATGAAAAAGAGCACCAGAATCATTTAACGGAGATTATGATGGTGCTAGAACATGAGAAATTATATGAGAATCTCAAAAAGTGTTCCTTTTTCACCAATAAGGTTACTTTTTTGGGATATAACTGCTGAAGGTATTGAAGTCGATGAAGCTAAGGTCGAAGCAATTCAGGGTTAGCCCACGCTGAAGAGTATTCATGACATCCGTGGTTTTCACGGGCTCATTTCCTTTTACTAGTGTTTTATTTAGAATTTCAGTACTATTACAGTGCCAATGACCGAGGTGCTTAACGGCACATCTTTTAGATGAACCCCTAAAGCACGAGCGGCCTTTGAAGATGTTAAAGACCAGCTAATGTAAGCACCAGTGTTAGCCCTTCCCTGTTTCGATAAAGTGTTCGAGGTCGAGTGCGACGCATCTAGCGTTGGCATTGGTGGAGTTCTTACTCAAAAGGCAAACCCCTAGCCTTCTTTAATGAGAAGTTGTGTGATTCAAGACGAAAATGCTCGAGTTATGACAAAGAGTTTTATGCCATCGTTCGTTGTTTGGAGCATTGGAGTCATTATCTTAGGGCCAGTGAGTTTATATTACATTCTGATCACGACGCTTTGAAGTATATTCAAGGCCAGCACAAATTAAACTCCAGGCATGCCAAATGGGTTAAGTATCTCCAATCATTTCATTTCACTATTCGGTATAAGTCAGGGAAACTCAATAAAGGCACTGTTGCCTTATCGAGAAGATATCCATTACTGTTCCAATTAGATGCTTGCGTTCTAGGTTTCGAGCATCTAAAATTGTTATATTTAGAAGATGAAGACTTTTAGGAGCTCTATAGTGCATGTCAAAAGCACCCTAAAGGCGATTATTTGATCCAGGAAGGTTTTATGTTTAAAGGTGCACGCCTGTGTGTACCTAAGTGCAGCACCCATTTCGAGCATCTAAAGTTGTTATATTCAGAAGACGAAGACTTTTAGGAGCTCTATGGTGCATGTCAAAAGCACCCCAAAGAGGATCATTTGATCCAGGAAGGTTTTCTGTTTAAAAGTGCACGCCTGTATGTACCTAAATGCAGCACTCGGGAGCTTCTGATTCGGGAAGTTCACGGCGGCTCTTTAGCTAGTCATTATGGTAAAAACAATACTCTTACCATTTTAATAGAGCATTACTTTTCACCTGGGATGAGTGAAGATGTATAAGACCTCCTGAAACAGTGTGCAACGTGTCAAGTGGCCAACAGTCATTTACTCGCACAAGGGTTATATATGCCGTTACCAATTCCGACCCAGCTGTGGGTTGACGTGAGTATGGACTTCATTCTAGGCTTGCCTAGAATGTCGCAGGGCAAAGATTCAATTTTTGTGGTGGTAGATCGATTTTCAAAAGTAGCCCACTTTATAGCCTACAACAAAACCAATGATGCCGCCAATATTCAGAGCTGTATTTCAAGTAAGTGACTAGACTTCATGGTATTCCTTGACCTATTGTTTCAGATCGAGATACTAAATTTCTAAGTCATTTCTGGGTCACTTTGTGAAAGAAACTGGGGACCAAGCGCAACTACAGAATGACGTGTCATCCACAGACTGATGGGCAAACTGAGGTAACAAATCGAACCCTGAAACACTCCTAAGGACTTTGGTTTCACCTCAGTCCAAGAAAGCATGGGACCTCCTATTACCAGACATAGAGTTTGCCTATAATTGAGCCCCTAGTAAAGCAAAGGGCTTGTCACCATTGAAGGTAGTATATGGAATTGACCCCATAACTCCCTTAGATTTAATGCCACGCCCATTAGATCAGAAGTCGAGTGCAGCTATTGATCAACAAGTTATGGAGATTCAGAAACTGTACGAGCAATTAAGAGGTAAAATTGAACAATCTAACTTGTCTTATTCTGCTCATGCCAACAGGAAAAAGAAGAAGAAAGTGTTCCAGCCAGGTGATTTAGTGTAGACCCATCTCTGCAAAGAGCGTTTTCCAGCAAGACGCAAAAACAAGCTTATGCCTAGAGCGGACGGTCCATTCGGGATCCTTGAACACACAATGATAATGCATACAAGGTGGATCTCCCTGGGGACTATGGAGTTTCAACTGCATTCAACGTAGCTGATTTGAGCCCATATGAAGAAGATGACTACCTATACGATTTGAAGTCAAATCCTGTCAAACAAGGGGAGGATGATAGAAATCAACCTAACACGTCTCCAACAAGTCCTCCTAGTCAAGGTAATTTAAGTAACCAAGTCCAAGTCCAAGGAACAAGTCACGTTTTGCAAGCTCCAAATGAGATAGTAGCTGGGTTAATTCCAGCACATGTACTCGGTTTTGTTTTTGTAATTTTCTAGACTAAATGACATCCAAATTGTGTAATTCTTTTTTGTTAGTTAGTTTAGGATGTCAAACAGCCAAATATGTCAAGCAACATCTAAGAAACACGAGCCAAGTCATCCAGCCCAGCCCAACAAGTCAAGTAGTCCGTTTGGCGCCTAAGAATGCATGGTTGGATTAATTAGGCTAATTGAGCCTCCTAATGATGTGCAAGTCTAGATTAGTCTAGATTTCTCAAATTGGGGGGGGGGGGTTACTAACATCTTGAGGTTTCTCCCAATGGAAGGAAACCTAAGATTACTTATCAAAATGACGTGGCCTAATAGGAGCAAAAACCAAGCCATATGCACCCTTTCACAGCGGGTTTCTTATCCTAGAGGGTTTACCCTCTTAGGTGGGTTTTCTTCACCAACCTTTGTGCTTACTTAGCTGTCTAGTATTGCTTAGTCACTACATGACCAATTCATGGAGAGAGTGCCATGTGATTCAAGGAGCATGAGCCATTTTGCAAGCTAACATTTAGACACCATGGCATGAGGTGGCGGGCATGTATAAGTCTTGGTCTTTTGTGGTGACAGCCATGTGGGAAATCCTTCCAAGAGAGGAAAACATGACTAATTAGCCAAGGATCATCAAGGAAGGAGCTTACTTAATCATTTTGTTAGTTATTAAAGCTCTTCGTTTATGTTCAGTATAGTTTAGAGACAAAGTATGTAATTTAGTTAAGTAAGCATACTTAATGAGTTTCCTAATTATTAAGTAACTTGCTAAAGGTTACCTAGTGAGGGACGAAAATGGTTTAGGTATGCTTATAAATAGCCTAGCCATTCATTTTGCAATTAGTGATGTTAATTTGAAATCTGAAGTTGAGTTTGACACTCCTCAGTGTTGTTACTTTAAATTCTCTACTTGCTTATCCTTACTTAGGCCAAGTAAGGTAGTGATCAAGTGAGTCTTGGTCTTAATTAGGTGGTAAAATCTATATCTAAGAATCATTTAAGTTCTATTGATTTTTCCAGTTTCCAGTTTCCCGTTACCCTTTCCAAGCCACACCTTCTCCCTTCACACGCCACCATCACCTCTCTTCTTTCCTCACACGTGTGCTTTTCTTTCATTCCTTTCTTCCCCAGCATGATACTTCAATCTTTTAGGACCTTCATACGTCCTCTCACTTTATTCAACTCAAAATCATCATCTTTTATGAAAGGTCATCTTGGGTTTGAGTGTGAACATCCTCTTCTTTCTCAAGAACTAAAGTAAGCTCTATTGCTTGATCTTGAGGTTGGAAGTCCATAGCTCATCTTCTTAGGCAACAAGTAAGGAACCAACTTCCATTGAATTATTTCTGTTACAAGGGATGTCAACTGTATCTGAGACATTCTTATGTAAGCTCTTTTCAAATTCTGGTTATAAGTCTTCCACAAGAACCAGAGTGGGTTCGTAATCTTCTAAGAGTTCTCCTTCATCAACGTCTAGAAGAGACTCAACCTCCTCTTGGTATTGAACAATTTCTTCCTTGTTTCGATCTTCTCTATGAAGGTCTCCTCAATATCCCTCTTTTTATCCATGTACCTCTTCAATTTGCTCCAAGTTCTGATTTTGGATCCACCCTCTTCGGTTCTTACTTCCACGAGCCATGCATACCAAGAGTAAGAATACATTTTAAGGAGGGCTATCTAATCTCTCTTCATCGGAAAACCCACTTTCCTCTATATACCCTTCAACTGCGTAAACCCACCCTAAGTGAAGAATTGGATTCAATTCTTTTTTGAAATAAGGCATATCCCTAACAAGCGAAATTATCTTAAGTTCGAGTTAGGGCAAGCGAACCAAATTTGATCAAACGTTTTTTATGTAAAGGTTTTCTATGTAGCTAAGGGTTTTTATGTGGGAAGCCATGCATTTGGGATAAGGGTATATTATAGTTTTGTGTTTGAGGTTTCAAGGATCAACCTGGATTTGTTCTAATAACAAATGAAGTGTGTCAAAGCTTGGGTAGTTTCAAAGTTGAGATACTTGGATAGAATGTCGAAGTCAGCAAGCTAGAATTTAGCTTTGTACAGATTTCGAGAACAGCTTGAGCCGACTTTGGTTCGTAAATAAACTTCAAGGTAACAAAGATATGACTTGGACAAAGGAAAAGCAATCGGTATGCTAAAAGACCTATCAATAAGCCGATTGAAGACCAAGCCACCATAAAGTTATCTAAAGGATCTACTCAACTCATGACCAAGGACCCCTGGATAAAGAGATAGAAATTTTTAAGAGACAAGCAATAATTGCTTTTCATTCATTCACTTCAAATTTTGATTCTATATCAAATGGATTACAAAGCTTTGTAATTTATAGGGGAAAGGGGATAAATCTTGTTCAAATGAAAAGGCTAAGCATTAAAGTACTACACTTAATCTTTAAATACTAAAGCTAATACACGCATAAATTTAAAGAAGAAATATTAAAAGACTAGGCTTTACTTAGTGCTAGTTCAACCCCTTTGATGATTCCTCTCACTAGTAGAATAGCTCACTTCAGCCATAGAAGTAGCCACGAGAAAGGACTTTTGGTAGCAAGAATTTACATTGATAGTCCACATCTAGCCATCCAAAGAATGTTTGCCATGAAAATAACTTTTGGTGTCTAACTAGGAAATTTGCCACAAATTGGCCATGGTAAAAACATATTCATGGCTATTCTGTAGAGTTTTGCCATGACAAAACAATCAGGTGGACGATTCTCAAAATTTGTGTAACACCCCTACCCCCTATGGTTAGGGACATTAATGTTTTCTTAAATCTTGGGGCGAAACGGATAGAATTCTGCCTAAAAACTGACCATGGTCTAGGCTCAAAGCCTTACATTAGGTCCCTACAGTGATAAAACATAGAAGACACGTCCATAAGATTGATGGCTACAAGCCTGAGACCATAACTCTATGGGCCATACGCCCAGAGTACACCAAGTATTAAGTTCAATAAAAGAAAGAAATGAAGATATAGCTCAATGGGTCACACATCCGGAGCACTGGGGTTTACATCTCAAAGATAAACAACTATAGCTAAACAGACAACTGACTAGTCAGATTGTTGGCTCACATGGCCATACAAAGCAACTGCTATTTAATATGCGGTACATGACTAACATGTTTAATTTACATGGGCTCAAGAACTTATGACTACATTGCATTACATCATTAAACTGGTGAGGCTACGTATATATGTGCATATAACGCCTTTTTCAAAGCAAGAGGGAGACTCCAACTCAGCTTACGTGAATTAACTTCTACTTGTCACATCGAAAACCTAGAAAAGGGGGAAATAGAGAGGGGATGAGCTACCACACACTCAGTGAATGATCCTCATACCTAAGAAAACAAAACTATTGAACATAATACTTTTAAGTAGCCATCACACACGTTTTTATATTTAATATCACATAATAATCACATAAGGTCTCCCATATTCATCATTACCTCAATAACCTTTGAGATTCGATAGATATTCCTAATGTCCTTCTATTCCATGCACAAGAGTTCTCAACTTGTCTAAATTATGTCTCTTGTAACTTACGAGCAACAGCCACTTGTTACACTCACTTAACATCACCTAGCAGGCATACTAGACTTAATAGCAACCCAACTCACACAAAATTTCATGTATTGAGAACAATTGAGCATTTAGTTCACACATAAACACCTAATATCGAGGAGTTTAAGTTAAAGTTAACCACTGGGGTTCTTCTAGAAAGAAAATGGGATTAACAAAAAAAGGCAAGGACCATTACTTTAATCAAGTAACCATTTATAAAACAGTTATTGTTCACTGGAAAATCATTTGGAATTTAATAAAAGCTCCTTTCAAGAATATTTGCACTTTTCCAAATCTTTTCACTAGCAATAGTCCTCGAACGAGGAGTTTTCAGCACATAAGAAGTACAAAATCTTTTCATAGGGCATCAGATTCTCATATTTGTGCTAGTTCAAGTGAGATCGTCACTCACATTTCATAATAATGCCCGGGGCCTTCTATATTTACTAGACATTTATCCTCGTCAGAATCTTCTAGAGTTCCTACTTCTGGGTCTACTCCCTAGGAATTAGGGTTCCTACATACTGTGTCTGGTCCAAACACTTGTGTTCTACCCTCGTCAGGGTCTTCTAAGGTTCCCACTTATGGGCCTTCTCCGTAAGAATTAGGATTCCTGCTTACCAGGTGTACTCTCTAAACTTCGTGTTCAACCCTGATCAGGGTCTTCAAGGGTTCCAACATCTAGGTCTACACCCTAGGATTTCAGTAGTGCTATCTTCCTAGCCCAAAACATCTTAGATGCATCTCACTTTAAACACATTTTACGCAGAAGTTCCCATTGTGTCACAACAATGCCACTTACAAGAAGGCTAAAATGCCTTACTAAACTCAATCAACTTATAACAAGCATATAACCACTCATTTCGGTGAAGTATGCTTGTAAAGGAGTTAATGACCAAGTAAGCATACACTTTTCGAGGAAAGGAATATTAACTCGTTTTAGAAATCGCTAATTTGTAACCTACACATAACTAAATTCACTTAAAAGCATTCTTATCAAACGAATGGTCTAACAGTCATCATTAACCACAAGACTTAGGAAGCTCGCCATATCACAGGAGTTCACACACATACTTATAATGTAAACTATTCATTCATAATTCACGTTGTTTCCAACTCGATAACCCATTTAAATAACTTCTGAAAACAACTAAGGGATTATTAAACATTTAAGTCACTTGTTTAAGTAATCAGGACATTGCTTTAGCTAGTGTAACAAGTAAATGACACTTAAGCCAATTACTTGGGGAATTTAATTATTCAAAAGCCTCAATGCAAGAATGATAGGGCATGGTTAATCAAGCGAGATTCAACCGAAATGATTCCTAATTTATAAATCATTCAGTACGAGACCCTTAAACACACAAGCTATCTTAAATAGCTAAGATTACAACAATCTGGCAAAGAACTCAGCGCATGACATACACACCCAATAGACATAGTATATAAGCCATCAAGAAGGAAGGCACCCTTATGAACGCATTAACAACAAAATAGCTTCCAATTTCACATAAAGGAGTTCTAATTCAATTTAAAATTCAATAATTATGACATAATTGCACTTAGTTCCGCTTAAAGGCATTCAATGGTATGAAAGTATAAGTAAATTGCTTGTTTCTATTCATTAAATTCATTCCAATTTGTATGAAGTGAAAGGTTTAAACAAGCTTGTACCCTTAAAGTCATACGTTACCTCATTATCAAGTTCCTATTTTAATGGTTCGACCCGCAGGACATTCAACTGAGTCGTTGTGCGATCTATATGTGGTCTCTAATATAGGTGTTATAACATCTAAAGCATAGAATGAAATCACAAGCAAATGGTGTTCATCTAGGGTATATCGAGACAGTTCAGTTGCCACTTAGTTCACAAATCTAGTTCACTATAAAACCTGAATCGTGAGTCATTCAGCTGATTCTCAACCCTTTTGAATTCATACTAAAGCCACAAGCCATGCATGCCTCGACATTTGACTAAGGTAACACATCCAATGACTAACAAACTACTACGAATTCTACCAATCAGCAGAACCGACACAGCATCATAATTTATTAATTTTCACCCAAGCCGAGCTCCCTCCTCAAGGCACTGACTACAACAATCCTCTAGATTACTCAAATTCAATCCCAAATGATTCCAATTAGCTCAAACAACCTAACAACTATCATTGTCCTCACTTACTTGAGATTTCAATCCTATATGCAACTCAAACAATTGAACGAAATCGTAAAGACATTGCAAATTAGTAATAGTTTAGGAATCAAGAACCACCCACCTCGCTCCAAGCTTAAGGACCCGATTAATGGGTTGTGTGACTGAATTTCGGATGGTTTGAATCCCAAGTTTCGCTCCTCCTTACTGCTGGTCAGAATCAAACCCAACCTCACAGCCCAAAACGCCACTGCCTACAGCTTTTGGCTCCTTCAACACTGCCAATTGTGCCTTGGTGGTCATCGGACTCAAGCCTAGCCACCAATGGTAGCAGCGCTGCTTGCGGTTATGGTGACCAGGGTTTGGTTCGCCCCTCCCTATCTCACGCTCTGCGTGCATGGTCTCCCTCTATCTCTGCTTGCCATTGACGAATGGCAGCTGTCGCCTGACCCCCGCGGCGCTCCCTCTCGGCTTACTCTCACTCGGTCTCTCTCTCTCTCTCTCTTTGTGGGTTGCGGCGTTGGGGTGCAAAACTCCCCTGCTTCGTGCTTTGTTGAAGAAAAAAGGGGCTTCGAGCCCTTTTGGCCATATTTTTTTTGTTTTCCCTAAACCATTAAACATTTGGCCTAAATAACATCGAGCCCAATTGGTTTCGACATTGGCCAATCTAACTGCACTAATCTTGCTTAGCTTACTTCCCAAGTATTTACTAAATGTTTGCGTTCACATAATAAGTGACGATATTTCGAAGCCGAATTTAATAAAATTACTCACTTAAATAAACACACAAATAGTAACCTAATGTAGCTAATAAAATTATTAATCTAGACAGTTAGCCTGACATTAAAATTCTTGGCTATTACATTCTTCCCCTTAAAAGAATTTCGTCCTCAAAATTCTGAAGTCTAGGGCACAGTAAATCACAGGAATTACATACACATGGTGCAAACCATCTAAAGTCACAATAGAATCCAAAATCGTACTTAACAACTAAAATAGCTCTTCAAGTCGGTAAAACAAAAGGTCTACGGTATCCAGTCTCCTCCTTACCAATTCTCTTCTAGTGTTTACTTACTTTATTAAGGCACTAAGGGCAAATTGCATAGAAGAGGGGCAAATGAGTTGTTATGGGAAACCATATTAGACTTAATTTAAGGCAAACATAGACTTTTAATCTAATTTTGAGTAATACTAATTAAGCGACCAACAACTTCGCGTAAACAAATTGATATGACTTAGTACTAATGCGTTCATGTATGGCAACTCAACCAAAATAAATTAAGATCATGTCAGAGTTTTCAACTGACTCAAGTTCATTCGGAAGCATAAAGTAAATGATTTATTTCAAAATTAAATCAATCGACAAGAGCTTTCATATAACGACAGGTTGGTAAGGACATCACATCACATAGTCTCACATAGCATTGCATCAACGGAATGAACCTCAAATGACATTCAACGTCCTAATGACATCACACAAGGGTAACGACTCAGTATCCCGAAGTTAAGAACAATAAGTAATAAGCACTCATTTGGTAGGTATGTGGCAAGCAGCTATGAACGGCTAGAATGTGGAGCTATCATTGATGAGCAAGGAAGAAACTCAGTTGGAATATGGTATAGTAGAAATGCATCCAATGGTAGTAAAGGTACGAGGAACTTTAGTATGTTTCGCACATTAGTTGGCTAGGAAAGGTTAGGAGGTGTTTTCTTGGTGATGCTAGATTTAATGCCAAGTTCATGCATTAAGTATCGTAATTATGCCCTAGCTAACATAATGTTCTACCTTGGAGTCTCATTTAGCACTGGTTATTTCTGAATCATATAAGTATGCAAATATGATGCCTAGCTCATAGACTTAAATCTAGGCCCCTTTGTATCCCAATTAGATTTTCAAAAGCATGTAGACATGACTCAGGGCCCTTTTCAATCCTATTAGAATGTTAGAGGTATATACACCCAATGCAACTAAGCCACATTGCAACATGTATTTCTATCAATCACATTGGCACATATAACTCGTAACTTAATTGTCAGCGTAGATTCCGATATGACTATGAGTACACCCAGCACATTATCATTCCTCTTGCGAGGTTCATAACAAGCACATAGATATACAAATGCGATTTCTAGGATCAAAGGATGATGGTATGTTAACACAGAAACTAGAAAGCCCATAATGGGAACGTCCATGCAAGATAGCCATAATATAATAGAACAACAATGTTAACGAACATATCACCAACGAAGGCATAATTCTAAGGTTTTCCCATAAAACTACCATGTAATACATGAAACTCATCGCATAAGATATTGTACAACGTAGCTTAATCACGTTATGTCCTTGGACCTATATGAACTATGTCAGTTATTGTCTAACATAACTTCCCTAATGAGTATAGAGTCAAGAATTCAACTATAAGCATGGTACACTTGCATGCCATCCGATCAAGCGTAGAACACAAGGGTAAGAATATGCAAATATGACTCATGTGGCCGCCACATTATGTGTTACACATGTGTATATATAGTCATTCAAACTATAATATGAGATAAAGAATTCATGGAGTGCAAATAATTACTCAGAGATCATATCAAGCAATGATCAGATAATTAAGTTAAATCATTTAAAAGAAATCCTACCACTTGCTTAACCAATACTCAAGAAAGCAAACTCTAAGACGTATGTTTGCCATACAATTCATTAAACATATAAATGACCACTCATAACGAATCTAAATAACCATATAAGCCTCCATGGCCCTTACATTGCACATAATGGTATGATTATCCTTCAAGAAATGCAGACTTATAGTAGTGCCACATAGGACGACATCTACTCAAGTGCATGTGAGTGCAGCCCACATTTGCAATCCTTGGGTCAAAGGCATGCCTTAAGGCTTATTCAAAATTATTAGAAGCTAGCCATTGATCAGGTAATAAGGGTTTAAGGGTAAGAGCAATGGTATTATAGCCTTACAGAAATATGTCGAGGCATTATGACACTTTTGTCTCATAGGGTGATCGTAGGAGTCTCAGGAACTTGTAGTGTGCAAGGGAAGGTTCAGCCTCCTATAGAGAATTTAGCTTCTGCACTTGGTGTCAATACTTAAGAAAATGTTGGAAAGGTATGGATCGTTGCCTTAGGAGGTAACAAGGTGATACATGTGGTACGACAATCCCAAGGTCTGTCAGGTTCTTCCTTTTATTTCCTCTTTGGATGTGTTGGGTAGACCTGACAAAACTTACCCGAAACCTGAAACCCGAACCGATCGACCCAGATCCATACCCGAACGGACACCCGAAATGGGATGAACCGATTTGGACCCAAACACACGAAGTAAACCGATGCATGCCCGAAACCCGAATCATAGCATGACCCGAAATGACCCACACCCAAAATGATCCAACCCAATTCAAACCTGATCCGTAGTGACCGACCCGAAGTGAACCGTAAATGGACAGCCCAAACTCGGACCGAACCGTAGCCGATTTAAAACCGATCCAATTCTTACCCGACTCAATTTTACCCGAATAAGGAACAACTTTTTTTGGGAGGTTTTAGTCTTTTCTCTTTTAGGGGGATTTTTGAATTTTTCAAACTCAATTAGTTGAGTTTAGATGGGAAAAGAAAAACAACTTAAGAGGGAATTTTTACAACTGAAATCAATTAAAAACTTAAGAGGAAAAAATAAAATAGTTGATAGTTTTAAGTTTTTAATTTGATAGATATGTAGTAAAAATATAAGACAAAAAATATTTTGTCACAATAGGAATTAAGAAAAGATAAGTACAATTAACAATTTATCAAACTTAATAGGATCTAGAAATCTTATTTTACTATTTGATTCACTTGATGACTTAATACAATGCACGCTATGATTGTAAATTCATTATATCACTCTGTGACTACTGTCAAAAATTTTACACTACTGATCTATGATTCTAAATCATCTTCATAACATGTTTAATTCTACAAAATCATATTTAAGAATGTATCATTGGATATAATCTCATAATAATATGACTCATATTAACTTTGGACAATTAAATTCTAAGTCTCGAGTTTTGATAACGAGCATTCACAATCACATAAATGCAATACTAATTGACATATACTCATATATTGTCGTTGCTTTTTAGTTTTGACTTATAGTGCAAATGCAGATCAAGTTGTTAATCTCACAAAGACAAATCTTTGAATTTTGATGTATGATCCCTTAACAAGCTATCAAAGAACATTGATTCGGTTACTAAAAATGTCAATTTGAACGAACCTGTTTCTATTAACCAACTCCAAATATGACAAAGGTGAGGTTATAAACCAACACCGGAGTCTTAAACAAAAATTTCATTATTTTCTTTCTTTTTTTTCATTTTTCAAGGTATATTTTGGTATTGGGCCTCACAAATGAGACTATTGACAAATGATTTACATTAGGTGGTCCACTCACTTTGTCATCTCATAAACCCAATTGAGATGATTAAAACTTGACTTAGCGACATATAATCCTTTGGATAATTGCATGGCGCATTTGATATAGGGTTAGGAATGAGTTGTATACTTGTATTTATAATTTACTAACTTTCTTAGTAAATTAGAACTAACCCCATATAATTTTCCATATATATATATATATATATATATATATATATATATATATATATATATAATGTATAATTAATTAATCACTAACGCACGAATTAAAAGAGAAATCTAGAATAAATGAGTTAGTCTAATTAAACGGTTTTTATCTTTTAAATATAATTTAAGAGTAAAGAACTAAAGATGGCTAAATTCAAAGCATACAATGATTCCAAATTAACCCAACTTCATTTATACCCTATTCGATTTACACCTGACCTGATATTAACCCAAATATTGAACTGAATCCCACCGGACCCAAATTACACTTGACCCATACTCGATCCGAACCGAGCTACTGTAGACAATGCGAAATAGATCCAACGTGAATTTCACCCAAACAGAACCCAACCAACCCAAACATGGTACCCGTAAGTGACCAGAACCCGAACTTCACCCGAATCGAACCGAACCCAACCCAAACATGGTCGACCCGAAAAGTGGCCCAAACCCGAACTTCATTGGAACCGAACTCAAACCCGAACTGACCATAGTTGACCTGAAAGTGACCCGAATCGAACTAAGACCCGACTCGCACCTGACTTGAATGACCCATTTGCCAGGTCTACTGTTGGGGTTTGATATAGCCAGGACACTATTAATCCTATAATGAGAATGGCGTTCCATACTACGATAAGTATAATGCCTAGCTAACTCATGAGTAATAGTAGTTGCATGTTGGGAAGTAAGGAAGACTCTCTATGTAAATAAAAAATCCAGATTAAGACCACATATAAGTATTAATAGCAAGTACACGGAAGGCTCGGAATAACACTTATGCAACAACAACAAGACCGTATCACAACTGCCAATATTGACATACATGTATACAAAGATCTCACTTAATTCCCTCAATAATTGAGAATTTACATAAAAGGGGTATTGTCTAAAAGAACTTTTGTCATGAAAAACAATCTTTTAATCACTTATTAACAACTCATCATTAACGCATTGAGCAATGTATGCATCTTAGCATATAGGCATCCCAAACATCTGGTTACACATAAAAACTTATGCTCATAGAACTAGACAAGCGAATGCAAGTCTTTAGGCGCAACAGTAAGGCCTAACCAGATAATTAGAAACATCTTTTAATGTGAAAGAAAAATCTTAACTTGCTAATTAGAAAAGACTTTAACTTTGAAAGTCTCTAGGTTTTCAAAAGGGAAATAGTTTCATTACTTCTAGCCCTCTCTCTACCAACCATGGAGTATGTCTGCTCACTCCATTATGGGGCCCGAAAAGCAAATCATATGTTAGGTGCCGAATGAGCTTAGAGTTAAAACTTCTGCAATCATTTGAGTTTAAACCAAGTGTAATTTGAACTTTCAATTTAAATCACTAGGATGCATATACAAAACAATTATTGATGGAGCTAACACTTAGCTTATTCATGAGAATACAAGTCATTTAGCCTATACTTTAGCAAATGACTCCTTAATCAATTAGCTCACTCAAATCACACACAGTTAATCAATCGCACCAACAACCGTACCAAAACCACTTTTACGAACAAAAACATTACATATGCCACATCATCACAAAGACGTTCCTAGATAGTTATATGAAATGCAAGACTCAACTCGCTTTAGTCAAGAGTGTAGCCCTCATTTGCAATCCATGAAAGTTCATTTTGTGGCTAACAATTTGAATGCTATTTGCCATGAGAAAATGCTTTCACAACTACATTCAAATTCAAGTAAGAAATTTTTGCCTGAGTTAATGGACAATAAAATATATGAAGTTAAAAAATTGTTTGGATAAAAATTCAAAGCAAATTTTAAATTAAACAAAAGAACTTACAAGTACATAATTTTTTTTTTGGTGTGAAAACATTTCACGACAAATATTTTTTAAAAATATAGGCAAACAATAAATAATGAATGACTCTTGAGATTTTAACTCCTTTTTTTGATGTTTCACAATTTTTTTAATAGTGAATAATCACAAAAATATATCAATTAGGCCATGCATGTTCCCTTCAATTTATTTTTTTTTTTAAAGAATAAGTTCAATTTAGACTAAGAAAAAAAGTTGTGTTCATTTAATTCAAAAAAAAGTTCAATTCATCAAAAATAAAATTAAGTCATTTCTGTTAAGCAAAACGAAGCTCATAATTTAGAAGAAATAAGTTCCAATCACTAAAAAATTAAGTTCAGTTGATTTCAATACAGAAAAATAAGTTCATCAAAAATAAGTTGAGTATTAGCTTAACTTCTACAAAATAAGGATAGTTAATTTTAGTTCAATAGTTGAAATAAGTTTTGTTAAGGAAAAATAAGTTCAGTTGAACAAAAAGAAGTTCATTTTAATTGAACTCCACAAATTAAGTTCAAAATCAACAGAAATGAGTTTAACTAAGCTAAAATAAGCTCAGCTAAGAAAAAAAATAATTTCAATTTAGTTCGTATTTTCACTATTTTCCCATGATTTCCCCTTTTTCTCATTTTTGTGCATTTTGACCATTGTTTTGCTATAATTTTCAATTGTCTTTTTCAAATTTGATCTTTGTTTTTTTAAATTTAGAAATTAATACTTTGACATCCAAAATTTTGAAAATCATCTATGCAAATTATTTTTCAAATGGTCAATATTACAAAATCTTTAAGGTAATTAGGCAAAATCTAAGTTTTATTTGAAAATCCCACATGAAGTTTTTCAAATATTATTAATCTCACCAAGTTCAATTGCAAGAATTTTCTTCCTATTGTTCTTTATCAAGTTAATGTAAAAAGATAAGTCACTTAAGAATTACATAATCTGAACTATACTGAAGTTAACCACAACCTTTTCCCCAAAGTTTTTGTTGTTTTTTTTTTTTTTTCCTATTGCAAGAGAAGTTTATTTCACAAATAATAACATGATTTGGAATCAAAGTGAACCCACAAATGACCTGATCTTGACCAAATTTATAACAAATTTTATCGGCTTGAACATGATTTCACCAGAATTAATCTGAATTGAAGCTGAATTGAATCATTTATTTGCCAAGTCTGTACGTAGGTTAGTTTCAATGGTTCAACACTTACTTTCCTTAACGTGTAAACATTAATACATTATGCTTAGTTAGCTCAACTTAGTTTAATAAAAGATTAAAGGCGAACAAATACAATCGCCTCCATTCCTAAAAATTCAATTATTGATTTAAATGAGCAATATGTAGGCCAACATAATACAACTACTAGGAAGATTTGAACGTGAGAAATAATATACTGGTCATAATATAGTTTTAACAACTAGTCAAAATCTATCTATTTTTTTAATCAATCCTGTTAAAGGCACAATTTAAGATCCTCATTAGTTATTAAAGAAATAATAGTATACAATTGGCTTTTTTTTAAAAAAAAAGTACAACATAACTTTCAAGAATAAAGCCTAATTAGAAAGACAATTTTATTCCTACAGTACTTCATCCTACGCTACTAAATGGTTATTAATACACATGACCTAAAAATTTAATAGAAAATTTAGCTATTAGGATTGGACTAAATTTGAGTTTCTATTTTGGTACTTTTCATTCACTTTTGGCGTTTTCTTGGTCTGAAATAGCTTTTACTACCACCTTTGACATGGCAGCTTTTGGAAGAAAAAGTGAGAGCCAAAGCAGTTAAGCTACCTCTAGTCAGTTGGCTCATATAGGGCCTTTTTGAGTTCACAACATTCGGAAGTGGTGTGCCCAAAGTCCTTATGGTACTTATAACACTTGTTTTTTGTTTCTAAATTTGCACGGAGTCTCAACGGGCTTTGGTCGCCTCAAAAAAAGATTGTCTTTGATCTCCATGGGAATGTTTCGAAGACTGATGAGGAAACTTCCAACTTTTCCTCTTCTTTCCTTGGTCACTTGTCCGATTGGGAGCCCTTCTCCTCTCTTCCTCTCTTCCAAATGTCTCAGTGGATGAAGGCGTCCCCAAAGCATATCTCAGTGGCTTGTATGAAATCTTGACCCTTATTAATGCTTCCGCCAGTGTTGTTATTTTATTTTTGGAGAACTTAAACCTTTCTTGGGAGCAATCCATTGAGAAAGGCAATATATGTAACACCCCTAACCTCTAGGGTTAGGAGCATTAACAACTTCTTAAATCGTGCTTATTCTAGGGTGAAACGGACAGAGTTTTGCCTAAAAATTAGCATTTTCTAGGCTTAAAGTCTTACATTAAATCCCTGCAATGAATAGAAGTACGAAAAGACGCTGAAATAAGCTCAACGGCTATACGCCCGAGTTCATAATTTCACGAGCCACTCGCTCTGCGTATACCAAACAATATAGTTCATTAACAAAGAAGGAAATCAAAAATACAACTCAACGGATCACACATTCGGAGCACTGGGGTTTACATCCCAAAATATAACTAACTTTAGCTAGAAAGACAACTGGCTAATCAGATGGTTGGCTCATATGGGCATACAGAGCGACTTATAACAATATGCATTACATTAACTAGAGCACTTTGTTTACATACATTTACAACTCTAGGGATGCATTATGTTACATCGTTTAACACGTAAATCCACTTCTATATGTACACATATACGGCACTTTTTCAAGCAAGGGTAGTCTCCAATTCAACATAAGTGAATCGACTTCTACCAGTCACAATGAAAACCTAGGAAAAAGGAAAAATAGTAATGGGATGAGCAACTACACGCTCAGTGAGTATTCCTTGACTCCTTAAAAATCAAAACAGTTGTAGGCAATAATACCAATAATAGTCATATATCACGCATTTATACATTACTATTATATTAGGTAATCATAGTCCCTAAGGAAGGATTATCACTCATAAACTTCATACTAGCCGCTCAAACTCATTTTTAGGCCCTTAATGACTAGACTTCCCTACTAACAAGCATTTAGGCGCATAAACAAGTAAGCAACAAGGATTGAGTAAGATGCTTTCAAACACACATTTGAAAACGCAGTGACTCATTATGTGTTTCAAGAATAGTTTATAAATCACACCAACTTCTTCAAGACTTGTATTCCTTCTAAAAGTTTTTGAATTGGTAAGAAAGACTTGGCAAGAAACTTTCTTTCACAGGACCTACACATTTGAAAGCTTAAATGTTTGATGCATTACAAGGATATAACCATACTTCATTTGAAATTTCATTTAAACTATACTTGGAATCTCATTCATAAGATATGCACAAGATATGCACATGAAGCTTTCTTTCTTTTTCTTGAAAATACTTTACTTAGCCTCTTGAAGCTCATATTCTTTAAATAGAAATCTCTTTCGTATTGGTCCTCTAATGACCCTTATATGCTTTTCGAATCTTATTTGAACTGGCCTCTTAATGGCCTTTGAAATCTTTCTTTTTCTTGAAATACTTAAAATGGTGAAATGCTAATTGCTTTTCTTACTTATTAGGAAAATACTTTGGGCATAAGATCATTATAATGTGCTGGTTGGGTGAGATCTATTTTCAACCTCTAGTGAGGCTATCGCTCATGCTAAGCGCTTAATCTCGGGATGGCTACATAATTGGACCTACGCCCTCGTCAGGGTGTTCTAGGGTTTCCCACTACTAGGACTACTCCCTAGGCTAGGGATTTCCTAATTCTAACAGGTTCACTCCCATCTTATTGTCCCTAAGTACGATATCTTACCCAATTTAAAGCTTATAGCCATAGCGGCTAATAAGTTTGTTGTCTCTTGCAGTCAAATCAATTATCATGCAACACACTCCTTTTTAAAATTCTTTAAGCCTTAAAACTGCATTCGTATGCCTAAAAATAGGCCATCATTCGCTAATAGGCATGGCTACTTTTATTTTTAAACACGAAAAACCTTATTTTTAAAAATTCCACCCTCACACACATGATAAGGCTTAATGACATGAAGGGGAGGGACTCACACGTAACACATTCAAATGCTTTATAATTCAACTTGGCAGAATAAGCCATACATAGCTTCGCAATCCACACAATTACGATTAATGACAATCCAGGCTTTCTCCTCACACAACACAAACCATAAAGAACCTTAAAAACTCTCATTAGTTCAACTTTAAGCCATCCAACTACCAACTCGGTTTCAATTTTGCAATCATAGCATTTTATGGCAAATATCATAATGAAATAAGTAATAGCGACATATAAATTTACCGAGCAAGCAACACCCTTCCAGCGGCACATTACGATATATATAATTATATAGAACATTTAGCGGACCCAAGTGAATTAACAAAGCATGAAACTATCATTGCATTCATAACTCGCAATTAGAAAGTAGGCATGCCAAGTTCATGTCATTTTGCAAAGTATAATCTAGTCACATTAAGGCTTTCGAGTCTATTTTAATTTAACCAAGGTTATTAGGTGGTTTCAAGGTTATTTCAGGTATGAATTAACCAAACTAGCATGCATCAATTTAAAGCATATTTAGGTTGTTTCAAGGCCATTCTCAAACACGAATTAACTAACCTAACATGCATTGATTCAAAGCATTCTTTGCTAGCAGAGTGCCCAGTTTGCTAATCACATAATCCCTAAACTTTACTTGCTCTACGAATACCTCAACCACCTGGTTAGCAACCTAGGGTATAACGTTCACATGCGACCTTCTAAACATATTTGAGGCACACCAAAACTAAACTAACAGTAGCTTCTAGCATAACTTCACTTGTTTCACTATTCTCCAAATTAATCGATTGGTAGACTAGGCTTCAACTCAATATGCAAGAATTCCGAAATCAGCATCATCATTATAATTATCCAATTTCCGTTTTAAATTCTCCAAATACTAATTACTAACTCAGATTCAGATATGTATCAACTAAAATCAGTAAAATTCATTGGAAATTAGTAATAATTTAGGAGGTGTGAAACACCCACCTCGATTCCTAGGCTAGTTGGGCTGATTCGAAGCCGAAGTTCGGGTCTCCTAATCCCTCCTTGAAATGCTGCTGCTACCAGGACCACCAGTGGTCACCAGAACCACGCCCAACCACCAGGGTCGTGCCAGTCGTGATGCCTCGGGCTCCATCTCACTCTTCTCGCTCTTTTAAGCAGTCTTTCTCTCTCACTTCTTCTAATTTCTTTGGGCTGCAGAGAAGCCAGTCACCGGCGTGGGGGTGGCCGGCACACCGGCCGGCGTGGCGTCAATTTACCGTCGCCCATGCTTGCTTCTCATCTCCTTTCTCTCTCACTCACCATCTATCTTTCCCTGGTGGTCGAGTTCAAGGTCGTGGTGGTGTGGAGCTAAGGTTTTCAAAACCCCAACCCTTGGACTAAGCCGCCTAGTGGCGACGCCACGAGTTGGCTGGCTACCATCGCCATTGCCATTGCCAGCCTGCTCTCTGGCGCTCGCTCGCTCTGCCTCCCTCTCTCTCTCTCTCTCAGTCATGGAGGTCGTTGGGCTGGGGTAGCAGGGGAACCCCCTCTCTCTGTTGTGTGCGAGAAGAAGAAAGGGGCTTCGACCCCCTTTTAGTTCTCTTCTTTGTTTCTGTGTCTCAAGCTTGCTTAAATTAATACCGCTAGTCTAATTCGTATCCCATACTCTGAACCCAAATCGATAATACGATCTTTTTTCGATCACTCGTTCCCAAATATGTCAAGGTTCGATTTAATAAACCTTGAACTAATTTTAAGTTTGGCAATCTAATCGTACTCGGGATTCTACTCGACTACTACAAAAACGGCGCTCATCTCCGAAGGAAAAAGCGACGGCGTGGGTACCCGATGGAGGATGTCAGATTTTTCGACGGAAACACCGTTGGATTCCGACGGAAATTCAAATTTTCGACGGAAAACGTTTCCGACGGGAATTCCGGCGGATTTCCGTCGGATTCCGATGGAAATTCCGTCAGAATTTCCCAGCTCATTTTTCAAAAAATTTTGGATCTCGATTTAAATTGTTCGGTGAGAGAGGGAGAGATTTTCGGGGTTCATTTCAACCGCGAAGAGAGAGAAAGCGAGAGAGGGGGAGCATGGAAGAGAGAGAAAGAGAGAGATGTTCATGGTGGCCGGTGATAGGAAAAAATTATTGTCGTCGCTTATAATTTGACGGTAAGTCATCTGTTTTAAGTTAATTTGCTTTTTGAAATTGAAATATTTAAGTTAATTGATTTTTTTATGGTGGTTAATTTGTTGTGAATGGGTTAAACAGTGCCGCCACCACCGCCGCCGTCGCCAGTGACGTCGGTAGTCCGTTTTGTTTTTCGGGTATTTAAAGGTTAGTGGAATTGTTGTATTTTGAAATATATATTAATTTGGTATGTGTTGTTAAATTTTGTGAAATTCAATTTTGAAGTATATTTGTATAGTTTATTTAATTTTTTTCCGTAAAATATGGTTGTGAATTATGTTAATTTTTTATTTAATTTGTGAAGTACATTTATTTGAATAAGTGGAATAAAATATATTAAGTATGTACATCTATAATAATTACATAATCATCATAAAATGTTGAAGTATGTTAAACATGTGTAATGTGTTTTGTTTTAGTGAATAATTTAAGTTTGCTAAATATATTTATTTTTTGTTTGATTTGTGTTGTATATTAATTTTTTGTAAGTATGTGAAGTGCATGTTTTTTGAGGTATGTTTAATTTTTTATATGATTTGTTTTATTTTTGACAACTTTCAGAAGGAGCACCACAAGAAATGAGAGAAGTACACTCAAGCTGCAATTGTGGATGCCATAAATAATTTTTAATTTAGTGCATTTAATTTTCAGACACGAAAATTCATATTTTGTAACCATAATATAGGTAATATATGTTATTTGTGGTGGTTGTTTTATATTTAACTAATATACAAATTTTTTTTAGAGCCAAAATTTTTTTTCGAGCCAAAATTTTTTTTTGGAGGAGAGGGGAGATTTCCGACGGAAATTGCTCTCTCCTCCAAAATTCTGCAGTCCTGAAAAATTGACCGACGGAATTTCCGACGGGTTATTCCGTCGGAAAAGCCATCGGATGCCGTCGGAAACTGTCGGAATGTAATCTGCGACGAGCTAATTCCCGATGGGCATCTGTTCGTCGTAATTTCCGTCAGAGATTGAATTTTCCGTCGAAATTTAGTAATTTTTCTGTCGGAGATTCCGTCGCAGATCTCAAACATTTTTGTATGGTACCCGATAATAATCCTTATGAACGCTTATTAGAAATCATCGAAAAATTTTCAAGACTAGTAATAATAGTAATATCAACGATAATATTCTTTTTAATAAAATTATCGCTCACATAAGTACATCGATAATAATTTAACTCATATCGTTATCAAAATACGATTTTAAAACGTCAAAAGGCAGGACAGTTAGCATAACATAAAAATAAGGAACGTGGGTGTTATAGTGTAGGCCAACCCTTCTTCCAGATCCGGGATCAGAACAGCCTCACAGTTGAACCTCATCACATATTCCTTCAAGTCCTCCCCTTTGGCTTGTCATATTTTGGAAAGATGAATATTGGTTTCCCTTTCTCTCTTACTCTCTACGAAGTAGGTGTTAATCAACTCCGCAAATTAGAGGAAGGAAGTAATGCTTCTATTGGGAATGCCGTTGAACCATTTCTATGCAATCCCCATCAACGTGGTGGTAAAGTAGCGCTAACAAATAACATCATTAACATCCCGTACATATATCTATGCCTTGTTGACATTCAGATGGTCATAAGGATTACTAGTTCTATCAAAAGTTTCTATGGTTGACATCTAAACTTCCATAGGGCATGACGCTTGCATAATCTGTAGTCTCTCTACTGAAGGGAGTCGAGAAGGAATGTAAAGACCCTCTTTCAGAGAAGCCCTTAATTTGTAGCATGGGTTGCTAAGGGCGGCCAACTTCTACCAGTAAGGATGGGTTACAGTGCTTAGATAATACCTTCACTCCCCTCTTGGCCCCAACCATTTGGAGAGAGGGCGAGTGCTACAAGGAGACTAAGTTCCTGTCTAGGTTCTTTCGATAGACCTGGCTGGTGAGGGAGCCCTTTCTTTTACGTTTCCTCACTGGGAGTAGCACGGCCATGAGGACTCCTCCTTCTCCTCATACCACCCAATGCATTTGCTTTTAAATGCATAAGTAGTTGTGGTGGATTGAGATGGAGCGACGCTATTCTGAGCTTTCCATAGAGCTTGCTTGGCTTCAATGATCCGCCTAGTGGCTCCACCCAATAAGGTGCTTCGATCCCATTGAGGGCATTGGTTCTGGTTCTCCTAGCATGCGAGAGTGTATCCATGAGTCGGCTCATACTCGAACCCCCGAATGGGCTATGGCTCATGCTTGGGGGCCTTCATCTTCTCACATGCACCTCGAATCACCACTATTTGCACTTGATTGAGTGCCTTCCCTTGGTGCTCTGGGATGATCCACCAAGTTCTCGCCTGAACTCTAAGGTGGAAAGTCGCCATGCTCCCTTAGCGAATCCTTATCCACACTGCGTCTACCCTTGTCTCCTTGCTTTAACATTTTGAATCGATTATCAACCATTTGGTCGAGACTTCCCACACACGGGACCAATCTATTTCGAAAGAAATTTAGTGAGTGGGAGAGAAGTTTGGACTTACTTTCAGTCAACATGTCACTTAGTTGGCAGAGTTGATGTGCCTTTTCCTTGACGACCAACACGCAGGTCAACCCCAGGTGCTTTTCTCGATGAAGGCCCCTCCGACGCTGACATCAATCTCAGGAAAAGATGAGGTAAAAAGGAGAGAAAGGGTGGGTGCGTGAGGTCAATGTGTCATCTTATAGATATTGCAAAAGATGCCTATAATGGTGTAACTTGGGGTATTTGTAAGCTTAGGGTTAGTACCCAAGGGTAAAATAGTAATTGCTCCATCCTAGAGTCAAATAACCGTTATACTTCTCTTGGATTTCCTCTTTCTCCCTTGAGGATAACATTTGACTTCTGCTGACTTCGCCTTTGCCATGTGTCAGCCTCCCATTAGGGTCTTAAATATCCTGTTCATCAACATATATGAATAAGTATCAACAAATTGAAGGAAGCTTATTAGCATGACCACATACCTACCTTGATTTGTAAACATATAATGAATTTAAGAAGATCTTTATTTTCATTGCATAATTTCCACCTCTTTCCCAAATAACAAGCGAGAGAAAAATATCAATTGAACCCATATAATTTACCAATGAGAAAGAGATGCACACCAAATAGCCAATCATTGGCTATTAAACGTCTATTAATAATAAGTTCTCACTTTTCCCATATAATTTACCAAGGAGAAAGAGATGCACACCAAACAACCAATCATTGGCCATTAAACTTATATTAATAAATAAGTTCTCACTTTTTAATCACAACACTCTTCCTTTCTTCCTTTCTCTCACCTTTTTTTTTGACATTTTTCCTGGAACTAACTAAAAGCAGTAACAAAACAGAGCAAGATGGTGAAAGAATCAGAGCATCTCATATCTTATTCTTAGCAATGGATAGCCATCATGACATGAATCTTGAGAGAGAGAGAGTACATGTAACAGTTAGAAGTCTATTATGACATTCCTCTATTGCTAATAACTTCATCTCTTCATATCAATCTCACTGATACTATCCTGCTATTGCTTATTCTGAGTTTTTTAACCATTAATTTGCTCAATTATGATGTTTTTCTTACTTTTTAGGCTTCCAATTGGGAACCTTAGAGATAGGGGCCAAGCGGCCAACCATAGGTGGATAATATTGTCATCTATTACGATTTCTGTAGGAGACGATTTGCGAGGGAGAGGTAGAAAGAGTGGAGAATGGGAAGGATATGGATTTCTTATTCTACAGACAAAAACAAGCAGACAAAAATAGCCGTGAGAAATTATGTCAAATGACAGAAAAGATAAAAATTTCTCCTCATTGTAAACCGATTGAATTGGTAAGTGGTTAAATAAAACAATGACTGAGATTAATCTCTAAGAAATCAAGGATGAAAAATAGACAATTATTATAGTTAAAAGAATTTTCAATTATAGTAGATTTCTGCATTTTCAAGTACAATATCGAAATTGGATAGCGAGTTTTATCCCCCAACATCCAGGGGAAAATGGCGACTTGAAACTCGCAAGAAACTCAAGCGAATATAAGGATGGCAGTGGGTCCTGGATCGGACCTAGACGAATCAAACCTGGTCCAAATTGTAGGGTTTGCGTTCAATCAAATAAGACCCGACGAGTTTAAAGCGGGTTTGGCTCCAAGAGACGTGGATCGGATTGGGGCCTAGGTCTAAAAAAATTCAAACTCAGACCCGACCTGAGACCCATTTAAGACCCATTAATTTTTTTAAAAAAAATATGGTAAAGACAATTAGTTAACGTAACTCTAAATTAGTAAATTCTGAAGCTATTTTAGTTTTTGTCGGTTATAGAAGAAGAATTATTTTGTTATGTTCGTTTAGAATTTGATGTACTTTATCCGTGTGGTTTGTATTAAAAATACTATTTTTTGTGTGTAAAACGCAAATAAAAACACTTAGCTATGATATACGTTGCTAGAATTTTTTTTGTTAATATCATGTTTTTCAAATTCAATCATTTGTATTTATAATGCTGTAATTCATGTTGGAATGCAAAAAATACAATTTTTAATTTAAAAAATTGTTAGGATCTGTTTAGGACCTGCAAACCCCCTAGACCTAAGGGATCTAAGTTTGGATCCCATCTTTTCACACCCAATAAATCTAGGGTGGATGTGAGATCTAAGCCTAAAAAATTAAATAGGCTTGAGTTTAAGGGTCTGTTTGGATGTGGGGTAGGGAGGAGTAAAGCGAAGTAAGGAAGAGTAAGTACTCTCCTCTACTCTTGTTTGAAGTAAGAAAAGGAGGATAAGGAAGAGTTAGGGAGAGTAACTCTTACCCTCTCTTACTCCCCATTGTTCCTCGTTTTCTTACTCTCCAATTTGGGTGTAAAGAGGAGTAAGTGAGGAGTAAGGATGGTAATTTTATTTATTTGCCCTTATAAATTTAACTAAAATATATTTTAATCTATTTTTGTAAGGGCATGTGTGTCAATTCATGCATTTACTCTTATTTACTCTCACATTCTTTCA
The DNA here is from genome assembly GCA_029747015.1 of Carnegiea gigantea. Taxonomy (NCBI): domain Eukaryota; kingdom Viridiplantae; phylum Streptophyta; class Magnoliopsida; order Caryophyllales; family Cactaceae; genus Carnegiea; species Carnegiea gigantea. The sequence goes on along the minus strand of JAKOGI010000184.1, from coordinate 295,294 downwards.
AATAAGGGTACGTCCTTACTGCCCTAAAGCTCCCAAACAAGGGTAAACAACTTATTCGTATTTATTCTCCTTTACTCCTACTCCTTCTTACTCTTATTTACTCTTACTCCTAAAACTTACTTCCCTCTCAAATGAACCCTAAGCATCTATTTGGATAGGGAGTAAGGAGGAGTAGAAAAGAGTAAGGGAGGATGAATACTCTCCTTTACCCATATTTGGGAGTAAGAAAAGGAGGGTAATGAGGAGTTAGGAAGAGTAATTCTTACTACTCCTTACTCCCCTCAACCCTCCATTTTTTTACACTCCAAAATGGAGTGTAAAGAGGAGTAAGGAGGGGTAGGAAGGAGTAGTTTATATATTTACCCCTACAATTCTGAATATAATATATTTTAATCTATTTAGTGAGGGTATATATGTCAATTCTTTCACTTACTCTTATTTACTCTCCTATTCTTTCAAACAAGGGTTAGTCCTAACTCTCCATAAATTCCCAAGCAATAGTGAGCAACTTACTCTTATTTACTCTTTTTACTCCTACTCATCCTTACTCTTATTTACTTTTACTTCTCTAACTTACTCTCTTCCCAAACGGACCCTAAGCGAATTCGACGCAAACTTACCCTGTTCTCATTCCTGAGGGGTATTTCGTATTATGTTTACTTTTCATAGGAGAACGAAACATCCTTCACTAAAATGTGTCCAATTCATATTCAGCACGTGATCTTTCTAGTTTTTCCGAGTGTTCTCTCAAATCCAAAGACTTATCAGTTCTTAATGCCGGTTCATAGACCACCTTAGTCCTTTCCACGTGTACGGTCCAGATCCAAGCATATCATATTTTCTCACATTCCCATTACTATTGAGATTAATTAACTAAAATTATTTTTAATTTCACCTCTTCGTTTATAAACACAATCTCTCCCCTTTGTCATACTGGACCCACTCCAGTTTCCACCATATCTATGAATCGTTGACATTAATCGCATATGTTTGGGATAAATAAATAAAAAAGGGGGCTTTTGTCACTCACATATTTGCTTGCTAAATAAGTCTGTTCTCTCTCCTTTCCAGCTGCTTTTTTGTTTCTCTCTAGAAATGGAGAATTTTGACGATGAATGCCAGCTTTACTGGGAGACTAACGTGTTCCTCTACACCCAGGAGCTGGACAGCAGGTTAATTATTAGTTTCTTCTTTCCTGAAATTTAACTTAGCTGATTTTTCATGTATTTTCTTATGTTTCAAAATTATTAGTCAAAGCAGGAAGTTAACCATTTTCTTTTCTTTTTTTTTTTTTTTTACTGTAGTTGGTGTGTTGAAGAGCCAAGATCATCAACTTACTACGATTCAAGTTCGCCGGATGGATCTGGATCCGGTTCCGGATCCGCATCGAAGAACATCGTCTCAGAGAGAAATCGTCGTAAAAAGCTGAACGAGCGCCTCTTCGCTCTCCGCACCGTTGTTCCCAACATCACCAAGGTATGGAACGCTAGCCTGCTTTCTCTCTCTACTTTCTTTCTCTAAATTTAGAGTGATTTTGGGCCGAATTGAGAGAATGTTGTGTTGAAGATGGACAAGGCGTCGATAATCAAGGACGCCATTGAGTACATCCAAGAGCTCCATGTGCAAGAGCGGAAAATCAGAGCGGAGATTCTGGAGCTTGAGTATTGTAGACTGAGGAACAATCACTGCTCGCCCATGGATTTGCAGGAGAGTTTTGGTGCTTCTCCGTGTAAATCGAAAAAAAGAGGGTGGAATATCGGAAGGAACATCTTGATTCCAATGGTCATTGGAGGTCTTTCCCCATTGAAGACTTTCAGGTTGGTGACTCACTCAACCAAGTTTTTCCATTTATATATTTTCTTTTAAATAAATAATTGACTGTTAGTTGGTGTGTGTCATTCACCGATGGTGGTGCTGGGTAGACTGGCAAAGCTGGCATGAGATTCAAAATCTGAATCAAATGATCCGGGCTCATATTCGATTTTATATATGAAATAGGCTCATTCGAAGTGGATCTAAAATCTGAATTGACCTGAATCAAATCATATCCGGTCTGAAATTTGTGACAATGTTTCTTATTTTTGCTTTACAAGCTTGTTGGACAAAAAATTAGTTGACCTGAAGTTCATACGAATCGAAGTTCACCCAATTCAAACCGAACCGGCCTGAAATGTCGCTTGACCCGAAACATGACCTAATCCAAATTTAACTCGGCATATAACTATTGGCTCATTTGCCAGTTCTAGTGCTAAGGCTATTTAATATTATTCAATATATAGATTTGATGGTGAAAATATGGAAATCTTATAGTCGGCCTACGGCATGAGCAGTAGTGGCTAGAATTTGTTAGAATGTCATCCACATATGTTATCTCATAATCTATTTTCTAAAGGGACAGTATTTCATATTTGTTGGAAAAAAAAAAAAAATTGAAAGGATCGTATTGTTAAAGATCCTCTCACCTAAAATCTACGTGAAAAATTAGGAAAAGATAAAGATCGGTTTTTATGATATACATAATTGAATATTTTAAACGTAGTTAGTATTTGGTTGGGGGGAAAATGATTTTCAGTTAGCATGTTACCACTTAAACATGCTAACCGGAGTCATTGCATCCTCCCACAGACTAGGCCAGTAGTAGCCGGTTCGTATAGCCGTAATGGCTAGAGCCCTGCCGCTTGCATGCGAGCTGCAAATGCCTTTATGCAGTTCTTTCAATATTTGCTTGCCTTCCACCGGGGTCACACATCGTAGGAGGGGCCGGGCGAATGACCGCTTGTAGAGAATCCCCTCATACAAGATGAACCCATTCGACCTCCTCTTTACTTTTTCGGCTTCCTTGGGGTCCATGGGCAGCGTTCCATCAGTGAAGTACACGCGGATAGGTTCCATCCAGGTCGGGCTTCTGTCAAGCCATTGCACCTCATGTAAGTCGATGCTCCTTTCCGTTAGAGTTTCCCACTGGATGTTCTTGGGCTTTCCATCATCCGAGGAGCTTGCCAATTTGGACAGGGCATCTGCATGTCGATTCTCCGAACGCGGGATGTGTGCGATGGAGAAATGTTTGAGTAGCTTGGTGGCCTCGCGGACTCGTCGGACGTACGCGGTCATGACCGCGTCCTTTACCTCATAAGACCCATTAAGTAGGCTAACGACGAGCTGGGAGTCAGAAAAAGTTTGGACGGAATCGGCTCCTGTGGTGTAGCAGAGCTCGATCCCCGCGACGAGAGCTTCGTACTCGGCTTCGTTGTTGGACGCCTTGAACGTGAATTTTAGGGCGTGCTCATACCGCGCCCCAATAGGACTTTCAATGATGAGGCCGGCCCCACTGTCGTCTTTAGTGGACGAGCCATCCACATACAGGTGCCATGGCCGTGGTCGAGAATCTGTCTCAGCGGGCGCGGTGCTCTCAACGAAGAAGTCGGCTAATGCTTGAGCCTTGATGGCCCATCGTGGTTCGAAGGCCAAATTATAGCGGGAAAGTTCGACAGCCCATTTCAGGAGGCGTCCCGAGGCATCTAGCTTCTGCAGGACGTTACATAAAGGTTGGTCGGTTAGGACCAAGATCTTGTGGGCTTCGAAGTAAGGCCTAAGCTTCCGACTGGCCATCACCAGGGTGTACGTGAATTTTTCAATGAGGGGATAGTTCAGTTCCGCACCGGCCAAGGCGTGACTTACGTAATACACTGGTATTTGCTCTCACGCGCGCTCGGCCATGAGGACGGCATTGACAGTGCGCTCCGACACAGCTAAATGTAGTACCAGGACTTCTCCTTCTGCTGCACTAGCGATCCTGGGCAGTTGAGCCAAGTACGCTTTTAGGGCCTGGAAAGCATTGTTCGCCTGTTCATCCCAATTGAAAGTGCTCTTTTACCGCAAGATGCGGAAGAAAGGCTGCACTTGTCCGCAGAACGAGGCATGAATCGTCCAAGGGCTGCTATGCAACCCGTGAGACGCTGCACTTCTCGCGCGTTCCGAGGCGGTTTCATATCCAGGACGGCCTGGATTTTGTCCGGATTTGCCTTGATGCCGCACCCGGACCCCGAAAACACACTTTTTTGGATTGAGCTTCATATTGAACGTTCGAAGTATTTCGAACGCCTTCCTCAGGTCACGGCTGTGATCCTTTTCAGTTTTACTCTTCACTATCATGTCATCGACAAACACTTCCATGGTTTGTCCGATGAGCGGCTTGAACAGTTTATTGATTAGGCGCTGGTATGTTGCCCCTGGGTTCTTCAGGCCGAAGGGTATCACCTTGTAGCAGTGGAGACCGCAGTCTGTGATGAACGCAGTTTTTTCTTAATCGTCCGGGCAGAAGGGTATCTAGTGATACCCAGAGAATGCGTCCATGAAGCTCAGCAAGGCATGACCGGCCGTGGCGTCCACCAGCTTGTCGATCTTGGGCAAAGGGTAGCTATCCTTCGGGCAGGCCTTGTTTAGGTCTGTGAAGTCCACGCACATCATCTATGTCCCGTTTGGCTTTTTGACCGACACCACATTCGAGACCCACTCGGGGTAGTGACATTCTCGAACGAAACCAGCCTCCAACAGCTTCTGCACCTTGGTGTTAGCCGCGGCCGCCCGTTCGGGACCCATATGGCGCTTCTTCTTGACAACCGGTTTGTGTCGAGGATCAGCATTTAAGCGATGTTCTATCACAGTTGTGGCGATGCCCGGCATTTCCTCAGGTCCGAAGGCGAAAATGTCCTTATACTCTCGTAGGAGGGAAGCAAGTGACTGCCGGCCTTCGGCCGATACGTCTCGACCGAGCTACACGGTACACTCCGGCCGTTCGTCTTCGAGTGGCAGGTGGTCTACCGCATCCGTGACTTCTGGGCGCGGTCGCGGAGGCTTGGAGGAGGTGAGGGTATGGATGACTTGGGCTTCCGGGGTCGGAGTGGCCGACCCCACCTTTGTCCGCTCTCCGCCTAGGACGGTCCCGAGGTTCCGCGCTCTCTGGTCCGTTCGATGAGGGGCTTTATGCTTACCAGGTAGCATTCGCGGGCTGTTCGCTGATCCCCGCGGAGTTCCTTAACGTTTTTATCATCTGCTTCAAATTGAAGTTGGAGGAGGTACGGGGCCACCACGGCCTTCACCCTATGAAGGGTCGGTTGCCCAATGATAGCATTGTACGCCGTGGGTACGTCGACGACTAGAAAGTCAACCTCCAGGCTTTTGAACTGGTTCTTATCGCCAAAGCGAACCGGGAGGTGAATTGTTCCCGTGGGATTAACTTTCTGCCCCCCGGAGCACAGGAGATGATTTGCCATGGGAACGAGGTCATGCCCTGGGTGTGAGAGCCTCTTCAAGCAATCCCAGGTTATAATATCCACGGAGCTGCCCGTGTCGACCAGGATCCGTTGTACAATCGCACTGGCGATTTTCATCTCGACCACTAGAGGGTCATTATGAGGGGACGCGAACCTTGGGGCGTCTTTTCCCCCGAACACCATTGTTGGTGCCGTTATGCAAGGTCCCTGATCAACGGTGAGCACTTGCTGCGCGCTTCTAAGCTGAGCTTTCTACGCCGTCTGGGTGATTTTTTCCGCATAGGCGCCCGCTATGGTAGTTACAATTTCCGTAGAACATTCCTCATCCCGCGATAGGGGCGCGGCAGGAGCCCGCTCTTGCCGCAGGAAGCGTGGCCCTCTTTTCAAAAACCGGTCGATCTGTCCTTTGTCTGCTAATTCATGAAGTGCTTTTTTCAATTCTCGGCATTCAGTCGTGGTATGCCTGCTCTATTCGTGGAATTCGCAATATTTCCTAGCGTTTTGAGGCCTGGGGGGTGCTATCATGGGAGGCGGCCGACGCAGCATCAGGTGTCCTATGACCTCCATAAGTATGCTTCTAGCATCTGCGGTGAACCGTGGGTCGGGTGTCTCATACTGCGGCCCTCTGTCACGTGGTGCAAGATTCCTTTCCCCACGATTAAAGCCTCGGTCTCAGGAGGTCCTCGTTTTCTTTGAGGTGTCCGGGCCATCCGCGCAAATCTTAGTGGCCCGGATGAAATCCGCAGCCTTCTTTAAGGCCTCCGCCAGCGTTGTCTCCTTCTGCTCCGCTAGGGAGAACTTGAAACGTCCATTTTTAAGGCCATTCAAGAAGGAAGTGTAAGCTACCCGTTCTTTCAGGTCAGGAATCAGCATGGCTCCTGATGGAAACGTTTGACGAACTCGGCGAGGGACTCTTGCTGTCCCTGCTTAATCTTTGACAGATGGATGCTGGTCCGCCTTTCTTTATGGTTGGCTATGAATTGGCTGACAAACTTATGGGCCAGATCTTGGAAGCAAGTTATGCTCCATGGGGTAAGACCGTTGAACCAGGATTGCGCCACTCCCTTTAAGATGGCAGGAAAATAGCGGCAGCATGACGCGTCATTCACGTCTTGCACATACATCTGGGCTTTGTACACTCCCAGGTGCTCTTCTGGATTCGCGGTCCCATCATAGAGATTCATAGTTGGCATCTTGACCTTCCCGTAGCGCGGAGCATTGATGATCTTGGCGTTAAACGGGGTTGAGAAGGGGAGCACAGTTGGTCGAGCTGCAGTCCCCGACACCTTGATAGGGGTCTCAGGGTGGCGTCTAACCTCCACCATCGAGGGACTCCTCCTTTCCCGACCGTGCTGCGACACCCTTCGAGGAGAACGGTTCGATCGGTGCATCTCCCGCCCGCGCGTTCTTTGTGGGTGCGGGCTTAGGGAACGGTCGCGGCGCGCATAGCACTTCGGGCTGGGACATTGCCTGCATGAGTTCTCTTCCCTCGGCCGAGAAGTCTGTTCATGTTGCTCAAGCCATGTAGTCCACATAGAGTGTGTTGCGTAGGGAGTGGAGGCAGTTGCCGAAGCCGCAGTCTTTCCCTGCGCAGATCGGGCAACCAGCTCCTGCCTACCAAGGGGAAGCCGAGCGCTCCTCTCCGACCGCGTTACCTCCTTGCCATGTTCTATGAGGTGAAAGGGCGGCCTGCCTTCCAGCCGATGGGGGAACCCTCCTGCTGGGACCGGCTAAGCCGAGACTGCAGTGTCCGTAGCTTTCTTCACTTGTTCGGACACTTGACGTGTGATGGTGTCGGCCATGTTGGACATGAGGCTTTCGAGTGTATCCATTGTAACATAAGCCGCCCGCTCCGGGGGTGATGTTCGGGCCGCTCGAGGGCTTGCTTTGGAGCTCTCGGAGGCATCCTCCGCCATGGGCGGCGCAGAGGTGTCAATGGCCGGGGCCTTATCTCGGCGAGTCTGAGCTCGCGTTGCTTCGCTTACTACCATCGTTACCGCCTCCTCCCCACAGATGGCCCCAATATGATTCGGTGCAATTTAAGAATCCTTCGAGGTGCGGTTGCTGGAGATGTGGGGTACAGGGACGGGTTTATCTGACAGCTGGAAACAACACTTCGTCGACCTCGATTCCGCGTGGTCCGACTTGTAAAAAAGGCAACCCCGCGTTGCGGACCGAAGATCGCCCATCCGACGGTCAAGTCAGTTCAGAATCCGAATTACAGGTCAAAGGAGAATCAAAGTCAATTTAATGTCCCAGTTGCTCTCCCCTTTCTCGAGAAAAGCAGGCCATTATTTATAGCTTTCTCAGGGAAGGGTATAATAGTAATTTTACCTGAAGGGCCCACGTGGGCGGCCGGTCTCGATTCGGTTGGACCCAGAGTAGGCCCCTAGGGTTGCGCTTTGGGCCCTTGAGCGATCATGGGCTTAAGGGTAACCATAGGGAAACTCCTTTTGGGTCCTGCACCTTTGTATGGGCCTGGCCTGCGAGGTGATAGTTCAGAGGAAGCCCATATGAGATAAATCGGATTTATCCTGAATCGTGTAGTTTTCTTGGGGCAGACCCTCCTATCTTGGAAGTCTAAGAAGCAATAGACCGTGAGTCTATCTTCTGCTGAGGCAGAGTATCGGAGCATGAGATGAGTTGTGGCTGAACTGGCATGGCTGAGCAGACTGAGTAGACTGCTCCATGAGTTAACTGGGAAGGCATCACTCTAATCCCCATCAAATGTGACAATCAAGCAGCTATTTACATAGCAAAGCAAAAAATCCAGTATTCCACGAGAGAACTAAGCACATTGAGCTGGATTGTCATTATGTCAGGCAACAGCTAATGGAAGGCTTAATTTCTTTGAGTCATGTCAGTACCAAGCACCAATTGGCAGGTGTTCTCACCAAGCCCCTTACAGGGATATCACACCATTCTATCCTAGGCAAATTGGGGGTTTTAGAACCACCAATTTTAGGGGGGGGGGTGTTGGGATATATAGGTTCCCTGCCTTCTCTTTCTTTTCTGTTTTCATCGTTGTAACTGATTGACACTTGGCGGGAAATAGGCAAGCTTGCATATATAAGCTAGCTGTCCCATTTCTCTAGGTTTAAGGTTTTTCATTCTCTTCAGTCTCCAAAAATGAAATAAACCTCAAATCAATATCTCTCTCCGCCTCTAACAATATGCGACGGAGAAAGCGAAAGCAACTAAGCTAGTGAAGAAATTAGTAGAGTAGAGAGAGATTCAGGATGGCGAGCAATGACTGATTGTGAGGGAGCAGCGCAACACAAGGCAACAATACAAAGAAGATTTTAGTCACTTAAATTTAGGGTTTAGTCAATTTTCAATTTTTTTAAAATCAAAAATATTAGTGGGTCGGGTCTGAATTTTAATTTTTCAGAACTGGACCTAGACTTGCTCAAGGTCACCCAGACCCAGACCTATTTAAGAGCTATTGGATCTCGTTTAATTGGATCCAGACCTTTTAATTTGGTTGAGTCTAATGGATCTGGGTCGGTCCAAAATCTATTGCCATCTCTCTTTTGAGCAGTATAAAGTAAAAATTACAATAATGTGTAACACTTGACACCAATCTCATTCTGCGCAAGATAACTTTGATAAGTAATTTCATGCTTATCAATAATAATCACCATAAAGTGCTTCATACTTGTCCATTAAATGTAATCAAATATGAATCGCAACTTTTATGTTGACTTGAACTTGACTTTGACTTTTTACTCCAATGCTTAGCCGCTAAGCAAATTGACTAAGAATACAGTTGGTAATTTCAATTTATTTATATAGGTATGCACTTCTACTTTTCCTTTATAAATTAAACTGTACTCAAATAATTTCCAACGTTTATTACGAGAACTAAATATTGTAGTTAACACATCAAAATACGTATGCTAAGCATATATTCAATACGTACCTGATCAATGGGCCAGAGTTTCGCTGGACTCGCCCCTAAAAAATGAGTGCAAGGGTCGGTTTTTTTGGGTGTTCGACCCGCATTGACCCTCAAATTGAGGGTACTTGAATATGACGAGTGGCGGATGTGGATAGAGGTTTAGATCCTTTGACTTGACCCGCTGATTGTCACCTTTTCAAAGAAATTAAAATTTAAAACTAAAATAAAATACTTTGGGTTTCATTTGTTTAAAGCCTTTCGTTTTCTACTTTTTTGCCTCCTCTTAACCTCCACCCCTTCTCATTCACCTACGCAAATCTCATGGCTTTTAACCTTCTAATGTCCTTTGGTGATGTTTTGAGTTGTCTTTTTAGTAAACTAATTGTTTTGATCACTACATTACGCTAAGGCTGTCAAACAGGTTAGGTCGGGTCGAATTCATATTCGTGTCGAGTCTAAACAGGTTGAGAAATTGCAAACCTGAACCTAACCCGTTTATTAAACGGGTTGAAAATTTTGATCTGCATCCGTTTATTTTTTAAACTGGTTGACCTGAAATTTACATATTAACCTGTTTAATATAAATGGGTCAGGTTCAGGTTATCCGGTTACCTGTTTATCCGCTTTATATCTTGACTAAAATATGATTACCGAGTATTATAAATCAATTTTTTGATTTTAATATAGCATCATAATACAGCCATTGTTTATGATTCACAAGAATCACAATCATAAAATAAATATCAATTTTATTAAACCCCATCTTTTCACAATTTCTCCCAAAAAGTACATGATAATTGGGTAAATTAATAAACTTATTTCACACATTCAATTAAACGGGTATTCTCAAACTGAACCTAACCCAATTAATTAAACGGGTTAAAAGTGTCAATCCATTTAATTAAACTGGTTGAAAATCTTTATCCAACCCTTTCGTGTTTGATTAGGGTTCATGTCCAGAAATGCAACTAAGTTTTTGATTTTGTACCAAACTATTGTGAAGTTTTCCCACTTTGATGCCATTATGTTAATGCATTTTTTTGGAATTTTCCGTTGAATGATTATATATGAAACTTGTATTGTCGCTGGTAAATTGGGAAAAAAAATACTGCCAGTTCAGTGGCGTATTTGAAAGAAACAAATAGGTTGGTGACAAATTGAAAAGTCATTAAAAACTTCGTTGCATTTTTGTTCATGAACTCGTTTGTTAACCTTTTAAAGGTTGAACGGTCGTGTATGATAATTTTAAAAATTAATGATACCAAATATATTATTGCACTAAGCTTTAACAAACCATTATGTAAATTTTTCAATACGAGTAGCGATGATTGATAAAGTACTTGATAGCCGTAGTGTTGTCTTAAATATTTAGTATTACACCAAAAATATAATTTTAATGCGGGTCTCGCTTGTGTGGAGTTTGAAAATATTCAAATATAGAAAGCCTTATCTTTACAAGTATCCCACTTGAGATTTGAGAAAATATTTAAAGTTAAAAATCTTTTGATACAAAAAGAAGCGAAACAAGAAAAAAACTAAAAAGCCGTAACAAAAAATAAATAAAAGAGGAAAGCACTGTAGGACAAATTAATATTAGCATACACACGTACTTGTATTGTCTTAAAGATTTAGTATTATTAATATTCATTTAGTTCTACGGGTGGACAATGTTTTTGTTAAAAGAAAATAGAACAATTAAAAACGAAAGCATGTAATTTTGTTAGCTACATATACAATTTAACTTGTGTGTTTTATTGATTTGACTAAATTTACTTGATTATATTGCTATTTACATTTAAGGATTCAAGTTATGAGAAAAAAATAATTATAAAATTTTGATACGAATAGTGCGTTGTTGTTATTATTGTTACTACTACAAGATAACAGCGATGATTTTTTTTTCCCTTATTTCTTTTGTCTTGTGCTCCATTTAATTGGGGTTGTGAGCTTATAAGAGGTATAGCTAGCTGTCTAACAGTAAATGTTCTCCATTCATACTATTCGAAAACAAAAGCTTGTTTGAGTGGAATAAATTTTAGATCACTTAAATTAATTTATATTGATATTAGATTATGAAGATTACGATATTAGGTTATTGTAAAATAATTTGTTTCCTCCCATTTTCTGTTTTTCTCTTGGGATTTTCGGGAGGGGGTGGATTGAGATCGAAGGACCTTTAATACTAAGTGCAAAATTTTGGTGATGGAAAGGTAACAGGACACATATAATTGTCTTTTTGCAGATGAGGGTAGCATATGTGGGGGAGAGGACTGTGGTAGTGAGCTTGACCTGCTGTAAAAGGGGGGGGGGGGGGGGCGCAATGGTCAAACTCTGCGAGGTGTTTGAATCGTTGAAGCTTAAGATCATTGCTGCTCATATTACCGCTGTTTCAGGGAAGCTTTTGAAGACAATATTTATTGAGGTTACTTCGCTTTCCCTTTTTTCTTTTAGAAAGTAGTTTAAAGTTTTTGTTTTCCACCACCATATATTTATGAATTGCGATGATGATGATTGATAATTGGTGAGCTTGAGTTGGTATCCAACCTAATCACTGAAGAGGATTTTGGAATCTGGATTCCCATTAGGAGTTATGTAGCGCTGCGTTCTTTTATTTTGTTTCCATATATTGGCTGAATTACGCCAATTGGTGTTCCATTTCATTTAAACTTGGTAAGTGGGTTAATCGGTTCGAGTACGAGTTGTTTGAATCGTTGAAGCTTAAGATCATTGCTGCTCATATTACCGCTGTTTCAGGGAAGCTTTTGAAGACAATATTTATTGAGGTTACTTCGCTTTCCCTTTTTTCTTTTAGAAAGTAGTTTAAAGTTTTTGTTTTCCACCACCATATATTTATGAATTGCGATGATGATGATTGATAATTGGTGAGCTTGAGTTGGTATCCAACCTAATCACTGAAGAGGATTTTGGAATCTGGATTCCCATTAGGAGTTATGTAGCGCTGCGTTCTTTTATTTTGTTTCCATATATTGGCTGAATTACGCCAATTGGTGTTCCATTTCATTTAAACTTGGTAAGTGGGTCAATCGGTTCGAGTACGAGTTTAGTTAAGTTTGAAACAGGCCATGTTTTGGGTTGAGTAATATTTTGGGTCGGTTCAGTTCGGTTCGGGTGAACTTCGGTTCCACCGATTTTTAGTCCAATACACTTGTCAATACAAAAATAAGTAATTGTATAGAAAATTTCGGGTCGTATATGGCTCGATTCGGGTCAATTCGGGTTTCGGATCCATTTTTTGGTGAGCCTATTTCAGATGTCGAGTCAGGTATGGGTTGAGGTTGTTCAGTTCAGATTTCCGATCTCGGTTAAGTTTTGTAAGGTCTAATTTCAATGTAATAATATTGAAGTTTTCACACCTTTAAAAAGCTGGAGTTGAAGCTAAATCAGTAATCTCGTTAAAAACTTGTGTACAAATTACTAGTTAGAGTTGGACAAAGTTGACTTGATACGATTATTGATCCAAAATCGGTACGGAGTTAAGTGAATTTCGGTATAAATTTTCAACCTGTTTAATTAAATGGGTTAACATGTTCAACCGGTTTAGTTACATGGGTTAGGTTTAGGTCGAAATTCTCGATATGAAAAAGTATATGTTTAACCCATTTAGACAAGTCAACTCCTTTTTTTATTTGTCATTTATCCGTTTACTTTTTTTATTGGATAATTAAGAATACAAAAATTTAAAAAATGTAAATTCTGATGAATCAGAGAGTCTTAGAGAGTAATTGTTTAATGTGCTTTGTAAACTTAATTTTTGATGTTACGTAATTCGGTATTAGTTGAAAATGTTAAATGCGTAAATGGGTAATCAGGTAACTGAATTCGATCCGTTTATCTTAAATGGGTGAAGAAGGTCAACCCGTTTAAAAATTAATTGGGTCAGGTCAAAGTTTTTCAATCCGTTTAATTCGGGTTAAGTTCAGATCAAGAAATTCTCAACCCATTTAAGTTCGACAAGAACATGAACCCGAACCGACCTGACCTATTACCCAACTCTAGTGCTAGTCAGACATCAACTTTTTTTTCCTAGGATGTCTCATAAAATGTTTTTCTTTTTTAGATTTTTTTAGTAGGTATTTTTTATCTCTTAGATATTATCTAACTCATGCAACTTTTTTAATGAAATATAGTTAACTAAGAGAAAGCTCTTCTTACATCAAATTTTTCTTTATTATATAACAGATAAATGATAATAAAGTTTTTCATATACCTAACCTTTTACTAGCCCAAAAGGCAAGGCCCATTGACTGGCAGTAATGTCTCTTCATATGAAAAGTCGTTCCCTTTCGGGTTTGACCTTGATGGGGTGCTAGGTGTCATGGGCCGAGTTTTCGAAGAGTTCTAAAATGTTGTGAAATCTTCCAGAGTGGTCTTGAACCTTTTGGGATACACTAGAATGGAACTTTCTAAGCATTCTAGAGTCTTCTAGACTGTTCTAGAACCTTCTAGAGGGCATAAGACCTTGTGGAGTATTTTTGGACCTTCTAGGTTGTACTGGGATACTTGAGAATGCTCTACACTATTCTACATGTGTGTGGTATCTAGGATATTTATATAGAATATTTTGAAAGTGTAATAATAACTGTAAGATCGAATAGATTTTCACTATCCAGTGAGGAGGTAAATGTGTATATAAACTCCCAAGAGGCTCATTTGTAACCAAGCTATTCAACGCATTTCAAGTTCAATACAAAACATTCTCCCAAACTCGCTCTCTCTCTACTTTCTCTGACTAAGCTCTTTTAAGCGTGTGTGTGCTTATTTAGTTTCTCAAATCTAAGTTAGTATCACTTAGGGCTTACTGGCAAACTAAGGAGAGGCCTTGAGTGAGTTTGCTAGTGCCGCACAGGTTTGAGTTTGTGTGAATTAACAACCCGTAACAGTTGGTATCAAAACCTAATTTGGGAAATCATAACTTCAAATGTGACCGATACCAACCCTTAACAAGGTGGCAAGAAGGGCAAGGACAAGAACAAGGACGTGATGGTCCTTGTAGAGGGTTGACTTGCAGAGTTTACCAACTTCACGACCGCCCTAATGGGTAGGGTCGAAGATATGGACAAACGTATCGAGGAGTTCAAGTCCATGGGACACATGGATGAGCTTCGTGGGGAGATGCAAGCAGCGATGAGCTCCGTAGTGGCCGACTTCAAGAAGGAACTCCAAGCCCTTCAAGCATCTGGGGCCGCCAAGGATGGCGAACTTCAAGCTTACAGGCCGAGGTTGAGGCGTATGTTAGAAGCTTTAGTCGTACCACTGAACAAATTAAAAATTTCCTTACTCTAAATTTAGCACGTAATATAGCACAAGTAAGGGTCGATCCTATGGAGAGAGAGAGATTTTTAAGTTTACATAACATCTAATTCAAATTTTACCAAATTAATAAATCGAAATTAAGCTAAGAAAAATCTAGAGCACTACTACCTTGGGTTACTTAATATTCTGAATCTAAATATGCTCCTAAAACTGTAAAAAAAAATTTCAGATTATAATCTTGTAACCAATAAAATCAGAAAACAGTGCATATAACAAAGAAAAACCCAAAACAGAAAATATAATTCAGAAAATAAAATATAAAATGATGGAAAAAAATTTCTAAGTATGATAAAGCTAGGAAAAATACTAGAACACTCAGATTAAGAATAATCTATTACAGGAAATTCAAAACAGAAAATTAAACACTACAGAATATTTAGAAAATTGCAGAAAAATTCTAAACAGAAAGTAAAAATTAAACTAAAACTACGAAAGTCACTGATAAACCTGGCCTGTACATATCACAAAATTCAACTAATAATATTTGAAAAATAAAAAAATTAAAACTTAAACAAACCCTGCAGAAATGTGAAACAGAAAATCAAAATAAAATATTCTACCCTAATCAAAAATTGAAAACTAAGAGCAAAAATATCCACAATAAACCTCCTGACTTACTACACTTAAACAAATCCTAAAAACACAAAATATGAAGTTAAAAACTCAATTTTCAGATTTATGAAAGTAAAAATCTGCAACTTAAACCTAGAACAAGTTTAGAAATAAAATCTGAAAAATTATTAGATAAAATCCAAAAATTCCAGAATTAATCCTAATAAAACAAAGACACTTTTAAAACCCTAAAATAATCTAAAATGTAAAAATAATCAACAATTACTAATTCTAAACTTAAAATCAAACAAAGTAACAAGATTGCCCTAGAAAATAAAATCAGATTTTTTGAAACTAATTTAGACCTAGGATTTTGATAATTCCAAAATTACTAAATCACAACTGAAATACTAAACTATTAAGGGGGGATTTAAACTAAGCAATTAAGCGAAGAACAATTAATAAATTAACAACTATAAATACCAACAATTAGTTAAGAGAATGACAAGAACATATCAATCAGGAATAACGAAATCAAATAAATCACTTGACCTAATTATGATTCACCATGCTCTAATTTATATCTATCATAAATACTATCCATCATTCATTTTTTAATAGCTAAACATTAGAAAAGACCCTCCAGCGGCTCTTTCTTGATTTTTAGTTTAACTTATAAGACCAACCCTAGATTTAAACCCTTCTAATTGAATTAACCAATTTATACTAGCATAAATTAACTAATTTAATTAAAGCATTGAAAACGTCTAACCCTAGCAAATTACAGTTACTAGCAATTATAATTAACTAGTCCCTGTTCGGAAACCTAATTTAAATCATAATAAAATTAATCAAGACCAACCTTAAATTAATTTTATAATAACAAATTTTAATGAATCAAATTCTCACAAGATATCAAAATTAAACAATGAAATAAACATAAATAACAATCAACTTACTCAAAACATAAATTTGACATGGTTTTCCACAATTAAGTCAAGTGGAATAAAATTTATCTTAACATGTTAAATAAACCATAAACTAATTCATTTTAACATGTTTAGATTAAATAAAAGGGAAAACAAATTAAAAAAACTAATTCTAAAAAAACTAACAATGAACTTAAGAACAGGTAGATTAGAATGACAACCAAAAGATGCCATGCAAGTTTCGAATCCATAACTCTGTTTCAGGGGTAGCACAGCAGTGGCTGTGGTGGCTTGGGGGATGGTTAGATGGGTGTGTCTTGGTGGTCCAGCACCACCAAGGAGGAAGAAGAAAAGGGCTGATATGTGATGGGAGATGATGACGAGGGCGGCTATGGTCGTTTATGTGATGATGATGGATGGTGTCGTGTTTGTGTATGATATGGTTGATATGGGATGAATGATGGGTAGTCGTGTGTTTGATGGGGATGATGTCATTGTCCTTTTTATCGTGAGCTTCGGGAGATGAGGGTGAGTGGTTGTGTAGATGGGGAGTTGTGGAGCAAGTGGGATGTCGAGTCTTGGGGGTCACTCCGAGATGCTTGGCCACTTTGACTATTTCTCTAGCTTCATGGCGGTATATCAATTCTTCAGCCTTCTTTGACTTGATATTTTTCCTCTTTTAGCTTAATTTCTCTGCTTTTTTTTTCATGAGTTTGGACTTAAACATTTATTTCCTAAATAATATAAAAACGACGAATATTAGACAGATTAATAACATAAAATAAATTAATAAGACATAAAAAATATGCATAAAATGAGATCTAACAAATTCCCCCACACTTAGACTTTGGACGTTCTCGTGCAACGGTACCCTAGATTATCTAATGATCTACCCTGAAACCATTCATATAAATCCTACATGAACATAAAATCTAACTATACCTAACTTGCTCAAGAAAATAATTTTATGAAAACTAGACCTAACTTGCTCAAGAAAATAATTTTATGAAAATTTATAATCTAACTCCTTGTAGGTCAAGAAAATAAACAAGCAGCTGTAACTTAGATTTTTTTTTTTTAAAAAAATAAAAACTCTAATTGTCAAGATAAAGAATCCGAACTATTTACCCATTTACCTTAATACATGCCAATCAAGAGGACTTTTAAAGGGATGTTTGGCTTAAGGTGAGAGAGTAGGCATATTTGGATAAGTGGTGGTATGGTGGGTTTCCTGGCCAGGGAAAACATCATCCTTCACTTTACTTTGAATTCATCCTTTGAATCTCACTTTGACCTTGCTCTTTGTTTCAAATATTTTCTCCCTTTAGGAGTGTGGTTGCACTTCTTCTCCTTAAGCCATACTTAGGCGAGATAGTAGTATAAATTATGTTTAATTGATTTTCCTATCTTGCTTAGCGCATCAGTACCTCAAGGTTTTGGCTTGGATTTGGATTGAAAGTACCTCCAACTTTGAATTAGAAAAGCATCACTTGATATGACAAATACTCCACTTGATAATAATTTCATTGCTTGCACTGATGATGCCTCCTAACCAATTAACCCAGGGTTTAGGCATGTGGATATTTGGCTTTGTGGAGTTAATTCCATGAAGTTTCCCAAGAATATAGGAATTAGGCTCAAATTGGGCTTCTAATGGAATAACATTAGGTAGGCAATATTTGACTCATGTGGTGTTTTATTCCTAATGTCTCTATCCTTTTGAGCATGCAACGAGGGCAAATAAAACTAAACAATCAAGATTGATCACCCTTCTAAAAGAAATTAGTAAAAGGAATTTCACTATTTTCTCAAAATTCAAAATCCTTCTAAGTGACAATCAATAATAGCTTATAGACTTATCCTACTCAAAGAAAAATTTTAAGCAAATTTTGAAAAATATAAGAGCAAGAAGTAATCTAGAAAGACTCACACTCATGTATTCTTTATAAGAAGGACTCGAAAATGACTCTTTTTTTTGGGGTGTAAATAAAATGCAAGACAATCTAAATTAAATGTAGGATGCATCCCCCCACACTTAGTTAATGTATTGTCCCTAATACATGTAAAACAATCAAAGAAAAGAAAGTACTGAAAGCGAATTAAAAACTTCTCTGAAAATGTTGAGTCGCCTCCTAACCAGCGCCTTTATTTACAGTTGTTGGCTTGACGTTATGAAGCTCATGGATCCTCTAAAGTAATTTCTTCAATCACATTCGCAGAATCTCCATCTTTGAAATGTTTCAACATATGTCCATTCACTTTGAAAATTTTGTTAGTGGATAAGCTTTGAATCTCAATAGCACAATAAGGATGGACACTGGTTATTACAAAAGGTCCTAGCCATCTAGATTTAAGCTTGTCCGAGAAGAGTCTCAATTTAGAATTGAATAGCAGAACTTTTTCACCCACCTGAAATTCTTTCCTGGACAACTTATCATCATGAAATGCCTTGGTCTTACCCTTATAGGTCACAGAATTATCATAGGCCTCTAATCTCAATTCCTCTAATTCCTGCAACTGCAATTTTCTTTTCTTACCTACCAAGTCATAAGCTAGGTTGCATTGCTTAACAACCCAATAAGATTTATGTTCTAATTCAACAGGTAGATGACAGGACTTCCCAAAAACTAATCGGTAAGTTGACATGCCTATAGGTGTCTTGTATGCAATCTGGTAAGCCCAAAGAGCTTCCTCTAACCTAAGGCTCCAATCTTTTCTATCTGGGTTGACCACTTTCTCTAAAATACTTTTAATCTCCCTATTCGAAATTAGCCATTTGTTTGGGGGTGATAACCAGTAGACACCTTATGAGTGATGTGATATTTAGCTAACAGAGCGCCTAAGGTTTTGTTACAGAAATGTGTCCCCCTATCACTAATGAGTGCTTTAGGTACTCCATATCTATGCAAAATATGAGATTTGATATTTTTAACCACAGGCTTAGTATCATCAGTTCTAGTAGCCACAGCTTCAACCCATTTCGAGACGTAATCCACAAACAAGAGAATGGTCTGAAACCTTCTGGAATACACTAGGACATTCTAGAATCTTCTTGAGCACTCTGAAGTCTTCTAGATTATTCTAGTACCTTCTAGAGGGGATATGACCTTGTAGAGTATTCTAGGACCTTTTAGGTTGTACTAGGATATTCTAAAATGACCTTTTAGGTTGTACTAGGGTATTCTAGAATACTCCACACTATTCTACATATATGTAGTATTTAGGATATTTATATAGAATATTCTGAAAGTGTAGTAATAGCCATGGGATCGAATAGATCTCTATGGTTCAATAAGTAGGTGAATGTGTTTATAAACCCCCAAGGGGCCTCAATTATAACTAAGTCATTCAAAGCATTCCAAGTGCAATACAACGCATTCTCTCAAACTCTCTCTCTCTCTCTCTCTCTCTCTCTCTATTTTCTCTCTCTAAGCTCTCTTGACCGTGTGTGTGCTTACTTAATTTCTTAAATCTAAGTTATCATCACTTAAGGCTTACTAACAAACTAAGGAAGGGTCCTGAGTGAGTTTGCCTGCATCGTACGGGTTTGAGTTTGTGTGAATTAACGACCCGTGACATATGGCAAACACTCTACAAGTTTGCATAGCGGTGCTCATTGGCTATATCTAATGCAATATACCCCTGGTGGAGAAGTGTACCTGCTTTCATTGTTTAGAGGATGTGTTATTATACAAAAGGAGAGATATGGAACCCAACATTTAATATAATTAGGGCTTAGGCATCTAGGCTAAAAAACTCGTGAAAGAAATACTTTTTTTTTTTGTGCGCAAAAGAGGGGCGTAATAGCTTTATATTGAATGTGTCTTTAGGCCAAGCGTGACCTACACAATCTACATATAACACATCTCTAATTTCCCTAGGCGAAACTGAATAAATTGAAACATTCAGAGTCCTAGTAAAGCCTAAATTGGTCAGACTATTCGCAACTCGATTGTCTTCACGATAACAGTTAGAGATCTTCACCTCCCAGCCCTCCTGATTAATCAAGTCCTTGCATTGTTTGATCAAATCGAGTATGCTGTTGGTTCTCGCGGCCACTTCCCCTCAACATGCCTACCATGACTAAGGAATCTGACTGCACCAGACTTTCACAAGAAGTTGAACCCCCCGAAGCACTGTCTTCAACTCGGCCTTAGTCGATGTGCAACTTCCAAACTTCTCACAGAACCCTTGCAACCACTGCCCACAAGCGTTGCGTATAACTCCTTCTCCACATCTAAACTTGGATTCCCCATTGGCTGCACCATCCGTGTTCAGCAAGACCCACCCTTGCGGTGGTGCTTCGCATCTCACAAGAGTAACTTTAGCATTCCTATTACGCGACCCATGCACAATACCTTCCATCTCAAAAGCCTGCGTGGCCTCATAAAATCTCTCCATGAGAAGCCAACCTTTGTCGAGAGGAATGTCATGTGGGTGATTAAAACAATAAGCATTACACCACAACAAGGTTTTAAAACTCGGCCGTTCCGCTAAACCGGAAATTAACTTAAACAAACCGAAAAACACCGCAAAATTGGTGTGACAAGCGAATCACCTGAGAACGGCTGCGTTAGTCGTGACAAAATGTGGAACGGACGAATAACTCGTCCTAAATTCAGCAGAGCACACACAACATAGCCAAAAATTGCACTCAACTATTTCTAAAGGCACATCGAGAATATACCCGGTCACACACAATTGAACCGGATAACTCAATCAACTTAGCCCATCCGTCATTGGGCTGGCTTTTCCCAAGTTACAGCCCATACATATATGCAAGGCCCAACTTGGTGAATGCAAAGGGTTGCTTGGAGGCATTTATATTCTTAGAATGCCAATGGAGTGATCATGGGCGATGTGGGACTTCATGCTCGGCACATCTGAAATTATTTTTGCTAGCTTTCATCTCTCCTGTCCCACATCGTCTCTAAAGGCCGGGTTTACTATGATATAAGGATAATTTTGAGATGTGTTCTTGGTTGAGTTATAAGTGCAAGCAATTTATAATTGTTAAGCTGATTGAATGTTTCTAGATTTTTTTTGTTAATTATGATATTTTTATGTTATGTTAATAATGTGAGTTTTTTTTTTGTTATGCTTATATTAATTATTATGTTAATTATATATATGTTATCGATGGCAAATATGTTATCGTTATCATATTATATGTTAATTATGTTATCTTTATATTATTTATGATCATATTACCTTTTTGTTAATTAGGAAAGTCGTGTGTCACTAAATGTTAATTATGACCTTTTTTTGTTAAGTTTAAAATCAATTTATGATATTTATATTGAATATGTTATTATTTTGATAATTGACAATTTGCGTCAAAGCTTTTCTTACTTATTTTGTTTGAATATTGTCAAAATTGACCCAATCTAGTCTACTTAAATAAGAACTATGCTACAAAACAACATTACTTAGCGAATTGTGGTACTAAAACACAAATATAGATGACAAATTCAATTATGTGAACCTTCTCACACCGCGACGGACGCGATCCGTTCCGCGAGCAGCGCATCCAAACGATCCCGTGCCAACGCGACCGAAACTGCAAACGCGCCCGCATCCGCGTTTTAAATCCCTACACCACAACGTTGTTATAAACTTGGTACTCCACATGTCCCCAGTTGAATCCCTCATTGCATTCTCCACAATCCACTCCTTCTCCGGAGTATGCAGCTGAGTCATGAAGATACCCTTACTCATTAAAGAGCTCCAGACCTCACGTGCATTCGGGCAGTGTCGGAATAGATGGTCTAATTCTTCCACACTAGCATGGCATATGTCGCAATAAGGGCTATCCGTTAGGCCTTGTTTGACTCGATTCTCATTGGTCAAGATCCTGTCATGGACAATGAACCATATGAAGATCCGTACCCGTTGTGACAATTTCACACGCCATAACCAGTTCCAGTTGCCCTCAGTTTGCACCAGATGCTCACCTCGAACTATTGAAATTGCAGTCTTTATGGAGAAGGACCCATTCGAAGATCCTAACCAATGAAAATTGTCACCGATCCCTTCTTCCACCAACTCATATGAAGCAATCTTTTCAAGCATGGGTCTTGGAAGGAATTCAGCACTTCCAAAGCACCCCTAACGTCCCAGTAATTTGCCACTACGTTTTGGATACTCTGCAGTGGCATATGCTATGTGGCATGCGCTAGTAGTGGCTGGGGGTCAACCCATTTATCAAGCTAAAACCGGGTGGCCTTGCCATCACCCACCGCCATAGATCCAACTTCAAAGGTGCTGCAAGTTTTCTTTTGTACCATTCCAAGCATTTGAAGGATTAGATGTGCTACGTCATGAGTTGGAAATTAATAAATCTCTCCCTTGCAATTTTTGTAGGTTAGAATCCTAGCCCACAATTTATCCGGCTTGTTTAGAAAGCGCCAACCTAGTTTAATAAGGCTTTCCACGTTAAGTTGGCTCATAGCCCGAAGACCAAGCCCCCCCCAAAAACTCCATGGGCCGAGTGATTAAATCCCATGAGGTGAGGTGAATTTTCTGTTGCAAAGTGGCGCCTCCCCGCCAAAAGCAACGCGTCTTCCTATCCAGCTCATCGCAAACCAATCTCGGCAATCAGGCCGTTTGCATGACATAAGCCGGAATTGCCGAAATCGCGGACTGAATGAGCATAATACGACCCATTAATGACAAACATCTCACCTTCCATCTCGCTATCTTTTTATCAACCCAATCAATGACACCCTGATATGTAGCCCGCGTACCACGACCATGCAGCGTGGGGACTCCCACCCTGATCTTTTGTTGTTGGCACGCCCAAAACACTGTAGATATTACTCGCAACATTCTCATCTATGTTTGCGGAGAAGAACACATTCGATTTTTGGACACTACCTTTCTGCCTGAAGTTCCGCAAAAACAATCAAGGAAATTCTTAATCAACAAAGCTTGTTCGCTCTCGCCTCCCCAAACAACAGGATATCATCTGCAAAAAATAAAGCTGGTACCTTGGGGCCTCCTCAGCTTGTCGGGAAAGGCTTCCACGTACCTTTCCGAATCTCCACTTCAATAAGCCTGGAAAGTTTCTCGACACACGCTACAAAAATATGGAGGGACAGTGGGTCTCCTTGGCGAATTCCACGAGACGGAGTAAGGCTGGGTGTGGGTTCTCCGTTCCACATGATACTGAGTGAACATGTCGACACATATAACATTATGACCTCCACATAGTAAGTGTGGAAGCCTAATGTCCATAAGTGTGTCCCGAATAAAATTCCATTTCAATCTGTCAGAGGGCTTCTCCAAATCAATCTTGATCTCCATCCGCCCGTTTTTGCCAGCTTGCTGTTGCATGGAATGCATGGTCTCCTCTATGATTGCAATACTATCTCCAATTTGCCGCCCAGGAACAAAGCTAGATTGTATTGGAAAAATCAGATTAGGCAAGACGCCTATGCACTTCGTTATAGTTTTGTAAACCTTGTTACATAGTCCAATTGGCCTAAATTGAGTAACTGCCTCAGGATTTGCACCGTTGGCTATGAGGGAAATAAACGTATGATTCAACCCCCTAGGAATCCGCTAACCTTGCAACACCTAAGAACAAGATCACTAACAGACTCACTCACCAACCCTCAATATCTCTGGAAAAAAATAAGCATGGAAATCATCCGACCTAGGAGCCTTGTATGGTGCCATCGCCTTAAGTGCTAGCCATACGTCCCTGAATCTAAAGGGTATATCCAACTGTTTTCGCTGCTCTTCTGTCGCCGGGGGGGGGGAGCTCCCATGGTAAAAGCCCCTGGTTAAACCCCGGCCAAGGATGCGAATAGAGATCGAGAAAATATTCGATCACTAAATTCCGCACCTGACCCGACTCTTCCATCCGAGCTCCATTCTGATGTTTAAACGCCTCAATCATGTTAACACGACGTCTGATAATTGTGGCTGTGTGAAAGTATCGGGTATTGCGATCTCCATCCCATATTGCCTCCAACCTGAAGTTTTGGAACCAAAAAATTTGGCGCAAGACTTCCTGCAATTCCTTCTTTCGTAACTTTGCTTCCAGCTTGAGCAGATGTCGTTGCCCAGTAGTAGAAAGCTGGTTCTGAATAAATTGCCGAATTTTTCTCTATTCCACTTGTCCAGAACTTCCGCTAAGTCATGCAGTGCCGAAGTTAACAAAGTCTTCAGTTTCCGGCTTTCTTGAACAATGTGAGCGACCCATGCAACATGAAATTGGAATAACTTAGGACCTCTTCCAGTCAAAAAAGAACCCTTAGTACTAATAAGGATTGCCGCATGGTTTGAATAATTTTGCATCAAGTGACGAACTGTGCCCTCTGGAGGTCGGATATGTCACTCCAAGTTACCTAAAGCTCTATCCAGCCGAACACACTTTCTGGACTGCAAATTATTTTCCCCACACCACTTGAATTGGGGGCCAGAAAAACCAGGTCAATAGGCTCATTATTCGCAATCCAGTTCTTGAAATGAGTACATCTCGTCGCCATGTCTGGGCCACCATGATTTCTTTCCTCCAGACTCACAGTTTCATTGTAATCACTTGCCAATAGCCAAGGGAGATGAGTTGAAGGCACAATGTGCTGAATCCGCGCCAAAAACTCATCCTGGTTGTGTGCATGAGGGCTTGCATAAACCACAGGAACTGTTACCCTGAACTTGACAAACTGCGCATGCGAAACAATAAGCTCAAGCTGCACCTAAAAGGAATTCCAAAAAACCCATATTTCTCCCTGAAAGGCATGAGCCTCTTCTCGATGTCAGTAGTCGAACCCAATTCTCCTACAAACCGCATCAGCCTTGTCACCAGTTATGTGTGTCTCCACGGAGCACTAAAATATGAGGTGTATGCATAAGTAGATGCTCCCGTAATTCATTTAAAAAATTAGAGTTATCCGCCCCTCTTGACATTCCAAATGATAACTTGAAAATCTTTTGGCTCCTGTCTCTGCTACGGTGCGAACCATTAAGGTACATAATATTTTGATTCATTGATAAAATTATTGGAAAGCACACCCCAAGGGGTGATACTCACATGTTACTCAGACTACGGTGCGTACAGCTGCAATGCTCGAACCATCCTGGCCTTCTTGCAAAACTCCTCCAAACCCCGACAGCTCTCAACTACGTTGATCGGGTGGGCCCCCCTCTATGAACTCTTCTATACGTGGGTGAGACGTCCCCCCCTCAAACGTTGCCTCCAAGCATTGGATTAAGGAAGGGCGAGAGACCAAACGCGAGTCCCGAACCAAATGCAAACCCACTGCGTTGGTTGGTTCCAATATGTCTTAGACTTGACTGCCACTAAATAAGAATTTTGCTGCATTGAGCTATCCATGCCCTCCCTCATATTCGCGTGCATCGGACCCAATCGTCTAGTTGCATCTTGTCAAAATACTTTGTTAAAAGTGCAAATTTAGGTTGATAAATTCAATCAATCTCTGCTATTTTTCTTTTCCATTAATGCTGCCAATTGGCCCTATTTATACGAGCATACTCACGACTAGTCTAATGTGGCGGCAAAGGCAGATTGTGTTCAACTCAAATTGGGCAAGCTAAAATATCACATAAAATATATCTAGATAGAATTCTATTCCTATCGTAATAGCCCCCCTCAAGTTGGAGCATGTAAGTCAATAATGCCCAACTTGCTCTTCAAAAACTGGAATTGCGTCTTCCCAAGTGCTTTGGTGAAAATATCAGCCGGTTGTTGCTTGGTCCCAACATGAGAAAGGGTAAGGATGTCAGCTTAGAGTTTGGGCGAACAAAATGGCAATCTATTTTGATGTATTTCATACGCTCATGGAACACCGGGTTTCGTGCAATATGCAATGCTGCTTGACTGTCACAGAATAGCTTCATGGGAGGAGGAAATATACTCAGGGAGGCGAGAAAGGCTCGTAACCATACCATCTCACTTGTGGCAAATGTCATGGATCGATATTCTGCTTCAGCTAATGATCGGGACACTGACACTGTAGCTCGATTCTTGCTTCTCTAGGATATAGGGGAGCCACCAAGTGTAACAAACTACCCCATTAGGGACTTTCGAGAGAGAGGACATACACCCCAGTCTGAGTTGCAGTATCCAACGAGGTCATGATTACTGTTAGCGTTCAAAAGAATACCGTGACTAGCAGTTCCCTTCAGATAGCGAGCCACTCGTCGTGCAGCTTCCATGTGTTCTTATTTTGGTGTTTGCATGAATTAAGATAGGATATGAATAGCATACATAAGATCTGGGCGAGTGATTGTGAGGTATATCAAACGACCAATGAATCTGCGATACCTAGTAGGGTCAGCCAGGACCTTTCCTTGGGCCTGGGCTAGTTTATGATTTTCTTCAATTGGAAAATCAACTGGTTTTGCTTCCAAAAGCCCACAGTCGTCCACAATTTCCAGGGTATATTTTCGTTGTCAAAGAAATAAGTCGTTTGGTCCACGAGCCACCCCAATGCCCAAAAAATATTTTAATGGGCCAAGGTCTTTGATGCTAAAGCAAGCATTGAGGTAGGTTTTGAACTCTTTGCACACGCTAGTATCATTCCCAGTAAGACCTATGTCATCAACATATACTAGAAGAGCCACGAAAATATCCCCTTTTCGATAAGTGAAGAGTGAGTAATCTGTATAGGAATGAACAAAACCATACTCACAAAGCTTTGTGGACAGTTTGACGAACCTTGTCTTGGTTCCTAGCGTAGACCATATAGTGACTTCTTCAATCTGCAGACTTTGTTCTCTCCCTTGCATTTGAATCCAGGTGGCAGCCGCATATAGACCTCCTCTTCTAGATTACCATGCAGGAATGCATTATTGACGTCTAATTGATGTAGTTCCCATCTTTTTCCAACTGCGACGGCTCAGAAACCACGAACACTGGTCATCTTCGCTACGGGTGCAAAAGTTTCATTATAGTCGAAGCCTGCCACCTGATGATCTCCCCTTATTACTAACCATGCCTTATAACGTTGAACAGTGCCATCTGAGTTGTACTTGACCCTGTAGACCCACTTGCAGCTGATTGGTCTTTTTGTTAGCGGCAAGTCCTCAACGGTCCAAGTTGCATTCTTTTCTAGTGCCTGTATTTTTGCAGCCATGGCTTGTCTCCACTTTTTATCTTTTACAGCCTCGTGATAAAATTTAGGCTCTTCAACCTTAGATATGGCTTAAGAATTGTTGGTGGGGAGCAGAGAACTTAGTACATGTAAATAATTCTGTAAAGGATAATGCGTACCATCCGTATCCTTTTTGGAGTGATGTGGCATGAGAGACGGGATTTGTTGAATAGGCACTATAACACACATAATTATCGAAGTGGGCTGGAGGCTTCCTTGCTCGGTGTCCTCTTCGGGTGCTGTCAATCTGGGTTTCTGTATGTGGGTGGCCTGCAGATGCAACATTTGGGCCTGTGTTAGTTTCATTGGTAGGTGTGGCTTCTAAAGGAGGCAGCGGTGGGCTTTGTTGCAGGCTTACTGGCCGGACTCAGGTCTTCTTCTATTGCGGATGGTGGCGCTGGGCCCATCTTGTTTGGGCCGCCTAAACCCTGATTAAAGCTACACCTGAGTGTTGCGTCTGGGAGTCCTGAATCAGGTTGGGCCTCGTGGTCAAAATCATAATCAAGGAGATGAGGCGCATGCCCAGGTCTTGGTGCAGTGCTGAGCTCCTCGCGGTGATTACCAAAATTCTCAACATAACTGATGTGATTATCAAAAGGAAAAATATGTTCATGGAAAACTACATCTCGACTTTCGAAAAATTCATTCGTGTCTAAATCATAAAGCTTACATGCCTTCTTCACGTAAGGATAACCCATTATGATGCACCGTCTACTGCGTGATCCAAATTTGTCCTTTTGTTTTGAGTGATGTTAAGCGAAGCACAGACTACCAAATACTCTAAGATGGTCATAAGATAGTTTCTTATGGAATAGAACCTCATAGGGGGTCTTCCCTCCCAAAACTTTGCTAGGAGTCCTATTTATCAAGTGTGCTGCAGTGAGCACACATTCCCCCCAGAAAAATAAAGGGAGATTGGCTTGGAGTCACAAAGCCCTAGCTACATTCAAGATATGGCAGTGCTTTCTCTCCACTCTCCGGTTTTGTTGGGGAGTGTCCACACAACTGGTTTGGTGAATTATCCCTTCTTTAGCATAAAAACTTTTCATAGACCCAGATTTAAATTCAAGCCCATTGTCGGTTCGAACCATTTTAACATGCTTATCAAATTGGGTTCTAACCATAGCCACAAACCCCTTTAACAGGAATTCTACTTCACTCTTCTCCTTCATCAAGTATAACCACACACCTCTACTAGCATCATCAACGAGGGTTAGCAAATAATTTGCACCATAAGAAGAGGTTACCCTGTAAGGCTCCCAAATATCACAGTGAATAGTTTCAAATAGGTTTTCTGCTTTACTTTCACTAACTTGAAACTGAGATCTAGTTTGTTTAGCATGAAAACAAACTTCACATACATTATTTTTATTCCTAACACTAGTTGACAACTTTAAATCTTTAGTAACAAAGTTCATAGTTCATAGCTTCACCCGACGGATGGCCCAAACGTTTATACCACAGTTCACCAGTGGCTGTATTACTTTGAACCTTCACTTGTGCCCCTTTGTAGTAGTAAATCCCGACTCTTTGCTACCCCAGACCAATCGGATTCCTTAAAGGACGATCCTGTAGAATACAATGGTCATCAAAAAATGTTATTGTGCAATACAAATCTTTAGTCATTCTGGCAACAGACACAAGATTGCAATTTAGATTAGGCACATGAAGAACTTTGTTTAATTTTAATTTCTCTCCTAAGGGCACGGTCCCCTGCTTAGTGGACACAATCCGAACACCATTCGATAGGTCAATAAGAACTGGTGAAATTTTCTCAGGTTCCTTTAGCAAACCTTCAATACCAGCCATGTGAGTCGATGCCCCGCTATCGAGCATCCATAATGGCTTACCTGTGAGCTTCTCGTTACCTCTTTTTGGTGGGTCATGAGGCTCATAAGCCGCTGAACTTGTTCCGGCGAGAGCCCTGGGATGGCGGTTAACGCTGATTCTATCGAGCTGTTTGTAGTGGCTGTGGGTTCGGATGCCAAAGCGTGAGCAGCCTCACGCCCTGCGCCTCTTCCTCTTCGAGCATATGATCATCCACTACGTCCTTCCCGATTACCACGTCCACCATGTCCCCTTCCACACGAGTTCCAGCCAGTCGGATATCCAATCAGTTCGAAACACCCAGCTTCGTCGTGGCCGTATTTACCACAGTGGTTGCACGTCGGCGTTTCTGCTCTTCTGGTTACTGCAAAGGCGCTGACGGTCTCGACTCGATCGTCATGTCCCACCATGAGCTTCTTGTGCTGCCCTTCTTGGATTACTATGTTGAATATTTTCTCCAGAGATGGCAAAGGCTCCGTGCCTAGGATCTGACCTCGAACTTGAGAATAGAGGTCATCATTCAAGCCAAGGAGAAACTGATAGGATTTTTCTGCTTCAAACATGGCAATCGTTCTAGGCCCGATATTGCACTTACATCCTCCACACTTGCACCCATTGTAAGAGCAGTGAGGAACTTTTACGTGATTATCAAGTTCACTCCAAAATCCCGTTAACTTGGAATAAAATTCAACCACACTCATCCCTCCTTATCTACATTCGGAGATTTTTGCTTTTTAGTTGATAGATTTTTGGAGCACTTGCCACCCCGTATCTTTTCTGGAGGTCTTCACACATTGCCCTGGCCCTCTTGGCATAGGCAACGCTCGGACGTAGCTTCTTCTCTATCACGTTAAGAAGCCATGAACGTATCATTGAATTTACCATGTCCCAAGCATGGTATTCAGTAAAATCTCCTTCCTCGACTTTTGGTTTGGTTAGGGTTCCATCGATGAACCCGAGTTTGTTCTCTGCTTTTAACGCTGTTCGTACAGCATTCTCCCAGATATCATAGTTTTCGCCGTCAAAAATTCTCTGCTGTGATTAATACCCTGGGCCATCGGATGCATGAAGATAGTATGGGGAATAAGGTTCTATTACGAACCTTTTTGTGTCTCCACCTTTGGTCATGTTTGGGTATATGTAGTCAGTGATTTAAGTGGATGGTTTTTTGTTAACCTTGCTCTGATACCATGTCAAAATACTTTGTGAAAAGTGCAAATTTAGGTTGATAAATTCAATCAACCTCTGCGGGTTTTCTCTTCCATTAATGCTGCCAATTGGCCCTATTTATACAAGCATGCTCACGGCTAGTCTAATGTGGTGGCAAAGGCGGATTGTGTTCAACTCAAATTGGGCAAGCTAAAATATCACATGGAATATATCTAGATAGAATTCTATTCCTATCGTAACAAATCTCTGCCTTACCCATTTTGCAAACTCTTAGGAACAGCGTCCATATCTTAAATCCTGTCTGCGTCCCTATCTCGAATGGTTAGCTCCTTTTCTGACACAATATTATCCCCTTCTAATATAGAATTACCCATTAATTGACGGTTTTGAGTCTTTGTTGACTTGGGACTCCTAAGAGTCATGTCCACATCCGCTTCCTCATTGACGTCCATCTCATCTAGAGCCCGGAACCTCGACCCAGCTCCAATTGCCCTTGCTGCTGATCGTGCACCTAGCGTACCCCTGAGTAGGTTATGATCCTGCCCTGCCTTAGTGTTCGGTGTTCCCACGCCCAGCAGCCGCTTCTGTCACATTCACCTCATTTTCATTGCGATCTCCTATTCTTACGCCATTTGCGTCAACGGTTAGGGTGGTGTTCCTCTGAATGGGACTTTTTGACAAGCATCCAGTTGCCATAGGTATTCACCTTCTCTAGTCTTTGCTGTTTTGTGTGATTCTGCCCAGCCTGTTGCTCCGAAGCCACCTCCTCCTGTTGTCTTGCTGGACACGCTTCCTCTTTGTGTCCCTGTTTCCCACACTGAATGCAGATCATTCGGAGACCTTCATATTGGATTGTCCACACTTTGCCATTTACGCAGAATTTGGATAGCAACAGTTTCGTCAAGTCAACTTCAAAACAAAGCCTGGTATATTGTCGTCACTCCGCATTGACAGTTGTGTGGTCAAGTCTTATTACCCGCCCAATTTTGGTCCCAATCTTGTAAAAAAGAAAATGCTTATTGAAATACTCGACACTCAACTTTGGGATTCTAACCCAAGCCATGGGCTTGGTGATCTTATCGTCCTCTGGAACAAAATTAGGAATCCATCCTCGGATGACAAGATAATTGTCCCCAGTCATTCAAGGTTCATCTAGGAGGACATGCTCATAGTCTTCTCTGTTTGTGAATCTGGTCGTGCAGTAATCGAGTCTAATGTCAATGAGCGAAAAATCACATTTGAGCGTCCAATTTGCTTAAATCGCTTTATCAGTTGCAAATAGTCAATCCCTTTATCAAACAACTTGACGATAAGTGCATTATGCCAGGGTTACCGCAAGATCCTTTTCCCTGCTGCTGTCAACAAGATTGTCAGGCAATTTGGATCGTTGCTAAATGGCGGTTCATCATCCTCGTACGCATACTCAGTTTCACTAGGCTACCCAAATGAAGTAGCATCAGCAGTATCAAGAGAAAGGTTAGGGTTATTCCGCTGCAGGATATCTCGATGCGAAGGGGTCCTTCATGTATCATCTAAATCCGCATTCCTCCCCTCTTTAACTGTGAGTCAGGCACTTTGGGTGAGCCCAGTTCCATATCTTCCATTAGCAAATCCTCAGCTGCTTCAACCTCTGATGGTTACACTCCCATTCCCCGCTTCATCTTCTTCTTCGAATGGTCTAGTTGGTCCACCTCCTCCCGTGACTGCCCACGTCCTCTCTCTCTCTCCATTTGTGAAAGAAATACTATGTATCTTGATAATTTAGGTATTCAATGGTGAAACTATAATTTTTTATGGTTAATCTTTTGTCCTGATTGTTTTAGTGAGTGTCAATAAAAACATATTGACATAGTTAATTTACTTTATCTTCTCTATTACTTAACTTACTTTATTTTCTCTCTCCGTATCTTTTTGAATTTTTTTTTACTTAGATAATATTGGCTGGGGTAGTATAGATGAAAAAAATGAATAAATATTGGGTGGGTAGTGGCCACAAGGGGCATAAGGAGGAAAAACAATGTTAAGAAAAATCAAGCGTCAATTTCATCTGCCCCATACCCTGCCCACCATGAGACACCATTGCCATGAACCGTATTCTCTCCTGTGTTCTATTTGTTGGTCTGGTTATTTATACGACGTAGGTTGAGCCAACAACTTCGACTAGGAAATATTTAAGGCTTTTGTTTTCTGTCATTCTCTATTTTGGTGGAATTTTCCTAAATTATGACTTTTAGTCGCAATGTTAGAATTTGTTGTCGTCAATTCACGAAAACAGTAGTTGTTGCCATCAAACTATGGTGCGATCGCTAACGTTGGGGGATTTTTAGGGGTGGAGTGGTGGAGTGTGATGAATAAAAATTAAAATGCTAATAACACTAAAATTAGTAAATTAAGTAGGATATTAGTTAGAAATCAGTCTATTTTGGCGTTTTTGATTGCAAGGTAGAAGGATAACAACAACTGCTACTATTACTGTTCTCAGTATGGATCTCTCTTGTGCGCATTTGAGATGATTCATGTAGTATTACATTAAGTTTTAGTAAAAACATACATTTTTTAAGAAATAAAAATGCATAGTTAAGTTATAGAAAATTACTTTAGTTAAGTTAATATCTTAAAAGAAATTTGTATCAAAACATGAGATAATAGTGATATATAAAAAAAAGATATTGAAGAGTCATTAAAGAATATTTCGTAATATTTTTAAGACGTTAGATTAATTAACTAAAACTTATGATTCAAAAAATTTAATAACCAAAATTTAAACCTCAAATAATTTACATACTAATTACTTATTTGATGTAAGTCTCAAGGGAAGGAACAACCCAAATCAACTCACACCAAGAACGCAAAGGAAACTAGTGAGAATGCACGGCCAGAGGGGTGGCACGGTCGTGCTTATAGGCACGGCCACATCGTGCCAAATTGCTGGCTGCCGCGGCCTAAGATGCACACTAGGCACGGTTGGAAGAAGCTTTGTGTTTGGGGTTATGGCTGATTCAAAGAGGTATGCCTTCACCTTGAATATGTATGGAAAGGAATAAGGGAAGGATAAAGGAAGTGTGGAGTGGGATAAGAATGAAGAAGAACGCAAACAAGTACACAAAGTAAGCTCACGATTTAGAGGCACCCGAAAGCAAACCTTGAGAACTTCAAGTGTCTTCAATGAATTTAGATAGTTCTAAACTAAATGATTAGATAAGATACACCACTAATCACTAGCTTAGGGCCCTTAACCTTGAGTTAGGATAAGATACACCACCTAACCAAAGATTAAGACTCACTTGGTCACCACCTTAATTGGCCTAATTAAGGATAAGCAAGTTAAGTGTTTAAGGGATCATAAGACACAAAATTCAAGTCCTTTTTCATGAAATGAACAATAAAGGCTTTTATATGGCCTTCAAAATACACTAAAAGAGCTTTTCTTCTAAGTTAGGAAAGGCATTAAGCTCACCTAAACTACTTAGTACACGGTTAGGACTTAAACATGCATAAGCTGAAAGTTTAAACTACAAAATACAAGTTTATCTTCTTAAAACTCTTTCTTAAGCATTAAGGAACCTTGTTGACTCAATTTCCCATCTAGGAAGGTAACATTACGCGGCTGCCACTTCAAAAAGGCTAAAGAATGCATGGTTGCCATGTCAAGCTTGAGTGGCCGTGTCATGGCTTGCAAAATGGAGGCTTCTTCTTGCTCCACGTGTCTCACACCTATGTGGCTGGATGGCAGCTTACCAAGCAGCTCAAAATGACCAAGTAGGCAAGCACACACCTCTAGCAAACCCAACTAGGAGGGAAAACCACCTTGCTAAGTAACCGGGTGTCTAGGTGCCTGTTTCTGGCTGGTATTGTGCTTCATGGTTGACACCTCAAATGCTGAGTAATCTAAGCTTTCCTTACATGGAAGGAAACCTTAAGATGTCTAGTTTACCCTCCTTTTTGAATCAAGGCATTTGGACGTCATTTACCCCCTGAAATAGCCTGATTACCCAAACCGTGCAGAATTGGATCCAAAACAGCATAGGTTTCAAAATGAGCTCGATTCGCTAACCAATTGAACTCCAAATCTAGTAATTCCAATTGAGTATGAAAGCTAAGACCTTAAGCTTGTAATGACACCAAAGAACGAGCACTTAAGCTAGGATTAAACTTGAGAAATCAAGTAACAAAAACCGGGTGAAAATCCAGATGAAAACTCGGGTGCATCACCTTCAATGTTCTTCACCAAACAACTTATGGCCGTGGATTTAGACTTAGTTTCTTGATTATTTTGGATCATTTGAACATTAATGGACCTTGTGGATGGACCTCCATCATTCTCCCCTTGTTGGGAAGATTTGACCCTCAAATCCAAAAGATAGTCATCTGCTTCATAAGGACTTAAATCAACAATGTTAAACGTAGCTGGTACTTTATAATTTCCTAGTAATTCCATCTTATAAGCATTATCATTAATCTTCTCCAAAACCTCGAATGGACCATCTGCTCGTGGCATTAACTTAGTTTTCCTTTTGGAAGGAAAATGCTCTTTGCGTAGATGTATCCAAACCAAATCACCTGGCTTGAAAAGTTTCTCTCTTTTATGCTTGTTAGCTTGGGCCGTGTATGATAGGGTGGTTTTCTCAATTTTGGCCTTTACTAACTCATGTAACTTTTGGATTTCTTCCACTCTAGCGGCAGCATCCGCACTAAGCCTTTGATCCAACGGTCGAGGAATAAGATCAAGTGGACTTAGGGAATCAATCCCATAGACCACCTTGAAGGGTAATAGACCAGTAGCCTTGCTAGGAGTCTTGTTGTATGCAAACTCAGCATGTGGAAGTAATAGATCCCAGGCTTTTGCTTGATGTCTAATCAAAACCCTTAAAAGAGTGCCAAGGGTTCGATTAGTAACCTCTATTTGCCCATCTGTTTGTGGATGACAAGTGGTACTGTACTTGAGTTTAGTACCCAATTTCTTCTACAAAGTAATCCAAAAGTGACTTAAGAACTTGGTATCTCGATCCGAGACAATAGAACGGGGAATTCCATGTAGTCTCATAACCTCTTTGAAATAGAGCTCAGCAACATGAGTAGCATCATTAGTTTTGTTGCAGGGAATAAAATGAGCCATTTCGAAAATCGATCCACCACCACGAAGATAGAGTCCTTATTCCTTTGTGTCTTTGGTGAACCAAGTATGAAATCCATACTTACGTCTACCCAAGGTAACGTGGGAATAGGTCGTGGTGTGTATAGCCCCTAGGGAAGCGAATGACTCTTTGCAATCTGACATGTACTGCATCTTCTAATGATATCTTGAACATCTTTCTCCATGCCTGGCCAATAATAATGTTCCCTAAGCATGATTAGGGTTTTGTCCTCGCCAAAATGACCAGCTAAAGATCCAGCATGGACTTCTCGAATCAATAACTCACGAGTGCTGCATTTAGGGATACATAATCGAGCACCCTTAAAGAGAAAGCCTTCTTGAACTAGGAAATCCCCTTTGGGATGTTTGGTGCACTCAGAATGTAACACCCCAAAGTCTTCATTATCCTGGTATAATGCCTTTAGATGCTCAAACCCAAGGATACAAGCATCTAGCTGAAATAATAATAGATAATACCGAGAAAGGGCATCGGCACCTTGATTCAGCTTGCTGGACTTATGCTTGATAGTGAAGTGAAAGGACTGGAGGAACTCAACCCATTTGGCATGGCGTGAGTTTAGTTTGTGTTGTCCTTGAATATACTTCAAATCCTCGTGATCTGAATGCAGAATAAACTCACTGGCAATCAAATAATGATTCCAATGTTCTAAACATCAAACGATTGCATAAAACTCTTTGTCATAGGTTGAATATCTCTTTCTGGTATCACATAACTTCTCACTGAAGAAGGCCAAAGGATGTCCTTCTTAAGTAAGAATACCACCAATACCAACTCCAGAAGCATTACACTCAACCTCAAAGACTTTCTCAGAGCAAGGTAAAGCCAAGACCGGTGCTTGAGTTAGTCTTTCTTTCACTTCTTCAAAGGCAGCTTGGACTTTAGGATTCCAAGTGAATGAGGAACCCTTAAGAATTTCAGTCATAGGAGCTAAAATGGTGCTGAAATTGCGTATGAATCTCCTGTAGAAAGAAGCTAAGCCATGAAAGTTTCGAACATCATGAATACTTTTGGGAATAGGCCACGTCCGAATGGCCTCAATCTTGCTTTCATCCGCCTTGATTCCATCTTCTGAGACAATATAACCTAAGAAGGTAACTTCATGGGTAAAGAAGATGCACTTCTTAAGGTTAACAAACAATTTTTCCTTTTCAAGAACGAGCATCACCTGAGTTAAGTGATCTTGATGCTCTTGCTCATCCTTGCTAAATACCAGTATATCATCAAAGTAAATGACCACAAACTTGCCCAAGTATGGCCGAAATACTTGATTCATCAACCTCATAAACGTACTAGGGGTCTTGGAAAGACCAAAAGGCATGACTAACTATTCATATAATCCACCTTTAGTCTTGAAAGCAGTTTTCCATTCATCACCCTCCCTAATACGAATCTGATAATAACCACTCCTCAAATCAATCTTACTAAACACCTTAGAGCCATGTAACTCATCCAACATATCCTTAAGTCTAGGTATAGGATACCTATACTTGATAGTAATTTTGTTTATGGCCCTACTATCAACACACATCCTCATACTACCATCCTTCTTTGGAACTAAAAGAGCCGGGGCAGCATACGGGCTCAAGGATTCTCGTACCAACCCCTTAGATATCAACTCTTCAACTTGACGTTGAATCTCTTGGGTTTCTTTTGGATTTATCCTATAGGCTGGTTTATTTGGTAGAATGGATCCTGAGATAAGGTCAATATGATGTTGAATGTCACGCTTTGGTGGTAAACCCGAAGGTATCTCACCAGGAAATAGGTGATTAAACTGATCTAATATGACCTTGGCTATAGGATGGGATGGAAGTGGTGTTTCTAGTTCATCTTGTACTTGCAATATCCACTCTTTCAAAGCCTTAAACTCATGTTGAGAGGCCTTCAAAAGTGGCTCTCCATACGTCAAAAGCAAGTCAGATTGATTTTGGCTTTTTTCTGATTTCATTTTGTGGAGTTCGGATGGTGACATAGGATTAAGGGTAATTTTCTTGCCATCTTTGGTAAAGGAATAAGTGTTTAGGTAACTATTATGCATGACCTTCCTATCATACATCCATGGTCTCCCTAGTAAAATATGGCAAGCATCCATGGGGATAATATCACACCAAAATTCATCTTGGTAGTTCTTACCAAGAGAGAATGAAATTAAGCAAGAGAATTAACTTGTATTCCCTTGCTTTGATTTAGCTATTGAATATTGTATGGGTGTGGATGTGTCGTGGCCTAAAGGCCCAATTTCTCAATCATACTTGATGAAACAACGCTGGCCCAACTTCCTCGATCGATGATTAAAGAACAAACTTTGCCTTGGACTGTACACCGTAAGTGAAAGATGTTCTCACGTTGTTCATCCTTAGCAACTCGTTGATTACTCAATACACTTCGAATTACTAGCATTTCACCTTCATCTGCATTTTCCACAAACTCCTCCTGAACTTCTTCATGAACTTCCTTAGCATCTTCTTCCTTTTCCTCCTCTTTCTCCTCGGCAAATTCTCCCTCTATGGCTTCCCACTCAGTTAAGGTAACTACCTTTCGACTAGGACAATCAGAAGCAATATGTCCTAAGCCTTGGCACTTATAATACTTTCTCTGGCTTGTGGGGTATGGATTTGGACGTGGGGGATTCGGTGGTGGCCTTTGAGGAGCTTGGTTCTTTTGTGGATTGGTTGGGAAAGGAGTAGATGGTTTAAGCTGAGGTGTGGTACTCCCCTTGTTTAAGGGTTGCCCACAGTTTGGCATAGAATAGGGCTTGAAAGAATCACGATTATTCATCCCGGATCTTCTTTGTTGCTCCACCTTATATGCTAGAACACATACTTCGTCAAAGGTGGTGTAGGCTTGCAATTCAATTACGTTGGCTATCCTAGGATCAAGCCCTCCTGGGTAACGAACCATGGTTTGTTCTTCAGGCTCATGAATGTCACACTTAATCATGAGTTTCTCAAACTCACGTGTGTATTCTTCTACATTCATTTTGCCTTGAATGAGATGGTGAAAGAGCATGTAGTTGTCTTGGACATAAGTGGACGGTAGGAACTGTGCTTTCATCTTTGATTTCAGCTTGTCCCAAGTATTGATCTTGCTCTTTCTCTCTCTAGTCCTCTTAGCATTGAGGTTTATCCGCCATAAGGAGGCGTATTTCCTCAGTCTAAGAGCAACCAATTTCACCTTCTGGTCCTCTGGAATATCCTTGTACTCAAAGATTCGTTCAACAGTTTGTAACCATTCAAGGAACTCATCTGGGTTAAGCTTACCCTCAAACTCAGGAATTTCAACTTTGAAATCATTTGAGTTGAAAGTAGGCCGTGCTCTTCTTCTTGTTCTTTCGAATGGTACATCATCTTCAGAGAAAGATAACACATTGCTAGCTTCCTCTTCACTTCCATAATTTGCCCCAATTCGTAGACTATCCTCCTGAAGCTTTTGTTTATTTCATATTGCTTCC
This sequence comes from Carnegiea gigantea, assembly GCA_029747015.1. Classification (NCBI taxonomy): domain Eukaryota; kingdom Viridiplantae; phylum Streptophyta; class Magnoliopsida; order Caryophyllales; family Cactaceae; genus Carnegiea; species Carnegiea gigantea. Next base: position 256,578 of record JAKOGI010000184.1, on the reverse strand, counting down.
AAGCTATTTTCTCAAGTACTCATTCCGAGTCTTAAGTTCTTGATTGGTCATGGACATCTCGTGCATTTGCTTGGCCATAGCTTCAAGTTTTTCTTCCATGGTCATGCTAGAACTCATGTTGGAAGTCTGGATGAACAGGATTGTGTTTGAGTTTCGGATTCAGAGATAAGCTGGGAAAGGCGTGTGGTAGGTTCCAGGCAAGGATGAACTTGCTTTGATACCAAAAATGATGTAAGTCTCAAGGGAAGGAACAACTCAAACCAACTCACACCAAGAACACAGAGGAAACTAGTGAGAATGTACGGCTAGAGGGGTGGCACGGTCGTGCTTATAGGCAGGGCCACACCGTGCCAAATTGTTGGCTGCCGCGGCCTAAGATGCACACTAGGCACGGTTGGAAGAAGCTTTGTGTTTGGGGTTATGGCTGATTCAAAGAGGTATGCCCTGGCCTTGAATATGTATGGAAAGGAATAAGGGAAGGATAAAGGAAGTGTGGAGTGGGATAAGAATGAAGAAGAACGCAAACAAGTACACAAAGTAAGCTCACGATTTAGAGGCACCCGAAAGCAAACCTTGAGAACTTCAAGTGTCTTCAGTGAATTTGGATAGTTCTAAACTAGATGATTAGATAAGATACACCACTAATCACTAGCTTAGGGCCCTTAACCTTGAGTTAGGATAAGATACACCACCTAACCAAAGATTGAGACTCACTTGGTCACCACCTTAATCGGCCTAACTAAGGATAAGCAAGTTTAGTGTTTAAGGGATCACAAGACACAAAGTCTCTTTCTCTCAACTGAAAATTCAAGTCCTTTTTCATGAAATGAACAACAAAGGCTTTTATATGGCCTTCAAAATAACTAAAAGAGCTTTCCTTCTAAGCTAGGAAAGGCATTAAGCTCACCTAAACTACTTAGTACACGGTTAGGACTTAAACATGCATAAGCTGAAAGTTTAAGCTACAAAATACAAGTTTATCTTCTTAAAACTCTTTCTTAAGCATTAAGGAACCTTGTTGACTCAATTTCCCATCTAGGAAGGTAACATTACGCGGCTGCCACTTCAAAAAGGCTGAAGAATGCATGGTTGCCATGTCAAGCTTGAGTGGCCGTGTCATGGCTTGCAAAATGGAGGCTTCTTCTTGCTCCACGTGTCTCACACTTATGTGGCTGGGTGGCAGCTTACCAAGCAGCTCAAAATGACCAAGTAGGCAAGCACACACCTCTAGCAAACCCAACTAGGAGGGAAAACCACCTAGCTAAGTAATCGGGTGTCTAGGTGCCTGTTTCTGGCCGGTCTTGTGCTTCATGGTTGACACCTCAAATGCTGAGTAATCTAAGCTTTCCTTACATGGAAGGAAACCTTAAGATGTCTAGTTTACCCTCCTTTTTGAATCAAGGCATTTGGACGTCATTTACCCCCTGAAATAGCCTGATTACCCAAACCGTGCAGAATTGGATCCAAAACAGCATAGGTTTCAAAATGAGCTCCGTTCGCTAACCAACTGAACTCCAAATCTAGTAATTCCAATTGAGTATGAAAGCTAAGACCTTAAGCTTGTAATCACACCAAAAAACGAGCACTTAAGCTAGGATTAAACTTGAGAAATCAAGTAACAAATACCGGGTGAAAATCCGGATGAAAACTCGGGTGCATCACCTTCAATGTTCTTCACCAAACAACTTATGGCCGTGGCTTTGGACTTAGTTTCTTGATTATTTTGGATCATTTGAACATTAATGGACCTTGTGGATGGACCTCCATCATTAACTAACTTTATGTATTTTCATATTATCTTCAGTTGAAAAAGTCTTTTTTGATGTCTTTATCACGTGATTTAAGTATTCTCTTCGCTGACATTGCCCTTTTTGTGTGTGTATAGGCAGAAGAGCGAGAAAAGGATTATTTGAGGTTAAAAATTGAAACGGTGATGTTGTCCTTGAAGTGATGTGATAATTAACAGTGTATATGTAGATGCTCATATATGCTAATCTGAAGCTAGTCACGTTTATGTTTTGCATTTTCTTGCCTTTTTTTCCCCTAGGGAAAAAAAATAGGTTTCTAATTGTAGTATGTCCGCTCTTGTGCCTACTTGTAAGTTGTAATCAACGCGGCAATGTTAATAAAATAAAAATTACAATGTGTATTGTTGGAGTATGAAAGTGGGTATTGTTACATATTGATAAAATTCAAAGAATATAATAGTGGACGTTGTCCCACACAGATAAAATTCAAGGCTTGAGAATGTATGTGAGTTTGTGAGTTACTCCACCCATTGCTGATTGGTTTTGGGTTGGAATCTCATTTGAGCTTATATGTATGATTTTTTGTTTAAGACTCAATTGATATATAAAAATTTAACATGGTATCAAAATGAGTTGCTCGATGTTGATTTGTCATTATTTCTATTTGATTAAAATTGTGTGCATGTATTGGACCTTGTTAGTGAACCACACGTGAGGGGTATGTTGGAGTATAAAAGTGGGTATTATCCCATATTGATAAAATTTAAAAAATGTGATAGTGACTATTGTCTCACATTGATGAAATTAAACGGTTTGAACATGTATATAAGCTTGTGAGTTATTCTACCCATTATCAATTAGTTTTGGGTTGGGACTTTATTTGAGTTTTATATGCATGACTTTTTATTTAAAGCCCAATTGATATGTAAAAATTTAACATGTATACATTGGGAAAATTAGAATGTTGATATGGGTGCACTGCAATTGTTGCGTCCAGCATGAATATGTTGTCATGTAGTATATGCCAAACAATTACAATGTTAGGCAATTCGAAGGACTGGTATGGAGGCTGGTGCTATGCTTGAGTCCTTTTCTCTATAATTAATTAATTGTTAAGGGTGTGTTTCGTATGGGGGAAAGTTATTTTTTCGGAAAATAATTTTCTCATTTTCCGTTGTTTAGCAAAAGGCGGAGGGGAAAATCAATTTCAGAGGAAAATGGTTTTACCCCATATGAGGGAAAATAACTTACGTAAAATAGGTAAGGAAAATCGTTTTACCCCACGCCTCTCTATGTTCAACCTTCATGCTCACTGCCTCTCTCTCTCCCCCCCTCGCCCTCCCTCTTCAAGCACTCTCAATGGACCCGTCTCTCTATTCAAGGGTTTCAATTTCTCTGAATTTGACTCTCCCTTTAAATCCCTAACTAAATTTATAATTAGGGTTTTGTCATCTGATTTGTAATTAGGGTTTCTTATTTGATTGATTTGAAGGGGAGATTTTTAGCAAGATCGTTTCGTAAAGGTGCATTTTTTATCTGTTTGGTTTAATTTGAATTTCGATTCTTAATTGGTGTTGTGATTTTGCTGGATCTTTGGTTTTCATGAGGTTTATTTGCTGGCTTTTTTGATATGAGCATAAGTGTTTGATTTTGTTTTTGGTTTGCTAGGGTTTCTTTGGTGTTGTTGAACTTGAAGAAGTGTTTTTTTGGACAAATTGTTTCTCTCTTCTACTCATTGTTGTTCAGGTATATTGTTCTGTCAAATTATCCGTTTGGTCCATTGCTGGCTTTGCTTGTTGGGTATGCTTTCTGGGTTTAGACAGAAGTTGAATTGGTATATTGTTATGCCAAAGTTTTGATTTTTATAAAGAATTTGGGAAATTGAATGTTGATAGAAATATTTTTAAAGCAGCACTCATATTATTAGAATTTTATGAATTACATGTGTTCCCTTTGGAAAGGGGTGTTTGCATTTGCTGATTGTGTCCAACTTAGTTGAGTGTATTATGATTATATTCAATTGTAGCCTATATATTTGGTCATCTAGATTCTAGACATGTATTGTTGTCTATTTACTTGGTAATTGATAATGTTGATTTTATGAAACAGTCTCAATGTGATTCTAAAATGTATGGGTAAGACTGGCAAAATGATTTGTGATTAATTTTGCCAACTAGGTCTACTGTCTGATTTCTTCCCAATGATGGCTTGACCTGTTTTATAGATTTAGTATATAATTGGTTTCTGTAAAAGCTTTAAGACTCTCCAGAGTTTTTTTTCTTTTTTTTTGGAGTCGTCGTATTTTAAACTTGTGAGGGCCACTATGAATTGCATGTGCTTACTCAGATTATTAAAAGTTTATGAATTATATGTTGACATTAGGAATATTTCATGAGCATCACTCAGATTTGGTGACAACAATAGCATGCGTTTTGCTTATTCTTGTTGCTCTAATTCTCGTCTCTGAATTCTGAAACATAGTTGCCTCTCTCTTTTTGTTTTTGAGAATCTAAGTAACCTGTGAAACTTTTTTGTTCCTTTGTTTGATTGTTGCTCTGTTCTATAAAAGAGGTTTGTTGGTGATTTTAATTGGATGCTTAATTTCTAACCAGTATTCTAACATTCACATCGGACTTCAATTTAATCAAACTAAGTGCTTACTAGCTATCTGTCGGAGTAAGATCTATTGGGTTGGATGCTATTTTAGGCTCATGTATATTCTTGTCATTATGTTGTGCTATTTTAGGCTCATGTATATTCCTGTCATTATGTTTCCATATTCATAGCAACATGTTTAGGAAAGTATAAGGTTTATTCGCTTTATTTGCTCTGCCATATTGATGTATATATGAGGCAGTGTCTGAGTGGAAGGGCTGAGACTTTGATAAGTACTTCTATATACTTCATTTTTGGGGTCATTTTGTAGCACTTTTTCGGTAATTAATGGGCTTTGTGTTATAATTTGTACTCTTATTGTCGTTTTATGCTTGGGTATGGTTCTTTGATTTTTTTGTCGGATTTTTGACCATTTGACCCACCAGTTGACCCGTACTTGAGTACTCACTGGGGTACCACAAGTCCTATGCTCATGGAGCAAGAGAAGAGTAGAAGATTTCAGATCCAATAAGCACCACGGTCAGTCTGTGGTGTCTCTCACGGACCGTGGCGACCCTGTAACAGCTAACCTCTTTGTTTTCCTTCATTGTGCGGCTGAAGATGCTTGGTTTTGTGCTCAAGAGGGGTGTTTTTCGGCTGAAAAGAGAGAGACCATTATCATCTCACCGTCACTCTTTCATTCATGTCTCAATTTTGGTTAGAATTTCTAGTTTGATTTTGAAGCAAAAGGGAGAATTAAAGGGAGAACCTTGCACTTGGAAGCTTGGAGATCATGACGCCATTGAAGGGCTGCCATTGTTGTAAAGCTTTCGTTCCCTTTGATTTCACTTTGAGCTCTTGTGTTAGTTATGGTTGAATTTGAAATATGATTGGGTAGTTTAATTTAATCTGGGATTTTTTAGCCATAGTATTGTTGTCGGATCCTTAATTTTGATAATCTTGTGCTTCATCTATGTTTGGATGATTTACTTCTACCTTGTGATTAAAGTGTGGTGAGTAAGTTTTAGCCAATTTTGCTTGCTTATATTACATAGTTGAGTGAAGTACTGAAAGGAAAAACTCACTATTTGACCTACAATATAGAACTTGATCTTGCAATTCTTAAAAGAGACTTGTATGTTGAGAGTTTATACTAATAATCAAAAATCTATAACCTAGACTAAAACAAGGTCATTTGAAAGAATGATGATTGGAATAGTTTAGGTAATTCGGGCTAGTTTGAAGGAAAAGATTGAATTTAGTTCGATTGCAATCCCTTGAATCATCCAAACTAGAAACATTGCATGTTTAATCCAAAGGTCCAAAACCTTACTTAGCGAAACGAATCTCTAGATGCCTTATTTCTATTGAATTTCTGTCTAGTCAAATTAACTTAGTTAGAACAACAATCATTGGAAGTTTGTTTTACTTAGCATTTTCTTTAAGATAAACTCAGTAGATTACTTGGTCCCCGAGGATGCTCTTTTAATCTAAACTACAACACCCGTGCGCTTGCGGACGTATCAAGCCTTTGGCGCCGTTGCCTAGGACCAAAATTATTAATTATCGAGTTAGTCTTACAAAAGTAACTAAGCGTTTCTTTATACTTTTCTTTCGCCTTTTAATCGCATTTATAGATTTTTCCCTTTTACGCGAAGTCCATTCCCGTGCGAACCTGATCCCGAGATAGAAAGGACTTTTCGTTTAAGGTGAAAGAAGCAAAGACTTGAGAAACAAAGACGCGGGGCTCGTGAGACCTCGCCAAAGATGGCCGGCGGAGGAAGGACACTCTTGGATTTGTTTATCTCAGGTGTCCAAGGCGTTTCATCTAGCATAGCGAGGCCGGTTGTGGAGGCTAACAACTTTGAGTTAAGGCCGACACTTGTCTCCATGGTCAAGCAATCTCAATTTGGAGGCTTACTAATGGAAGACCCTAATCTTCACCTCTTAATCTTTTTGAAGGTATGCAATACCTTGAAGATGAACAGGGTCTCTTCCGATGCCATCCGCCTTTACATATTCCTATTTGCACTTACGGATAAGGCAAGGGCATGGCTCCATTCGTTGCCTCCGAAATCCATCACAACGTGGGAAGAGCTAATTAGAGCCTTTCTTGCTAAATACTTACCACCAAGCAAGACGATGAGTTTGAGGAACCAAATCACTACCTTCACTCAAAGAGAGGATGAAAGGCTTGGGAGCGGTTCAAAGATTTATTGCGCTTATGCCCTCACCATGGACTCCAAAAGTGGATGCTTGTTCAAATCTTCTACAATAGAGTCACTTAACGAATGTGGTCTACCATAGACGTGGCGGCGGGTGGAATTTTGATGAGCAAAACCGAGGAAGAGGCCCACAATTTGAACGAGGAGATGGCACTCAACAATTTCCAATGGTCCAACAAATGAGGCCAGCCCAAGCGGGTTGAAGGTAAGCTTGAAGTTAATGCACATACTTTACTTATTGCTAAGGCAGATTCTATGACTTAATGTCTAGAACGATTGAGTGTGAATGCTGTGAATTCTGGTGTCCCTTCCCCCCATCATGTGAAATATGTGGTTCAATTGACCATTTGACTGAGAATTGCTAAGTTGGGAGTCCTTTTGCCTAAAATAGTAGTGACCAAGTCAATTATGTTAATAACTTCAACCCGAGACCGACAATATGCCTTAAGTGAATGCTAGGCAACCTCCCCGGATTTCAAAGACCACCATTTTCCCAATAACAACAACAACAACAACACCTCCCAGTATGGGTCCCGCTTTCGCAGGGTCTGGGGAGATCCAGATGTAGGCAGTCTTATCCCAACCGGCATGACTGCCCGTTGAGAGGCTGATTCCAAGATAGTCACAAAATAAGATTTTGTGGAAACATTTTATGAGAGAAGGATTTAGTAGAAACAAGTTATAGAGGGAGGATTTTGTGAACACATTTTAAGGAGCAAAATTAAGAAAAAGCAATGCGGAATGGAACTAAGGAATACTAATAAATCAGGGCCAGTAACTAAGTAAATATTAATACAACAAAGCAGAGGAGGGTACCATACCTTAGCCAACAAACGTAGCAAATAATGTTTCTTCGCAGATATAAGTCCTACCTTACCACTCTGAGGTACCACCTTAACACCCAGAGGTAAGCAAACGATGTCTCTTCCCAGAGGGCAGTAACCTGCATACAAACGTAATAAACGAAAACATCACTACCAGCACTACGCCACAATAGCCGAGAGACAACTACGGGGTTGATTCTCTGCGATCTAAGACCTTGATCCTATCCCGCCACAGCTTCCTATCCTGAATCAGGTCCTCCGTCAAACCGACAACTCTCAAGTCCTCTCTAATCACCTTATCAAGATTCTTTTTGGGATGTCCCCTCCCTCTTCTGCCTTCGGGGATATTGATCCTCTCACATCTCCTCACTGGAGCGTCCACACTCCTCCTTTTCACATGGCCAAACCATCGGAGTCTTGTTTCTCTCATCTTATCTTCGATGGGAGCTACTTTAACCACATCCCTGATTACTCTATTCCTAATTCTGTCTATCCTCGTATAACCACACATCCACCTAATCATCCTCATCTCTGCTACCATCAACCTCTGAGCTTGTGTCTTTTTTAGATGCCAACATTCTGATCCATAGAGAACAGCCGGTCTAACGACCATGCGATAGACTTTGCCTTTCAATCCCACGGGCACCCTCTTATCACACAGCACACCTGAGGTATACTTTCATTTTTGCCAGCCCACTCTTATTCGCTGGTTAATATCTTCATTAATATCCCCATTCCGCTGAATGATCGAGCCTAGATACTTAAACTTATCGACCTTAGGTGTCGGCCTCCCATTCAGGTTAACTTCTCCCCCCGCATCTGCCCTCCCACTGAAACAGCAATGAAGGTATTCTGTCTTCGATCTACTAACTCTAAAACCTCTAGATTCCAGAGTACGCCTCCATCGCTCCAACTTGTCATTAACTCCCTGTCTGGACTCATCAATAAGAACAATGTCATCTGCAAAAAGCATACACCAAGGTAACTCGTCTTGAATCTCTCTTGTAAGTACATCTATAACTAGAGTGAAAAGAAAAGGGCTCAAAGCGGAACCCTAATGCAGGCCTATACCAACGAAGAAGTAATTGGTGACCCCTACTGGCATCTTAACACTCGTCTTACTTCCCACGTACATATCCTTAATAATTCGAATATACAAGGGTGAAACTCCTTTCTCTTCCAAGCATCTCCATAACACTTCCCGCGGGACTCTGTCATATGCTTTTTCCAGGTCAATGAACACCATGTGAAGATCCACCTTTCTATCTCTGTACATACCCATGAGCCTTCTAAGGAGGTAAACTGCCTCTATGGTCGACCTGCCTGGCATAAAACCAAATTGGTTCTCTGAAATCGAAACATCCTTTTACAACCTTCCCTCAATCACCCTTTCCCATAACTTCATAGTGTGACTGAGCAACTTTATACCCCTAAAATTATTACAATCTTGAATATTACCTTTGTTCTTGTACAAAGGGATGACTGTACTAGACCTCCATTCTCTGGGCATCTTAGCAGTCCTCAAAATAACATTGAAAAGCTCTGTTAGCCACTCTAATCCTTCTTCATCCAAAAACTTCCACACTTCCACCGGTATCTAGTCTGGGCCCTCTGCCTTCCCATTGGTCATCTTCTTTAAGGCGTCTTTAATCTTGTCCTTGCTGATATGACCACACACTCGTAGATCAAGTCTCTTCTCACTACCCTCTCGTTCCCTACCTCGGGAATCTTCCATCCCTTCATAATTGAGGAGTTTGGAAAAGTATCTCTGCCATCTCTCCTTGATCTCTGCATCTTTCCAATAAGTCCCTTAAAATTCTAACTTAGAAGTCATAATGGAGAATATACTTTTGGTGCAACAAAAGCAAGATAAGTATATAAAGCAATTAGCCTCTAAGGTTGATGTGCTTACTACTCATAACAAGATGTTGGAAGCCCAAATTACCCAACAAGCTAGCTCTCCATCTACACCCCCTGATAGACTCCCTACTAAGCCCGAACCAAACCCTAGGGAGCAATGCAATGCCATGATCTTAAGATGGGGAAAATAACTTGAGGGACCTAAGGGGGTAAGCAATGATGAGTCCTTGCATGATGTGCACGATGGTAACGTTGAGAATGTTGAGAAAGAAGTGTCTGTTCCCTCTAAGGAAGTGATTGATGATGATGTGCCTAATTCTAATGAGGTTCCTAAAGACCCTAAATACCCTTCCCCAAAATGTTACACACCACTTTTACCATTCCCTAAAAGAATGGCTAAGGCAAAACTTAATTTGCAATTTGGAAAGTTGTTAGAGATCCTTAGGAAACTCTACATCAACATTCCATTTACTAATGCCTTGTCTCAAATGCCTTCTTATGCTAAGTTTTTGAAAGAAATTTTGTTTAATAAAAGAAAGCTAGAAGAGCATAAAACTGTTGCCTTGACTGAAGAGTAGTGCCGTGATCCAAAACAAGCTTCCCACTAAGCATAAGGATCCTGTTAGTTTTTCAATTTCCTATTTGATAGGGAATGTGTCTATTGAACATACTTTGTGTGATTTGGGGTTAAGTGTGAGTTTGATGCCCCTTTATTTGTGTGAAAAGCTAGATTTAGGAGAGATGAGACCTACCACTATCTCCGTACAACTAATAGATCGTTCTGTAAAATGCCCAATGGGTGTTTTTGTTCCAATACAAGTAGGAGATTTATATGTGCTGGTAGACTTCGTAATCCTTGAAATGGAAGAGGAGGCACGCATCCCCATCATTCTTAGGGGGTCATTCCTGGCTTTTGTAAAATACCCAATGGGTGTTTTGGGGGATGTTCCAATACAAGTTAGAGATTTATATGTGCCGGTAGACTTCGTAATCCTTGAAATGGAAGAGGATGCGCCCATCATTCTTGGCCACCGCTGGGTACCATACCAATGTCAAAAATGGTAAGTTGTCTTTCAAAGTAGGCAATGATCATGTGAAATTCAACTCGTTTAAGGCTTCTAAATTTCCTTCCATTTCTAATGAGTGTCATACGATTGATGTGATTGACAGTTTGGTATGGAAAACTGTATCTAACCCTGATTCTAATGACCCTCTTAAGCATTGTATGTTGTATGATAATGCTAGTACAGATGAAAATCCCAAAGTAGTAATGTGTGCTCAATTTTTGGAACATCTCCACAAATTCCACCTACACTTGCTAAAGTGGAAAACTTGGTAGACCATGAGAATCCTCGTCTGATGAGGAGCGTGCCTCCGAGGTAGAATTGAAACCTCTCCCTTCCTCTTTGAGGTATAATTTTCTTGGGCCTAATTCTACTTATCTTGTGATTATTAATGGAAGTCTAAGTGCCAAATTGAATCTTTTCTTGGAGTACTTAGAATGCATCCTAAGGCCATAGGATATACTCTTGATGATTTAAAGGGAATTCACTCCTTTGTGTGCATGCATCGTATTTTGATGGAAGATAACCATAAGCCCTCAATTGAGTACCAAAGAAGGTTGAATCCTAATATGAACAAGGTAGTCAAGATAGAAATTTTGAAATTACTTAAGGCCGATATTATCTACCTCATCTTCGATTGTAAGTGGGTAAGTTGGGTCCATGTTGTACCTAAGAAAGGGGGGATGATGGTCATTAAGAATGAGAACAATGAGCTAATTCTTGACAGAATTGTTACAGGCTGGCGAATGTACATTGAATGTAGGAAATTGAATAAGGCCACCCGTAAGGACCATTTTCCCCTTCTCTTCATTGGCCAAATGCTTGAAAGGTTGGCTACAAATTCATATTTTTGCTACTTAGATGGGTGTTCGGGTTTCTCCAAATCTCTATTCATTCTAGCGACCGAGAAAAGACTACCTTTACTTGATCCTATGGTACATTTGCCTATAGACGAATGCCATTTGGGCTATGCAATGCCCCCACTACTTTTCAATGTTGTATGATGCGCATCTTCTCTGATTTTATTGAGGACATAATGGAAGCTTTTATGGATGATTTTTCTGTTTATTGTACAACATTTGACTATTGCTTGCATAATTTGTCCAAAGTCTTGCAAAGATGAGAAGATATGAATTTGGTCTTAAATTAGGAGAAGTACCATTTTATGGTGCAAAAGGGGGTTGTCTTAGGTCATATTGTCTATCATAAAGGCATTGAGGTTGGTAAAGCAAAGGTGGAGGTAATTGAAAAATTACCCCCACCAACTTCTGTAAAGGGTGTGAAGAGTTTTCTTGGGCATGTCGATTTTTACCAGTGGTTCATAAAAGTTTTCTCAAAAATTGCAAAACCTCTCACCCATTTGCTTGTCAAGGATGTGCCTTTTGATTTTAATGAAAAATGCTTAAGTGCTTTTCTCAGGTTAAAAGAGGCATTGATTAAGGCTCCTGTGATGCAAGCCCTAGATTGGGGGCTTCCTTTTGAAGTGATGTATGATGCAAGCGACTTTGCATTTAGGGCCGTTCTGGGCCAAAGGAAGGACAACAAGCCTTATGCTATTCACTATGCGAGACAAACTCTGGATGAGGCTCAAGTGAATTATGCTACGATCGAGAAGGAGTTCTTAGCAATTGTTTTTGCCTTGGAAAAGTTTCGGTCTTACTTGATTAATTCCAAGGTCATCATTTTCACTGGCCAACTCGCTTTGAAGCAGCTCATGAAGAAGTCCGATTCTAAGTCCCGCCTCATCTGATGGGTTCTTCTCCTCCAAGAGTTTGATCTGCAGACCAAAGACAAGTATGGATTGGAGAATGTGGTTACAGGTACTTATCCTGCCTAGGCCCCGTGACCATTCCTAGTGAAGAGCTCCTGATTGATGACTCCTTTTCGGATGATCAACTACTTGCTGTTTCCCACCAAACTCCATGGTATGCTGATTTGGTAAATTTCAAAGTGTGTGGGGTGATGCCTCCCAGCTTCTCCTATCAACAAAGGCAGAAATTCCTTTTTGATACAAAATATTATGTGTGAGAGGAGCCTCTTCTTTACAAGATGTGTGGAGATATAGTATATAGAAGTTGTTTGCCGGAGGATGAAGTTCATAGTGTCTTACGCCATTGTCATGCTTCAACTTATGGTGGACACTTTGGCTTGGACAAGACTATTGCAAAGGTTCTCCAAGTGAGTTTCTATTGGCCCACTCATAAAAAATGTTAGGAAATTTGTCATGATTTGTGACAAATGTCAGAACGGGGAACATTTCTAATAGATAAGAGATGCCTCAAAGTGGAATTCTTGAGGTGGAGTTGTTTAATGTATGGAGGATTGACTTCATGGGTCATTTTCCTCCTTCCCATAACAATCTGTGCATCCTTGTTGCAGTTGACTATGTCTCTAAGTGGGTGAAAGCCATTGCCACCCCAACTAACGATTCCAAGGTTGTTATCAAATTCCTCAGGAAATATATTTTTACAAGATTTGGCACACCTAGAGCTCTTTTGAGTGACCATGGTACTCGTTTTTGCGATAGCCACATGAGTCACTTTTAAAGAAATATGGGGTATTTCATAAAGTTGCTGCACCTTATCATCCCTAAACAAGTGGCTAAGTTAAGCTTTCTAACCGAGAATTGAAGACCATTTTGGAGAAGACTGTGGTCTTTAAAACTTGATAATGCTCTTTGGGCCTACTGAATTACTTACGAGACTCCTTTAGGAACTATCCATATCGTTTAGTGTTTGAAAAGTCTTGTCATTTGCCAGTCGAGTTGGAGCACAAAGCTTATTGGGCAATTAAGTTACTCAATTTTGATCTTGAGGCGGCCAGTGGGAAGCAGTTTTTGAATTATGTGAGCTTGATGAGCTAAGGCTTGAGGCTTATGAGAGTTCCCGCATTTACAAGGAGAGGACTAGGCAATGGTATGACAAACATATTCTAAAGAAGAGATTTGAAGAAGCTAACATGGTCCTTTTGTTTAATTCCAAGTTGATATTGTTTCCGAGTAAGCTGAGATCCTGGTGGTCAGGACTATTTCAAGTCATCAAAGTTCATTCTTATGGTGTGGTAGAAGTGTGGAGTGAGTCCACAGGTTCATTTAAATCAATAGACAGCAGCTCAACCTTATTTTGGGGGCGAGCCCATTGAAAAGGCCATAGTCCATACACTTATCGATCCCATGGACACATAGAGGTGATGGTTAAGTTCTTGACCTTAAAAGAGCGCTTCTTGGGAGGCAACCCGAGTCCTTTTATTACTTTCATCTTCATTTTTAGGTAGTTTTTACTTCTAAAAAAAACCAAAAAGAAATGGGCAAGAGTGTTTAACAGTTCTTGACAAATGACACCACGGAGCACCAGTATTCACCAATACGGGCCGTGGTTAATTTTTCAATCAGTCAACACTTTTTAATATGCCATGGGCTGGCCGTATTTCAAATACAGTCCACAGCATACCTGCCTCGTCCGTAGAAAAATTCTACCAGCAGTCACCACGGTCAGACCATGGTGTCTCCTATGAACCGTGGTGGCCTGCTGCAGACCGCGGTCAAGGGTTTTTGACCATGGAAACCTTTCCTTCTTCCCCTTTTTCATCTTCTTCCTTGAGACTTTCTCTCTCTACCTCCCACTTTCTCTCTCTAAACCCTCCAATATGAAACCTTCAAATCCTCACCATTTTCCTCTAATTTTCATTTCAAATCACTCCATTTTCACTCCAAATCGTCTCCTTTCTCTAAATTTCTCACTTTTTCACACCAATTCATCTTCTTCTACATTTTCTTTCCCCCATTCATCTACCTTTCACCCTTCCTCCATAACCATCTTCTTCCACCTCAAGCTTCTTCTCTTTTTCACTCAAATTCTTCAATTTCCTTTCTCATACCTCATTCTTGAGTTTTTGTTCAAATTTCTCACATTTCTATATCTATGGCAACCAAAAAGAGACAAAGAAGCACTAAGGAGGTGAGAACATCTAACCAAGCACCATTAAGGTCCCCAAGGACTTCCCGGCCATCAACCGTCGTCTGAACCCAATGCAATGCCCCACACCCACTAGGTTTGACTCATCCTAATCATATTATGTGTTATGATTATTTAAGTAGTAGAACAATGGTTGCTACTAGATATTATGATGAGGAATTTGTTGGCCCGTTTAGGCTTGTTAGATGACCTACAGTTCTATTTGCATGGGTGTATGAGGCATTTCATTGAAATGAAAGAGCATACATGTCAGAAGCTCACACTTGAATTTCTGAGCACTTTGCATGTTGAGGTCACTCGAGGATCTTAATGTCAAGCGAGCTATATTTCATTCTATTTGCATGGGCTATTTTATGAGTTGAACCTAAATGCCTTTAATGACATATTTGGCTTTCCACCTAGCTTAGACTTGCCCGACATCAGGTTTCCCATGAATTCAACCCGAATGTATTTTGAGGCGAGCTTTTAGGGAGTTGTACGTATAACACTAGTTCTTCTAAATACGCCTACACTAGGAACCCTTGCATTCGAGCGCTTGTTGTTTGTTTGCCTGGGATGACAGTTTGAATGTTCTTAGATTGTCCGAGTTATACCTCATATTATATGCTAGGTGGTGTCCGAACCTTTTCACTCAACAATTGTATAGTGCAGCTACCAATACTTCGGGTAGGATGGTAATTGGCGACATAATCACCACCATTACAAGGTCCTTAGGTGTTCAGCCTAATCCTGAGGATCGAGTTTCTGGATCCAAATAGCTTAAACAACCCGCGTTTGAACTGGTGAGTTTTTGCAAAGTAGAGGCTGGACGTTTGTGCAGGATTTATCTCAGGGATCGATTCTACCGCTTCCCAAGGTTGAGCGAACCACCTTACTTTATTAGGCTAACCTTTATTGGGTACCTAGTGATCCTGAGGTTATCCATCCTGCACCTCCTCCTCCCTCTACTAAGCTTGGCGGCCCTAGTACTTCCTCTAAACCTTCCTCCACTGATTGTGATGAGATCCACGCCACACTTAGGTCCATTCAGGATGAGCAAGTGTCCCTTCGAACTTATGTTGCCACTGATAACGCCACTCTTCATAACTTTGTCCAAGAACGGCATGATAAGCTCTGTGGGATGCTTGCTACCTACACCCAATATTTTCAGGACCATAGGACTTGTCTTAAGACTTGGCGAGATTGGCATATCTCTTATGGTCAACCTCCCTAGCCTCCTTCCCCACCTCCCTTTTGGTTGCTTCCTCTTCCTCTCCTCCCTTTTCTAAGTCTATGATTGCATTGCGGACACTTCTTTGTTCAAGCATGAGGGAGTTAGTTAGTTGATGCCGTCTGATGCCTGAGATCTATTATATATTTTGGTTGTATATTTTGGTTATGGTTGCATTTAAGAGTTGCATTTTAGGATTAACCTCATATAGCTAGAGTATGTTAGTGATGCATTTAGATTTCTTTTCCTCTAGGATTAGCTTTTGGATATTAACTTTAGTATTATATAGTTATGCATGCATCCAAAGAAGGGAAAAAAAAGCAGCAAAAAGTTTATCAAGAAAAAAAACAGGGGACCAAAAACAAAGGAGCCTTCTGATGATGATCTTTAGATTAGGTAGCGTTCCTTTAGCCTCAGTTGACCTTTTGTTAAGCCCATTTGTGAATAAAAGTGTTTGATAATGAGATTTTGAAGTTGCAATTCCTGATTTGACCATCTTATTGGATGCAAGATGATTACCCGATGACTCTTTACATGATTATTTGGCATATGTGTGATTTAATGACCTAGTTGAGCTTTGGTAGTTGACTTATGAGAATGAGTTTAATGGACTAATTCACCAATTTTAGTCTCTTATTTCTTCTTATGTGATACTTTTCCTAGATTCTAAGTCTCTAGAACTGGCTTTGACTCTCATTCAAGATCTCTTTTCGCATGCACATTTAGGCAACAATGATTGAGGCATCTTTTAAAAAAATTTATGAGCTACCTTGACTAAAAAACCGCCCTTATGATGACTACTTCACCCCTTTTGAGCCTTGAACTTTTTTTATTTATGTGAACCTCTAATGTAAACCTTGGCCAAATACATAACTTACTCTTTACAGCCAAGGCTATTGATCTCATTTCTACTTTGAAGCAGCTTGTGGGTGTTGTTATCGTTTTAAGGCATGGTTTGTTTGGATGGCAAAGAGATTTTTAAGCTTCATGTGTCAATTCCCCTAGTCCTACTTGGGTTGGATGTTGTGAGATCTTGGAGAAGTGTTGATTTGTGATTAGAAATCTTTGCCATAACCATTCTCCGTGAATAAAAAAACACGCGAAATAATATATATATATATCTATATATATATATATATTTAAAAAAAAAGAGAGACAAAAAAAGGGAAAATTGAATGGAAAAAAAAAGGAAAGCAAAATAAAAAAAGAAAAACAGAAGAGGGTTTTGGCATTGATTTCAGATGGAATTTACTTTAGCACTTTCTCTCATTTTCGATTCAATGAGGAGATTTCTTGTGTATATTGGATGAGTTGGATTGAGGTGTTCGATTTATGTGAAAATTAGAAGGTGAACATTGTATTGATAGTCTTTGGTTTGCTATTCGACAAGTCCTAAATTCTATTTTCCCATCCTAACCTCTATCTTTAGCTTCATTACAACCCTTCTTAAGTGCTTATGATTGCCTTGTGTGCTTTATATTTCAGAGATGGCGAATTAGAGCGTTCTAGCAAGCTTATGGTAGATTTGTTTCTTTGGAATGAGATTGGAGTGAACCAGGCTATATTTTAAACACATGAGCATGAGTGATGAGCGTTACATTTGTAAAGTGAGGTTCTACCGGTGCTTCTAGCTGTACCTAATGCATGTGTCAGTGTGATTGTTTAGATGATTTGGGTGATTTTCTCATACTCGATGCGAAGGTCTTTGCTAATATTTTGAAAGCTTCCTTCTCTTATCTGTTTGAAAAATGTTTTTTAGGTTAACTTTTGGGTCAATGTTGTTATTGATGCTGCTACTGATCTTCATAGAATTATAGTGTTTGCTTGAGGACAAACAATGACTCAAGCATGAGAGAGTTTGATAAGTGCTTCCATATACTTCATTTTTGGGGTTGCTTTGTAGCACTTTTTCGGGAATTCTTAGGCCTTGTGTTATAATTTATACTCCTATTCTCGTTTTATGCCTGGGTATGGTTCTTTGGTGATTTTTTATCGGATTTTAGACCATTTGACCTAGTAGTTGACCCTTAATTGAGTACTCATTGGGGTACCCCAAGTCCTATGCCAGTGAAGCAAGAGAAGAGTAGAAGATTTCAGATCTTGAAAGCACAGCGATCGGTCCGTGGTGTCTCCGATGGACCGTGGCGACCCTGTACTAGCTAACCTCTTCATCTTCCTTAGTTATGCAGCTGAAAATGCTCGATTTTGTGCTTAAAAGGGGTGTTTTTTTGGCTGAAAAGGGATAGACCATTATCATCTCACCATCACTCTTTGATCCATCTCTCAATTTTAGTTGGAATTTTTCATTTGATTTTGTAGCAAAAGGGAGAATGAAAGGGAGAGCCCTGCACTTGGAAGCTTGGAGATCATGACACCATTGAAGGGCTGCCATTGTTGTAAAGCTTTCCTTCCCTTTGAGTTCGTCCTTTAACTCTTATGTTAGTTATAGTTGAATTTGAAATATGAATGAGTAATTTAATTTAATCTAGGGATTCGTTAGTCATAGTATTATTGTTGGATCCTTAATTTTGACAATCTTGTGCTTAATCAATGTTTGAATGATTTACTTCTATCTTGTGATTAAAGTGTGCAGAGTAATTTTTTGCAAAATTTGCTGCTTATATTAGATAGTTGAGTGAAGTATTGAAAGGAGAAACTCACTATTTGACCTACAATGTAGAACTTGATCTTACAATTCTTGAAAGAGGCTTGTACGTTGAAAGGTTATGCTAGCAATAAAAAATCTATAACCTAGACTAAAACAATGTCATTTGAAAGGATGATAATTGGAATAGTTTAGGCAATTCAGTTTATTTTAGAACAAAAGATTGAATTTAGTTCGATTGCAACCCCTTCAATGATGCAAACTAGAAAAAGTGCATGTTTAATCCAAAGGTCCAACACCTTACTTGGCGAAACAAATCCCTAGATGCTTTATTTCAATTGAATTTCCGTCTAGTTAAATCAGCATAGTCAGAACAACAATCATTGGAAGTTTGTTTTACTTAGCATTTTCTTTAAGATGAACTCGGTAGATTACTTTGGTCCCTGAGGATGATCTTTTAATCTAAACTACGACACTCGTATGCTCGTGGACGTGTCAGACTTTCTCCCTAAAAATTCAACCTATACCTTGAATTGTTATGGTATCAGGGCTGTGGGAGACGGCAAAGACGTAATGAAAATAAAAAACCTAAAAACCAAAAACACGAATAAAATTACATGGCCATATGATTTGAACTCGAATGACAATCCCGAAAACATTATCACTCAAGTTCAATTGAAGGGTGATAATTACGAAGAATGGCAAGGGCCATATGGACCTCACTAAGAGCCATACGAAAGTGGGGATTTATTGAAGGAAAGATTAGTAAGCTAGATGACACTTCTCTTGAATTAGAAGACTAGTGGATGGTGCAATCCATGCTTGTATCATGGATTTTGAGCACCATTGAACCCGGCTTGCATTCCACTGTATCGTATATGGAAAATGCAGGTACTTTGTGGCAAGATATCAAGGATCGATTTTCAGTTGCAAACGGACCACAAGCTTAGCAACTGAAGGCAGAATTGGCTGATTGCAAACAGAGGGGGCTATCAATTGTCAGTTACTATGGCAAGTTAAAGCTCCTATTGGATAAACTAATGAATCCTGACCAATTCCCGCTTTGTAGCTGTGGTGGTCACAAGTGTGAAATTTACCCGAAGATTGCGAAAAAGCAAGAGGAAGAACGGGTCCACCAATTCCTCATGGGTCATGATGGAAACTTGTATGGGATGGTTCGGTCGAACTTGCTGGCCTGGCAACTGAGCCCTTGCCATCATTAAACAGGGTCTACTCGACTTTGATTCAAGAAGAGCGAGTCAAGGAGATGGCTAGGACTAAGGATGAACACGGGGAATTCGTGGCACTTGCAGCCCAGGCCATCTTCAAATCAAAGGGCCAAGGTGAGACCCCGGACAAGAGTGTGAGGTACACACATTGTGAGTGATTAGGACATGAGGCAACAAATTGCTTTCAGCTCATGGGTTACCCAAATCAGTGGAGCGATCGACCCCAGGACACAAACCAGTTGGGCTATGTAGAGAAAACTTGACTGGGGGGCGAGGACGTGGTGGAGCACATCGAGTGAACGTGGCGCTGACCATGATAAGGACTAGCTCGGATATGAATAGTGAGAAACATAGAGTCCCTGATCTTAATTCTACATAATGGGCATCTCTTCTTGAGCTATTAGATTCACATAACGCTAATTCTATTAAAAAGTTAACTGGTAAGAACAAGAATACTCGATGGATTATTGATACAGGAGCTTCAAATCACATGATGGGAAGCTTGGAAATTTTGAATGACTTGAAAGAAATTACAACTTGCCCAGTGGGTTTGCCAAATGGGAATCAGGTGCTTGCTACTAATAAGGGATCAATTAAACTTGACGATAATTGGTTTTATCGAATGTCCTTTATGTGCGCAGTCTATCTTGTAATTTGATTTCTGTGTCACAACTTATTGATGAAAGTGATTGTGTTGCGGTATTTTCTAAAAACATGTGTGTTTTATAGGATCGCACTTCGAAGATGCTGATTGGTGCGGGTGAACGTAAGGATGGACTCTACTACTTTCGGAACAAGCCATGTGTAAGGGCTCACAAAGTGACTGGGGTTGGCTCGCTCGAGTTATGGCATGCGAGATTAGGTCATCCTTCGCTAAAAATAACCAAATTAGTGACAGTAAAGCTTCTGATTTATTTGAATTAATTCATTGTGATTTGTTGGGGCCTTATCGAACTGTTTCATCTTGTGGCGCCTACTATTTCTTGATAATTGTAGATGATTTTTCTCAGGCAACTTGGCTTATTTTGTTGGTTGATAAGAAGGAGGTGTCTCAGACTTTGAAGAATTTTTTTGCTATGATTGATAGATAATTTAATAAACGGGTTAAAGTTATCAAAAAAGACAATGGGACGGAATTTACTTACATGAAAAATTGTTTCTTAGCACATGGCATAATTTTTCACACTTCTTGTACTGGAACGCCCCAACAAAATGGGCAGGTAGAAAGGAAGCATCAACATATCTTGAATGTGGCAAGGGCCTTTCGTTTCCAAGGAAATCTACCAATTGAGTTTTGGGAGGGAGTGTGTTTTAACTATGGGATATTTGATCAACTGGACCCCTTCTATAATCTTAGATGGCAAGACTCCCCATGAAATTCTTTGTGGGCATCCACCATATGAGCATCTTAGGGTGTTTGGATCTCAATTCTATGTTCATAATCAAAGGGCTTTAGGTGATAAATTTACAAGTAGAAGTCAGAAAGGCATCTTTGTTGGCTATCCTTATGGGAAAAAGGGGTAGGCATTGTATGATTTAGAAACACAACAATTTTTTTGTTTCACGAGAGGTTGTGTTTTATGAAAATGTGTTTCCATATGTTTTATCTTTAACTGAACCTAGCCAGATGGATCAAGTACCTCAGGGTAATGTAGATGTACACTGGGCAAATGAGAGCGAGCATATGGAGGCAAGGGGTGTTGTAGATGCAATTGATAATTCATGCTTACCTCTTGTGGAGTGGGCTGACGGTACCCACCAAAGTAGCGCCCAATTAGGTGTGTCTGGGCCAGGCTCTGAGGCATCTCATGTGGAATGTGCAGCCCAACTAGTAGAAGCTCCATTAGGCATGTTTGGATATCTTGGGAATGAAGGTGTAGGGTGTGGAGACAAAGGCACTGAGTCACCTAGCGATAACATTGCAAGGCCAAATAAACTAACCAAACATAGGCCCAATACGGAGACGCATGATACAGTGCAGTCTCTGACCCATATATTGCAACCTGTTGGTGAGGATTTATTGACACGAGGACATCATAAGAAGGAGCCCCCAGTCAGATTACGCAACTACGCTACACATACTACCCGAAAGATGAGTCCATCTGATCGTTTAACAGCGAGACAATGTCTTCCAGGTATGCCTTATCCTATAACACACTATGTAAGTTGAGACCAATTTTCTCCCCGACATAGAAATTTTCTTGCAGCCATTACTTCAGGACATGAGCCTACAACATTCTCAGAAGCTATCAAGGATCGAAAATAGAGGGATGCTATGCAATAAGAAATTAAGGCTTTTGAGGATAACAAGACATGGGACATTTCTGATTTGACGCCTGATAAAAAGGTTCTTGGATGCAAATGGGTCTATGAAAATAACCTCTGATGGGACTGTGGAATGGCATAAAGCACCCTTAGTCGTTCTCAGCAATCATCAAATAGAAGGAGTTGACTTTATAGAAACATTTGCACCCATGGCAAAAATGGTGACTATTAGGGTTTTTCTAACAGTAGCGGCAACTCAGCAATGGGAATTGCATCAGATAGATGTTCATAATGCCTTTTTGCATAGGGAACTTCAGGAAGAAGTCTACATGAAAATGCCACCCGAATTCCAGGTATCATCTTTGAAGAAAGTTTGTCGTCTCCGCAAATCTCTATATAGGTTGAAATAGGCCCCTTGATGTTGGTTTGCTAAGCTATCAACAACATTGAAGGGCTATGGATTTCATCAATCATATTCATATTACTCATTATTCATTTTCTAAATCGATTGTATTCGACCCAATATCCTAGTTTATGTGGATGATTTGATTATTTCAGGTAATGATGCTGAGGCTATTGTACAGTTTAAATCCTGTCCAAGTGTCACATAAAGCATTTGGAAGTTCTGAAATGTTGCTTAGGTGTTGAGGTCACCAGAAATCCTCATGGAATATTTTTGTGTCAGCGAAAATATGTGCTGGTTATTCTTTTAGAGGTAGGGTTGTTAGGTGCCAAACCTGCCAATGTTCCTTTAGAATAACAACATCATTTAGCTTTGGCTAAAGGAAAATTTCTTAATAATCCGAAGGGCTACCGCAACCTTCTGGGTCGTCTCATTTATCTTTTACTTTACTCATCCAGACCTATCATGTTGTGTTCATGTCCTTTCTCAATTCATGCGACAACCAAAAGAAGCACTTTAAGATGCGGCATTGAGGGTTGTACGGTATTTGAAAGGGAATCCAGGGCAGGGGATATTCCTTAGACATGACTGTGATCTTCAGCTCTATGGATGGTGTGATTCTGATTAGGCTGGATGCCCTTTGACTCGTCGGTCTCTTACTAGCTAGTTTGTCTCTTTAGGGCATTCTCCTATTGCTTGGAAGGCTAAGAAACAACACACAGTGTCACATTCTTCAGCGAAAGCATAGTATCACTCTACGGCTATGACCAATTCTGAACTTAAATGGCTAAAGGGGATAAATGGCTAAAGGGGATTTTATCATCTCTTGGAGTAAAACATTAACAACCCATGCAATTGTGTTCTAATAGTCAGGCAGCTTGACATATTGCTAGGAATCCTACTTATCATGGACAGACCAAGCATATCAAAGTTGATTGTCACTTTGTTCGGGATGCATTGGTCAAAGGTGTTATTCGTACGACTTTTGTCCCCACTCATGAACAACTAGCAGATATCTTCACTAAGGCATTGGACAGATCGCAATTTGAGTATCTTCTTCGTAAGTTGGGCATTTAAGACCTTCATGCACCAACTTGGGGGGGTATCGGGTTGGATGCTATTTTAGGCTCATGTACGTTCTTGTCATTATGTTGTGCTATTTTAGGCTCATGTATATGCCTGTCATTATGTTACCATATTCATAGCTACGTGTTTAGGAAAGTAGGAGGTTTATTCGCTTTATTTGCTCTACCATATTGATGTATATATGAGGTAGCATATGAATGGAAGGGCTGAGACTTTCTCTCCAAAAATTCAACTTATCCCTTGAATCATTAAGATCCATTCACATGCATGGTATAGAAAATGCATCTCTTCCTATTAGAACTAGTTTCATTTTGATTTGATAAGGGTCTAAGCCCCACTTATGTTAGATCTGGGGAAGTTAAGTCCTAGAGTTGGTGGAGTAATGACACATTATGGTGATCTTATCAGCTAAACTTACAATTTGCTTTCACTAGTCTCGACTATTTAAACTTTTTAAACTCTTATAAGCATGACATTTTTGTCTTTTTTAATTTAATCATTTGAGTATTGGTTTATAATACGACTTCCTACTCATGTGCCTCTATTACGATTAATTAGTTACATTTAAGATTTGTTGCATCTTTGATATATCCCTTTTTCTTCTTACCTAGATGGCCAATGATTTAAATGAGGAGGAAGCTATGGTCATTGGTTGTGTTAGAACAAAATAGAATGTTGTGTGTTAACAGGAACACAAATATGCAAAGTCTATTACCCTATAACACCCTCTAGTTTGTTTCCTCCTGTTTTCTGTTGTTAGTGGTTGTGTTAGAATAGAATGGTTGTGTTAATGGTTGTGCTCGAACATAACAGAATAGAACATTGTGTGTTGAGAGAGTTCCTGTTTTCTGTTAACAGCAACACAAATATGCAAAATCTTTAGTTTATAATGGTTGCATAAGCTCTAGTCTGTTTGCTGCTATTTTTTGTTGTTTGTTGTTTGCTGTTGTCTTTGGAAATACAACCCAAGCTATGAGTTATTATAGGCCTTTAACTAAAATCATGGCAGTGGTCTTTGGAGTTTGGATTGGAGGAGTTTTCCTGGTTGGAAAGGATGGTTGATGGTTCTGTTGTCTGTGTTGGTTGCTTGTCCCCTGCAATATTATTATTGCTTTAAAATCATGGCCTATGTAAAAATTATAAACATTGAAGTTATGAAGTGATCATTTTAAACCAAATAGTTGTATAGTTTAAAGCTGAATCATAAGAATTCATTACTTCTTTCACACGTAATGGTAAGATAGTGGGACTTGATGTGTACAACTTTGCTCTTATAAATCAATTATTAAAAAAGAATATACCTAGCTAAATTTGTAAGGCAATATGTTACTTCTTTATAATAGATGACTGAGGATGCAACATTTGGGAATGATTTGACAACCTATATTCCACTATTTTTTATAAGAATGCCAGATTGTAAGTTCTACAATGTACCAATCACTGAGAGCAGTAAATTCTATGTGTCTTTCTCTACAAGAGGTGGGGAGAAAAAATGTGAGATTGCACCAAACTAATCAACATGTACAACACTATCTCCCACTTTCAATCAACACCTTCACATAATGTTTAAGTTCAAATTTTCCACTAAAAGCTACACATTCTTTCTGTTTCACATAATTTATTACTTGTACACCTTCACATAATTTATTGTTTGTACCCCAATTTACAGTTTCAAGGATAGTTCGATTCCTTTCTGGTTAGTAGTTGTTTGACAGGCGAATCCAACTCATCAGAGGTA
The DNA here is from genome assembly GCA_029747015.1 of Carnegiea gigantea. Lineage (NCBI taxonomy): Eukaryota > Viridiplantae > Streptophyta > Magnoliopsida > Caryophyllales > Cactaceae > Carnegiea > Carnegiea gigantea. Next base: position 231,752 of record JAKOGI010000184.1, on the reverse strand, counting down.
TCTTAACAAGAAAATTGATGCGTATGATGAAATGGCTATTGTGGTTAGAAAGGATATTGCTCGAGGAAGTGGTGCCAAGTCATTTGATGATGCTGAGATACAATCACATGGAATTGCGAATCTGGAAGAAAAAGATGACGGTGACAATGAGTTCATGAAAGAAAAGGATAAACAATCAACTTTAAGTGCACCATTAGAATTAAGAAAAGGTCGAAAGAGAACCTGTGATGACGATTTGGAACTTTAAAATATCTCCACCCAAATGGCAGACGTCACTATGGCTCTACCAAAGATATCTAAATCCAAGCTCAACATCGACCTTCTTTATCAAGAAGTGATGAAAACTGAAGGGTTTGAAGAGGATCTTTTGGGTAGTGCTCTCGATCACCTCGTAGAGCGTGAAAATCTTGCAAAGAGCTTTCTAGTGAAGAGCGACAAGCTGATAAGGATTTGGTTTGAAAAATTCAAGGAGAACAATTGAATGAAGTGATATTTCTCATCCACCTAACCCTTTGTACCCTCTTTTTTTTAGGGGGGTCTCCCCTTTTTTGGTTAAGGAGAACAAAGATATTATTATGACTTTGTAAGCCCTATTTGATGACTAAGTTGACTGGTTATCTATTAGCTTAGCCTATTCGTACCAAACAGTTGGGAATTATTGTCTTGGAAAATGATTTTTCATTCTACCAAACAGCAGAAAATGAGGTGGAAGGAAAATGATTTTTCATTCTACCAAATAGTAGAAAATGCAAGTGGAAAATTATTTTTTTGGGGAAAATATTTTTGATGGAAAATGATTTTTTGAAAAAATGATTCCCCCCTCCCCACTAAACACACCCTAAATGAAGATAAATATTTTGATATAAGACACAAATGAAGTATTTTTGAATTAATTTAATTGATTTATCATATCATTTAAGATTACTAAATTATTGATAATTATAATAATTATCCATTATTAAGCTTAGAAATTAGTTGGCCACGCACATTAACATAGATGAAGATGATGCCCTAATAAGAAGATATGGAAAACAAAAAGAAAAATAAAGCGATGAAAAAAAAAAAAAAAAACAGGAAGGCATAATTTCAATTACATTTATTGGCCTCTTAAAATGGATCAACACAAACCTGCAAAATTTAACTTGAAACTCTAAATTTGCATCAGATTACAAAAAGCCAAAAAATGGTAGCTTTATTTGGATTCAAATCCAAGTTAGCACGAACTGAAGAGAACCCTATCTAGACTTTTCATCCAAGATAACCTATTTTATAGGATAGTTTTATTATATAAAATATTAATTAACTTGACATGAACCTGAAGTAAAATTAATATGATCCAAATTGAACTCAGATTGGAAGATCATCATCTCGAATATTATGGGGATTAGGTCCCACTCTAATATTACTTATCCGGAATGAGAGTGTAAAATGAAATTTTACACACACACATACACACCAAACGAGAAGTTACACCAATATTTTGATGGAAGTCTTCCGGAGTTGCCCAAATAATATGAGACACAATCCTTGAGAGTCTTAGTAGTGCAAACTACAAATTTATTATAATGCAAAATTTCTAAATTTTTGGGACTAGGGTGGCCTAGCCTACAAAGCCAAACAGAAGTAGGTTGCTGAATAGTAAAATTTGCTAAGAGAACAGATAAAGCCATGGATAAGGGAATAGGGTGGAGATCTCCGCTACTTGCAACCCGAAGAAGGACCATCCTTAGTTACCTTATCTTGTATGGAAATAAGAACTCATCAAAATTATTTGACAATTGTTATCACAACATAATCTTTTTATGGAAATCAAATTTTGTTTCAATTTAGGGACATTACAAATAAAGTCTAAACACAAAGGCTTAGCCGCAGTTTTAAGATAGCATCACCAACATGAGATATCAGAAGAGACTATTATTTAATAGAGACAAAGAATGTGGATTTACAAGCAAGATTACCATCAAATGGAGTCATACAAGCAAATGGCCTAGAGTTTGGATCGCAAATTTACTGTTCTCCATCAACAAGAGATATTATAATAAAGGAAGCAGTGATATATTTAGGACTGGCTCCAACAGTAGTAGGCAAACGCGGATACTGTAAAGCGAAATAGGTAGAGCTAAAACATGTCTAACAAGTAACGTTAATGGGTTGGACCCTAAAATCTCTAACTGAAATTAGTTACATGCAAAAGAAGGATTAGCACACATTGGTGCAAGAGTATAAAAAAACACGAATAGACTTAATTAGCTATGTGTATGCTTGTAAGCATGCTCTGAGAGGAAGACGAAGAATTTTGCTATGTTTGATTGCCACAACCCTCGCCACGATTATTATTCTTGTGATTATTATTATACTTCTAGTTGCCATTTGGTTTGCCCTTATTGTAAGGATCCACCTGCTCGAGGATATAATCCCCCACGAGTGGTTTGATGCTTTTGCTTGGGTGTTTTATTTTTAATTTTTTTGGGAAAAGAGAGCTAGTTGTTATTTGTTTTTTTATTTTCTAAAAAATGACAGAAATTAGTGGATTGAACCAGGAAGCTAGTTTCTAATTTTAACCAAGAACTGATGGGTTCCTGGACTAAAATTCAGTCCAAATTTTCCTAGTCCTAATCCAAGAACCGAGTTTCTTACCTGGTCTAGGAATCGGCCAGTTCCTGGGTCAGATTAGGACCATTTTCCCTAGTCCAGATAGCCTTACTGTCTAGGATTAGTACTACTATATTGAGTGTAGAAATCAGAAAAGAGCTAGAAAATAAGAAAGAATACAAATAATTAGGATTATACAATTTAATAGAGCTACCACTGACTTTTTAGGAAAACTTGCAAACCAAGTATCTTTTCCAAGTGAATCATACTGGTAGGGGCAACCGAAGGGACGAACCAATTCAACTTTAAAAAGGTTTTTGAAAAGCCCCCATACAATCCCAAGTGTGGAGACTCATCTTGACTCCTTAGTCTCGAACCGAGGATCCAGATTCGGGGGTGAAGGTACGTTGATCGATGGTGTGCATCACATCACCGTCTGTCATCACTAACAGCCTCTAAAGCTTTAATTATGATAACATACAATCATACAAACATTAGTAATATTTCGTATAAAATCATGCAAAAAGGTACAATATTTAGTCTAATGCGAAGACAGGTAACACAAAAAATTTATAGCGTGCGAGAACTACCTAAAAGGTTACACCTTTATTGACTTATAAGAACACAACAAGAATGAAAAGAGAAAACAAGAAGAGAAAGATGAAATTATTACCCTCAGGTCAACCCACGAGATTAGCTGGGGAACTTAATGGAGTGATTATGGTGCAGATCTTGTATGAGGGATTCAGGATTGTAGTTAAATAACAATAATTTTCTCATAATCTCTCAAGTGATCTCTCAACTGCTATGCTCTCACAAATTGAGTTGGTTCTCACTGATTGATTGATTGCCCATTCTATGCTTCTTTTTTCTCTTTTTTTTCCTCTTCCCTTCTTTTTTTCCCTTGAGGCACCCTTCTTTTATAGGTGATAATGATATGGACTCTGCCTAGGAAAAGAAGACATATTCCTAATTGTATTAGCCTTAATGACTTTTCTAATGATATGAGGAATCTGCCTTTTAACTAAACGCGCCTGTAAAATACGCGCCTGTAAAATATGCACTAATAATCAAGTTGGACTTGAACCCGGGAAAAAAGGAGCAAAAAAGGGGAAACCGATCGACTTCCAGCCACGCTAAGTAGGCCGGCTCTTAGGCCCAATGGGCTTTACTGACTTGGGCTACCTCTCCTCTAATTGGACTCTCATTATCATCATTTTTTTGCTATTTTATTTTGATGAATCACCTCACTCGGTCTCTTATTTCACCATTGGGTTAATTTCCTCATCATCGGGCGATTAAAAATTCGATTGTCATTTCTAGGTGTCTACAGTTAGTCCTCACTTTAATTGAGCCTGGGCAAGGCGAAGGTCAAAGTAAGTGCTTAAAATTTTGCCTTAATTTGGACGTCTTGAAGTCTTGGCACCTATCCATCCTTGTTGAAGTGTTTTAACCTTGACTGCTGTTGGATCTAAAAGTCCAACACCTTGCTTTCTTTTATTCTGAAGTAGATAACTTTATCCCTTCACCGGATTAGCAGACCTTAGCTACTAGTCTAGTCATTTGTCATCTAATCGGTAATTCTTCAATCATCGTCTGATTTATGCACTGATAACCCTTTGATCATTGTGCAATTTATATGTTGATAATCCTTCAAAATCCTTTGATTATCATCTGATTCACACGCTGATATTCCTCTAATCATCTTGTGATTTACATACTAATAATTCTTCGGCTATTGTCCTATTTACACACTAACAATTCTTTGATCATTGGGCAATTTACGTACTGATAATCCTTTAAAATCCATTGATTATTGTCCTATTTACACATCGATAATTCTTTGATCATCGTGCGATTTATGTACTGATAATCCTTCGGCTACTTCTGTGATCATTGACCAATTTATGCCCTAATAATTCTTTGATCATCGTGCAATTTACATACTGATATTTTTCAGCTACCTCTTCAATCATTGTCGGATTTATGCATTGATAATTCTTTGATCATCGTGAGATTTACATACTGATAATCCTTCGGATACTTCTTTGATCATCGTATGGTTTATGCACTGATAATCCTTTGATCATCGTGGTATTTATGTACTGATGATTCTTAAGATTGATGATCTGATTCCCACCTATTTTGATGCATGCTTATGGCCTCAATTTGCATAGGGAACTGACAAATACTCACACTTGCCATCACTTCTTCTTTTTCTTTGTTTCTTTGCTCTTTTCACTAGTTTGTGCATCTCCCTCTTTAGGGAACCAGCCAGTTTTCTAGCTATGTATTTTGTCCTTTTATTTGCAAGATTCTTGTGCAAACTTAGCATGCATGATGATGGGTACCGGTCGGCCTCTAGTATAACTGCTTTTAGTTTTGTTTCTTCTTTGCTTCTAGCTCCTTGGATGCATTGAACTTTGTGTTGTTTCCCTCGATAGAGATGTCGGCTAGTTCCCTCGGCGTGGCCCTCCTTTTTTTTTTTTTTTTTTTGCTTGCTTCCTCTTGCTTTTAGTTCCTTGGATGCTTATTGTTTGGGAAGGTACCTCTAGGTAGAACCCGACAGTATGCACGTCTCTTGGTTTGCCTTCTTTTTCTATAAATAGCCTCGTCTCCTTAATTCACACCATCCTCTTGGTCTCAAATGTGTATTCTTAGCTTCTACTTGCTCATTCATTTCTTAGTTGTGTTTTGAAGGAAAATCTTGAGCATAAGAAGAGCTCGTCCTCCTTGTAGGGAGGTAAGGCTTCCTCAAGAATGTTTCATTGAAAGTGAGTGAGGGCCTGTCGATATCTTGGATGGACATGACCTTTTCACCATGCATCTAGCCATGCTGCTATAAATGTAGTAAGAGTTTATTTTTCTCACTACTTGTTTTCTTACTACTTGCCTCCTTAATTTCCATCTAGCATGGACCTGAAATATGTCCTCTTCTTTCTTTTACAGGATGATAGAATTTAGGGCACTGGTGCCCTTAGAAAGTTCATGCTTAAGGTTGGTGCATGGAGGGCTCAAATTCAAGCTGTTGTAGAAAATGTGTGATTTGGCGCCCTTTACTCTGCATTACGTGGGGTGGTGGACTTAACTGATCATTTCACCACTTGTGGGGTGCTTGAGCGATTTGGCATACCACTTACACGTTTCACCTCCCTTTCAGTGAGGTGACTATCACTCCTTTTGATTTCGCTATGCTAATAGGTCTTGGTTTTCATAGGAGAGTTGTTAGTCTATCAGGAGGATTTTCGTGTTCATCATAATCAACTCCTTCATCTCTTTGGGCCAACGCGGGATTTACTCCTCCTGGAGATCACTTCTCCTACAGTATCCTGGAGGATTTAATGAATGATGATGAGCGGTGGGCCCAACACTCTTCGGATCAACAATCCCAGTTAATTCTCCCTTTCCTTCTTGGTATGTCTATCTTTGCTAACCTCAGCAACCACTACCACTTCTATTACTTAGTTAACTTGGTTGACTTAGATAGGGTGAGGTATTTGAACCAGGGAATTCCCGCATATTCAACCTTAATTCGAGGAGTGCGCCAAGGAACCTGGAAGGTTGAGTGCACCCGTGGAAGCAATATACAAGTATACCCCTTGGGGGAATATGGAGAGTTATTGACGTAGGATTCCTCTTCCTTCTCTCTTTTTTTTTTCCCCTCTTTATTAATGACACCTAACTTCCACTGTTTTATGCAGGCTTGGTTTTACAAGTATTTTCCAACTCTTTCACCATGATCTCGAGCGCCTGTGAATTTTCCTAAAATGGTTTCAGGGACTAAGGAAAACCAAATTAGGAAGCAGTTCGAGTCGGGAGATCTTCAGCATTTCCGTGTAGCTATTAACGCTCTGAGAATGGTAAAGTCCTTTTTATTCTGTAAAATAATTTAGTGAAAGAGTTTTCCTTCTACTAAATTTTCTCTTTTTTGTAGGCAGACTTTCACCTATGGAGGAGCCGTGTTCTTCCTCCTGAAGTTGAAGCTGCTCAGTTTTATACCTAGCTAGTTACTTCCTAATTTATTAGTCAGTGTCCCCAGTTCTTTCCTTAGAGCCCTCCTCGGTCTATGTTCTATATGACAGCACTTTCCCTTCAGGACATGATAGAAATCAAGGAGGGCATTCACTTCATCTACAACATTAAGGCAACTATAGGGCTTATCTCAGATGCCTTATGACCCATTTGGTATGTGTACTTTATGCTCTTATGCATTCGTCTTATTCTTGACATCTTAAATCCCTAATTTGTAGGTTAGGGCTACTGAAGCTCCTGTCCTGAGCCTAAACATTGAGGTGTCTAGAGAAGGGGGAGAGGCTACTTATGTGGAGATTCCATTAGTTCATGGATTCGAATGCCCAGAACTACCATTTTCTCCCACCTTTACTAGGGTAAGTATGTCGCTTACCTTATTTTTAAGTTGGTCAGCGACGCTTCTAACTATTCCTTCTCTTTTTAGTACAAGTGCCAGCAATTGGGGCTGATAGTACACGACTTCTATTCCTTGGGAAGGGCATTTATGAACTTTTTCTCCTATCACCATCCTGACATTGATGGTTGAGATTTTCTCCTCGAACTGAGGTTATATTTCATCTTCCCTTATTAATGCTTCTTATTCTACACCTTAGGGTCATGAAGAATATGTTCGATTATAAAGGTCTTGTTCTTCTCAATCTAGAAGATGTTCTTCTGCTAGGGCTCAAGATGTTCCTGAGTCTTCCCATGCTCAAGGTAGGACCCCTCATATCGAGTCATCGTTGGAGGTGGAGGAACTTTAGATTTACTACCCTATAGATCCTTATGCCTTGTCAACTTCGCTATAGGAACCTTATGTACCTCATATTTTATATGGTGATTCCTCCTCTAAGGTGACGCATAATGGTCCTCCTCACCATTCTTGGGCTCTCGCGGCAACCCTTGTACTAATGTGGATACTAGTTGTGCTTTGGTTGATTATAGATAAGCTTTGGGCTATGTGTGATAGAAGTGGCTTGCTACATAATTAGTAGGGAAAGTTTGCTAGGACTATGTGTGATGCTTTTGACTATGGCCCTGTAATTTTATTTCACTTTTCATGCAACACTAATATAAGAAAATGTTATGCATATTCGTACTGACTCTAATGCACATTAGCCCCTACTCCCCTAAAAAATAAAAATACTTAAGAAAGAAAGCACAGGATAAGCAATGAGAGGGCATTGTGGTCCTGAGTAGTAATCCAAGACGTTACTAAATAATAACCATTTTACAACTAGCTGAAATTTATAAGTTAAGCCTGGAATAAATGAAGTAAAAAAATAAGAAACGGCAGTGGCCCAATCATAACCCAGGGTGTTGGGCGGTATCCTTTATTAACGGGCCCTGTTGCTGAATTTGCTTAATTTGTTTGTCAAGCTCAAATTAAATTCGATATCCCCTAGTGTAGTCAAGAAGCCAGCTAGTACCAAGGCCTATTTGGAAATAACATTACTGCTACTATAAATTAAGACTTCCTATGCTCCGAATTTTCATCAATTCAGAGTAAGGTTTTATGAAAAAATAGTTGTCATGAAAGAGTTGATTTCTTGGCTCCTCTCCCTTGATTCTACTGTCAAACTTGACTTTAAGAGCTCCCATCTAGGTAGTCTTTTTAGCTTGTGCCAAGTTAAAATTTCCTTCAACCTTTTTAGAGTTGCCCCCACCTCTAGGATCCCGAATTCCATATCTTTCATTTTGGATTGCGAACTTTACCGATTAGTGGAGAAATTTAGTGCTATCCTTGGCTTTTCTGTTTATGTCCTCCTACGTTATTGGCCACCTCTAGTAACCTTTCTGCTCTCTATCATCATTCCTTGGGTTTAGATGACAAGAGTGTGACCACCATATTGTTCGGGAATGAAGTAGACTTTGTTGCCCTAATTTCTTATCTATAGAAAAATGGTCGGGCTATCAACAACGATTTCAGCCTTAAGGCTACCATTCTATGTCTTCTTTGTGCTTTCTTATTCATACGTGATAGTTCGAATAGGGGCCTTGCACCTTTGTCAAGTGTGGTCCAGGAGATGCATTGTGACCGAACTCCTATGCCCTTCATTGTTGCTAAGACTATCTTATTTCTGGACCGACTCCATCCTCATCTAGATTAATTTTCCTCGGGCATCCCACTTTTGGTACAGGTATCCTCTACGGCATGGAAACCGGCTAGTTTTTGAGTCTCCTTTTTAGCTTTTCTTCCTTTTTTTGTGTAATACCAACTAGTATTTGGACCCTACTGATTTTTTTGGGTTGGTGTGCAGATCTGGCTATTGGGAAATTTGAGGTTGATAGAGATCCCTAGGAATGTGGATACATATCTTACCTCGTAATTTTGCCAAAGATGACGACTATATAAGGATCAGTCCAAGGATAGCTGGATCAGCTTCCTAAAGAAAGATCTTCCATTCCATTGGATGGTTCGTTGGTGGCACATACGGCACTTTGTCTCTAACAGGAAGACACTTTCCTACGTCCGGCTTCATGGCTTATTTAAAGGAACCTATTACTTTCCAACTCGACTAATGATGCAAATGTGATCATATACAACAACATCCTTGCAGTGGACTGTTGTGTCCCTAAAGTTTACAAGAATGAATATTCTCATATCTGGTTGTGGAAGAACTAGTGGCTTGACCTTCCCATCATTGTGCTGCCATCTGTCCTACACTCTCTACATGTCTCTAAGCAGTATCTGGAGTGGATGACCGAACATAATACTGAGGTGAGAAAGACAATTTGTGCTAACCTAATCTTGATTAAGAGCAGGAAAAAAAGATGACTTATATCAAAATGGAAAGAAAAGAGCAAAGGATCCTGCCCCTCACAAGACACCCCCACCTATTTGTAAAGAAGTTAAAGAACGATGAGGAGTTTAAGCTTTGCCTTTTATATGTTTTGCTACTAAAGTTTAGTGCTTTTCCATAGTAGAATGCTATTAGGACTTTTTATTTCGTGTTGTATGCTTTAAAAATTTTGGATGGCAATAAAAGTGTTGGTTTTTGCTGTAATTACCATAAAACCCCTTACTTCATACTTCTTCTACTTGGATCAGCTTTTCTGTGTCCAAATAATTTTTTGGATTTGGTTAGGTCGGGCCAGTTAAGGCTTGCTACATATTCAAAATACAGAATCAGGCCTTCGTAGTTCATTAAACTTTTTTTTTTCCTTTTTCTTCAGGCCTTGGATGGGCCTTGGAACTTGTTATGAGTTCAGCTAACAGTCTGTTGCACACTTTTAGGCATAGTACTTCTTTGATTGATTGAGATTAGTATACTCAGTATATTCCTCTTCATTCAAAATCCATAAGTTTCACAGCTCCCCCTGGTAGTGTGGTCTTTATGATGTATGGTTTAAACTAGTTGGGCCTAAATTTTCCCCTTGGGTCCTGTATTGGTGCCTTGATTTCCTTCAAAATCTCTTGGTTTGGCTTTCTTATTGAAAGCTCTTGAGATTCTAGCTTGATAGATCTAGATGTTATGTAATTCTTGTAACCTTCTCTCACCTACCATTACCAATTCTTTATACCGAGCTTTTACCGATTCTGACTCTAGAATTTGGCTTTCAATGATCACTCTAAGTGAGGGCATTGCTATTTCAATTGGCAGGACTGCTTCCATTCCATACACGAGGGAGTATGGTGTTGTACCTATAAAGGTCCGTATTGGCGTCCTATACCCCAAAGGGCAAATGGGAGTTTATCGAGCCAATCTTTATAATTCTCGGCCATTTTTTCAATTATCCTCCAGACATTTTTGATGGTAGCTTTGACTGCTCAATTTGCCTGAAGGCAGTATGATAATGAGTTATGATGCTGAATTATATACTTTTTAAGTAGAATAGTGACTTCCCTTTTGACGTGGCTCCCTTGATCACTTATTAGTTTGTGTAGAACCCTATACCTACAGATGATGTTATTAAGGAGGAACTTGGGCACATGCGTTGAAGTAATTTTTATAGAAGAGGCCGCCTCTACCCATTTTGTGAAGTAATCAATTGCTACAATCACATATTCATTTCCCCCGGTCCCTTTTGGGGTAATTTTTCAGTTTATGTCGATGCCCTAGATAGAAAAAGGCCATGGAGAGGTTAATGTCGAGGGGAAGGAAGGAGGTTGATGTTTCAAGTTAGCCTACACCTGGCACTTATGGCACCTTCTCATATATATGCATAGCAATCCCCCTCATTTGATATATGCATAGCAATCCCCCTCCATTGTAGACCAAAAATACCCTAACCTTTGAACCTTTTTGGCTGGCATTTCCCATTCATGTGAGGTCTGCATTTCCCACCATAAACGTCTTTCATGGTCTCACAAGCCTCATCCGGGGTTACGCAGAGTAAGTTTATGCCCACGTCTGTTTTCTTGATGGACTGCCTTTATCCTCAAAGTATTATCAAGCCAACAACCTTAATGCTCACTAGGCTTTTGGAGAAGATCTTGGTGGATATTCCTTCTTGGTTAGGTACTGATAAATGTCGTACCACCAGGCAACGAGGTTTCAGCATTGTACACTTTGATGGTTTAGCAATATGCCAGTTTACACCTCCATCCACTGTTATCGACATTGAATGGTCACCCTAGGGATGTTAATCATTAAGGCAATTCACTAAGGCATCTGCAAACTAGTTGCCTTCTCATGGGAGATAAGTGTATGCAATATGGGTAAAATGCTTAGTGAGATCTATAAAGTAAGATTATATGAAGCCAACGCTTCGCTTCTTACCTTCCATTTATGGGATAGCTTATTAATTATTAAATTGAACTCTCCATATACCTGTAACTTCTTAACCCCTATGTCTATGGCAGCCTGTAATAGAATGATGTAGGCTTTAGATTTTGCCATGTTGTTAGTAACCTTAAAGTCTAGTTTAACTGAAATAGCAATATGTGCTCCTTCCGATAATGCCAAGAGGATGTCTACTCCAAATCCTTTCTGATTGGAAGCCCCATCAAAGTACATCATCCATAGACCTTCTTCCACATAGAGGATTTCTTCATGGGCAAGCTAAAATGTTTATCCCGTTGGTCTTTTGTCGGTAAATCCGCCAAAAGTCAAAAACATCCCATCGCTTAATGGACTTTTGTGGCATGTAATGTAGGTCAAACTTCGACAACATTACAGTACACCTAGCCACTTTGCCATTTATTACAGGTTGTTGGAGCAAATATCTTACGGGATCCATTTGAGTTACCACATGTATGGTGTGGCTTAGCATGTAGTGTCTAAGCTTCTTGGTTGCTCATACTAATGCCAGGGTGGTTTTTTCCAAGCTCGCATGGCGGATCCCGTATCCGAGGAACTTTTTACTTATGCAGTAAATGTCCCTTCTTCTCCCTCTATTTTCTGGGCTAGCATAGCCCTCATGACAATGTCTATCGATATGATCTATAAGGTTAAAGGAGTGGCTGCTTGTGGGGGCATTAGAACTGGTAGATTAGACAAGTACTCTTTGATTTCATCGAATGCCCCCTTACACTTTGGGCCCATTAAATCCTTGTTCCTTTCTTCAATTTCTTAAAGATAAGCCCACATACCATTGTCAGCTTTGATATAAAGCGACTAATATATTGTAGATGTCCAGAAATCCTCGTATCTGCCTTTCTATCTTGGGTGGTTGCATTTCTTGCGTTGCCTTAATTTTCAAAGGATTAACCTCAATTCCTCAAAGACTGACGACGTGGCCGAGCAGCTTGCGCGAGGTGACTCCAAATGAGCATTTATGTGGATTTTAGCGCATGTTGTATTTCCTAGGTCTAATAAAGAACTTCTAAAGGGCTTGAACATGACCATCCCTCTACTTGGATTTCATGATCATGTCGTCCACATGTACCTCAGCCTCTTTGTGCATTAAGCCATGCAACAAGGTAGTAGTTGTCCTTTAATAGGTCACCCAGGTATTTTTTAATCCAAACAACATCATAGTGTAATAATAGGCTCCCGATGGGGTAATGAAAGTAGTTTTTCCCATGTCTTCTACTGTAAGCTTGACCTGATTGTTACCTATGCATCTACCCATAAAAGAAAGGAGAGTGTGACCGTCCATGTTGTCGACCAAAACATCTATGTGTGGCAGTAGGAAATCATCTTTTGGGCTTGTCTTGTTGATGTCCCTGAAATCTACACCCATTCTTACTCTCCAGTCCTTCTTTAGGACTGGTACAACATCTGATACTCACTGTGGGTAGTGCATAACCTTAATAAATCCTACATCCAATTGTTTCCACACTCCTTCCTTTATTTTCAAGGTCCATTCTTTCCTCATCCTTTGGAGTTTCAGTTTTACTGGTTTTGCATCTAGATAGAGAGCAATTTTGTGCTTTGTAATGTCCTGACCAATGCCTGGCATATCTTTGTAGGACCATGCAAAGGCATCCATGAATTGTTTTGGAGGTGCAATAAAATTTTCTTGCTCCTATTTTGATTTTCCTATTTTGATTTCTCGAGCTTCATCGGGTATCCCCAAATGGATTAGTACTATGTCTTCAATTATGTAAGTCTGATTTTCATGGTCTTCTATTGCCTTGATTAATTCTTATGGAGTTTCTTATTCATTTTCATTATAAGTGTAAAGCATTCAGATGGAAAGGAGTGAGACAAGTCATAAACAGAAGAGTTCATCTTATTGCGATTTGAAATAGATACATTTGATGCAGTAATTAAAGGCACAGAAGCTAAAGACTGGCTCCTAGACCTTATCTTAGACTCCCTAAACAACCCCCTTATTTACGGTAAACAATTTTCCTTCCTCTTCAGCTACCCAAGTTAATTGCTTGCAACGCTTAGCTTGAACTTCTATGATGAAGTTAGTAAGATCGAATCCGCTGTTAGACATAGCGAGACAGAGAGCAATAGTAGGGTCTTCTTTCTTCCTGCAGCTTGACCGAACAGCATCCTAAAGTTGTTACTTTCGGCCAGATCCACCCAGTCTTTTGTGGACCTTTCTTTTTCCTCAGTAATAAACACTTCTTCCAACAGGTGGTAGTCGTTAATATTTCTAGCCCTAGCACTAAGAGTCCTTTTTCTTTTATATAGCAAGGTTCAGGAAAGCTATAGAAGGGGAAGTTGTCTCCTTCACATAGGAACTATCATTGAGAGTGAGAGGATAGGGCCTAACAGTGTAGTTCTTTTGGTACCCCCTCTTACCAGTAGTTTTCTGGGCTTGTCTTCATGCCTAGGCTTGACTATCTCTTCGGGAGTTAGGTGGTATCAAATCCAAACTTACAGTCTTCCCTCTACGTCATGGGGAAGGTAGTCCATCCCTATGCTCTCCATCTTATAGCCATTCCTAGAAAGTAGGCCCACTTCTTTAGGATGGAATTGAGATTTAGATTAGAATAAGGATCAAAGTTGAAAGCAGCTTTGTCCTTTTCTAATGCCGCCACCATTTCAAAATTATAGAATTCTTCATTATCGCGATCATGCTTTATTTCTAGTAATGGGCCCTTACTTGTGATCATAGCACCTAGGTTGTCACCTTCAATAGTCACTACTTAGCCTTTTATTAACATCTTATCTTTTTGATGTAAAGTGGAGGGAACTGCCTGATGGTTATGAAGCCATGGCCTTCCCAAAAGTAGGTTGAAGGTAGCCTACATATCGAGGACTTAAAACTTTATTTTCTCAATAGGGTCCATATTAATGGGAAAGTGAATAGTACCCAGCACCAACCTCTTTAAATTTTCGTATGCCTTTAAGTGAGTGGATCGTGCCGAGAGCTATTTCTCTTTGACCCCTAATCTTTTGGCTGTCCTCCAAGGACAGACATTCACAGCTAAATCATTGTCGACCAAGACTAGACCTACATACTTCTGAAGGCAGGTTATAGTGAGATAGAGGGTGTTGTTGTGCGCTACACCTGTTGCCAGGAGATCTTCACTACTAAAGGTTATAGTGTCTTTGCCAGTCATAATTAAGGTTATCATCTCTTTTGGAGTAACTTCATGAGATACCTTAATTTTTTTCAATTCCTCTGTTAGGAGTTGTCTATGCTTCTAAGACGCCCCTATGAGCTATTATATACTTACATCTACTTTAAGTTTCTTCAGCTGCTTCATCATCGGATCCTATTCTTAGGAGAATGTTGCTTTCTCTTTCTCAGGGGCATGTCGTGGGACATCCGTAGTCTAGTGTCTCTCGGATCTCATAAGGTACTGGACTATCGCCTGGTCCTCCTTTCCCCAAAAGCCCTCTTCTTGATCCTCTCCCCCCCCCCAAAAAAGTTATCATGTCTTACTTTGGCGGGCAAGTTATAGACGTCGTCTTCATCACTTTCCCAAAGGCTAAATATTTCTATGATTGGTGTAGGCATGTTTACCCTTAGTTTTGAGCTACTAATATCTTGTATGAACATGGACTAGTCCTATTCTTTCATTTGGACCTCAATAATGAAAATATTTTCATGATTCCCAAGTGGACTCCTATCATTATTAGGCTTTTAAGCTACTTTAGGCAATGAAGGTTGTCTAGATTTAAACATCTTCTCTAACTGATTTATGAAAGTCTAATAATCTTCAGTATTGTGTCCTCGTGACCGACGGTATTTGAAGAACTTGCTTGGATCAAAGCATTTAGACTGCCTGAAGGATTCAGTCAATGGTATAATTTTAGGAAGATTGATCCTCCCTTTAGCCAGGACTTGTTCCAAAGCTTGGGTGTAAGTAGTCCCTATAGGGGTATACTCGGTAATACAATTTACTGCATGTACTTTCTTGGAGCTAATAGCCTTCTCATCCTTATTTTGGTGATTATTTCTTCGGTTGTTTCCTGTCTTAGCTGGTACCTCCTTTGACAGTTCTTCCTCTACTAGCATACCGACCTTTCTTAATGGTGTAAAACTCTCAAATGAGGTGTTGATAGTATGAGGGCCGAAGCTTTCTAATGAACAACCTTACTTGATCTATCTCAGAGGGTCAACCTACCATGTGGGCAGCCTTTACCCCCTATCTGGCCAAGTAGTAAGCAAATCCTTCTTTCTCTTTTTACTTAAGTAACTCCAGATCCCTGAGTGTGACTAGGAGATCAGTGTTATAAGAATATTGGTTCAGGAATTCCTTGCATAGATCATCCCAATTCGCGACCTTTCGTTGGTCAATAGTGTTATACATGACTTCCTTGTGCAAAGTCCAAGAGAATATTAAGTGAAATTCCTCATATGGTGGTGTGGATTTTCAGTCCCATGAAACTTGATATCAGGCATGCTGAATTTTGACGGCAGCTTCCCTTTT
Organism: Carnegiea gigantea; assembly: GCA_029747015.1. NCBI lineage: Eukaryota > Viridiplantae > Streptophyta > Magnoliopsida > Caryophyllales > Cactaceae > Carnegiea > Carnegiea gigantea. The sequence goes on along the minus strand of JAKOGI010000184.1, from coordinate 215,923 downwards.
GGGATTGGAGTGAATTCTACATAATTATTAAAGTAGTTATTGAACATCAAAGATTCATTAAGCAACTGGTCTATGCAATCTACACAGGGATCAACTTAGGAAGTGTTCCTCTATAGTTCTTTTTTCTTTTCATCCTTTAATTCTCGCTTTTCTTTATCATTCTCCTCTTGGGGTGGAGGAGTTTGTTCATTCTTATGTATTCAAGTCTCCTTACTGAGGTTCAGAAATGCGACCACTATTGACTCTACCTTCTTGTCAGTTTCTTCCATCTTAGCTTGCATGTTCTCAATTACCTTAATGAGTTGGGCGAGTTCATTGTTCCCTACCATTAGAATAGGCGCATGACTTCCCTATGACTTTGACCTTGACTATGACCTAGCCGATGAAGCTTCTACCAGTTATTCCTTAAATAAACGTCTCCCAGTTGTTGGGCTTCGCTCGTGCACCTTCTGAGGCCTCCCTATCTTGGTAAATATGGGAGAGTGCTCAGGATTGACGCATCTAAATACTTTAATAGTACGATGATTGAATGTACTATGAAAATCTAAGACTGAAGCCTAGTAAGCAGGCTGTATGTTGACTCAAATTGACGCAGAACGGGCCGAACTTATCTAAAGCTACCGGTCGACCTCCGTACTGACTCTTTTCCTTTTTAATTCTAAGTCCAAATCTATCTTGATGTAATCTGACTACCATAAGGCCAACCAGCCACTGGAATTTTCCTAGTTCCAAACTAACGGCAACTCTAGACTGTTACCTGGATGCAAACTTTTTTTGTTATTTTTTTTTTTATAGATAACTAGTCATACTTATAACTTGGTCTCCTTTTAAGACTTTTACTCCCTAGACCAAGGTTTGAACCTAGTCAAGTTTGAGGTCGAGAGTCCCTTGGGTTCAATTGGCCTTGAAGCCAGCTCGGTCTATAACCCTAGTCAATAAGTTTGACCTCTACTAACTTAGGCTCTTCTAAAGCCTAAAGCATCAATGCATAAACCTTAGGGCTAAACAGTTAAACCATATAATAACACGTCCAAGCATGCATATGAACTCCAATTCTAAACCAAGGTTCTAGGTTACAAGGGTTTTAGGTTGGGTTTATAATAGTCTTCCCGTGACCCAAACACTCTGCACGTCATCCATGGGTTGCATGGTAAGACTTGGATGTTTTGGTTGCTTCGCTAAGTCGTGTGGACCGAAAAGTGTGTCACGAGTGAGTGAATCAATTGCATGTTCGGTTGAGTCTAGTGGACCCACTAAGTAGCCAACTAATCTCCCGAAGGATAATAATGGGTTTGCGCAACTTAGAGGTGTCATCATCCCACATAAGGCAGCCCCTTTAGTGTATAATGCCTAATGCAAGTGTAATTAAAACTATTTCCCATATTGAATTTCAGATCTCGCCCACTTAAAGAAAATCGTCTCTAGTGGAGTCGTCACTATAATGATCCACCTCACCGAGGATGTGATCCCCCATGAACGGTTCAACTACCCTTTTGCTGGGATATGCTATTTTGATTATTTTTTTTTTTAAAGAAAAAAGAGCTAATTGTTTTTCCTTTTTTATTTTTTAAAAACATAGCAAAAATAATGGATTGAACTAGGAAGGCAGTTCCTAATTTCAAGCCTAAAATCAAATCCAGTTTTTCCTAGTCTTGATGCAGGGCAGTGATGACTGCTTGATCTAGGAACTGGTTAGTTCCTGGGTCAGATTAGGAACCTCTTTCTTCATCTAGACAGTCTTACTGTCTAATATCATTACCACCCTGTTGAGCATAAAAATCAGAATGGGGTAAAAAAAAACAAGGAAGAATACAAATAATTGTGATTATACAACTTAATAGAGCCGCAAGTGAGTCTTCAAAAAACTTACAAACCAAGTCTATTTGCGAAGTGAATTATATTGATGGGGACAACCGAAGGGATGAATTAATTCAACTTAAAAAGTTTTTGAAAAGCCCTCATACAATGCTAGGTGTAGGGACTCATCTTGACTCCTTAGTCTCGAATCGAGGATCCATATTTAGTGGCCAAGGTACGTTGATGCGATGATGTGCATCACATGGCTGCCCGTGATCACTAACGATCTCTACTGTTCAACATAAGAAATCTAAAGTTTTAATTACGTTAACGTACAATCATGCATACATTAGTGATATTTCATATAAAATCATACAAAAAGGTACAATCCTTATTCTAATGCAAAGATAGGTAAAAGAAATAATTTATAGCAGGTGGGAACCACCTAAAAGATCACATCATTATTGACTGATAACAACAGAATAAGCATGACAAGAGAAAACATGAAGAGAAAGATGAAAATTTTGCCCTCGGATCAACCCACCTAATTACCTAGTGATGTATATAGGAGCACCCAAATGTTCAAGCAAGGTTAGGTTTGTGTTTTTGTATTTTTGCGAAAACAAGGAATGGATAGGATAGTTCAAGAACTCGACAAGAGATAATCCAAATGGAGCCACTCTTGCTAAGAACTTGGGCAACCTCCTTAGGTCAATTAGGATACAGAATTGAATCACCACCTAATTGAGATAAAGAGACCTAGAGCACCACTTGAGGGGCCAATCTCAAGATATAGAACTAGGGATTTGAGGAAGAAAGAGTGTTTGAACTCAATCCTGAAATTGTACTTAATAATTGATAATTGCTTTCCAAAACAAACTCAGCTATGGCCCTTTTATAGGGCTGGACTTTCATATGAAAAGACACAAACACAAATTACTAGGCTAACATAGGAAATGCAAGAAACAAAGTATAAGGAAACTAAGAAAAACAAAGTATCATGGATAATTATGTCTTGAACCATGAATTATCAGCTTGGAGACTAGATTAAACTCATTTTCCCACCTAGCACATGATGTATCAGCCTTGGGAGTAAGAGGTACGTGGGTTAAGTCCCTTGAACAGAAGTTTCTTCATGCATTAATTGCTCCTAGTTGTCAGCGCGTTCACACAGTAGCAGGGCCAGATTCAATGTGCCATAACTCTCTTGTTTGTGATCCAAATTTGATGATTCAGGAGTCAAATGAAAGCTTGAAGAGTCTATTTGCCAATGGAAAATGTTCACTGGATTTGGATTGGCCGTTTGGGAGAAATGGGCTATAGAAGCCAGATGGTCCAAACTAGAATGGATTCTGGCCGGTTTACTTGTGGGCTTTTTTTGATCAACCAAATGGACTCCAAATGACTTGAAACGTTTTTTATTTGAAATCTGACTTCTTAGGCTTGACAAGGGGGAAGGGTCCCATTAGAATTCCTGAGGTCTTCTTGCTGCAAAAGGTGCACAAAACCGGACCTGTTTTCGGTCGAACTGGACAGGAGGATATGGTTATGAATTAAGGCATTTCTGACCATGGCGTGGATTTCCTTGACCTCCTTGACACTCCTCTGACCCTCCGTGTCCTCCTCAGTAGCATTGGACTCCTTGGCTTGATGGTCTCCATCATTACAAAAAAATAGAACTAGCTTGAGCTATTTTTAAGCTTTGAAATAGATGGTACTCTTGATCCCCATTTGGAAAACCCCTTTGGATAAGGCACTTTGAAGTTCAAGTAAAACTCCATAAAGTATCTTTTGTCATGAAATTCAAAAAGTGGAACTAAAGAAGGGCCTTGCCATGTATGAATTTGTATGGAGCTTACCTCCCATGAAGTTGAGTTGAAAGAATGAAAATGATACCCTTAAAAATATACATCAATCCCTCCTTCTTCGAAAAGAATTGTCCTCAAGTCTTGTTGTGAATGAGGGCATTCTTCTTGACTCAAGAGTTCCTCAATTCCTTCAACAACCCCACATATCTCCAAATCGAACACTTGGAGTTCTTCAATTTTAAGCTCATCAAATCTTGGAGGTAGGTCACAATTCACCTCATGGTTTTCATGACATCCGTCTTTGAAGATCAAGGGTTCTCCATGTTCGCCTTCCCTATCTATCCCTCTTGGTTGTCCCTCACTTGTGTTTCCCATTTGTCCCCCCATGGTTATAAGTTTGGCTAGTTCAGGTTCTAATTGTGGGGATAATGGAACAATGAAATTGTCATAACAAGGATCAAAGTGAGCAACAGATGCTATTCCCTTATGTAAATGGTGATCTAGCAAAAGTGGCGAAGGACATGAATAATTTTCTTGTCCCTCAAGTTCAAAGGTCTCATCATCACCATAGTCATCAAAAACAGGAGGTAGGTTAACTAGACTTGAAGCTTCCTCCACAAGGATCTTTTCATCTTTATTGGGGTTAGGTTTCTCCAAACAAAGGAAGGAAGTAGAGTTAGAGATACAAGCACTCATGGGACTCCCCTTGTTGAAAGGGATGTCTTTAGAAGAGGAATTAAAGCCATTTCCCTCAAAGGTAAGAAAAAGATGCTTGTGTAAGTAAGAGGTTGGAGCAAAAGCATACTTGAGTTTATCTCTCAACTTATCCCATGTTCTGATCTTACTTTTTCCTCTCTTCTTCCTCCGATACTTGTACTTTTCCCACCACTCAAGTGCATAGCCTCGGAGCTTCTGGATAACTACCTTAAACTTCTTGTGCTCTTCAAGCTTGTAGCAAGTGAAGACTTGTTCCACTTTGGAATTCCAGTAAGGAAATTCTTCCTTTCGGCCACAAAACTTTTGGAGTTTCAAGGCTGGCCAACTCCTTTGCAATTAAAGCAACATCTTTCCTTAAGTTTTCAAAAGAAATCATGATGGATGAATGCTTAAGGGTTCTTTTGTGGAATGAGTGTTTTGAGGTTAGGGATGTATTTAGGCTAAGGGAAGAAGCATGGTCAGAACCATAGGCTCTGATACTAAATGATGTATATAGGAGCACCCAAATGACCAAGCAAGGCTAGGTTTGTGTTTTTATATTTTTACGAAAACAAGGAATGGATAGGATAGTTCAAGAACTCGACAAGAGATAATCCAAATGGAGCCACTCTTGCTAAGAACTTGGGCAACCTCCTTAGGTCAATTAGGATACAGAATTGAATCACCACCTAATTGAGATAAAGAGACCTAGAACACCACTTGAGGGGCCAATCTCAAGATATAGAATGAGGGATTTGAGGAAGAAAGAGTGTTTGAACCCAATCCTGAAATTGTACTTGATAATTGATAATTGCTTTCCAAAACAAACTCAGCTATGGCCCTTTTATAGGGCTGGACTTTCATATGAAAAGACACAAACACAAATTACTAGGCTAACATAGGAAATGCAAGAAACAAAGTACAAGGAAACTAAGAAAAACAAAGTATCATGGATAATTATGTCTTGAACCATGAATCATCAGCTTGGAGACTAGATTAAACTCATTTTCCCACCTAGCACATGATGTATCAGCCTTGGGAGTAAGAGGGGCGTGGGTTAAGTCCCTTGAACAGAAGTTTCTTCATGCATTAATTGCTCCTAGTTGTCAGCGCGTTCACACAGCAGCAGGGCCAGATTCAATGTGCCATAACTCTCGTGTTTGTGATCCAAATTTGATGATTCAGGAGTCAAACGAAAGCTTGAAGAGTCTCTTTTCCAATGGAAAATGTTTGACTAGATTTGGATTATCCATTTGGGAGAAATGGGCCGTAGAAGCCAGATGGTCCAAACTGGACTGGATTTTGGTCGGTTTACTTATGGGCTTTATTTGATCAACCAAATGGACTCCAAATGACTTGAAACTTTTTTTATTTGAAAGCTGACTTCTTAGGCTTGACAAGGGGGAAGCGTCCTATTAGAATTCCCAAGGTCTTCTTGCTGCAAAAGGTGCACAAAGCCGGACCTATTTTCGATCGAACTGGACAGGAGGATATGGTTATGAATTAAGGCATTTCGGACCATGGCGTGGATTTCCTTGACCTCCTTGACACTCCTCTGAGCTGCCTTGTCCTCCTCAGTGGCATTGGACTCCTTGGCTTGATGGTCTCCATCATTACAAAAAAATAGAACTAGCTTGAGCTATTTTTAAGCTTTGAAATGGATGGCACTCTTGATCCCCATTTGGAAAAACCCTTTAAATAAGGCACTTTGAAGTTCAAATAAAACTCCATAAAGTGTCTTTTGTCATGAAATTTGAAAAGTGGAACCAAAGAAGGGCCTTGCCATGCATGAATTTGTATGGAACTTACCTCCCCTGAAGTTGAGTTGAAAGAGTGAAAATGATACGCTTGAAAATGAGACTAGATTAAACTCATTTTCCCACCTAGAATATGATGTATCAGCCTTGGGAGTAAGAGGGACATGGGTTAAGTCCCTTGAACAGAAGTTTCTTCACGCATTAATTGCTCCTAGTTGTCAGCGCGTTCACACAGCAACAGGGCCAGATTCAATGTGCCATAACTCTCTTGTTTGTGATCCAAATTTGCTGATTCAAGAGTCAAATGAAAGCTTGAAGAGTCGATATTTTAATGGAAAAAGTTTCACTGGATTTGGATTAGCCGTTTGGGAGAAATGGGCCGTAGAAGCCAGATGGTTCAAACTGGACTGGATTCTGGCCGGTTTACTTGTGGGCTTTATTTGATCAACCAAATGGACTCCAAATGACTTGAAACTTCTTTTATTTGAAAGCTGACTTCTTAGGCTTGACAAAGGGGAAGGGTCCCATTAGAATTCCCGAGGTCTTCTTGCTACAAAAGGTGCACAAAACCGAACCTGTTTTCGGTCGAACTGGACAGGAGGATATGGTTATGAATTAAGGCATTTCTGACCATGGCATGGATTTGCTTGACCTTCTTGACACTCCTCTGACCTTCCTTGTCCTCCTCAGTAGCATTGGACTCCTTGGCTTGATGGTCTCCATCATTACAAAAAAATAGAACTAGCTTGAGCTATTTTTAAGCTTTAAAATGGATGGTACTCTTGATCCCCATTTGGAAAACCCCTTTAGATAAGGCACTTTGAAGTTTAAATAAAACTCCATAAAGTGTCTTTTGTCATGAAATTCAAAAAGTGGAACCAAAGAAGGGCCTTGCCATGCATGAATTTGTATGGAGCTTACCTCCCATGAAGTTGAGTTGAAAGAGTGAAAATGATACCCTTGAAAATATACATCACCTGGGGAACCCAACGGAGAGATTGTGGTGCTAATCTTAGATGAGAGACTCAGGATTGTAGTCGACTAATGATAATTTCCCCATAATCTCTCAAGTGATCTCTTAATAGCTCTGATCTCACAAATTAACTTGGTTCTCACTGATTGATTGATCGCTGATTACCTTGTTTTTTCTCTTTTTTTTAGGCACCCCTCTTTTGTAGGTGATAATTAAACGGATTCCGCCTAGGAGAAGAATATTGACTCCTAATCATATTAGGCTTAATGACTTTTCTAATGTCATAAGGAATCTGCCTTTAACTAGACATGCCTGCGAAATTAGCACTAATAATCGAGTTGTACTTGAACTCGAGAAAAAAGGGAGCAAAAAATGGGGAAAACTTACCAGCTTCGAAAATTGGACGACTTCCAGTCACGGTAAATTGCCCGGTTCCCAAGCCCAACGACCTTGCTAACTCGAGCCACATTTTCTCTAATTGTACTCCTGTTATTCTTATTATTGCTATTTTATTTTCATTAATCAACTCATTGGGCCTCTAAATTCACAATTGGGTTAATTTCCTCATCATCGGGTAATTAAAAATTGGAGGAAGACATAGCAAGGGCCGAATGAACCATAGCGGCATCATCAGGTTTCCACAAGTGACGAATCCGTTGCTACTGAAGTAAGAGACAAGGATGAAGGTCATCAAACGGAAGTTACATAGCTAGATGCGTAAGCATCATCACTAATGTCTAATACTCATGGCCAAGCCTAAGTAGCGTGTAGTGAACCCAATTAGTTTGAGGGATCGGATACTCGACGAAAGCAAAATTGTTAAAAAAGTTTTGATCTCTGTCAGCTATGCATCCATAGTCTAAGCGCTTGACTTCATCATATTGGTTAATGGACGTTTGAGCTCCAAAGCACAAGTCATACCTGAATGCGAAAAATGTGTTCTCACACTTGGAAAGAAGACGAACTGGCGAACGCCAATGAGGACTTCAGGAGAGAGAGTTGCAAAAATCCACAAGCGCACACTTTGATCAAGACAAAGCCAGTCTCACAAAAGCGAATTGATAGTAGACTCAATGGTAGATGTAACGATCATGGTAGTAAGAGGTGGAGAAGATCCACCAACAATGCCCAGAAGACCATGAGAGATCACACAGCAGCGAATTTGCATGCGCCATGTTAAATAGTCTTTGGGAGAGGAGAACCAAATTGTTACTTGATTTGTTATGCTCGACACAGCAAGAATTGTGACCCAAAAACTCAAGGAAGGAGGTGTAGAGGCACATGCATGGGAGCCTCATTAACATATATATAGGAAAGGTTTGTTATGGGAACCAAATTGCTAGAGGAACCAAACTCAAACTAGGAGAAGGGGAATGGGTTGTGGAATAGGGAGGCATAACATAGAGGCCATTCACATCAATGAGGGGAAGGTTGGTATTAGCATTAAAGAAGTTCAGGAAATTGTTGAAGTAAAAGGGATAACATGCTGGATTGGTGGTTGCATGAGAGATGACAAGGTTATGCATAAAAGGTGCAGATAGCATTCGTGGTGGGAGGCTAGAAACACCCAACACCACAAGAGGTACAATATCCTTTGCAATATCCAAAACAGGAAGGGGGAGAGATATTAGCCATAAGAGGTGAGAAGAAGAGGATGAGGAAAGAGGCTAAGAAAAACTAGGAATTAGTTCGTAGCTTCGATAACATGTACTGTGGTCAGGCAACCCACTCCAATTAGAGTGCCTGGGTATGAATATATAACAAAAATTAAGGTTTACAAGCATCCATATTACAAGGCCTAATAGAGAAGAATACACACATATGCATTGTTAATGATAAAGTTTTATATTGGAGCTTTCACCAAATTATTCTGAAGTTTAGACACTATAATAAACTTTGACACCCTATTCAACCGTGAATATCCATTTGAGGTAGGTGTCATAACTAAACATCCATATGACCCCTATAATGTTTTGATTCTAAGTTCACTGTTACAAGTTCGGCAATGACAAGCCTGAATTTGTCGTAGCCTTGACATGTTGCCTATGAAAGAACTTGATGAATGTCCAATTCAAAGGCTCTAATTTAGGCATATCTTCAGAAAGTTTCAAGTAGGACCAAACCATGCATTACACAACCTAAATAGGCAAAGAGCATAGTGACAGCAGAGTAGCCAATTCATTCAATTCGTTTGCAATTTACACTTTACCTCTATGATTCTTTATTTTTGTCCTGTATTCAGTTTCATATCCCATCTCCTATCTTGCCTGAATTGACCTCGTTTTTCCTTAACAGGATGTAAACTGAAAATCAGTGGAAGAATTTTTCTTTAAAAGAGACAATTCGAAATTATCTATGGATATAAAGCTTCAAATTTAACTCCAAAATCATCAAGAATGGTTGTATTGATTACTCATGACTACTCACACCCCAAAATGTAGGGGACTCAAAACTTACATCATTGATATATGTGTATCTATTTTCTTAATCATGGCGCTAATAGTGAACCCAATAACATATCTGCTCATAATAATCCGCAAATACACAACTAGCCAATGATATTATAATTCAATACTTCCCAAATAGTAATCATTTTCAGTGACCAAACAACCCCAAACCCTCCCCTATCCCCCCCCCAAAAAAAAGAAAAATATATAAAGAAATTTCATGGCAATTTTGCTAGGTCACAGAGGCATAAATCAAACAAAAATCTACCAAACTTACATCAAGTATTGAAATAATATCTCCAACCAACTACTTAGGTCATAAAAACTATTGCATGATTCAAATATCAAGCACTGGTCATAATATCTATTACATGATTTAAATATCAAGCTATGTCCCTTGTTCTACTACACACAAATTGCATACAGCTTATAAATGTAATAATCCGACCCTAATCCATATTTATTTATTTAAATCATATGTATTTATGTAATTAATCATGTTTATTCATTTAATTAATCATGTTTATGGATTTAATCACTCATGGTTATTTGTTTAACCAAATCATGTTCATTAATTCAATTACCCTCTATTTATATATTTACCGAATTACCTTATGTTATTTGAATTTGTCGCTTTCATTTATCGTATTTACTCATCCCGATTGGGGGATATTTCATTTAGCTTCCATTTGCAATTCAAGTTTCATTGATTGTTAATTCAAGTTTTGTTGATTAATTAAATATCGAGTGAATCGATAGTAGGCCTCGATAATTATGGTTTGAGAAATTATTATTATTATTATCATTATTATTATTATTATTGTTCTAATTGTTATTATTATTTTGATAACATTACAAAAATTTAATTTTGAGTTACGCAAAAACGTTATCGTTACGAAGCGTTTTATTCCCGAACCCAACTTATTTCGACCCAACTTGAAGCCCAACAAGTTTGCATTTTTTAACCTAACTACCATGATTTAAAGCTAACCATGGTTAATAAAAGCTTTATTGAGGATAAAATTTCAGCCACACGTTAGATTAGCCAAAACAAACACAAATCAACTCAAAAAACTCCATTTTTCCTCTCCTCTCTCTCTCCCCCCTCACAGCAGTAGCCCAGCCACTATTCCGGCTGTTTCCGGCCAGCTCAAGTGTTTTCCAACTCCCTTCAACATCCTAGTACCTCTAGCTACCATCCTCTATCATCAAAACCATTAAACCTCATCTCCATCTCTACTTATTTACAATCAAAGTGAGCAAATGCTAATCTTGATCATGTTGATTTTTATTTTTATTTTAGTTTTGATTCTTGTTTTGATGCTTGTGATCATTGATCATGATATTTTGATAAGAAATAAGAGCTATTTTGGTGTTGATCATGGTCAAGTTAAGTTTTGATTCTTTTTATAATGGGGTTTTAGGTCTCCATTTGAGGTCTAGGGCAAAAGTTATGAATTTTTGAAGTGAACTGACCTGCTTTGGTATAAATTGGGCTGTTATTGCAATTTCTATGCAGCGTATACTTGGAGGAAAACTCTGAAAATTTTACTGTAGATTGTCCATATTATTTGCGAATTTCCTATAAGATTTCATAAATTTTGGTTGAGTATTTTGAATTTCATGATTTTTAGAAGTATTTTGAGTAATTGTGTAAACAACAACAAGAAAGATTAAGCGAGATTGATCATGCACTCATTTTGTATATTTTGGGCCAAGCAAAGCAAGGTTATTTAAGGGGGAAAATGAATATTCATGGACTTTCATGGAGCTTTTAGCTTGATTAATGAGAAAGAAGAAGACAAATATACAATTTCGAAGCTTGTTTATGAGCCTTGAATCAATTATGGATTTTACAAAAGAAATATCAAGCTTAGTGAGCTTAATAGCTTCTTTTGACTTCAATGACTCATTTAGGTGAAATTCTATATCTAATAGATTTATGAGTGAAATACGAGAAGTGGAGAGAGTTGTGACACAGAAACCATATTTCTCAGATCAAGTTATTGCAGTTTATGCTATTTTGAACCAAGATATATCCCTCTTGGCCTCAAACCTCTGTTACTTACTCAATTCAGAATGTATCAAATGTATTTATCAAGCCAATCTAGTATACTCGCTGTTATCTTGAGCCAAGTTATGCATCAGCAAGCCTTAAACCCGTATCAGTAACCTATTTCAGAAAAGGCCACGACCACTTTCTCAATTATCACCATCAAGGCCTTTTCCTTTGTAATCTCATTTATCTCATTGTGGACTATTTTACTTCTAGTTACTTCATATTAAATTTAATTACTTTCATCAATTCAGTTTTGAAGTTATATTGAAATACCCAAGTTATATATACTATATAATTACTCAATTTCTGCTACACATACTTTACTTACTCAATTATGTGAGTAAAGATTATTTACTGACTACACATACCTACAATGACATTTATGAAACAGAGTTAAGGCCTAGTTATCGTTCCCCGTTATGCATAAGTGTTAGCAAGTCAGAACATATTTATCAAGTTAGATGACATTTATAAAACAGCTGACTTGTATCAAGGCAGATGACATTTTTAAAGACTCAAGGTACGTCCATTGCCTGTATCTTTAGAAAGCGGAACATGTTTATCAAATTACAACTCTTAATGAGTTTATCAATGAATCAGTTTATACAGTGATTTGCCATTTAACTTATGACCCCGTCAGTTATCATCTATAGGGCATCAGCCCATCATTTATCCGCGCGGCTTCAGGCCAACTCTAGATCGAATTAGCATGCGTACACCTATGTATAAATTATATCATTGCGAGGGGTTCACATCCAGATAATGATGAGTAATTCAGTTTCATATTACTTTCATTTTTATTGTTATTACGAACTAAATGAGTTACAAAAGCGGGTACCCATCAACAGTATTTATATGCTTGTTTTACAATATAGGAATGCATGTATTGAGTTTTTGCTCACATTTTCGAATTGTTTTCATGTCTTTCATTTTAGGTGATAAAGTATCACATGTTTACCCTTTTAGCAAGCCCTTTTGGAAGTCATCAGATACTCACAGTGGATTCAGCACAGTATGAATATTGGAATCGACCTCAAGGTCAAGTTGGATCTATATTCAATATACTTGTATAGTGTGGAGTGCAAGTTATCACCTGGTATGATTAAGTCAATGGTATTAAAGTTGAACTATTATGGACTTTGATCTTGAAGTGTTTCAATTAATAGATTTTGTGATCGTAAATATAATTTGCAAGATTAAATGGTTTCAGTGAGCCTTGTCCTTAGCAGGACGGCGATAGCACCTTCTATTATTAAGTCTTCCACTGCAGATTTTCGTAAATTATGTCATTAGCATTTTGGGGGCGCTACAGATTTGGTATCAGAATGCTAAGGTTGTAAAGGCCACTGTGAGCTATCAAGTGTTTATGAGTTAGCTATCAAGGTGTGTATGAGTTAGGTTGGACCAGTTAAATGAACTATTGCATATAAGTTCATATGTATGGGCATATATGGAGAAACCATTTTAATTTAGGTGACTCAATCATCTGTTAATATCCTGAGATTCAAAGCAAAGTGGAGTGTGGAACCATTTGGATCACTTGTTGATGAGGCATGCTCTCATTTATCTGGGAGTTGTATTGTATATTTTATTTTTCTTATTTGTTTAAATTTTTGTAATCATGCACACCGGGTGTGTAACCCGTTGAGTTATGAACTTCGACGTGTGGCCTTTAAGCTATTGAAGTATTTCTCTCCATTTCAGGTATCTATTGTAAGGCTTTAAGCCTGGGTTTTAATCAGCTTTTAGGTGGAACTCTGTCCGTTTTGTCCCAGGATTTGAGAGTCCTATTTAGATGTGTTAATATACTTACTCTTGTGTACAGTGATGGTTGAAACCCAATGTAGGGATGCCATTTGCAATTTCTTAAGGGATTAATACAGTGTCAAGTTAGATGTAAACCTCTAGATGAGGAAATGCCTTACGGGGCAATATCTTTGAGGTGAACCAGTATGAGGAGAACACTACAATGAGTGCTTATGTATGGTGAAAACAATTAGTAGCTTATGGTGTGCTACTTGGCATTATATGGGTGGTACAAATAAGATTAAGCTGCCATGTATTGGATTCATCTGGTCTTGATACTAAGACTTTACATCAGCAATGCTCCCATTACTTCCTGTAATTGACTTATTTCTGCCCTAGTTACCTTAAATTGTTCAGAGGCATCATTTATTTGCTGCTAACACTCTCTTGAGTTGTAATGGAGTATTTATGGAAAATTTTATGTGTCGTCTATGGGGAGTTCTTTAAACACATCTGAGCAGCCTTTCTTATAGGCGATTCAAACTCTGACAATCACAGTCGTTTAATTCTCTATTTCTATAATGAAACCTATAATGACCCCCAGTGTGCATTACTGTGTGATTTGCAGTTCTTCCTATGCTCAGTCATCATTATGTTCATATTTTTACTGTCATCTACTTGAACTCCTTGCTTCTATTTGAGCACTATTCATTTATTGCTTGCAAAGCCTTTGGTTGCTTCAGACCCAGTAATTGAGTGTCCTTTCAGCAATTAAATGTATCCATATTGTTCGTGTTTCTATAGCACCGTAACATCATGCCGGCATAGTACTCTATGGTCGTGACTGCATGTCATTATTCAAGTTATTTTGGTAATCCTTTCTTTTCTAGTACAACCTAGCTTCGTAATGACAAACAATGACTTGTACTATTTCCATCTGCCAGTAGTTTTAAAGCTTATATGCCTACCCAAGACTTCCATTTACTTCAAAATGTATTATTGATGGATGTCATTATGTTCAGTCATAGGATTGACTCCTTCATATTGATGTATTGTCCTTTCAAACACCAGATGAATAAAATTTTCCTTCTGATAGTGTTGACCCTTATCTTTGTCATTTTACTCACATACGAATATCGTATGACTTTTTAAAAGCTGCTTTGGTAACCTGTTATATTTCTTCACCTTCATTACTTAATACTCCCTCTCAACTTCATAACATCGATCATTTACTTTACTATCATGAGCATCATAGACAAACTGCATGTCTTGTATATGCAGGTTATTTCTATGCCTTGCTTCTTTCATTACGCTTCCTTTCATTCATTTAGCTTACATGTCGGTCCTTTCTAACCAATATCTTTGCAAGAGTTCATGTTGTGGTTACATCTCTTTACATTTTAGATTACCCCCCTGTCATTTCAATTTACTGAGACCAGTAGCCAGTTGAATGTTTATCCTTTATACACATGCCTCTAGTAGTATTGCTGGAACCATATTCACTGGATATTCAATCCAGTTTGATTGGCAAATCTGGTATCATTATGAGGGTGAACTGACTGTGTACTTACAGGACTAAGATAATTGGTACGGATCTTAAGGTTAGCTTGACAGATGAGGATTGGCTAAACATGCATTTCTACGGGCTGACGGAAGAAAAGCCCTATTTATCCCCCCAATTATATTATGCAAGCAAGTGAACTATCATGTCAGTAATGCATTTAATATTCGTGATTTGTCAATCACACTCAGTATATCCATATCTATATTTACAGTTGGTGGATTTAGAGATGTTTTATTTGAGGACTATTAGGATTGTTTCTCCCCAAGAAACATTGATTTTCAAATCAACCTAGTTCTAAGTGCTCAATCCATTTTCAGAGCCCCTATGACATGACCCCCAGTAGAGTTCGAGGGACTACAAATTTAGTGAAGTGAGTTGTTACAAAAGGGAGTTATTTGCCTAAGTGTGTCACTGTGAGAAACCCTAGTTTTATATGTGTGAAGAAGGAAGACAGAATCTTATAGTTGTGTACTATGTGCAGAGAGCAGAATAAAAGCATAATCAAAAATAAGTGCCCTATACCTTGCACAAATAATTTATGGGATTAACTGCCAATAACAGATGTCTTTTCCAAGAATCATTTAAGGTTCGAATATCACACCTAAACCATGCAACCACAGTTTATCTTTTTCAAGAATACCCATTTATAGTAATTATTGTTTGCTTATCTCATCTTTACAACTTGATACTATCCAATATTGTTTAATCTCCCTTGTATTTTAACCAGATGTTCCTATTAGCATGATCTTCTATGTCTTTGCAAACCCATTGTTAAATGTGCAATACATTTTTGTTCAACCTTATATGGTTGTCAACATTCCCGTGTTCTCGACCTTCACCATCTCTATTTCATGATCTTGAGTTGTAGTTCATTTTGTTGAGAGATGATTCCCACATCTACCTTACATCTCATTTATTCATAATAATACACTCGTATAACTTGTTCTGAATTCATAATGTAATTCAACTCTCATTGATGTGGGTGATTGCGATTGTCATAATCCCCTTACTCTCCTTATTTTGAACATCAACTCCCACACATATATCTTACATGCTCATAAGTAAACTCTACCTTTTCTATTCAATCTTATTACTGGACTTGAATTGGTTTTATATGAGCAAAGGCACATTTCTAATGTTACTTGTTCAATCTATTTATTTATTCATTGGTACTTTGTTTGTTCAATCTATTGATCTATCCATTGCATTTTACCAGTTCAATCTGTTGATCTATTTATGGCACTTGCAATTCTCACACTTATATCTTATATCCTCATAAGTAAACTTCAGTAATCCTTATTTAATCTTATTGCCGTACTTGACTTGGCTCCATTTGAGTAAATGCATGTTTCCACTGCAGCCTATTCAATCTATTTATCTATTCATTAGACCTTGCTTGTTAAAACTATTTAGTTATCCCTTGTACCTTGTTTATCCAATATATTTATCTATTTATTGTATTTTGTTTGACCACTCCCTCGATTGCATATATCCTGTCAATGGTATCTAGAAAGTCACCCTGTTGGAACTCCGTTGCTGGCCATCTTGTTTTTTTTTAAATCATCAGTTAAACTCAAAGGTAACTGGGCCATCTATCTTCTTGGATCACTATGTATTGGATGCTTTATAATCAATATTTATAAACCACGACTCTTGTAGTATTATATTTCAGAATTCATAACACACTTATGTTTATCTTTATTCTAACCCCCCTGTTAATCCCTCCATTATAAATCTTTTCTAGTCTTATTGTTCATTTCTTTTATATGCAATGATTTGCTTGGCTAAGAATTTCATCACTCTCATCCCTAACCATGGTCATTTCATTGCCCATTATCAACCGAGAGTAGATCCTTGAGTAGTCTGATAAGGGGAGATCCTGTGAGACATTAGGATTATCAGATGAGGAGATTTTGATAAAGGCATAAACTCAAGCACTGTCTAATTATATTGGAGTGAGCCAGAAGAAACATTGGGTATAAGGTTAGAGCTAACCCAAGCAAGCATTAAGAGAGAAAATTCAAGTACATGTTGAGGTGATACAAGGTTGACAAAAGAGTTGTGCTGACAAAACAACGAAATAACCAAAGTCTCAGATGGATTATAAAGTATTTCAAAAGGCTTTTCTAGTCAAGGTAGTTACAAACCGACTATCCAAGGATAATTAGGGACTAGTTACATGGGGCCTTATATTTCATTGAAAGGTTAGATCCTTTAGCTTATTAACTATACCTACTTGTTGAACCCGAACATGTATATAACGTATTTTGTAGCTCGTAATAGTATCAGAGTACTTATCAGGGAATATATAACAGTTTTCATTAGTGGACAAGGTGATGAACCAGTAGTGAGCACCTCCTCACTAGTAACAAGTTTTTTTCTATCGAAGAGAATATCAATTTTGAATCATAGTAATTGAGTTCATTGCGGCTGTTGTATGAGAAGTATCTGGATCTACTACTGAAACATGGGATTAAGCAGTTATACAATACGTAGACACCCTTAGTCGGAGTACATTAGGCAAATTATACCTCTTCAGAGGGAAGCAATGGGAACCAATGACCCATGTGTTTTTAAACAGCATTGCATACATTTGGCAAGTGTTATAAGTTTCGAGGACGAAACTCTTTAAGAGGGGAAGACTGTAATAACCCGAACCTAACCTACATTTATTTATTTAAATCATATGTATTTATTTAATTAATCATGTTTATTCATTTAATTTATTATGTTTATGGATTTAATCACTCATGGTTATTTGTTTAACCAAATCATGTTCATTAATTCAATTACCCTAAATTTATATATTTACCGAATTACCTTATGTCATTAAAATTTGTCGCTTTCATTTATCGTATTTACTCATCCCGATTGGGGGATATTTCATTTGGGTCCCATTTGCAATTCAAGTTTCATTGATTGTTAATTCAAATTTTGTTGATTAATTAAATATCGGGTGAATCGATAGTAGGCCTCAATAATTATGGTTTGAAAAATTATTATTATTATTATCATCATTATTATTATTATTGTTATAATTGTTATTATTATTATTGTTATTATTATTTTGATAACATTACAAAAATTTAATTTTGAGTGTTGCAAAAATGTTATCGTTACGAAGCGTTTTATTTCCGAACGCAACTTATTTCGACCCAACTTGAAGCCCACCAAGTTTGCATTCTTTAACCTAACTAATTATCATGATTTAAAGCTAACCATGGTTAACAAAAGCTTTGTTGAGGATAAAATTTCAGCCATAAGTTAGATTAGTCAAAACAAACACAAATCAACTCAAAAAACTCCATTTTCTCTTTCCTCTCTCCCCCCCCCCACAGCAGTAGCCCAGCCACTATTTGGGCTATTTCCGGCCACTTTTTCGGCCAGCTCAAGTGTTTTTCGACTTCCCGCAACATCCTAGTACCTCTAGCTACCAACCTCCATCATCAAAACCATTAAACCTTATCTTCATCTCTACTTATTTGCAATCAAAGTGAGTAAACCCTAATCTTGATCTTGTTGATTTTTATTCTTATTTTAGTTTTGATTCTTGTTTTGATACTTGTGGTCATTGATCATGATATTTTGATAAGAAATAAGAGCTATTTTGGTGTTGATCATGGTGAAGTTGAGCTTGATTCATGCTAGGGTTTAGGGATGATTATGTTCATGCAAGCTTAAGTTAAAACCATGTTTATAGATTGATTTGTATTTAATTTTGTAATATTTAGTTTTATTGATGTCTATGATGATGTTTTTGGTGATTTGGAATGATTTCAAGTAAGGCTTTACGTGAAAAAGGAAGAGAAAACTAAAACAGTGAATGCTGGAAATTTCAAAAAAACAGGGCAGACTTCGGGATTAAGCTGGTAATGATCGGTCAATGGAAAGCTTATGATTTTTGGTGGGTAGATAGCTCAGTGTGTTAGCTTTCAAATGGATTTTGAATCGCCTTAATACAAGGTCAGTGGAAAACGTTATGGTTGTTTTACCAAAACTGCGCAGAATGGGACCAAAACTGACACACTTGCGTTTTAGCCCCATCTTGGGAACCCTATTGTGGGAATCATATTTTGTGTTGTAAATGAATGGTTTTTGGGACTTCTTAATCTTTTCATATGGGGGTTTGAGGTCTCCATTTGAGATCTAGGGTGAAAGTTATGAATTTTCGAAGTGAACTGACCTGCTTTGGTGCAAATTGGGCTGTTATTGCAATTTCTATATAACATATACTTAGAGAAAAATTCTAAAAATTTTACTGTAGATTGTCCATATTATTTTCGAATTTTCTATAATATTTCATGAATTTTGGTTGAGTATTTTGAGTTTCATGATTTTTAGAAGTATTTTGAGTAATTGTGTAAAGAGCAATAAGAAAGATTAAGTGAGATTGATCATGCACTCATTTTGTGTACTTTGGGCCAAGCAAAGCAAGGTTATTTAAGGGGGAAAATGAATATTCATGGACTTTTATGGAGCTTTTAGCTTGATTAATGAGAAAGAAGAAGACAAATATACAATTTAGAAGCTTGTTTATGAGCATTGAATCAATTAATGGATTTTACAAAGAAAATATCAAGTTTAGTGAGCTTAATAGCTTCTATTGAGCTCAATGACTCATTTGGGGTGAAATTCCATATCTAATGGATTTATGAGTGAAATATGAGAAGTGGGAAGAGTTGAGACTTAGAAATCATATTTCTCAGACCAAGTTATTGTAATTTATGCTATTTTGAACTAAGATATATCTCTCTTGGCCTCAAACCTCTATTACTTACTCAATTCAGAATGTATCAAATGTATTTATCAAACTAATCTGGTGTACTCACTGTTATCTTGAACCAAGTTATACATCAGCAAGCCTTAAACCCCTATCAGTAACCTATTTCAGAAAAGGCCACAACCACTTTCTCAATTATCACTATCAAGGCCTTTTCCTTTGTAATCTCATTTATCTTATTATGGACTATTTTACTTTGATTTACTTTATATCAAATTTAATTATTTTCATCAATTCAGTTTTGAAATTATATTGAAATACCCAAGTTATATATACCATATAATTACTCAAATTTTGCTACACATACTTTTACTTACTCAATTATGTGAGTAAAAAATATTTACTGACTAAATATATTTACAATGACATTTATGAAACAGAGTTGAGGCCTAGTTATCGTTCCCCGTTATGCATAAGTGTTATCAAGTCAGAACATATTTATCAAGTCAGATGACATTTATGAAACAGCTTACTTTTATCAAGTCAGATGACATTTTTAAAGAGTCAAGATACGTCCATTGCCTGTATCTTCAGAAAGCAGAACATATTTATCAAGTTACAACTCTTAATGAGTTTATCAATGAATCAGTTTATACAGTGATTTGCCATTTAACTTGTGACCCCGTCAGTTATCATTTATATGGCATCAATCCATCATTTACCTGCGCGACTTCAGGCCAACTCTTAATTGGATTGGCAGGTGTACACCTATATATAGATCATATCATTGCAAGGGGTTCACATCCAGATAATAATGAGCAATTTAGTTTTATATTACTTTCATTTTCATTGTTGTTGCGAACTAAATGAGTTGCAAAAGCGGGTACCCATTAACAGTGTTTATATGCTCATTTTACAATACAAGAATGCATGTACTGAGTTTTTGCTCACATTTTCAAATTGTTTTCATGTCTTTCATTTTAGGTGATGAAGTATCACATGTTTCCCCTTTTAGCAAGCCCTTTTGGAAGTCATCAGATGCTCACAGTGGATTCAGCATAGCATGAATATTGGAATCGACCTCAGGGTCAAGTTGGATCTATATTCAATATACTTGTATAGTGTGGAGTGCAAGTTATCACCTGGTATGATTAAGTCGATGGTATTAAAGTTAAAATATTATGGACTTTGGTCTTGAAGTGTTTCAGTTAATAGATTTTGTGATTGTGAATATGGGTTGTAAAATTAAATGGTTTCAGTGAGCTATGTCCTTATCAGGACGGCAGTAGTGCCTTCTATTATTAAGTTTTCCGCTGCAGATTTTCGTAAATCATGTCATTAGCATTTTGGGGGCGTTACATTAGACAACACGACAACACTACCTCTCACTATAGGTCCCGCTTTCGCGGGATCTGAGGAGATCCAGAGG
Source organism: Carnegiea gigantea (assembly GCA_029747015.1). Classification (NCBI taxonomy): domain Eukaryota; kingdom Viridiplantae; phylum Streptophyta; class Magnoliopsida; order Caryophyllales; family Cactaceae; genus Carnegiea; species Carnegiea gigantea. The sequence goes on along the minus strand of JAKOGI010000184.1, from coordinate 194,927 downwards.
TAGGCAATCTTAACTCTATAGACATCCTCGCCCATAGGAAGACTGATTTGATTTTGTGAAAACATTTTATGAAAAAAGGATTTTCTGAAAACGTTTAATAGAACAAAAACTAATGATAAGCAACAGGGAATAAACTAAAAAATACTAATAAAGCATGTGATAGTAACTACGTAAAATACAAGTACAACATAGCAGAGAAAGTTAGTATACCTTAACAAATATAAATAGGTAAATAATACCTATTTCCAAATATATGTACTCACTGCATACAAACATGACATACGAAAAAAAAACACACAACTAAACCTACCCTACTACAACCAAATGACATCTACGAGGCCATCTCTCTATAATCTAATACCTTAATCCTATCCTATCATAGTCGCCTTTCTTGAACCATGTCCTCTGTCAACCTTACAATTTTCAAGTCCTCCCTAATCACCTCGTCCAAGCTCTTCTTTGGTCGCCCCCTATCCTTTTTACCTTTAGGGATGTTAATCTTCTCACATCTCTACACTAGACATCCACACTCCTTCTCTTTACATGATCAAACCATATGAGTCTAGTTTCTCTCTTCTTATCCTCAATGGGAACTGCTTTAACTATGTCTCTCTAATTACTTCATTCCTAATTCTATCCACCCTCATATAGCCACACATCCATCTAATCATCATCATCTCCTCCACCATCACCTTTTGAACCTATGTCAACTACCATACAATAAGTTTCGCCTTTTTATCCTAAAGGAATCCTCTTATCACAGAGCACACTTGAAGCGTACCTTCAGTTTTTCCAACCTATTTTTATGCGTTAGTTAATGTTTTCATCAATATCCACTTTCTTTTGAATGATTGAGTCTAGATATTTAAACTTCTCGACCTTTGGTATTGTCATCCCATCAATGGTGTCTTCCCCCCATTTTTCTTCTACTGAAATAACAATGTAGGTATTTGATTTTCAATCTACTTACTCTAAAACCTCTAGACTCTAGTGTATGTGTCCATCATCCCAACTTATCATTAACTTTCTATCTGGTCTAATCAACAAGAATAATGACATCTGCAAATAGCATGCACTATGGTAACTCATCTTGAATCTCTTTTGTAAGTTTATCCATGATAAAAGTGAAAAGAAAAGGGCTTAAAGCAAGAGCCTGATATCGGCCTATACCAACTAGGAAGTCATTGGTAATCTCTCCTAGCGTCATAACACTTATCCTCCCTCCTCTTATACATATCCTTAACAAGTCAAGTATACACATACAACACTCTTTGCTTTTCCAGGCATCTCCATAACATTTCACGCATAATTCTATCATATGCTTTTTCTAAGTCTATGAACACCATGGAAAGATCTACCTTTGTATCTTTGTACAATCCCATGAGCTTTCTAAGAAGGTAAATCGCCTTTTTGGTCGACCTTCTAGGCATAAAACCAAATTGGTTCTCTGATATCAAACTATCCTTTCGTAACCTTCTCCCAATTACCATTTCTCATAACTTCATAGTGTGACTGAGCAGCTTTGTACCCCTATAATTATTATAATCCTAAATATCATCTTTGTTCTTATATAATGGGATGACTATACTAAACCTCCATTTTCTAGGCATATTAGCAGTCCTAGAAATAACATTGAAAGCACTGTTAGCCACTTTAATCTCTCTTTATCCAAATACTTCCACACTTCCACTAGCATTTAGTCTAGTCCCTCTGCCTTCTCATTTGAGATCTTCTTTAAAGCCTTTTTAATCTCATTCTTGCTGATAGGTTCACACAATCAAGGATCAAGTTGCCTCTCACTTCTCTCTCGTTCCTATACTTCGAAAATCATCAAACACTTCACCATTTAGTATGAAAAAGTAGCTTTGCCATCTCTCTTTGATTCTTACCTCTATAGCTAGCACCTTGCCATTTTCATCTTTAAAACACCTCACATCACCCAAATCCCTAGTTCTTATTTCCCTAACCCTCGTCAGCTCAAAGATCTCCTTCTGACACTCCTTAGTCTCTAGTTTTTGATATAACCTATCATAAGCCATGCTCTTAGCTATTGCAACGGCTTTCTTGGCTATCTTTCTTGCTGTGTTATATCTAACTCTACTAATCTCTTTTTTTTCATTCGTTCTACTGTTTATGAAAGTAATGTACCCATTTTTTTCTCTTTGACTTTCTCCTTTACCTTCTTCTAGATGTACTTAGGATTCCCTCAGTTGACCTTCAAATACATTCAGCCACTGCATCTCATATTGTATCTGCATCCACTACCTGCTTTCAAATTCCTTCCTCGGGAATCCTCTCTGATAACTTCATAATGTTCTCCTTAGTAAGATTTCACCACTCAACTCTAGGGTCCCCAACACTACTTTTCTTTCACTTTGAACATTTGAGCTCTATATCTAACACTAGTAACATATGCCGAGTTCCTAAATACTCATTTGGTATCACCTTATAATCCTTACACAACCTCTTATTATTTGCCCTAATTAGGAAGTAATCAATTTGAGTGTATATGATGCCACTCTTAAAGGTCACCAAGTGATCCTCCTTCTTAAAAAAGGAGTTTAGAACCAATAATTCAAAAGCAACCACAAAGTTCATAATAGAAACTCATGCATTATTTCTCTCCCCATAACCGAAACCTCTATGAGCCGTAGCATACTCGTCTACTTCCACACCACTATGGCAATTAAGGTCACCTCCTATGAAAAGGTTCTCACTCCGAGGTATATCCTGAATGACCATATCCAAATCCTCTCAAAATTGCTTCTTAATATCCTTCGGTAAACTTATTTTAGGTGCATCAGCACTAACCATATTAGGATTTCCGATCCCATCACTACTTTAATAGTCATAATTTGATCACTCTTACGCCTTACTCCGATAATTAAGTCAACCAACTCCCTGTTAATCAAAATATCAACTCCATTCTAAGCCTTGTTTGACCCGAACAACACAGCTTGTACCCATTAATTTCTCTAACTTTAACTCTCACCAACTTAGTCTCTTAAATACAGGGTATGTTAATCTTACGTTTATATAAAGATTTAACTAATTATATCAACTTACCAAACTGACCCAATATTACAAGATGTCAGGTGCACCTTCCGAAACCCTATTCTCCTCCTAACCCCTTTTCCCCCTAGAGGACTAGCTGAAACTAATACATTGCTCGCCACTAGCTTAATGTAACAACACCCTTCCTACCCCACCAAGCAACAACACACAATAATCCCACCCATGTAATAATAATAACAATAATAATAAGAATAATAATAATAATAACAATAGAATTCACTAAAGATACCACAATAATACTAGTATGACTAGAGGACAATACAAATACTAATAGGATAGGGACATAATAAAGAGACAAATAGTAAATAAAATTAAATAAATAAAAATAAAAATAAATATTATCCTTGAATAAACAAAAAAAAAAAGAGACTAGCCACCAAAATGCACAAATAATAAATAGAGCCAAAAAAAGAAAGGCCTAGTAATGGAGGATGATGAGGTCCATGAGGATGCTGACACGAAAAAATTAGATTTCTATGGAACTAAAATTGAATAGAAGTAAACTGGCTACAGTGGACCAAAATAAACAAACAACACAGACTCTAAAAGAAACCAACCATAGAGTCAGCCTTAAAATGCTTGGCAAAGCTGTAGGATTAGAATAAACCAAACAAACAAAACGTTACACATCAAAGGGAAAATGCCCACAAAGGAAAGAAAAAAGCTCAGCCAAGTTACTACCGTAGATCAAACAAACTAATTGTTGCATAATTATATTTAGTTTTGATGATAACAAATCCAAGTGTAACATATTTGTCTAAGTAATGTTGTTCCAAACAAACTCTCCAAACAGGGCCTACATTGTTGTTTGTAATATTCGTATTAACCTGGATGCTAAATGTTGAGAACAAGTCTTAGGAACAGGTTCCAAGCTTCAGTGATACAAGATCAGCAAACAATAAATCTCGCCAAACAGTTGGCTAAGTCTTAAGGAACAAGTTCTTACACTCAGCTATACAAGATCACCCGAGGAATCAAGGTGACCAAGGTGTTTGGAGCAGCATGTTTATTCCTGATAAGATGACTGATTCTTACAACAAGAAGTCTTGGTTTGGTTTAGTTTTTATCTTTTAGACTCTTGTTAATATGCCAATCTTGAAAGTCTCAATTTAACACTTCTTAAAACGGTTTTTTGCTGTGGAACACCAATTTCCAAACAACCCTGAAAACAGGGTGCCTAAGGTGTTCCTGAAACTGCAGCAGCCTCGACTGTCTGTTTTACCAGTAAATTTCTTTTGGTTGGGTGCCAGCTCTAAAGGATCTTTTTATGAAATCCTAGGCTAACTAATTAAGTTCTAAAAAGGATTATTTTTGATTTGAAAAAGATTGCAAAAACCGTTTTTGCTAAGGATCTCTTTTCAAAATTCTTATCCCTTATTTTTAGGCCGTGTTTGATTTCAAATTTGGAACCGAAATCTTTATCTTTTTTGGGCAAAATCTGCACAGCTATATTTAGTGGGTAATTAGTTTTTATTCCTTGAAAAAATCAAATTCTCTTATTTTAGTAAAATCTTATCTTCTCTAGCCGTTGGGAATCTTATTTGAAGAAACTCCCTAAGCTGCTAATATTAGAAGATTTTGCTATCCTTTTTGAAAGTATTAGCCGTTGGGTTTGTGTGTTTAAATAATGAAATCTTCTCTCCCATTTACACATCCGGTTTTTACACAAGAAGTAAGAGATTTCCAAAAGCTGCATTTCAAAGAGAAAAACCGTGACAGGCTTGTGCTTAACTGAGCTTTCAATATATTGGCATAATAGGACTTCATTGTACCTTACATCTGCTTAAGTCAGAAGCACCCCCAGTAAGGTGTTTTGTACTCCTGTTCTCAGATCAAAAAGTGAGTGAGTGTGTCCATAGTCGAGTGGACTTTGGACGTGTCCAATATAGTGTGATTGGACGTGGTGTAACCTGTCTTAGGGAAGAAGGTTACGTGGGTTACAAGTTGTAACAAGGAGTGTTACTTTTGTAACGTGTTCAGCCCGTTAGTGAAGTGGTTAAATCCTACACGAGGTAGGTCGTGGTTTTTCACACCTCAGTTGGGCTAGAGGTGTTTTCCACATAAAAATTGTGTGTGCTTTATTTCCGCATTTATTACTTTGAATTTCGCTACTGAACCAATTGGGAACAACCGCTGCAAACAAGGCTTAAGGTTGTTTGTGATTTACGAACAGTCTCTGCAATCAAGTGCTACGGCTGTTTGTCAGTTATTTGGCGAAAATCGGCCACCACAATTCACCCCCTCTTGTGGTTGTGTACTCTTGGAATTCAACAAGTGGTATTAGAGTAGGTTCTCTTTCAAAAGGCTAACACCTTGAGAGATCTGTGAAGATGAGTGCACCACAAGGGATACTTGAGGGTCAATCCATTACTCGACCTCCTTACTTCAATGGCCAACACTATAGTTGGTGGAAAAACAGGATGGAGAACTACATACAAGCAGAGGATTACGAGTTATGGATGCTCATCAAGAACGGGACCCCTTGTTCCCACGAAAGTGCTTGAAGATGGAAAGAAGGTTCCCAAGGAACCCGTAGAGTTTGATGCTGAGGATTACAAGAAGATGGAAAAGAATGCCAAGGCCAAGAAACTATTATACTTTGGCCTAGGACCCGATGAATATACTCGTATTTCAGAATGTGAGTCAGCTCAGGAAATATGGAATGCCTTGCAAGTAGCTCATGAAGGGACAAGTCAAGTTAAACAATCACGCATTGAGCTACTCATGAGGCAATATGAGCTGTTTGACATGGGTGATCGTGAGAATGTGATGGACATGTATACTCGCTTTACTCACATAACAAACGAATTAAAATCTCTGGGAAAATCCTTCACCACTGAAGAGTTGGTAAGGAAAATCCTAAGGATTTTGCCTCGTTCATGGGAAGCCAAGGTGACAGCCATTCAGGAGGCCAAAGACATGAACAAGATCACCCTAGATGACCTGATCAGAAATCTTCAAACGTATGAACTGAGAAAAAACTCTAAACAGAAGGAGGAGGCTAAGAAAGACCGAGGGCTTGCTTTAAAAGCCTTGGAAGATGATGATTTAGATCTTGAAGAAGAAGAGATGGCAATGATGACTCGAAAATTCAAGAAGTTCTTCAAGAAAGTAAAAGAGAACAATAAAAGGAAGGACTTCAGCAAAGGCAGAAACACCCCCCGAGAACAGTTCTCTGGGTGTTTCAAGTGTGGCAAATCTGATCATATTATGAAGAACTGTCCACTACTTCGAGAAGAGCAAGAGCACGAACACCCTAGGAAACAAGGCAGGAAACAAGGTGTAAACAGTTCAGGAAAACGATTCTCGAAAGCAATGCTTGCTGCTTGGGGTGATTCTTCCGAGGATGAAGAAACTGAAACTGAAGAGGGTGCTGTAGCTCTCATGGCGCAAAGTGATACAGATTCAGATGACGAGTCAACAAACAGCCTAACTGATCTCAAGAACAAGGTACGTGGTCTCAATAAAGCAATTCTAGAAGAACTTCTGTACAATTTAATGGATACCTGTGCTAATTTGACAAAGGAAGTTCGTGATCTAAAGCTTGAAAATGAGACCCTTAAAAATGAAAAACTGGGCTTATATGAAAATATTAACATGCTCAAGGAAAACCTCTTTATAAAAGAGGGAGATTATTCTCGAGTGGAGGAAAAACTCCTTGAGGTGGAAGGAATGGTTGAGTCTTTGCTTGAAGAGAACAAGAGCTTGCATGCTAATATAGAAAAACTGGAAACCGAGCTTGTCACAACCAAGCGTTGGAACAAGTCCTCAAGAGCATTGGAGTGGCTAAACACTCATCACAGCCAAAACAAAAGAGGACTAGGATTTAAGCCCAAACAAACCGTTTACCCTGCAAACAGAAAGTATGTTGGATTATCTGAAAGCATTGTTTGCTTTCACTGTGGTAAAACGGGTTACTATCGATACACTTGTCCTTCAAGAAGGTATGCTATTAAACAAAATGAAGGTTATGTAAAACAAGTCTGGATTAGGAAAGATGAGCTTTACTTATCTAAAAGAATGGGACCCAAGTGGATCTGGGTTCCCAAAACTAACCCTTGATTTGTTTTGCAGGCTGAAGTGAGAGAGAACAACCCAGCAAACAACCCAGCAAACAGGCTAAGGTACAACCTGGCAAACAGCCCAGAGAACAACCTTGAAAATAGGCAGCTGTGGTATGTTGATAGTGGGTGTTCGAGGCATATGACTGGTGAAAAATTCAATTTTCTCTCACTTACAGCTTCGGATGGTGGGAGTGTGGCATTTGGAAACGGCAAGTCTGGGACAATTGTCGGTATAGGTAAGATTGGTGAGTCCCACTCCCACTCGATTGAAAATGTATACTTAGTTGATGGTTTGAAGCATAATTTACTTAGTGTGTCCCAACTGTGTGATAAAAACAACCTAGTAGTGTTCTCATCAACACGTTGCTTGGTTGTAAACTCAAACATAGGAGATGTCGTATTAAGAGGGAAGCGACACAAAAATATTTACAAAGTATGTATTTCCACACTTCCCCAAAACAATCTGACTTGTTTGAGTGCCTTGAATGATGATGTAATGCTCTGGCACAAGAGACTAGGTCATGCAAGTCTATCTCTTCTGAACAAACTTGTTTCTAAAGACCTAGTTGTTGGACTACCTTCCATCAAATTTAATGATGACAAGGTATGTGAAGCTTGTGCAAAAGGCAAACAAGTCAGATCTTCTTTTAAATCGAAAAAGTGTGTAAGCACTACCTGACCTCTAGAATTATTACACATTGATCTGTATGGTCCTATGAGGATAGCAAGTAGAGGTGGGAAGAGGTATGTGCTTGTTGTAGTGGATGATTACTCTCGATTTACTTGGACCTTGTTTTTGGTATCCAAGGATGAAACCTTTGAGAATTTTATTGCCTTTCTCAAAAAGGTTGGAAAGAGAGTAGGACACTCTTTAATTAGCTTGAGATCTGATCATGGTACTGAATTTGAAAACGTAAGTTTTATTAACTATTGTAATGAACATGGTGTTGATCATAACTTCTCAGCTCCAAGAACACCCCAACAAAATGGGGTGGTTGAGCGCAAAAATCGCACCCTGGAAGACATGACCAGAACAATGCTTATTGCTAGTGGTCTTCCTAGGAATTTCTGGGCAGAAGCATTGAACACCTCATGTTACATTATAAATAGATGCATGATCAGACCTATTTTGAACAAAACTCCTTATGAACTTTTCAAAGGCAGAAAACCCAACATTACGCACCTGAGAACATTTGGTTGTAGGTGTTTTGTGCATAATAATGGGAAGGATGCCTTAGGAAAGTTTGATCCTAGGAGTGATGAGGCAATATTTCTTGGTTACTCCTCTCATAGTAAGGCTTACAAAGTGTTCAACAAAAGAACCTTATGTGTTGAGGAAAGTGTGCATGTGCTTTTTGATGAATCTAACTCGTTGAGTGAGAATGATGCACAGCAGGAAGAATTTGAATTAGGTCTTGTTCGAAAAGAAGTGTTGCTCCAAGATAGACAAGGTAAGAACACCATGGAGAAAACAACTCCTAAAGGTGTTTCTCAGAACGACAGGCAAGGTGAGAACCAAATAGGGGGAAACACCACTAAACCCTGTTCGGGACAACACCAGTCAGGTTCCTCAGGAACAGGCTCGGGCACTGATTGTGAGCCTGAGTCTCCAAGTGTTCCAGTTAGAGTAAAGCATGTGTCTATGGATCCACTTACTCCACGGCCATGGAAGCACCAACGTTCGCACCCTCTTGAGCAAATTTTGTTTGATATTAATACTGGGGTGCAAACTAGGTCAAAGCTTAAGAATTTTTGTGCATTCTATGCGTTTCTCTCTAACATTGAGCCAAAGAATGTGAATAAAGCTCTTGCAGATTCAAATTGGGTCACAGCAATGCAAGAAGAACTTCATCAATTTGAAAGGAACAAAGTATGGCACCTTGTACCTCGACCTGCAGATAAAACAATCATTGGAACCAAGTAGGTGTTCCGAAACAAACTTGATGAGTCAGAAACAGTCACCAGGAACAAGGCACGGCTGGTGGTTTAAGGGTATAATCAGGAAGAAGGGATTGATTACGAAGAAACCTTTGCACCAGTTGCTAGAATTGAGGCTATTCGTATCCTAATAGCCTTTGCAGCCCATATGGAGATCAAGCTATATCAAATGGATATGAAAAGTGCATTTCTAAATGGATACCTTAAGGAAGAGGTGATTGTCAAACAACCCCCCGGTTTCGAAAACAATGAATTTCCTGATCATGTTTTTTAACTTGACAAAGCTCTTTATGGTCTAAAACAAGCTCCTAGAGCTTGGTATGAACGATTGTCAAGATTTTTACTTGAAAATGATTTTAGAAGAGGCAAGGTAGATAATACCTTGTTTCTAAAATCTAAGGGGGAACATCTGTTGATTGTCCAAGTATATGTTGATGACATCATATTTGGGGTAACTCATAATGATTTATGTAATGAATTTTCAAAAATGATGAGGAGTGAGTTTGAAATGAGCATGATGGGTGAGCTTAACTTCTTCTTAGGCTTACAGATCAAGCAAACTTCAAACGGCACCATGATCCATCAACAAAAGTATATTAAGGAACTACTTAAGCGTTTTGGAATGGAGTCGGCCAAGCCCATTGATACTCCCATTTCGCCTTCTACCAGGTTGGTAATGGATGATGGGAGTCCCTCAGTTGAGGAGAAACTCTATAGGGGTATGATAGGGTCACTCTTATACCTTACCACTAGTAGGCCCGATATTGTTTTCAGTGTTGGTTTATGTGCCCGTTTTCAGTCTTGCCCTAAAGAGACTCATCTTAAGGCTGTTAAACGGATACTAAGATATTTAAAGCATACACCTGATTTAGCTCTATGGTATCCTAGAGGTTGCAATGTTGATCTTGTTGGATATGCTGATACTGACTATGCAGGATTCTTGGTTGATAGGAAAAGCACCTCAGGTATGGCTCATTTCCTTGGACCTTGTTTGGTATCTTGGGCAACCAAGAAACAACATTCAGTTGCCATGTCCACAGCAGAAGCTGAATATGTTGCAGCTACTTCATGTTGTGCTCAATTGCTGTGGATAAGACAACAACTCAAGGACTTTTGTGTTGACACTGGATGCATTCCTATCTTTTGTGATAACACTAGTGCAATTAACATTGCCAAAAATCCGTGTCAACATAAAAGAACAAAACATATTGACATTCGACATCATTTCTTGAGAGATAATGTTGAAAAGGGTTTGATTTCAATGAATTTTTGTACCACAGAAAATCAAATTGCTGATATATTCACTAAGGCACTAGGTAGAGATCAATTTGAGAGAAATAGACTTGAACTAGGTTTGGTGAAAACAACCTAAGAAACCTATTCTCTCCCCCTGTTCGCAACTCTTATATGCTACGGATGCAATTTGTCCACGGCAATGTTTGCAGTCAAATCTTTGTGCTATTTGAATATATATGTAGATTGCAGAATGCGGATGCGTGTTAAAAGCCAACATGATTGGGCATGTTACTCTTATTACTGATGATTCATATTCAAGAACAAGCAGGAAGAACAGGTACGCTCCTTGATTGTTAGTATGTGAAACAAGCTGTGTCTAGCCTTTAAATTTTCCTCCTTCCCGAGGCATGCGCGGGCGGCTAGTAATGATCTACCCGTTGTAACGGGTAAATCTTTAAAGATTTGGCATGCTATCTCTCTTTAAATCTCCAAATCTTTACCTCTCTCTCTCTCTCTCTCTCGAATACCCGGTAATTTCCTTTCACTCAAACCCTAATCTCTCTCCAATTCTTGCTCAAATGGCTTCCTTCAACGGCTCTGGAAGTTCTGGTTCAAAATCTCAGGGTAGCAGGGCACCCGCACCAGCCTCACGAACAGGTCCTGCCCCTGTTGCCTTCTCGCCGTTTTTAATGGCGATTCTAGAAGGTAAACCTTCCACTCCTCCTCGCCCAATCAGCTTCAAACCTTTTGGATTTTTGAAGAGTGTCGACCTGAAAACAGTGGGCTTGGGTTTGAAAGATATTCCCTACCATTTTGGTTGGGAATTGGTAGTGTTTGAGGGATCAACTGTTTGTCCCCTCACTGAAAAGAACTTTGCCTCAACTGGGGAAATTGGTGGCAATCTTGGTGATAAGCACCATTGGTGACAAAGAAGTACAATTTGATGCCCGCTCCCTGGGTGACATTTTGGGTGTCCCCTCATATGGTTTTTATGTGTATGTGAGGGAGGATAAGTCTGTCTTAGGGACAGCCAGGCTGCTCAAGCTTTTACAGCGGTTAAGTCAAAACCAGGGTCTGCAAACACCCACCTCTGTGAAGAAGGGTGACATGACCCCCCTGCATCAATTGCTCTTCATGTTCGTTATTAGGAACATAATTCCAAGGGGTCAGGGTCGCAATCAGGCTGATGCCCTAGATCAGTGCCTGGTGGATCTATTGGACAGGGAGGAACCCATTAACCTTCCTGCCCTTATGATTCGCCATATTGCGCGTATTGCAAACACTACTCGGGCACATGATCTTGGATATAGCTTTCTGCTGACGAAGGTCTTTGAGCATTTTGGGATAGAGCTCAAAAAGAAGGTCGCTGCCCAAATCATTGATGAGATAGGGACTGACACCCTTATGGGGTATGGCTATGCTTTGGCCGAGGGCTCTGCCTCCAAACAGGGCACCAGACCACCTCGCCCTGTTCCTGGCCGTTCCTCAGGGAAACTTGAGGATGTTCTTCAAGATAATTCTCGGCTCAAGGAAGAGCTCTCTGCTATCAAAGCTGCCTTAGATGAAGAGAAGGCCCTCTCTGCCAAACGCCATGAAGACCTCCTGGCCCTTCTCTCTTCTCTTGCTCCCAAAATCCCATCTCCACCGTCACCATCACCCACTGCTCCCTAATGTTTCCTCATGATTTCTTCCCTCTCCCTTTTTGTTTTTGTTTGGTATTGTATATCTCTGGACTGTTAGTAAAATCTCTTGTTGTTGCCAACACCATATGATTGCCCGTTGTTTATGCTTTTTAATGATGCCAAAAGGGGGAAGATGTCTGACCATATGACTTGCTCTATGACCTAGCACCTAGTGTGGATATGACTTTCTCTATGACCTAGCACCTAGTGTGGATCCCTATCAGCATTCTTTAAAGTTTTAAAGTTTTTTTAATTTTTGTCAATATGGTCACTTGGTTTGTCATCATCAAAAAGGGAGAATTTGTTGCATAATTATATTTAGTTTTGATGATAACAAATCCAAGTGTAACATATTTGTCTAAGTAATGTTGTTCCAAACAAGCTCTCCAAACAGGACCTACACCGTTGTTTGTAATATTCGTATTAACCTCGATGCTAAATGTTGAGAACAAGTCTTAGGAACAGGTTCCAAGCTTCAGTGATACAAGATCAGCAAACAACAAATCTCGCCAAACAGTTGGCTAAGTCTTAAGGAACAAGTTCTTACACTTAGCTATACAAGATCACCCGAGGAATCAAGGTGACCAAGGTGTTTGGAGCAGCATATTTATTCTTGACAAGATGACTGATTCTGACAATAAGAAGTCTTGGTTTGGTTTAGTTTTTATCTTTTAGACTCTTGTTAATATGCCAATCCTGAAAGTCTCAATTTAACACTTCTTAAAACGGTTTTTTGCTTTGGAACACCAATTTCGAAACAACCCTGAAAACAGGGTGCTTAAGATGTTCCTGAAACTGCAGCAGCCTTGACTGTCTGTTTTACCAGTAAATTTCCTTTGGTTGGGTGCCAGCTCTAAAGGATCTTTTTATGAAATCCTAGGCTAACTAATTAAGTTCTAAAAAGGATTATTTTTGATTTGAAAAAGATCGCAAAACCGTTTTTGCTAAGGATCTCTTTTCAAAATTCTTATCCCTTATTTTTAGGCCGTGTTTGATTTCAAATTTGGAACCGAAATCTTTATCTTTTTTTGGGCAAAATCTGCACGGCTATATTTAGTGGGTAATTAGTTTTTATTCCTTGAAAAAATCAAATTTCCTTATTTTAGTAAAATCTTATCTTCTCTAGCCGTTGGAAATCTTATTTGAAGAAACTCCCTAAGCTGCTAATATTAGAAGATTTTGCTATCCTTTTTGAAAGTATTAGCCGTTGGGTTTGTGTGTTTAAATAATGAAATCTTCTCTCCCATTTACACATCCGGTTTTTACACAAGAAGTAAGAGATTTTCAAAAGCTGCATTTCAAAGAGAAAAACCGTGACAGGCTTGTGCGTAACTGAGCTTTCAATCTATTGGCACAATAGGACTTTATTGTACCTTACATCTGCTTAAGTCAGAAGCACCCCCAGTAAGGTGTTTTGTACTCCTGTTCTCAGATCAAAAAGTGAGTGAGTGTGTCCATAGTCGAGTGGGCTTTGGACGTGTCCAATATAGTGTGATTGGACGTGGTGTAACCTATCTTAGGGAAGAAGGTTACGTGGGTTATAAGTTGTAACAAGGAGTGTTACTTTTGTAACGTGTTCAGCCCGTTAGTGAAGTTGTTAAATTCTACACGAGGTAGGTCGTGGTTTTTCACACCTCAGTTGGACTAGAGGTGTTTTCCACGTAAAAATTATGTGTGCTTTATTTCCGCATTTATTACTTTGAATTTCGCTACTGAACCAATTGGGAACAACCGCTGCAAACAAGGCTTAAGGTTGTTTGTGATTTACGAACAGTCTCTGCAATCAAGTGCTACGGCTGTTTGTCAGTTATTTGGCGAAAATCGACCACCACAATTCACCCTCCTCTTGTGGTTGTGTACTCTTGAAATTCAACACTAATAATATAAAAAAATAAAAGAGACCAACTACAGTGTTAGCATTAAATGACTGGCCAAGCTACAACACTAAAATAGTTGCTAAAAAGAATTCACAGGCACATCAAAGTTAAAATACCCACAAATGGAAAGAAAAAGCTCAGGCTTTCCTGGTCCCCGGAGCCCCCGACGCTTAAACAGTGTTCAGAGAAAGGCAACTAACGGACAAATAAAATGGTAATATTGGGCAATGGAAACCACAAAGGTACCACTAACGCCAGCAACTGTTCAAACGGCCCTTCCCAAGACAGCCGGAGGTCGGATACACTTAAGGTTAGGAGTGTGGATTAATTATGAGGGAGCGGATCTAGTGATGGTCTGTCCAAGGTTCAGACTGCCGGTTGTCAAGCTAGTGGTTGTTGGCATCTAAATGTTGCCAAGAAGTAACAGATGACGTAAAGGGAGACAAAACTAGCCTAGAACAGAGGAAAGGAAAATACGAGAAAGAGGAAACTCATTGCCGACAGCTAGTGTTGGCCGCTGCAAGAGGGTGTGACAGGTCGTTGTATCCAAATGCTCCGTGCCCACAGCTACCTTGGCTAATATGAGTTTCTGCAATTAATTGATTTGGGCAGTCGCCGCTGGGAACAAACAGAGGTGGGCAATTACCGATAGCAATAGTCCAGGTTGTGGTTGTGTTTCCCAATACTAGCGTCCCCTTCGATCACCACTCTGGAGAAGGAAAGAGAGCCAACAAGACCAATGGGTTCACCAAAAATTCACCTCTAGTGCCCACCTGTTCTGGGTCACCGGAAGCTACCACAAAAACACCAAGTTTGAGTTTGATGAAATGTTCCCTGCGCAAGCTAGTCACCGGTCGGTGGGGGAAAAAACAAAGAGTCGCTGGTGAGACGCTGACCGGTAATGCTCGCCGGAAAAGCTTGGGCTACCGTCTGGAATACAAATGAGCATTCACTTCCTTACAAGTTGCTACTATATCTGATAAAGTCTAATAATGTGTTAGCTAGCTGGCAACAACGAAGTGCGAAGATTCTCCTCCCGTATATGGGTTGTAGATGAGTTTCAATAAATTGTCAATGTGGGCATTTTTTTTTTTTTAAACATATGCGATAGATTTATTAGTGCTTATTGATAAAACACATTGAATTAAGTTGAATCATGTTAATACATGCTGCATCATACTGAAACGTGCTACAACATGTTGAATGGTTGAAAAAAAAAGTAACTAAGTACTTTTAGCAAATACTTAACAATGCTGAATTTTGATGAATTGTGGTGATTGATGTTGAGCTGTACTGAGAGTTGCTGAATTATGCTGGAAGTTACTGCATACTAATGATAAATATTTATGATAAGTCGAGAAGAATATACTTTGTTGTTGCATGGGGCAAAGATATTTCACATAATCAAATCATAGAGCATGGACTTGTCATCTTCCACTACGTATAATAATCCTCTCATTTTACAATTGAGTATCACTGTAAAATGAACATTGAATGGAAGTAATCGTACTTTTGGAATTAAAAGAGACCAAAAGGCCCTTTGCAATTGAAAGGGCTTACAATAAAGAAGAATATTACCCCTTGTGATTTTCAACATCAAAAGCTTAGGCTGAAGAGCATATATGTTGGGGAATATTCAGGGCCTATTCTTATAGGCGTTGCAATAGAGCAATAAATTTGCCGGAGTTTAAATGGGTTGGCAAAAGTTGTAAAGAATTAAAAGGAATTGTAAGGAGCTGAAAGCCTAGAATAGATAGCTTCAAATAAAGATCGTGTTTAACAACAGTGTTTTAAGTAGTGTTTAGTGTTTTGACTCAGTCAACACACTAATCAGTCAATTTTTAAGGTTTGGTAACCTAGTCTTTTGATTATCATTTCAAGTAATGTTTAACCTTTTAAGCAGCGAAAAACTAATACTATTGGCTTTTGGCATTCAGAAGTAGTGTTTCATAATTTTATGCTAAAAAAGATCCTTTGTAAATTTTATATTTGGAAATTATCTATATCGTTTTATGTCAATTTACATTAATCAGCTAACCTAACAGCTAAATTTACAAAACATATTTATTTTAACTATTTATCTAAACAGCTATTTGCTAACAACTAAATTAGAAACGATATCAGCTACCTAAACAGTTATGCTTTACCTGAACTGCTATCTACTACTTAAACAGCTAATTTTGCCGAATAGAGTCAAAGTCTCAAATGAAATAGAACAATGACCAACAGTAACATCTATTTCACACGGCTGCATGGCCATGTCAAAGAGTACAAGTTGGCCCATTTTTCAGTTTGGTAGTCCTTACCTAAATCGAACTAGGGTTCATGCATTCTTATCACAATATCAAGTATCCGACAAAGACATCCTGTTCGATAATCTCTATATCCGTATTGGAAATGGTCAATCTACTTCCTTTTGGTTTGATAAATGGCTCTCTTCTGGAGCTTTAGCTAGTCATATGGTGGCTGACCCTCCAGACCCTTGCTCCCATGCTAGGGTGAGCTTCTTTATAGCTAATGGCCACTGGAATATTCAGCAGCTTCAACGATGGGTTCCCCTAGAATTTTTGCCTGAAATTTTGGCATGCCCCATCTCAGATGATCATTTGCAGATCGATACAGTCGAATGGTGACAGCAGTCATTTACTAAGTTTTCCCTGGCAGGCGCATATTAGGCGCTTCATCCCCGATCCGGTCTCTTGATAACTTAGCTAAAAAGATATGGAAGATTAAGGTTCCTGCAAAAATGAAGTTTCACTTATGGAGACTTTCTAAGGAGTCTCTCCCAGTGGCACTTATGGTGCATAATTTTATGCCTGCCATCTCGGCTTCTTGTGTGGTTTGTGGGCATCCACGGGAAGATCATTTGCACTTATTCCGGGGTTGCTCCTTCGCTAGGGCTACTTGGTCTAAGTTTCTACACAAAACGTCTACACGTAATTATGAGTTGTTTTTCAGGTTGGATTGGCATGAATAGTTAAATCTTAATCTTGATAATCATGTACTGCTGCATTGGTCGTTTAAATTTGTAGTTGTACTTTGGCATATTTGGTGTTACCGGAACAAATGCGTATTTGATAAGGTATGTTCATTGCCTAAGATTATCTGGACTCGCATTTCTCGGGATATTACTGATATTACTAAAATGTAGGATCACCTCTTTAATACTGAACAACGGATCATATCTTAGAAGCCTCCAGCTAAAGCAGCTTACAAAATTAACATGGATGCATTTCAACACCCGAATAGAATGTTTGCTATTGGTGCTGCGATAACACATGATGCTGATTTCCAATGGTTCCTTGGAATTTTCCGACGGGTTATCTCTCCATGTTTGCTAGAAACATTGTTGATGACCCTCAAGGAAGCTCTGTTGCAAGCCTGGGAGTATCACTTGGATTATTTGGAGATAGATCTTGGCCGTGAAATCATTGATGAGCTTCAGGCAGGTCCTGAGTGCTGTCGATCTTACCTCTGAGGTACTATTAGTGATGTCAAAGACCTCTTGGCTCAGAAGTGGACAGTGACCTTTAATCTTGCAAATTGCCCAGTCAATCTCGTATCTGCTGTGCTTGCGTTCAACCAGAAAGGACAAACGGATGCTTTGGTGATTCACACAGAGCAGCCCAACTCGATACAACTTGCATTGAACCTCGACAGAGAAGTTTACCTACTACAGGTTGAGGAACAGTTGCAGGTGGATAATGCCTAAGTTGCCTTCTACCCAGTTAGTTGTGCTGTGTACTAGGATGGTTATTTCGTATATTAGTTGTGTTGTTTCTGGGTCCTCTTGGAAGATGGTTCTCTTGCATCCTCTCTTTTTGCTTACAGGATGATGGTTACCCTCCCTTATTTTTTGGCCTGAGGATCCTGGAAGTCTTCTATACTGGTTTTGTACATGACTTAAATATTATTAATATTATCGCTATTTTCCCCCCCAAAAAAAAAACAGGACAAAGACACTCCAACAAATCAAAGAATCAGCACAAAAGGTCAAACATCAAAATACAAACAAAACAACATAAATTACATTGATGAGCCTCCAATCTCAACTCAAATCTAACACCTTTGACTCACAAAATTTAAATTAATTGAGTCCCAAAATTGCATGAAAAGACCACATACGAGATTAATCCGTGAAAAAGTTTTCCTGCTTTGAACGACAGCTACCAGCAATCAGTGAGATAATTCAATTGCAGAAGTCGAGCCAAAGAATCAAGCTAATAACAATGTAACCCAAATTTAACACTGATAACCCAAAATTTAACAAGAATATCTCTTTCTCCCAATTTAATTGAATTTCAAATACATAAAAAAAATCACATTGGAGATTAATTTCTTCCAAAAACTTTCAATTCGAACAGGACTAACCAGATACAAATTGAATCTACCAAATGCAAAATTTGAGCCCAAGAACCAGACTTATAACTCAAAAATTTGATAAGTAATTGACAAACATCACATTACAGAGATCGGTCGGATTCAAATAAAAGGCTATGAGGAGGCAGAATATGATGCTGAAGCCGCATCCCTCAAAGGCAGCTTCTCCCCCAGCCCACCAGTGGTTGTGTACACCACGGGCGTCACAGCCTCATCCTCGAAACCTACGTCTGTCGGGAGGTCATCCGTCCTCATAACAGCGGCGTGGGCCACCACCACGACGGCGCCCACCACGAGCGCCGTCACGATATTGGCGGTGACGTTAGTGAGGAAAAGAAAGGCCACCGTGAGCACTGCCAGCACGAATAGCGCGATGCGGTCGTCGATCACGCGCCCAAGAACAACAAGCGGCGTCTCGCGGAGGAAGTAGAGGAAGAGCCAGGAGGCCATCATGAGGAGGAAAACGATGAGAGAGATTGGGTGCCATAGAAGAGAGAGAAAGAGGATCAACAGCATAACAATGGCGTAGTTCATACGGAAGTATGCAAGGTTCGTGCGAACCCTAAGCTGGGCCTCGTTGAGGGAGGTGGGCAACGAGAGAGAGTGGATCACGAACATATCCTTCCATGGCCGCCGCAATCCGAGCCCGGATTGCATCTGGGCCTTTGCCCGTGTAACGAATTCAAAGTTGGGGGATGGGTCGTTGGAGGGGGATGAGCTCGTCGGGATTGTGCCGTACGTCGTCGTCATTGCACGTCGTGGATTCGATGATTCGCGGGGATTCTGGGTGAATCTGGGCAAAGAGGACAGAGAGAAAGGGCTGCTCATTTATTGTGACGTCTTCCTGTTCGGTTTATTTTGTCCCCCTTTTTTTTTTTTTTTTGGATTTCAATTTTGGGTTAGTTTTTGTCTTGGCTGTAAACATGGGATGGTGGCATTGATTGATGGCCGTACAGAGATGTCCAATTGGTCAAATTGCGAAATTGCGAGCCTGGTGAACGGGGACTGGGTAAAATCATTTATAAAATTTATAATATATAGAACTAGTATGGGCCCGTGTTTTTGCACGGAGCATGATCAAGTGGATATTTTCAAGGTATGTAGAGAAATAGTAAATAGAAAGCTGTTGTTGACGTAATTAATGTTGTAATTACACTGATAGAATGCAAAATTTCAATGAATAAGTAATTCTGAAGCAATTTCGTCGATAACTAATCGGTTGCACGGAGAAATGACATAATAAGCTTGTTACGAAGCATGGTACAACGGAGGATGATAATACAATATATGACGTCAATTACGATCAATCAACCTCCTCCTCTTGTACCTGCAAAGGAAATTAATATGTAGTGATTATTTGATTGAGAATAATATAATTGTCAGTTACATATGCACATTATCTACCTGGTGTAACTAACATTAGTTTTTCGTATGTAATGAACCTCTTTCTCCCAATTGACTGGCACAATAAGAACGATGGGGGCTTCTACTTCGTGAGGACGTGGAGGCTCTAAAATGAAAACCCAAGGTTGATTTACATAGTCATCTATAATCGCATAGAACGATAGATGACCATATGGCTGTGCACAATATTAACATGGGTTACGCAACAATTTAAAAAAGAAGTCGTATTCATGTTAGTAGCATTGAAAATGCTAGTACCTGCGCTGCATATATATCCAATTGGGAAGATGTCAAATGCAATAGGATTCGAGCATCTTTATGAAGAACAGTGAACTCTCTATATCCTGTAGTATCTTGCAAGACAACTCTGAAGATGAACCTATCCATGTGAATGTAATAGAGTGGTTACAGTAATGCACAAACGAAATTAGAAAAATTAGGACAGAGTACCGACCAATAGGCAATCAATTATGCGAACCTATTATGAGTCAGACGTGGAGGTTGGCATGCGCAGTACAGTACATTAAGCGCGAATACGTAATTGTGGGTATTGTTGTTGCAATTAGTGCACGCATCATACAACAGTGGGTGGATTTCAACAATATATGCAAAAATACAAAAATATCTCACCTGCATGTACCAAATGTTGCACATTATGTGACATTGAAGGAATATATGTATGTGTAATTAACATTGGGATAAAAATGTTGCTGCTTACATTTGATGCAGTTGCATATTGATCTAATATAATCCGTTTAGCAGCGAACAACTTTTCTAGATTGTGCATACGTAATGTTCTCACACGCATCAAATCAAAATGCTTCATAATACCTTTAGTGCCAGAGTACCTAGTGCATGTAGCAAACGGCACATGTGAGAGGTCAAGTGCCAATAACTTGCACAACAAATACAAAGTGAAATAAATTTAATATGTTTTGTATACCATCCTTCAAAGTCTTCTGTTACTTCAATATCGGGGTTGATCAGCAATCTACTAACGGGTAAAGTAGAAACCGAAATTCCTAAATACACATTACAGGCAAGACAGCATATTAATGAAATATATCATCATATTAATGAAAATTATGCAAATTTAGAAATGAAAATACAGCAATTGAGGTAAGGATACCTTGATAGTTTCTAATGTGGACTCTGGAAGCTAGAAGCATGTTCTCCGCAGTCAAATGTTGCTCAATGTAGCTGCCCTCAACTTCCGCGAAATCTCCCCATAATGTCAATCTTAATGGGTGCATCCTACAAACATGTAGGTTGTGTATTAATTTTCATATTACAGGAATGAGGCACGTAGTACGCAAAAAAATGTTAAATAATGACAGTACTTACTACATGTCAGAAAGTAACAACTCCCGTCTTGTAGTGTTCCTATCTCTTGTCCTCTCTAAAGGACATATAGCAACTACCACGCCGATAACGTCTACGCAAACAACAAAAACTGGTGACCGTTATATACAATTCAGAATAACTATATGTAGGAATGTAGTTAGTGAAGTGTATTATGTGAACAATACGTACCTACGACATTATTTGGTGTTCGTAGACACTGAGGGACATCAATGAAAGGCAGAAAAGGTGGTCGGTGCTGGAAGAGAATATCTGGGCAATCGTCAATGACGCCAAGAAGTCTCGTTCTCGGCGAGAAGACCAGCTTGTAATTGTTGGTTACCACATTCTTCTCGCCATCGGTAGCAGCATCAATAGAGAGTCCAGAGATGTGGTACACTTTTCCAGTGATGAGCAAAGTTCTCCATCGAGAAATGTTAACATCACCTTCTATGCTGCAGAAAATCTCATCACATTGTAGTGATCAAAGGTTGTCATTAGCAACATACATGTACACGATGGGGAATTATATTAGGGTATTCGTCAAATACCTGATAGTCCATGAATATCACTTTCCATAATGTACGTCGCCCATATGCTCGGACACTCATAACGCGCATGAGTCGAACCAATAGTGTTACAGATCTACTGCAAGGGTTGATGGCGCAAATAGGCATAGTAGTATATACTGAAGCAGACATGTCTGTGATCATAAATAAATAAAACTGAATAGAATGGTATGATAACAATGCAATGACTACACCTTAATTGTTTAATAACGTACATTAATGTACAGGACACGATTTTTATATGATTCAAAAGGGATTAATCAAGCGTTCGGAATGTAACAGACACAATAAATTATCTACATGATATAATAAGTTACAAATGGTGCAGTACATCCATGTACACGACATTTTTTGTAACATCTAATGGAACACCTCTCTTATTATAAATAAGTACTTTTAATCCAAAAGGAGACGAAACACGTAACAGTGCAACGTAAAGCTGGCCATGGGTGAACACTGGACGTGGAAGGTAGACACCAACTCTATTGAATGTTTGCCCGTGACTTTTGTTGATTGTCATTGCAAATGCTAGTTTCAGAGGGAACTGTCTTCTTTTGAGTTGTAGATCAGGAAGGTTGGATGGGGTTAAATCGATTCTTGGTATTAGAACAGTCTCACCAACTTTTGAGCCAGATATTACTTTTGCTTCAATCACTCTATCTCCCAGTTTACTGATGATCAATCGAGTACCGTTGCACAGCCCTATTGACTGATTCAAATTCCGTAGTAATATAACAGGTGCACCAACTTTAAGATCTAGACAATGATTTGACAGCCCAGAAATCTTTAAGGAATGCAATAATTCAGGAGGTTCCATATCACTGAAAGGGCCGCAATCGTTTGAGTTTGAAAGAGTGTCACAACTCAGATAGCTTTTGACATCCCCAGGGAGCATAGACAACATGATTGTGTTGATTTCGTCAACATCATCATTTGTTGGCGCAAGGATCCCTCCCTCACTAAGATATGACCAATCATCGTACTTAGTACCAAAATCAGGATAAGTTGATGCGATCAAATTGTGCAAACCACCTTCGTCATTCTAAATGAGATACTCTGTCGAAATCTTAATCCAATTAGGCTCTCCGTCGTCGGAGATAGAAATTCCCTGCACTTGACCCTCCCCAACTTGTAATATCCATCGAGCAAATTCTTCCACAATCTGCATAGTCTGACTTGATTCATTTATTCGTTGCAGTCTCATATCTATACGCAAGTGCATAATAATACAGTCATTCCAAAATGCGGCTCGATGGACCGTAGCCGCGACGATAGATTCGCGACTTCCATGTATAATTACAGGCAATATCTATCTAAAATCTCCTCCAAGAAGAACCAATTTTCCTCCAAAAGCATTCTCATTATCACATATGTCCTTGAGGTGACGGTCTACTGCCTCAAATGCTAATTGGTTCATCATTGGTGCTTCATCCCAAACAATCAATGTTGTTTCCCGTATGAGATCAGCATGTTCAGACCTTTTATCAAAGTAACAAACTGAAGTTTCATCAGGTTGTAAGGGTATTTTGAACACTGAGTGTGCTGTCTTCCCCCCGGGCAACAGTAAAGAAGCTATACCTGATGATGCTATAGCTAAAACAATATGTTTATCTGATCGGAATTTAGAGATTAATGTATTCCAAAGATAAGTCTTTCCGGTGCCACCACTACCATATACGAAGAACAATCCCCCTCCACCTCTATTATGAGCATCGAGGACCGATCTGTATACATGATACTGATCTGAGTTCAACCCTCGTACGAAGCTTTCAGATCTTGATGTCTCCAGATTTGTATTATAATCAAGCTCATCAATAATTAGCCGATTTGTTGCATGCATCGCAGCTTCGACAGAAGGGAGGGGCATCGGAGGGAAATTTTGGAGCGACCTTCTATTTCGGTTCAATGTACGTTCTATTTCAAGTAGCCCAAGATTTTGGAGTTCAGTAGATGGTAAGTCCATATCCGGGATTCCTGTTTGCCTTCTTATGACATATAGAAGGTCATCTGTTAGATGCATCCAATGCGCATCCCACAACTTCACTGGGTCAGCAATCTCAGAGAACATCAACATTGAGCAAAATAGATTTCGCAGGTAAACACCTGAAGCCCAGGTTGATGCTTCATTCAGAGCGGCATGCCATTCACCGTCATCATCAAGCAACATCAATGCCATGCATGCTGACTTAAATGTTGGGTGTACAACCCCATGTACTGTACGGATGTCTTCAAATGTAGTTGCTCCACTGACCTTTGCTAGAAGCAATCTCAAATAATATCGCTCACCATAATTTGGATGTGCAAATGGAAGGCGACCAATAGAAGAACCTTTTTGACGAATTGTCCATCTTTTAGATGAACGGTTCCATACCCATTGTGTAGGGAAGTTGAGATATGTGGTCTGTCGAGCAGCTGGAAACTCCTTATTTGCTTCGAACCACATTGTCAACATTGTTTTCTGCGCATCTGGTTCATTTGCAATATCAAAAAGGTCCTCTCTGTCACTGAAGATGACTAATTGTTCCCCATACAAGTGGTATTGAAGCTTCTGTGCGGAAGGATATTGATGTCGTAAGCTGAACTCAAAAATCCGCCAACATAACTCAATTGCAGATACATAGCGACAATCCAAATATTCTTGGATTTCATTCCTTCCTCCATATTGTCGAGGTTGATCAATGTCACGACCTCCATTGTTTCCTTCAATGACAATTGTCGCACGATCATGACCCTTATGGACATACTTATATAGGTATTTGATCACACTACGTACTGCTATTCGTTCCACATTGATGTGGGCGTCATACTTTACATATAGGTCTCTATTGTATGGAACCACCCATTGATTATCAATTTCTCGACCATTCACCACCACCCTTTGGGAAGTGCGTCGCCTTCGATATTGAGCAAAGCCGTGCTCATCAAATGTTATTTGGTTGGAAAATCTTTTAGGGTAACTTTTTGAGCATTTTCCATCAATCAAACATGACACACACAGGCCATGTATCATAAATCTTGTCACAGTTTCATATGCTAGAGGGTCCGTGGTCTGGTCAGGAAGTTCGACACTAATTAGCCTATCAACATCCTCTGCACATGCAGGCTTATCTTCCGTGGCTACAGTTAAGAGAATATGAGTATGAGGAAGGCCACGCTTCTGGAATTCAACAACATATACTTCTGCAATAGATATAGTGGATATGATTAGTACGTTGACTGTGACAGGATGGAAAATATTTTGTATAACAATATCAGGAACTCACCAGCAATGACTGTTCCGAAAATTTTTTTCGTCTTAAAATCATCGAGCAATTGGCGTAGCTTAATCTTGAAAACCCGGGCTATTAGATCTCGTCTGTCA